>CM060935.1:179691384-180316384 GCA_030765085.1 Allium cepa
GTTTTCCTGCGGATGAGCCACTACTGAGAAGCTTTTACGGATCTTGAATCGTTTGTAGAAATCTTGGAATTCCTCACTTTCGAACTGTGTACCATTGTCTATGATTATCTTCTGAGGCACACCATACCTGCAAATGATATTTTTAGTCACAAATCTTATCATTTTCTTAGAGGTAACGGTAGCCAATGGTTCAGCTTCAGCCCATTTAGTGAAATAATCAACAACAACGATAGCATATTTAATCCCCGGTTTGGCAGTCGGCAAAGGCCCAATGATATCTATTCCCCAGATGGCAAACGGCCATGGACAGACCATTTTTGTTAGCTCAGTGGAAGGTGCTCTAGGAATTTTGGCAAATCACTGGCATTTATCACACATTCGGGAATAGTCAGCAGCATCTCGATTAATCTCTGGCCAAAAATATCCATAACGGAGAATTTTCTTTGCTAAAGTTTGACCTCCTGTATGATTTCCACACTACCCCCGTGTACTTCAGTTAGAATTGTCTTGGCCTCTTCTTTAGATACATAGCGGAGTAGTTGCATTGAAAATCCCCGTCTGTACAATCGGCCATCCTGGATCATATATCTAGAGGCTTTCCTTAACAACTTTTGTCGTTCTTTTGAACTTTCTGGCAAAGAACCATTGAGCAAATATTCAAATATTGGAGTCATCCATGATTCTTGCTCTTGGGATACATTCATAATCCAATCAACATCCATTTCATCTGTGCTCGGAGCTGACAAGACTTCAACGGGAACTAATCCCAATAGTTGAGCTTCACCAGTGCTTGAATACTTTGCAAGAGAATCCGCCTTCATGTTCTCTTCTCGGGGTATATGGCTTATTGAATAATAGTCAAAATCTTCAAGAAGCTCCCAGGCTTTTGATAAATAGGCGGGTAGGTTCCCTCCTTTAGCTTCAAATTCTTTCTTGACTTGGCAGACAATAAGCTGAGAATCACTGAAGATCTGCAATGCCTTGATGTTTAATTCTTTAGCGATCCTTAAACCAGCGATGAGAGCTTCATATTCTGCTTCATTATTTGTCGAGGGAAATTCTAGTCGCAGTGCATAACATAGCGATCGCCCTTCTGGGGTTTCAAAGACAACCCCTGCTTCAGAACAGTAATCGTTCCTTGCGCCATAGACATACAATTTCCATTGGATTGGGATGTTATCAGTGGCTTCTTCCTCACTATCACCTTTATCCGTACATTCTGTGATGAAATCTGCTAAAGCTTGTCCATTGATTGCTTTCCAGGGATGATAAGTGATGTCATAGTGGCTGAGTTCAATATTCCATTTCAAAAGACGGCCCGAAGTCCCAAGACGGAATAGGACTTGCTTTAGAGGTTGATCAGTGAGGACTTTGATAGGATGAGCTTGGAAATACGGCCTCAATTTTCTTGATTCGATCAACAAACAATAGGCGAGCTTTTCCAACCATGAATAGTTCATCTCTGCCCCAGTGAATCTTTTGCTGATATAATAGACCGGAAGTTGAATCCTTGCGTTTTCCCGTACCAACGCTGCACTGAGAGCATGAGATGAAATTGCCAAATATATGAAGAGATCTTCACCATTGTCAGGTTTTGAAAGTATCGGAGGCACTTCCATATGACGAACCAACTCATTAAATGCTTTCTGACATTCAGGAGTCCACTCAAAGTTTTTTCTTCCTTTCTTCAGAGCATCAAAGAATGGAATGCATTTGTCGATAGCTTTTGAAATAAACCGACTCAAGGCAGCAATCTTTCCATTGAGACTTTGTAATTCCTTCTTCGTTCTAGGAGCTTTGACCTCTCTCAGGGCAGTGATCTGAGCAGGATTAGCTTCAATGCCCCTAGCGCTCACAATGAAACCCAAAACCTTTCCGGACTCCACTCCAAATGAACATTTCAAGGGATTAAGCTTCATTCTGTACTTTCGGAGTACTGCGAACATCTCTGCCAAGTGGTCCATGTGGTCCACTGCTTTCTTAGACTTCACTAGCATATCATCAACATAAATTTCCATTGTCTTGCCGATCTGTGGTTTAAACATGGCATTAACAAGCCTTTGGTAAGTTGCCCCTACATTCTTGAGTCTGAAAGGCTTGACCTTGTAGCAGTAGAGTCCAACATCTATGATGAAGCTTGTGTCCTCTTAATCTGGCTCATGCATCATAATCTGGTTATATCCGGAGTATGCATCCATAAAAGATAACAACTCATGCACCGCCGTCCCATCCACCAACTGATCGATCATGGGCAGCGGGAAGCAGTCTTTAGGGCAGGCTTTGTTCAAATCTGAAAAGTCAATGCATACTTTCCATTTTCCGTTAGCTTTTTTAACCAGCACTGGATTTGATACCCAATTTGGATAAGTAGATTCTATGATGAAACCATTCTCCATGAGCCGATCCACTTCTTCTTTCAATGCTGCTGACCTTTCTGGACCCTGAGTTCTTCTTTTCTGTTTCACGGGTGTAAACTTTGGATCAATGTTCAGAGTGTGTACTGCAATCTCTGGGGATATTCCACACACGGGTGTAAACTTTACCTTCAAAAATGAAATCAGAACATTCTGAACTGTTGTGTTGAGTTGTGAACCCACATTCAGCACTTTGTTTGGGTCCTTTGGGTCAACGGGTACCGGCATTGTTACTTCTACCGGTACTACCCTATTCTCCCCTGCACTAGCTTTCCTTGGATCCATCTCTCTTCGTGCGCCACTATACTCACCAGTGCAGGGTCCACCCTGTAATTGCTACAAGGTTGGTTCTTTGATGCGGACTGGAGCCACCGCACCTTTTCCCGTTTCTCTTTTCCTTGATTCACGCAACTCTGTAAGATAACATTCTCGCCCCGCATCTTGGTCTCCTTTAATCACACCAACTCCATTATCTGTGGGAATTTTATAGTTAGACACCATGGGGCAAGAACAGCTTTGAATGCAGCAAGAGTTGGTCGGCCTAAAAGGCATTGTAGGCAGAGAATTCTTCAACAATTATAAAGGTTTGCTTTTGAGCCACCTTCCTCAGCCCTTTTCCAAGTTCTACAAACAAATCTATGGTCCCAATCGACTGTTTGGGTTCCCCAGCAAACCCATCAATCTTAAGTGATGAAGCTTGAACGTCAGCCTTTGGAATTTTCATCTGATCAAAAGTATTCTTGAAGAGAATGTTGCATGAAGCTCCACAATCAACTAGAACTCTTCTCACAGTAGCCGGCCCAATACTAGCGGATATGACCAAAGGATCTATGGTAGGAGCCTCGATAGCCAAAGAATCTCTGGCACTGAATACAATATCATCAGTGGAAGTCTTTTGTTGCTTTAAAAGTGCATCATTTTCTAATACAAAAACATTCTCTTCAGCCGGTACATGCCTCAAGGCCCGGGCATACCTTTCCATCTCGCCCCAGCTTTTGCCTGTTGGGTGAGGCCCTCCAGTTATTATATTGATGACAGGTCTTTCCGACTCATGTTCTACGGCCTTCTCACTTGAGCCAGGACGGTGAGCGGGAACTTGTTGTCCTTGAGTCGACGAGGCTGGGGCATTTCTATTCCTTTTCACATACTGTTGGAGCTTGTTCTCTTTCAAGAGTTGTTCAATTACCTCTTTCAAATGACGACATTCGTTGGTGTCATGGCCGGGTTGGTTGTGGAACCGGCAGAACCTTCCACTTTTTTCCATCTTTCTTCCAACTCTCAGTTTAGGTGGTGTCGGATAATTGACATCATCCTTGGTAGCAAAGAAGATGTTCTCAGGGGTATCAGTCAAGGGTGTGAAATTGAAAGGATGGCCTTTCTTAGCATCTCCCTGTTTCATTCCACCATCATTTCCCCTTTTCTGAGTGTTAGGTTCTTTCTTGTTCGAAGCAGCACCATTGTTCCCGGCTTCTGCTGATACCACCTTAGTCGGTGTTTGGAGGCTCTCCAAGCGCATGAATTCATCCGCTTTCTTATAGAATTTTTCAAGTGAGTTTGGTTCTTTCATTTTCAACCATTTTCCAAATTCGCTTGATTTGTCAATCGCCCTCATCAAGTATGTTAGAACCATGCATGGCTCAGCATTATCTACCTCAGCCAATGCTATGTTAAAACGATTCAAAAATGATCTGACGGATTCTCCCAGATTTTGCTTTAGACTTTTCAGCGACATTATATCCTTTGCTTTTGAAGCATACAATCGAAATTGCTCCTTGAATTTCCTGGTCAAATCGGAGAACTGATCAATGGACCTGACCAGCAGCTTTGTAAACCACAATAGAGCCACACCTTCCAAATATACCGGGAAATATCGACATTTGATTTCATCAGACGCTCTGGCACCCGTTATATGCTAATCGTACTTATACAGAAACTCATTAGGATCACTCGTCCCCTTGTAAGCCGGAATAGTAGAGGGAACGAATTTCCTTGGAAACTCTGCCTTCAAGATCTTTTCAGTAAATGGAGTTTTACTTGGAGCAAAACCTCATTCTTTCTCATCTTCATCTCTTCGCATGCTTTCCTTTATAATCTGACGAACCATGCCTGAGAAATACTCTTCTTCATTTAGAGGCTCTGGAGGGCAAACATCAGCCATTCTTTCTGAATTCTATCTTGACAACCGTTCACTGAGGGTCGGCTGCGGTTCTCATCCTCCAGCCTGGAGAGGTGTCTTATCCACAGGGTCTGTGGCTCTTTGAGAAATGTTCCCTCCTTCAAGATCTTGAACTCCCGCAGTAGGGTTTCCATCATTATTAACCGGTTGACGGTTAGCCCCTAGTAGATCATTCAACTTACTAAAGATCAGGGCGTTCTGGGCGTTCTGAGCCTCCAACTGTGCATTCTGGGCATTCAATTTTTGATTCAACCCCAAAACTACGGCGTCCAATTCTGCTCGCGTAACTCCAACAGTTGGAGCTGCTTGACTCGATGGAGGAGAGGTAGCGGTATTCTCTTGAACATTGTCGGATCTTAAAGAACTTCGTTTTCTCCCAGGAGCCATTATTTCCAATAAACTTCTGGTTTTAAAAGAAATCCTTTCAACAACTTTTTGAGAAGCAATGGTGAGAACAACCTGAGTTCGATTCTCAGTGAAAGCACCAAAAATGTTAACGCTTAAAATTGAACGCTAACACCGCGGTGTGTGAAGTGTGAATGTGAAAGAACCACCCGATGGTTCGGAAACAGAATATCAGCTAAAATAACAGAAAATACAGTAAGAGACAATGATTTTATAGTGGTTCGGCTTAAGGAGTAGCCTACGTCCACTTTGAGTATCTTTATTACTGATCTTGTTACAAAACGATACAATGCTCTTCAAGTACAAATCTCTTTAGTTACAAAACACTTTGAACAAGTAGCTTAAGCTTCGATGTAGATGAAAGTCTTCGAATCCATGTCGGACGTGTGAAAGCCTTTCAAAGTAGCTTGTAGTGTTCTTCGAAACTTCAAGTATAGAGTCGGTTTAGAAACTGGCAGAGTATCGGCGCTTGAAGAGATTGTCCCCCCCCCAAAAGTTCCCTCAAAGTTGGAGATGGTCATGTATTTATAGAGAATTCTGGGCAGAAATTATTGCCATGTTTTAAGTCGTGGCCGACTTAAGATAAGTCGTGGCCGACTTAGGATAAGTCGTGGCCGACTTATCGAGCCAAGTCCATAGTTTAATAGAGATCAGCTTGTCTTCTTGAATTCATGCCATAAGTCCTAGGTCGTGTACGAGTTATCCAGATGCGGCTTCTTATTTGTCTGCTTAAGTCGTGTACGACTCATCATAAGTCATAGGTCGTGACCGTCCTAACCTAAGTCTTGGCTTGCGGCTCAACTGGAGTAAGTTCGTTCACTTGGTCGTATCACAAGTCCTGAGTCGTCAACGAGTTATCGAATCATGCCGTGGTACTGAACTTGCCTCTGTAGTCTTAGGTCGTAAACGACCTAGCAGAAGTCATAAGTCGGTTGCGACTTAAGTGTAGTTGTCTTAACCTTTTCGTTCCTTGAGTCGTTACTCCCTTAGTTTGTTAGGTCGTAACATCTTTAAGTCGCATACCATTTAAGTCGTAGACTTCCTTAAGTCGTAGACTTCCTTAAGTCGTAGACTTCCTTAAGTCGTAGAATGTCTTAAGTCGTAGACTGTTTGGACCGTTATAATTCTTGAGTCGTGTAGTTCTTAACTCATTAAGTCGTGGAGTGCTTTGATCTGCTAGATCGTGGTGACCTTAAGTCGTAAGTCGTTCATGTCTTAACTTGTTTAGTCGTCACGCACCTTAAGTCGTGAGGTTTCCTTGACCCGTTAAGTCGCGCACTCTGCTTGAGTCGCATACTTTGCTTGAGTCGTACAGTTCTTAAGTCGTAGAAAATTGAGGGTTAACACCAAGTTTAATTTGGCAATTAAATTAATTTTTGAAAATAAATTGTGAATTTATTTGAGATTTGTAGAAAAATAAATAATTTTGATTTAAAATAGGGATTTAATTTGAAATTTAAGCATAAGTATCTTACAAATAAATATTGGGTTTAGGAAAAAAATAAGATATATATTTATATAAATGGACTATAAATAGAAATTTTATTTAAAATGTGAGAATAAGTATTTTATAAATAAATATTGAATTTCAAAATAAAATTTATTAAAAATAAAAATAGAAATTAAAAGCTTGAGATTAATAAAAAGATAATGATAGTAGTTTTCTAAATTTTTAATTATATTAAAATTTGGAAGTTGTAATAAAAAGGAAAACTAGTGTACTCATTTTCAAAATGTTATTTTTAAGTTAAATTTTCATATATTAATAAAAGTTATTAATTGGTAATATGAAATCAAAGTATTTAAATTCATTCTTTTCTTTTTATAAAAATTGTATAAAAATAAATAAATAAAAAATTGTATGAATGTGAATTGTATAAATATATAAGTGTATAAATATGTTGAAAAAAAATTAAAGGTTGTAATGTAAAAATTAATGGGAATAATTTTTTTTTTGTGTAAATATAAATATAAATATGAAGAGAAATGTAAACAATTTTGAAATGAAGGCATATGTATACATGGAATATAATTACATGAAGGATCATACCAAAATTTACAAAACAAATGAATAAAGAAGTACATTTAATTTTAAAGTGAATATGATAAAAAAATAGTAAAAAAATTCTTTGTTTTGTAAAAAAAGTTTACAAATGATAAACATCAAAGGGGGTAGAGTAAAGGAGTCAACAAACATTGAAATTTCATAATCATCTCCTTTTACAAATGGCATTCTTTATGATTGCTTAAATAAAATAATAGGATTAAAAAATTACAAAAAACCTTTCATCTCCCCATATTCAAAAAAAATTTAGTCTCAGCAAATTTGTATATACAGTAACAGAGATTGCGTATCCCAACACCCAAGAATAGATTAAAGTAGAAAGGAAGAAAAAAAATCATAAAAAAAAAGACTGTCATTCTCTTCTAAAAATCTGAAACAAAGATCAAAACTGCAATCCAAAGATCTAAAAGCAAATCAACCTGAAGCAAATGTAAAGAAGATCGGATCACAAACAAACTCAAGCAAAGCAAAGGAATTCAAAGCAACCTGAAAACAGAATTTCAAAAGCAAAGAAGAAAAATTTAAATCTGGAAACCTAGAAGAAACAAGTTTCTCTGGGAAAAAAGGAATGAAGGAAAGTAAATTTCTTTCCTTAAAAATTTGAGTTTAATGTTAGTAACAAGTAATGAAGCAAAGGAATTTAAAAAATTATATTAAACAGTCGGAGGGAACAAACCAAAGTTCAGACCCAAAAAAATCAAGTTTACAGGCTTGAGTTCTTCTCTGCTTCTTCACATCAATGTGAGAAAACTCACTTGAATCTGCTTATATGCTTTGATATAATGGTTCACACTTGAAGTATGATTGCTTTAAAAATGCCTGCATGTTGGATATATACATATTTATGAGTGCGTATGTTTGAGTATATATATGTGATGTATGCATGCTTGTTTACAGGGACATATCTCTCTGTTTTGGAAAAAAAAATTACAGGCTCAATCCGATAATCTAAATTCTCATTATACAATCAGTAATAGGTTAGGATCCTTGAAAACAAAAGGTGAATAAGGATGTAATATTATGTTTATGAATCATTTCACCTGTTTGTACTTAGTAAATTTTCCATAAACAATATCCAAAGTGAGGCTTTGAATCAAAATAGAAAAAAATTAATGTTTTAATTCCACAATTCGATTATATAAATAGTATCGATTTACAAAATGAATATTTTAGCGAACTATTTGAAGACTTCTAGCTTTGTAATTCGTGAGAAACGGTTTGTTGAACAGAAATTATATTTTTGAAAAATTCCGATGGCCAGCGTCGAACTACGCGTCGTGCATGACGCTGATGGTAGCCTTGTGGGTGTTGATCAATGTAAAAATAGGAAATGATTTTATAACGAGTTCTGGTGGCCGATTTTTGGATGATCTAGGGTTTAACCTAGTTTTGTCGAGGGTTGATGTTTTGTTTCGTTCAACACCGATAGTTGATTGAGTGCGTTGGGGTTTGGGGTGATGGTAGAGGAAGAGACGATAAGAAGATGGCCGGAGTCTAAGGCTTTCTGGTGGTTGGGGTTGCAAGGATGGCGGTGTTCCAGGTTTGGAGGAGTTCAGCTGCTTTGTTTCCAGGGTTCGATTTAAGCTCGATTTTGTTTTCGAGGTGGCGACGAAGTTCAGGTGGTCGGAAATGAATCAGGGGATGATCGTCGACTTGCCAAGAATCATGTGGTGACCGGAGGTGGTCGGGGATTGCGCGCATGTGCACGTGTGCACTGGAATGTCAGTAGCGTTAATTTGGGGAAGTAGAAGGAAAGGTGGGGATGAAGGTAATAACAGTTCGGGTTTACTCTCGAGAAAACGTGAAGATAGCTCGAGTTTCAACTCGAGAAAATTTTTGATATACCAAGTAAACAATTAGAAACTTAAGTTTTTGGAAAAAAAATTGATTCCACTCGGGTCGTTCTGGGAAAAACTCGAAGTCGAGTGCGTGAATTTGTCGGTTTGGCTTGGGTAAAGGGAAGAATGGCTCAGGAAGTAGTAATACAGCAAGTTTTCTTTTAGTTAAATATTTAACAAAGTTTAAAAACTATTTAAATATTTAAAGTAAGTTTTGACAAATATAGGAGGGTGAACTAATGATGAATTAAATAAAGTTTTCAAATTTATTAATCATATTTTAGAAGTTAAAATGAAAATTAAATGAGTTTTAACAAAGTTACAAAATTTGATTTTTAAGTTAAACATTAAAAATTGATTTTTTTTAAAATAATATATATTATTTATTTTATTTTTAATGCTTTCAAGAAGAATCTAATAATTAATTTTTAGGATAGGAGATTAATTATCAATATGATTAAATTAAAGGGTTATTTGTTTTAATTAAAGTGATTCGTTAAATTTTATTAATCCATTAAGAATTAAAGTAAAATAATTACATGAATCGGGTTAATTAGATAATGACTTAAAGATTAATTAATGAAAGTATTTAAGGGATGATTTATTAATAAAGATAATTAATAAACTAATTAAGTAATTAAGGGTAACTAATTGCGTAGAGATAACTACTTAATTAAAAGTAACTAATTTAGGATTAAAGGTTGATTAACCAAGTGATCAAACAATAACTAGTTTAAGGGTAACTAATTAATATGATTAATTAATTAATGTGATTAATCAAGGATAATTAATTAAAGGTTAATTAATTAATAAAGGTGATTAAGAAACGAAAATTAATTGAGGAGTAATTAATTAATAGAGTTAACTAAGAATAATAAACTAAAGAATAATAGATTAATTAAAGGATGATCATTTAATGATTAGAGGTTGTTTAACTAATAATTACAATTTAACTAATTTATTATTAATTGTAAATTAATAAATGATTGAAGAATAATTATTCACATAATTTGTAATTGATTAATATTAATTAACCATAATTAGTAAATTATTCATAAGTAATTAATCTGATTCAAATTGTTTTAAAGGACTAACGGATCTCACTTATGAAAATTTGGATTCTACTGGATGATTGTTTGACACCCCGATATGTTCTATTTTTATTTGAGCTGTGTTTGATGTAACTTATTATCTGTGATATATACATGTGATCTGTGAATAAAAGATAAGCGTTATAGTTCATATCGCTTATCAAATATAAGCGTTATAGTTTATACCGCTTATCAAATATATTGCTATATTTGAATCTGTGTTGATCGATGATGTTGCACTTCTATTGTTTAAAACCCCTTGGACCACACTTATACACACACAAATATGGATCGTACGTGGAAATGGGTTAAGTCACAGATTTTGAAATCGTTTTGAAGATTGAATTTTTGAATCCAAATTAGTTTTGGAATTGGAATTGAAAGCTTTTGAAAATGAATTTCAAAAATAAAAGTTATTTTGAATAACTTGATTGAGTTTTGAAATTTAAATAATTTGATTTAAATTTGAATTCAATATTTGAAATTGAATTCTATGACTTGGGAACTAGGGTTTAAAAAGGTTATTCAACTAGTGAATGGGTTTATATGGGTTTTAAACCATTTTAAAAGTGATGTTTTGGGAATTTAAATTTAACCCAAAGATTTAACTTTTATAAATGAAATTAGATTTTTCCGAAATGAAACCTTTGTGTTTTCAAAAAATAAAAGCTTTCACATAAGAAATGGACTTCCAATTGGCGTTAAAAGGATTTCAAGTCTAAAATGAAAATAGTTTTCCAAGTTATGAATAAATCTTCGAAAACGTGTTTAGAAAGCTATAAGTTAAATCTTTAATTTAAATATTTAATTGAGTTAATCCAAATTGAAATAGGAATTGTTTTGAAATCTATGAATGGATCTTTGTGAAACTAGGTGAACTTTGTGAAATAAATCACTTTGTTTAAAGATTTGAAATGGTAATTTGACTAGTGAACTTTGTGAAATAAATCTCTTTGTTTAAAGATTTGAAATGGTAATTTGTTTAAACCATTTGAAGAAAAGTTTGGATTTTTAAGTTGTGACTTGACTAAAATCCCATATCCATATGTTTTTAAATATTGTGACCACTATTTGGTTTAGCCGGGAGAGGACCTTATGTCATATAACCCAATTCGAATAATGATACGACGTTATTGATTGCATTTAAAGATCGGTCTTCGAGAACGTTAGGATAAGCTATCGATTGTCTCTGCACCGAGTAGCTACGGTATAGAGATTCCCTAAGCTATGGGAAGTCCGATCGGGATTCTGGATACTCGGATTTGCAAGGGCTTCTTCGGAAGTGCCTTCGGTTCTGTTCGAACCTGGGACAAACTTTTATGGTTGTATGTCTGACACTACACTTTGAGATATTAAACTGATCTCTATCAAATACATTTCTGCTTGGTGGAGGAGAATTTATTCTCTTAGCTTAACACCCTTCGCTAAGACGTATGATCTTAGTGGTTATGTAGTTGATATTTATCAGTGATATACTCCAAAATTTGGTAGTGTGGCGTGCTGAGTGCTGCTGTGTATCATTTGTTGATCAAATCATGACTTTTGTATAAAGCGTAGCTTTGTGGACGAGACTGCGTCAGGACCTCACACCGTGAAATGGTCGAAACAGGAAAGATGCAGCAAGGTTATGAGGGTCGCGCCCTTTAGGGTTTGTAATTCCCTTCTAGAAAAGGGTGGTATCATGGTATAGAGCCCAGTTACTTACTCATGTGGATGTTGTAGATCTATTACTTTGTGATTGCTTTTTGGTTGTTGGATTAGAGGTACCTCAGATAAAGGTCCCAAAGGACCGGGGGATGGCATGCTCGTGTAGTCTTTACCTAGTTACAGAGGTAACTCAGCCTTGTGTTGGCAGAGAGCTGGTTACGCTTTCATGACGTCCCGCCAGAGGCATACCCATGTGGAAGTAGGAAGTTCCTTGGCATGACCTGTAACAATCCGCATATTCATCGATTGTGTATTTAAATATTTTTATTTAAATATTTTATCGCTCGTCGACTTTTGGTCCGAAAACCTACTTTTTGCAAACAGTCGAATTAGGACTCGAGACCCCTCCCATTGAGTTCAAAATGCCGTTTGCAACCTTTTTGAGTATAAGCTTCGATATGTTTGGAGTTAGTCGAGTTTTGCTACTTTTTCACTTTGGGTTTGAGTTTGGGTTTCAGCCCAATGTTCCACCTTAAGACTCTAGCTCCACTCCAACTCTTCATTACTTCATTTCATATTCCTAACAATTCAAGCTAAAGCAAAAATGGTGGAAGAGATTGGAAATGGAAATTCCTAAGCGCTAGCTTTCTTTGCAAATCCATCTTCTAGCTCCAAATTCAAGAGAACCCATTGGTAAGCATCTCCTTCTTCTTCTCCAACTCATTCTCCTTCCAATTTCAGAAATTTCCTAAACCTAATTTGGGAAATATTTCTCTTTTAAGCTTAGAATCAAGCTTCTTGAGTTGGAATTGAAGAGTGGTGATCCTCCTTTGTTTTCAAGCTTCTTCTTCATTGATTTGGGCTCAAAGGTGAGATTTTTATCTCACATCTTTGTCTATAATTATCTTCGATTGTTAGGTATGAATTCCTATCACTTATTCTTGTGCAATTGATTTTTGTTTGGATTGATTTGGTGTATATTCCAATTTTTGGTGTTTTGAAATCAAAATCTATGAAAAATCCTATTATGGATATTTGGACATTGATATTTGAGGCGTATCGAAGAGCCGTTGAGGCTAGGTCGTCGCGTGGCGTAAATCCTTAGTCGTCATTTGCTCGTTCGATCGTTTCCGATATTCGTTTGGCCATTTTTGGTCAAGGTTCAGGAAATCCTCAAAATTCCAGTTTCAGATGTCTGAATTTGGGATTTCAGACGTCTAAATTGGCTCGTTTTCAAACAGGCTAAAAACGCGTATTTCAGATGTCTGAAACATTTGGTTCAGACGTCTGAATCACGTTCTGTAAATTTTTAATTTTTCCAGATTCAGACGTCTGAACCACTTGTTTCAGACGTTTGAAACTGTAGTGTTTTGCCTGCTTGCCCTTTTGTTTATGAATTCCAATAGAAATCGATTCGTGATGATCATATTTGTTGTTATCACTTATTATGACTTTGATGACTCCTTTTTAGGGATTTTTGGAATATCCATTTTGATGGATTCGGTATCGATTTCTTTGGATTTCATTCACGTCTTCGCACGTGAATTTTAGTGATTGATTGTTTCTACAATCATTTTGATGATTTGTCACTTTAAAAATATAAAGGTTTCAATACTAGTAGTAAATATCAAAACTCTTTCATCAAATGATTTCCACTCTATTTTATTACAAAACTCGTACTCTTAAACCGATTTCCAATCTATTAGTATATACAAACCTTTTCCTCACTCGTATGAGAAATCTAATTAAACGACTTAGTAAAACAAGTGGTATGAAACGCTTGTGTTTACTTCGTCGGTTAATTCTTGGACTTGTTCGATTGAATCTCTTGTGACAATTTTCTAGTGGAAATCTACAATTTGTTCATAAATATTTAAGTTAAGCTAGTGGTTATGGGACATGAAGCTAAGCTCATATATTTACTAGCTTACTGTAATTGACACTTACTGATGATCATGACGGTTATTTTTATGATTTAGACTAGCAATTGTGCGATGTCTCTTTGTCTGCGAGGGAGACTAAACCCCGTTTTGTGGAGTTTCGACTCAAATTGGTGGTGTAGCAACCCATGGTCTTCGGGCCGTTTGTGGAGCTTCGGCTCAATTTGTGATGGTTAGCAACCATGGAATTAGCGTTCCGTTTGTGATACATGTGTTGGTGAGCTTTATGCTCCCGTTTGTGATAGGCCTTCCCCCTTTTTGTGATTTCTGGATTTCTTGAGATGATTTCTAGAATTTGTGTTTCACCAATTTTCATGATTTTCATTGATAAGTTTTATCAATATTTGTGCATTTGTGAATTTGTGTGTCATTAACTTTTGTGATTGACATTGATAAAATCGTCAATATTTATGGTTTGGTGAACGAAATAAGGAGTATGACATTTCTTAGATCTTTGAGTTGATTTTTTTGATATTGATTAATCTCTTGTTGATTTTCAATTACTTATTTATCACAGCTTGGTATCAGAGCCAAACTTCGGAACAATACGAAATATTGTAACAAGGGTCATCGTCCTAAGTCTTTCTTAGGAGTCGTGCTTTAGGATTTTATTCGAGTCTTCGTACCGATTCATCCTATTTTCTTTATGATCCCTTGTTTTATCTATCAAGATTGCTTGATATTTATTTTGAGAATAACCTTTTCTTCTTCTTTCTTTCTTTCCTTAAGAAGAAGAATGGTTAGGTCTAACCGACCCAGTGCAGGTCAATCTAGTGCTACTCCCCAAGATGGAGTATTCATGTCTGCTCAGCAGCTTTTAGATCTCGTGAAGAATGCTCAAGCTGCAGGACCCAATCCAGAGCCTACTCATCCTAGATCTGGTTTTGCACGCTTGTGCAGAGACTGTACCGATTTGGGTGGAAGGCCATTCAAAGGATCTGAGAGTGTTATAGAAATTCAAGCTTGGCTCAAATCATGCGATCACATCTTTTCTCGCATGAACCTTATTGATCTACATCGAGTCCAGGTGGCTTCTAGCATGCTCCAAGAAAGAGCATTAGATTGGTATGAGCTTTTAATTTCTGAAGTTGTTGAAGCGGATCTCACTTGGGAGCAATTCCGAGAAAGATTCGAATTGAAATTCATGCCGGAGGCTGAAAAAGTAACTTTAGCACGGTGTTTTATTGACCTTGTTCAAGGTGGATCTTCTGTGACATACTATCTCACATCTTTCGAATCTCTTTCCAAATACGAGGTTGAATACATTAACACCCCATTGAAGAAAAATCAGAGATTTGTCTATGGCTTGAATAAGAATCTTAAGAAGCCATTACTCCTGAAACTTGAGGTTTCATTTGATCAGCTTATTGATATCGCTCTTCGTCTTGAAGAGGCCGATAGTGAAAGTGATGTCGACGTTGGGAGTGCCAAACTGAACTCCAACAACAACAAGAAGAGGCATCCCTTTATTAGGTTCGAAAGTTCTAATCCTAACAACAGGGCGAAGCAAGAGAATTCTATAGCAAATACTCCTATCCCTAATCGCGGAGAATGCTACAATTGTGGCTCTAGGGACCACTATATAAATAGGTGTCCCAGGCCTATTTCTTGTCGCTATTGCAAAAGTGCGGATCATTATATATCTTCGTGTCCCAAGCGTCAAAGCAGGAGAGAAGGAAAGCTGCAAGCCTCTAGCAACTCTTCTCTTGGTCAAGGTATTTTTCACTCAATCCTTGATGGCATTGTTTTATTTCGTGATCTTCTTATTTGAGTTCTATTTGATACGGGTCTATTTTATATCAAAAGAACTTGTTGATTCTTTTTCTTTAAAAATATTTTGGGCTTGATACTTCTTTGAGTGTTGCGAATCCGGATGGTTGATCCGCAACACTCAATTTGCTTTCTATTGATGTCGAAATTATTTTATGTGATTTTTCATCACGAGCCAATTTTTACCTAGGCTTCGGAATTGATTTATGTAAGGATTGGCTCAATCATTGTGAAGCCCATACCCTATTTTCCGTGTGGACTATTCATCTTCGACATTGTCTATCTGTTAAGCAGATTTCTAATTTTTTCTTGAGATTCCGATTTCAAATTTTTGAAGGCATCATTTTATTCTTTAAGCCCTCAAGATGAGAATAGTGTTATTTCTCTTATCTAAATAATTTGTGAAACTTTTCTGGTATTTTTGAGTTTGTCTTAGGATTATCACCTAAGAAATCTTTTGTGTGGTGTTAAGGTCTTTCTAGTTCGACCTTCCCACTGATTTTCATTTGGCTACGAGTTGCGGGAGTTGGCATTCCACTTATCGCATTCCGCACTCGTTACGATTCTTATGAATGACTTATTATGTCATTCAGTTTGCCCATCTTGTTTCATCCATTTTATGAATCGAGTATTCTATGAATATCTCGATGACTTCATTTTCGTATTAATTGATTTTGGATGAAAATAGAAATTTAAAATCTTTGCATATCTTTTTCATAAGATTTATTTATAAGTATAGTTGGATTTTGCTCTTACACGAGCAAAGAATATTCCGAAAGGTTTTTAAGAAGCATGTTTATCACATAGAAGATGATTTTGTGATTGTATTGCCCGTTGAGTGCTTTAAGAATTCTGGTCGATGTGCTTGATCAACGTTATCGATAAGAATCTCCTAAACGCTTTGATGAGACAATCAGACACGATATATTGACTTGTAAAATGTAATTTTTTCTAGAAAGATTTTTACATCGAGATAATTGTGATTTTGAAAGTTTTAGCTTTTCGAGAAAGAAAATTATTTAAAAGAAGTTCTTTCTTTTCGATACTCTTATTCTTGTGATTCCCGTGGGGAATCAAGACTTTATCTTTTGTACCAATGCTAATCGTATTGGTTTGGATGCTGCTCTCTTGCAAATGAGAACGTGCTATCACTTGTGCTTCTAAATTGTTATAGCTCATCGAGACTAGATATGCCGCTCATGATCTAGTGCTCGCGACTATTGTTTTTACTTTTAGAGTTTGGCATCATCATTTTTGGGGAAGAAATTTGTTCTCCACCTCGATCATAAATCTTTGGAATATTTATTTTCTCATAAGGAACTTCATGTTGACTCGAGTTCCTGGCTTTTTATGATCTTGATATTCTTTTTATTCCCGGAAGGGAAATCGTGTTGCCAATGCGCTTTGTCCTAAGCAACAAGTGGTTGATTCTTTGATGATGTCTGAATGGAATTATCTTTTTATTAATTTCATCGGACGTTTTGATATACATCGTTTTATTGAGCTTTATCTCATTCCTTTTATGGACTAGCGTCCGATGTTCTTTTATGGTGTTCGGTTCATCGGATGTACTGTTATTATACTACATCGATGTTCCGTCTTATCTAGATCAATGGATGTACCATTATTATACTACATCATTGTTCCGGTTTATCGGTTCATTTGACGTGCCATTTTTGTACTACGTCGGTGTTCCAAATTGTTCGAGTTTCTAGTTTCTCGGGCGTACCGTTTCTGTACTACGCTGTTGCACTGGCTCATTTTTCTGCTATTCTTGACGTTTTCTGCATCTTTTAACTATGGAAATGCTTTTTGATTTCCTATTTTATTCTTGAGCCCGGTGATATTGAGGAAATTGAAGTTTCACCAGATTTGACTTTTGAGCAACATTCTATTCGCATCATTGCTTCGGAGGTTAAGTGCCTTCGAAATAAAGATGTTCTTTTTGTGATAGTTCAATGGTTCTCAAATCCTATGGATTGCTCTTGGGAATCCAAAGAATTCACCGTGTGAACCCGTTCAGGCTAACTCTTTCATGCTCCTTATGGTGAACTTCCTATTTCAAATTTTCTTTTGTGTTGATATGCTTCTATGGTTGTTACTCTTTATTATTTTTTAAGTATTTCGAGGATGCAATTTCTTTAAGGAGGGGAGTCTGTAACAACCCTCGTATTCATCGATTGTGTATTTAAACATTTTTATTTAAATATTTCATCGCTCATCGGATTTTGGTCCGAAAACCTACTTTTTGCAAACAGTCGAATTTGGACTCGAGACCCCTCCCATTGAGTTCAAAATATCGTTTGCAACCTTTTTGAGTATAAGCTTCGATATGTTTGGAGTTAGTCGAGTTTTGCTACTTTTTCACTTTGGGTTTGAGTTTGGGTTTTAGCCCAATGTTCCACCTTAAGACTCTAGCTCCACTCCAACTCTTCATTACTTCATTTCATATTCCTAACAACTCAAGCTAAAGAAAAAATGGTGGAAGAGATTGGAAATCGAAATTCCTAAGCCCTAGCTTTCTTTGCAAATCCAAATTCTAGCTCCAAATTCAAGAGAACCCATTGGTAAGCATCTCCTTCTTCTTCTCCAACTCATTCTCCTTCAAATTTCAGAAATTTCCTAAACTAATTTGGGAAATATTTCTCTTTTAAGCTTAGAATCAAGCTTCTTGAGTTGGGATTGAAGAGTGGTTGATCCTCCTTTGTTTTCAAGCTTCTTCTTCATTGATTTAGGCTCAAAGGTGAGATTTTTATCTCACATCTTTGTCTATAATTATCTTCGATTGTTAGGTATGAATTCCTAATACTTATTCTTGTGCAATTGATTTTGGTTTGGACTGATTTGGTGTATATTCCAATTTTTGGTGTTTTGAAATCAAAATCTGTGAAAATCCTATTATGGATATTTGGACATTGATATTTGAGGCGTATCGAAGAGCCGTTAAGGCTGGGTCGTCGCGTGGCGTAAATCCTTAGTCGTCATTTGCTCGTTCTATCGTTTTCGATATTCGTTTGGCCACTTTTGGTCGAGGTTCAGGAAATCCTCAAAATTCCAGTTTCAGACGTCTGAAACTGGAATTTCAGACGTCTTAATTGGCTCATTTTCAAACAGAAAGAAAATAGGCTAAAAACGCCTATTTCAGACGTCTGAAACATTTGGTTCAGACGTCTGAATCATGTTGTGGAAATTTTTAGTTTTTCCAGATTCAGACGTCTGAACCACTTGTTTCAGACGTCTGAAACTGTAGTGTTTTGCCTGCTTGCCTTTTTGTTTATGAATTCCAATAGATATCGATTCGTGATGATCCTATTTGTTGTAATCATTTATTATGACTTTGATGACTCCTTTTTAGGGATTTTTGGAATATCCATTTTGATGGATTCAGTATCGATTTCTTTGGATTTCAATCACATCTTCGCACGTGAATTTTAGTAATTGATTGTTTCTACAATCATTTCGATGATTTGTCACTTTAAAAATATAAAGTTTCAATACTAGTAGTAAATATCAAAACTCTTTCATCAAATGATTTCAACATTATTTTATTACAAAACTCGTTCTCTTAAACCGTTTTCCAATCTATTAGTATATACAAACCTTTTCCTCACTCGTATGAGAAATCTAATTAAACGACTTAGTAAAACAAGTGGTATGACACGCTTGCGTTTACTTCGTCGGTTTATTCTTGGACTTGTTCGATTGAATCTCTTGTGACAATTTTCTAGTGGAAATCTATAATTTGTTCGTAAATATTTAAGTTAAGCTAGTGGTTATGGGACATGAAGCTAAGCTCATATATTTACTAGCTTATTGTAATTGACACTTCTTGATGGTCGTGACGGTCATTTTATGATTTAGACTAGCAATTGTGCGATGTCTCTTTGTCTGCGAGGATAGACTAGACGTCATCTGTGTGATCCCTACTCACACATGTCTCTTTGTCCACGTGGAGGACTGTGCCTCATTTTTATTGAGCTTCGGCTCAACAGGAGGAGCTTCGGCTCAAAGTCCACAGTGGGGGACTATACCCTGTCATGAGGAGCTTCGGCTAACAAGGAGGAGCTTCGGCTCAAAGTCCGCAATGGGGGAGTATTCCCTGTCAGGAGGAGTTTTTGACTCACCAGGAGGAGCTTCGGCTCACCAGGAGGAGCTTCGGCTCAAGGTCCGCAATGGGGGACTGTACCCTGTCAGGAGAAGTTTTTGCCTCACGAGGAGGAGCTTCGGCTCATAGTCCGCCATGGGGGACTGTACCCTGTCAGGAGAAGTTTTTGACTCACCAGGAGGAGCTTCGGCTCAAAGTCCGCAATGGGGGACTATACCCTGTCTTGAGGAGCTTCGGCTCATTTTTCTGGGATTGGCTATCCTTTTCTTGTGATTTCTGGATTTCTAATTATTGATTTCTGGAATTTATGTTTCACCAACTTTTACGATTGGCATTGATAACTATGTCATTTATTGTGGCTTGGTGAATGAAATAAAGAATATGAGATTATTTTTGGTGCTATGAGATTCTTGAGATATTTGTATGATTTTCCTTTGTTGATTTTCCTATGTATACTTGTCGCAATATGTCATTTTTGGGTTATCATACGTTTTTACTACATCTCTTCTTATATCTCATTTTATCTGATAATTGTTGCTAGACTGATCTGTTTATTATTTTCTTCTTAAATAATACTCGGGTCAGACTGAGATTATACAGGTGCTTCTACTTGCCACCTTAACGGACCATCATATGATCTTT
Organism: Allium cepa; assembly: GCA_030765085.1. Taxonomy (NCBI): domain Eukaryota; kingdom Viridiplantae; phylum Streptophyta; class Magnoliopsida; order Asparagales; family Amaryllidaceae; genus Allium; species Allium cepa. Next base: position 179,711,478 of record CM060935.1, read on the forward strand.
TGGCTAACTACTTTAGTTTGGTAGTTTTTGTTGTATGCATTTGAGAAATAGACTCCTTGATGTATCCATATTCTTTTGTCTAGAACTTGTATCTATTCTTTTGTGATGTTGTTGATCTTATTTGACCACTACTCTGATACACACTTTTATGTGCAATGTACATATCTATTTCCGCCTTTGTGATATGAATTGCCTGTGACTGATTTTGTTATGTTTATTTCTATATTTGTTTCCGAAGATTATATATAGCAACTTTGTAGTAGCTTTGAGTTTGCGTCGGTATGTCGGATTTCCTCTTGAGATGAAATACATGTTACATCTTATCTGGCATATCGGTGCTCGCAAAAAGCAATTACACGGATGGTCGCTCCTCAACAGCCTTATTCTCCGTGCTAGTTGACAGCATTACTCCGTAGTGTTCTTGGCTAGCGTGGGTATAGAGGTGGGGCGTCTCATGACCATTTGTTGGAAATCCATTCTTCAATACGCGCCATGTACGGTTTTAGTTGTAGAACCTGCCATTTACTTATGGTGGTCACCACTATTTAGATGGTAGCTATAGTAGGCATAGTTCGAAATGTCTATCCTGGCTAGGATTTATATTATACATTCGAAAGGGTTTTTCTACACCGTGCACTTATAATAATAATATCATAGAAATTTTCTCTTATCAAGCATATTTGACTATCATAAGGAGAAATCTCCTCCAATTCTGCATTTGCATTGTGTGTGTGGCGGGAGGCCTTATGGTAGTTTCATTTTCTAAAAAGCATTGCTGATTTATTTTAAATTCTTTTTCTGTTGTTTTAAAGATAAACTACTTTTGTTTGCTCGTACTAGCCCCACGACTGACCTGGAGTTTATTGTTCCTTTCTTAAACTCTAGGTGCCCACAATTTTCCCACACGGGCAGTCTAGAGTTGGGTTTTTTAGATAATCAATACTAGGAGTAGATTTGATAACTTCCAACCTTAGGATTTGGCAATCGCATTTGGATCGAGTTGCTTCTCTTCATCTTCATTGGGAGTTGGAGCTATTTTCTGGATTGGTGCCTTGGAGATGGAGATTACCAATACTCGAGTTCTCTTGAAGACTACTTTCCATATTGGAGATGTTCCTCCGCTGTTGGTGTTATCTTTTCTTTCCACTACTATTGTCTTGTATCGTATCTCTGATGTATATCGATATCTATAGTAACATATTGTATCTGTTATTGTATCAAATGTTGTATATGATATATGCTATTCATGTCTTCCACTGTGTTGTACTTAATGCGTTATAAGCTCCAAGGAACCAGATTCGACGTTTGGATCGACCGCATTTGAATACGAGAGTCGTATTCGGTGCCGATTTTCGAAGGTCAGGTCAAGGTCGCTATATTTGGTATCAGAGCTAAGGGTTAAAACTTTAGCTCAGGAGTGAAACACATTAAGTAACTCATTAGAGATAGGGTGAAGTATACCCTACAATGAGTATCCCTAAGATATCCTTCGAATGCCTCAGTAAATTCTCTTACTATCCACTGATAGTAAGTATGAGTGCAAGAAGAGGACGAGATAGGGGACAGGGGAGTACCACTGCAAATGGTCAATACCCTGCGACAGTGGAAACATCTTTCTCTATCAATCTCCCTTGATTCGATTCCAAAATTCTTTTGATTGCTTCGTAACAGCTCCAGAAGAAGTTTCAGTTTGATGGTGGCCCTACGAATCGTCGTAGAAAGTCCTTACTTCGTATCTTCATCAATTCCATATCAGCTTTTCGTTCTAAACTTTAATGAATTTGGAAATATTAATTAAATTGGAAATTTTAAATTGAGTTAAATTGGTTAATAGAATATAAGGCCAAATTTGAATTGAACCAATAAAACGATATCAATTGAAACCAAATTTGAAATTCTATTGTAATTTCTTGTGTATATCAAAGTCCGAAGAGGGACAAATTGGTATATACTTTGGGTGTTCCGACCTAAGTTGGAATTCATATCTAGTGTTTGAGAATTATGGAAGGTTAAATCCATTTATCTATTCTCTGGGATCTGATATATTCTACGAACGATTAGTTATCCCGTCGAACTAATCAATGCCCTTGCATATTCGTAGACCGGTGGAACCAAATATCTTGTGTAATATTGTATGAGTTTGTTCACATATTGTTGATATTCTGATTTGGTAAACGGAATGCAGAATAAATGTTTCGATAGAATCTGACCAATCATTTCTTTATCTATCATTTTTTCTTTGTTGTCTTCCTTGCAAATTTCGAGGACGAAATTTTTTAAGGGGGGGTAATCTATAACATTCCTGAAAATTTACCAAGTATAATTTGGCAATCAAATTAATTTTTGAAAATAAATTGTGAATTTATTAGAGATTTCTAGAACAAATAAATAATTTTTATTTTAAATAGGGATTTAATTTGAAATTTAAGCATAAGTATCTTTCAAATAAATGTTGGGTTTAGGAAAAAAATAAGATATATATTTATATAAATGAATTATAAATAGAAATTTGATTTAAAATGTGAGAATAAGTATTTTATAAAGAAATATTGAATTTTAAAATAAAATGTATTAAAAATAAAAAAGAAATTAAAAGCTTGAGATTAATAAAAAGATAACGATAGTTGTTTTCTAAATTTTTAATGATATTAAAATTTGGAAGTTGTAATAAAAAGAAAAATTGGCGTACTCGTTTTCAAAATGTTATTTTTAAGTTAAATTTTCATATATGAATAAAAGTGATTAATTGTTAATATGAAATCAAAGTATTAAATTCATTCTTTTCTTTTTGTAAAAATTATACAAAAATAAATAATAAAAAAAAAATTGTATGAATGTGAATTGTATAAATATATAAGTGTATAAATATGTTGAACAAAAATAAATTGTTGCAATGTGAAAAATAATTGGAATAAATTTTTTTGTGTAAATATAAATATAAATATGAAGGGAAATGTAAACAATTTTGAAATGAAGGCATATGTATACATGGAATATAATTACATGAAGGATTAAACCAAAATTTACAAACAAATGAATAAAGAAGTACATTTAATTTTAAAGTGAATATGATAAAAAAATAATTTAAAATTCTTTGTTTTCTAAAAAAAATTACAAATGATAAACATCAAAGTGGGTGGAGTAAAGGAGTTAACAAACATTGAAATTTCAAAATCATCACTTTTTACAAATGGCATTCCTTATGATTGCTTAAATAAAATAATACGATTAAAAAATTACAAAATACCTTTCATCTCCCCATATTCAAATTTTTTTTAGTCGCAACAAATCTGTATACATAGCAACAAAGATTGGGTATCTCAATACCCAAGAAAAGATTAAAGTAGAAAGGACGAAAAAAATCAGAAAAAGAAGACTGTCATTCTCTTCTAAAAATCTGAAATAAAGATCAAAACTGCAATCCAAAGATCTGAAAGCAAATCAACCGGAAGCAAATGTAAAGAAGATCATATTGCAAACAAACTCAAGCAAAGCAAAGGAATTCAAAGCAACCTGAAAACAGAATTTCAAAAACAAAGAAGAAAAATGTGACGCCCCACCTCTATATCCACGCTAGCCAAGAACACTACGGTGTAACGGTCTCAACTAGCACGGAGAATAAGGCTGTTGAGGAGCAACCATCTGTATAATTGCTTTGTGCGAGTACTGATATGCTGGATAAAAATATAACTTTTCATCTCAGGAGGAAATCCGACATACCGACACAAACTCCAAGCTACTACATAGTGGCTATAAAGGTCTTCGGAAACAAATATGGAAATAAACATAACACAAATCAGTCACAAATAATTCATATCACAAAGGCGGAAATAGATATGAATGCAACACATGGAAGTGTATATCAGAGTAGTGGTCAAACAAGATCCACAATATCAAAAAGAATAGATACAAGTGATAGACAAAGAATAAGTATACATCAGAGAGTCTGTATCTCAAATGTATACAACAAAAACTACTAATCTAAGTAGTTAGCCAAAAGTCAGATGATGGTCTGATAAGGAGTCAAGCAGAAGCACCTGTAAAATCTCAGTCTGACCCGAGTATTATTTAAGAAGAAAACAATAAACGGATCAGTCTAGCTATAATTATCAGATAAAAATGAGATATAAGAAGAGATATAAGAGAAGGACGTATGATACCAAAGATGTCATACTACGATAAGTATACATTAGAAAATCCACAAAAGTCATACAATATCTCAAGAATCTCATAGCATCAAAAAAATGTCATATTCTTTATTTAATTCACTAAGCCACAATAAATGACATACATATCAATGCCAACTGAAAAAGGTGGTGAAACATATATTCCAGAAATCATCAAATAGAAATCCAGAAATCACAATAAAAGATTGGCCAAGACATTGATGTAGTGCAAACGGTACATTCAATGAATCTAAAAGCAAAGACATTGATGTAGTACAAACGGTACATCCAATGAATCCAATAGCAAAGACATTGATGTAGTACAAACGGTACATCCAATGAATCCAATAGCAAAGACATTGATGTAGTACAAACAGTACATCCAATGAATCGAAAAGCAAAGACATTGATGTAGTACAAACGGTACATCAAATGAATCCAATAGCAAAGACATTGATGTAGTACAAACGATACATCCAATGAATCGAAAAGCAAAGACATTGATGTAGTACAAACTGTACATCCAATGAATCGAATAGCAAAGACATTGATGTAGTACAACCGGTACATCCAATGAATCGAAAAGCAAAGACATGGATTTAGTACAAACAGTACATCCAATGAATCCAATAGCAAAGACATTGATGTAGTACAAACGGTACATCCAATGAATCGAAAATCAAAGACATTGATGTAGTACAAACAGTACATCCAATGAATCGAATAGCAAAGACATTGATGTGGTACAAACGGTACATCCAATGAATCGAAAAGACATCGACGCACCTAAAAGGTACGACCCATGTGTAAACAAACATCGATGCACCTAAATAGGTACGACCCATGCAAGAAATGAGATGAAGCTCAATAAAATGAGGAACAGTCCTCCAGATAGACAAAGAGACATCGCACATTGCTAGTCTAAACCATAAAATGATCCTCATCGATCATCAAGAAGTGGCAATTACAATAAGCTAGTAAATATATGAGTTTAGCATCATGTCCCATAACCACTAGCTTAACTTAAATATTTGCGAACAAATTGTAGATCTCCACTAGAAAATTGTCACAAGAGATTCAATCGAACAAGTCCAAGAATTAACCGATGAAGTAAACGCAAGCGTTTCATACCACTTGTTTTACTAAGCCGTTTAATTAGATTTCTCATACGAGTGTGGTAAAGGTTTGTATATACTAATAGATTTGGAAAATGGTTTTGTAAACGAGTTTGGTATTGAAAATAGAGTTGAAATCGTTTTGAGGAAAGAGTTTTGATATTTACTACTAGTATAAAAAACCTTTATATTTTAAAGTGACAAATCATAGAATTGATTGTAGAAACAATCAATCATAAAAATTCACATTCGAAGACGTGAATAAAATCCAAAGAAATCGATACCGAATCCATCAAAATGGATATTCCCAAAAATCGCGATGAAAATGTCATCAAAGTCCATAATAAATGATAACAACAAAAAGGGAATCAACACGAATCGATTAAAGTTGGTAATATACTCAAAAATAGCCAAGATAGGCAAATTAAACAGTTCCAGACGTCTGAGAACTAATTAGACGTCTGGTTTAGAATCCAGATATCTGGATTTGTTCTTTGGGAATAATCCTGAGAACACCCAGACGTCTGAAACTTCAAGTCAGACGTCTGAGACCTATCCAGACGTCTGATCCTAAATTTCAGACGTCTGGAATTAGTCTTTGCCTTTTTTTTTTTATTCTGCGTGGCTATATTTTTCCTCTCCAGGTCCAAACCAGACGTCTAGTCACCTGGTCTGGGCAACAATTTGCCTAGGCCAAAGTGGCCAAAAGATATCGGGAGCGATCGGACGAGCAACGACGACTAAGGACTTATGCCTAGCGACAACCCAGCCTTAACGGTTCCTCAATACACCCCGAATATCATTGTCCAAATATTCATAATAGGATTTTCATAAACTTGGACCAAACACTCAAATTAGGAAAATTCACCAAATCAATTCGAATCAAAAGCAAATGAATATGCACAAATGTTAGGAACTCATACCTAACCATAAAGATAAATATAGAAAAAGATGTGAGATAAAAATCTCACCTTTGAACCGAAATCAATGAAGGAGAAGCTTTAAAAACAAGCTAAGATCAATTCCTCTTCAATAACAACTCAAGAAGCTTCAATCTAAGCTTAAAAGAGAAGCATTTCCTAAATTCGGTTTAGGAATTTTTCCGAAATCAAAGTGAGAATGAGCTGGAGAAGAAGAAGGAGATGCTTACTAATGGGTTCTCTTTGATTTTGGAGCAATAACTTGAGCCACCAAGAGGAACCAGGGCTTGGAGTTTCTAATTCCCATTCTCTTCCACCATTTTTTCTTAAGCTAGAGTGTTAGGAATATGAAATGAAGTAATGAAGAGTTGTAGTGGGTAGGGACTGAGTTAGTAAGTGATTAATGGGTTGAGCCCAAACCAAAGCCCTAAGTGAAAAAGTGGCAAAATTTCACTATCTCCAAGCATATCGAAGTTTACACTCAAAAAGTTCGCAAACGTCATTTTGAACTCATTGGGGGTGGTCTCGAGTCCCAATTCGACTGTTTGCAAAAGTAGCTTTTCGGACCAAAATCCGACGAACGATAAAATATTTAAATAAAATATTTAAATATAAAATCGATAAATATGCGGGATGTTAAAGACTCCCCTCCTTAAAGAAATTGCGTCCTCGCAATACTTATGAAGAAAATAAAGAGTAACAACCATAAAAGCATATCAACACAAAAAAAAATTGAAATAAGAAGTTCATCATAAAGAGCACGAAAGAGTTAGCAAGAACGGGATCGCTCGATGAATTCTCTAGATTCCCAAGAGTAATCCCTAGGATTTGAGAACCATTGAAATCTCACAAGAAGAACATCTTTATTCCGAAGGCGTTCAACTTCCAAAGCAATGATGCGAATGAGATGTTGCTCATAAATCAAATTGGGTGAAACTTCAATTTCCTCAATAACACCGGGCTCAAGAATAAAAATCGGAATCCCTAAGGCATTTCCGTAGTAGAACGATGTGAGAAAACGTCATGAATAGCAGAAAATTCAGCCGGTGCAACAACATAGTATAATAACATTACGCCTGAGAAACTAGAAACTCAAATAATTTGGGACATCAGCGTAGTACAAAAACGGCACGCCCAATGAACCAGCCCGAATAATTTCGGAACACCGACGTAGTACAAAAACGGTACGTCCAATGAACCGATAAACTAGAACAACGATGTAGTATAATAATGGTACATCCATTGATCCAGATAAGATGGAACATCGATGTAGTATAATAACAGTACATCCGATGAACCGAACACCATAAAAGAACATCAGACGCAAGTCCATAAAAGAAATGAGATGAAACTCAATAAAACGAAGTACATCAAAATGCCTGATGAACTTGATAAAAAGATGATTCCATTCAGACAACATCAAAGAATCAACAACTTGTTGCCTACGACAAAGCGCGTTGGCAACACGATTTCCATAATATCAAGTTCATAAGATGCCAGGAACTCGAGTCGACAAGAAGTTCCTTATGAGAAAATAAATATTCCAAAGATTTATGATCGAGGTAGAGAACAAATTTCTCATCCAAATATGATGATACCAAATACCAAAAGCGAAAACAATAGCCGCGAGCACTAGATCATGAGTGGCATACCTAGTCTCGATCGGCTATAATGATTTAGAAGCACAAGTGATAGCACGTTCTCCATCGCAAGAGAATGGCATCCAAACCAATACGACTAGTATCGGTACAAATAGCAAAGTCTTGGTTCCCCTTCAGGAATCACAAGAATAAGAGTATCGAAAGGAAGAGTTCTTTTAAATAATCCCCTTTCCCGAAAAGTTAAAACTTTCAAAATTACATTTTTATTTTTATGTAATAATCTTTCTACAAAAATTTACATTTTTACAAGTCAATATATCGTGTTTGAGTGTCTCATCAAAGCGTTTAGGAGATTCTTATCGATAACGTTGATCAAGCGCATCGACCAGAATTCTTAAAACACTAAATAGGCAATACAATCACAAAATCATATTCTGTAGGGTAAGTAAGTTTCTCAAAAACTTCTAAGGATATTCTTTGTTCGTTTTAAGAACAAAAATCCAGTTATACTTATAAATAAATCTTATGAAAAAGATTTGCAAAATTTTTAAATTGCTATTTTCATCCAAAATTAATAAATTCAAAAAATGGAATCATCGAGATATTCGATAGAATGCTCGATACCTAAAATGGATGAAATAAGCTGGACAAACTGAATGACATAATAATTCATTCATAGGAATCATAACAAGTGCGGAATGCGGTAAGTGGAATGCTAACTTCCGCAACTATTAGCAAATGAAAACCGGTGGTAAGGTCAAACTGAAAAGACCTTAGCACCACACAAAAGATTACTTAGGTGATAATCCTAAGACAAGCTCAAAAATACCGGAAAATTTCTCAAACTACATGAATTAGAGAAATAACACTTTCCTTATAAGTGGGCTTAAGGAATAAAATGATGCCATCAAGTTGGAATCAAAATCATAAAGGAAAAATAGAAATCTGCTTAACAGATTGAAAATGTCAAAGATGAATAGTCCACACGGGACAAAGGATATGGCCTCATAATAACTAAGCCAATCCTTACAAATGTAAATTCCGATGCCTAAGTAAAAATCGGCTTGGACAGAAAAATCACATAAAATAATTTCGACATCAATAAAGACAAATTGAGTGTTGCGGATCTACCATCTGGATTCACAATCCTCAAAGAAGTCATCAAGCCCAGAAATGTTTAAAGAAGAAGAATCACAAGTTCTTTTGATATAAAAATAATGAGATGAAACCCGTATCAACAAGAACTCAAATAAGAAGATCACGAAACAAAACAATGCCATCAAGGATTGAGTGAAAAATACCTTGACAAAGAGAAGAGTTGTTAGGGGCTTGCAGCTTTCCCTCTCTCTTGCTAGGAAGCCTAGGACACGAAGATAAAAGATGACCCGAACCTTTGCAATAACGACAAATGAGGGGTTTCGGACACTCCCTTGCATAATGGTCGATGGAACCACAATTGTAGCATTGACCACGACTAGAGGTAGGAGTCTTTGCTACCGGAATTTGTTGCTTCCCTTTCTTATTAGAATTGGGGCCTTTGAATTTGATAGGCCTCTTCAAGTTATTGTCGAAGTTCTGTTGGGCACGCACAACTTCAACATCACCTTCATTATCGGCCTCTTCAGGACGAAGAGTGATATCAATAAGCTGATCAAATTAAACCTCAAGTTTCAGAAGTAATGGCTTCTTAAGATTCTTATTCAAGCCATAGACAAATCTCTGATTTTTCTTCAATGGGGTATTAATGTATTCAACCCCGTATTTGGAAAGAGATTCGGAAGATGCGACATAGTCTGTCACAGAAGATTCACCTTGAAAAAGGTCAATAAAAAGCTGGGCCAAAGTTACTTTTACGGCCTCCGGCACAAATTTCAATTCGAACCATTCCCGAAATTGCTCCCAAGTGAGATCCGCTTCAATGATTTCAGAAATTAAAAGCTCATACCAATCTAATGCTCTTTCTTGGTGCATGCTAGAAGCCACTTGTACTCGATGTAGATCAATAAGGTTCATGCGAGAAAAGAAGCGATCGCATGATTTGAGCAAAGCTTGAATTTCTATAACACTCTCGGATCCCCTGAATGGCCTTCCACCCAAATCGGTGTAGTCTCTGCACAAGCGTGCAAAACCGAATCTAGGATGAGTAGGCTCTAGAATGGGACCGACATCTTGAGCATTCTTTACTTGATCAAGAAGCTGCTGGGCAGACATAAATACTCCATCCGGTGGAGTGGCACTAGATTGACCGGCGCGGGGACGGCCAGGTCTAACCATTTCTCTTCTTTAAGAAAGAAAGAAAGAAGAGGAAAAAGTTATTCTCAAAATAAATTTCAATCAAACTTGATTGATAAAACAAGGAATCATAAGGAAAATAGGATGAATAGGTACGAAGGCTCGAATTAAATCCTAAAGCACGACTCCTAAGATGGACTTAGGACGATGATCCTTGTTAAATTATTCTACATTGTTCCGAAGTTTGGCTCTGATACCAAGCTGTGACACCCCACCTCTATACCCACGATAGCCAAGGACACTACGGTGTAATGCCGTCAATTAGCGCGGAGAATAAGGCTGTTGAGGAGCGACCATCCATGTAATTGCTTTGTGTGAGCACCGATATGTCTGATAGTAAAACATAAGTTTCATCTCAAGAGGAAATCCGACATACCGACACAAAATCAAAGCAACTACACAGTGGCTATAAAGGTCTTCGGAAACAAATATAGAAATAAACATAACACAAATCATTCATAGATAATTCATATCACAAAGGCAGAAATAGATATGAATGCAACACATGAAAGTGTATATCAGAGTAGTGGTCAAACAAGATCCACAATATCAAAAAGAATAGATACAAGTGCTAGACAAAAGAATAAGTATACATCATAGAGTCTGTATCTCAAATGTATACAACAAAAAATACTAATCTAAGTAGTTACCCAAAAGTCAGATGATGGTCCGATAAGGAGTCAAGCAGAAGCACCTGTAAAATCTCAGTCTGACCCGAGTATTATTTAAGAAGAAAATAATAAACGGATCAGTCTAGCTATAATTATCAGATAAAAATGAGATATAAGAAGAGATATAATACAAGGACGTATGATAACCAAAGATGTCATACTACGATAAGTATACAATAGAAAATCCACAAAAGTCATACAATATCTCAAGAATCTCATAGCATCAAAAGAATGTCATATTCTTTATTTAATTCACCAAGCCACAATAAATGACATACATATCAATGCCAACTGAAAAAGGTGGTGAAACATAAATTGCAGAAATCATCATATAGAAATCCAGAAATCACAAAAAAAGATTGGCCAAGACATTGATTTCGTGCAAACGGTACATCCAATAAATCTAAACGCAAAGACATTGATGTAGTACAAACGGTACATCCAATGAATCCAATAGAAAAGACATTGATTTAGTACAAACGGTACATCCAATGAATCCAATAGCAAAGACATTGATGTAGTACAAACGGTACATCCAATGAGTCGTAAAGCAAAGACATTGATGTAGTACAAACGGTACATCCAATGAATCCAATAGCAAAGACATTGATGTAGTACAAACGGTACATCCAATGAATCGAAAAGCAAAGACATTGATGTAGTACAAATGGTATGTCCAATGAATCGAATAGCAAAGACATTGATGTAGTACAAACGGTACATCCAATGAATCGAAAAGCAAAGACACTGATGTAGTACAAACGGTACATCCAATGAATCCAATAGCAAAGACATCGATGTAGTACAAACGATACATCCAATGAATCGAAAAGCAAAGACATTGATGTAGTACAAATGGTACATCCAATGAATCGAATAGCAAAGACATTGATGTAGTACAAACAATACATCCAATGAATCGAAAAGCAAAGACATTGATGTAGTACAAACGATACATCCAATGAATCGAATAGCAAAGACATTGATGTAGTACAAAAGGTACATCCCATGAATCGAAAAGACATCGACGCACCTAAAAAGGTACGACCCATGTGTAAACAAACATCGACGCACCTAAATAGGTACGACCCATGCCAGAAATGAGATGAAGCTCAATAAAATGAGGAACAGTCCTCCACATAGACAAAGAGACATCGCACATTGCTAGTCCAAATCATAAAATGATCCTCATCGATCATCAAGAAGTGTCAATTACAATAAGCTAGTAAATATATGAGTTTAGCATCATGTCCCATAACCACTAGCTTAACTTAAATATTTGTGAACAAATTGTAGATCTCCACTAGAAAATTGTCACAAGAGATTCAATCGAACAAGTCCAAGAATTAACCGATGAAGTAAACGCAAGCGTTTCATACCACTTGTTTTGCTAAGCCGTTTAATTAGATTTCTCATACGAGTGAGGTAAAGGTTTGTATATACTAATAGATTTGGAAAATGGTTTTATAAACGAGTTTGGTATTGAAAATAGAGTAGAAATCGTTTTGAGGAAAGAGTTTTGATATTTACTACTAGTATAAAAAACCTTTATATTTTAAAGTGACAAATCATAGAATTGATTATAGAAACAATCAATCATAAAAATTCACATTCGAAGACGTGAATAAAATCCAAAGAAATCGATACCGAATCCATCAAAATGGATATTCCCAAAAATCACGATGAAAATGTCATCAAGGTCCGTAATATATGATAACAACAAAAAGGGAATCAACACGAATCGATTAAAGTTGGAAATATACTCAAAAATAGCCAAGATAGGCAAATTAAACAGTTCCAGACGTCTGAAGGTCCAGTCCAGGCGTTTGAGAACTAATCAGACGTCTGGTTTAGAATCCAGACGTCTGGATTTGTTCTTTGGGAATAATCCAGAGAACACCCAGACGTCTGAAACTTCAAGTCAGACGTCTGAGACCTATCCAAACGTTTGATCCTAAATTTCAGACGTTTGGAATTAGTCTCTGCCTTTTTTTTATATTCTGCGTGGCTATATTTTTCCTCTCCAGGTCCAAACCAGACGTCTGGACTTGGTCACCAAACGTCTGGTCACCTGGTCTGGGCAACAATTTGCCTAGGCCAAAGTGGCCAAAATGTATCGGGAGCGATCGGACGAGCAACGACGACTAAGGATTTATGCCTGGCGACAACCCAGCCTTAACGGCTCCTCAATACACCCCAAATATCACTGTCCAAATATTCATAATAGGATTTTCATAAACTTGGACCAAACACCCAAATTAGGAAAATTCACCAAATCAATTCGAATCAAAAGCAAATGAATATGCACAAATGTTAGGAATTCATACCTAACCACAAAGATAAATATAGAAAAAGATGTGAGATAAAAATCTCACCTTTGAACCGAAATCAATGAAGGAGAAGCTTTAAAAACAAGCTAAGATCAATTCCTCTTCAATAACAACTCAAGAAGCTTCAATCTAAGCTTAAAAGAGAAGCATTTCCTAAATTCGGTTTAGGAATTTTTCCGAAATCAAAGTGAGAATGAGCTGGAGAAGAAGAAGGAGATGCTTACTAATGGGTTCTCTTTGATTTTGGAGCAATAACTTGAGCCACCAAGAGGAACCAGGGCTTGGAGTTTCTAATTCCCATTCTCTTCCACCATTTTTTCTTAAGCTAGATTGTTAGGAATATGAAATGAAGTAATGAAGAGTTGTAGTGGGTAGGGACTGAGTTAGTAAGTGATTAATGGGTTGAGCCCAAACCAAAGCCCTAAGTGAAAAAGTGGCAAAATTTCACTATCTCCAAACATATCGAAGTTTATACTCAAAAAGTTCGCAAACGTCATTTTGAACTCATTGGGGGTGGTCTCGAGTCCCAATTCGACTGTTTGCAAAAGTAGCTTTTCGGACCAAAATCCGACGAACGATAAAATATTTAAATAAAATATTTAAATATAAAATCGATAAATATGCGGGTTGTTAAAGACTCCCCACCTTAAAGAAATTGCGTCCTCGCAATACTTATGAAGAAAATAAAGAGTAACAACCATAAAAGCATATCAACACAAAAAAAAATTGAAATAAGAAGTTCATCATAAAGAGCACGAAAGAGTTAGCAAGAACGGGATCGCTCGATGAATTCTCTAGATTCCCAAGAGTAATCCCTAGGATTTGAGAACCATTGAAATCTCACAAGAAGAACATCTTTATTCCGAAGGCGTTCAACTTCCAAAGCAATGATGCGAATGAGATGTTGCTCATAAATCAAATTGGGTGAAACTTCAATTTCCTCAATAACACCGGGCTCAAGAATAAAAATCGGAATCCCTAAGGCATTTCCGTAGTAGAACGATGTGAGAAAACGTCATGAATAGCAGAAAATTCAGCCGGTGCAACGACATAGTATAATAACATTACGCCTGAGAAACTAAAAACTCAAATAATTTGGGACATCTGCGTAGTACAAAAACGGCACGCCCAATGAACCAGCCCGAATAATTTCGGAACACCGACGTAGTACAAAAACGGTACGTCCAATGAACCGATAAACTAGAACAACGATGTAGTATAATAATGGTACATCCATTGATCCAGATAAGATGGAACATCGATGTAGTATAATAACAGTACATCCGATGAACCGAACACCATAAAAGAACATCAGACGCAAGTCCATAAAAGAAATGAGATGAAACTCAATAAAACGAAGTACATCAAAATGCCTGATGAACTTGATAAAAAGATGATTCCATTCAGACAACATCAAAGAATCAACAACTTGTTGCCTACGACAAAGCGCGTTGGCAACATGATTTCCATAATATCAAGTTCATAAGATGCCAGGAACTCGAGTCGACATGAAGTTCCTTATGAGAAAATAAATATTCCAAAGATTTATGATCGAGGTAGAGAACAAATTTCTCATCCAAATATGATGATACCAAATTCCAAAAGCGAAAACAATAGCCGCGAGCACTAGATCATGAGTGGCATACCTAGTCTCGATCGGCTATAATGATTTAGAAGCACAAGTGATAGCACGTTCTCCATCGCAAGAGAATGGCATCCAAACCAATACGACTAGTATCGGTACAAATAGCAAAGTCTTGGTTCCCCTTCAGGAATCACAAGAATAAGAGTATCGAAAGGAAGAGTTCTTTTAAATAATCCCCTTTCCCGAAAAGTTAAAACTTTCAAAATTACATTTTTATTTTTATGTAATAATCTTTCTACAAAAATTTACATTTTTACAAGTCAATATATCGTGTTTGAGTGTCTCATCAAAGCGTTTAGGAGATTCTTATCGATAACGTTGATCAAGCGCATCGACCAGAATTCTTAAAACACTAAATAGGCAATACAATCACAAAATCATATTCTGTAGGGTAAGTAAGTTTCTCAAAAACTTCTAAGGATATTCTTTGTTCGTTTTAAGAACAAAAATCCAGTTATACTTGTAAATAAATCTTATGAAAAAGATTTGCAAAATTTTTAAATTGCTATTTTCATCCAAAATTAATAAATTCAAAAAATGGAATCATCGAGATATTCGATAGAATGCTCGATACCTAAAATGGATGAAATAAGCTGGACAAACTGAATGACATAATAATTCATTCATAGGAATCATAACAAGTGCGGAATGCGGTAAGTGGAATGCTAACTTCCGCAACTATTAGCAAATGAAAACCGGTGGTAAGGTCAAACTGAAAAGACCTTAGCACCACACAAAAGATTACTTAGGTGATAATCCTAAGACAAGCTCAAAAATACCGGAAAATTTCTCAAACTACATGAATGAGAGAAATAACACTTTCCTTATAAGTGGGCTTAAGGAATAAAATGATGCCATCAAGTTGGAATCAAAATCATAAAGGAAAAATAGAAATCTGCTTAACAGATTGAAAATGTAAAAGATGAATAGTCCACACGGGACAAAGGATATGGCCTCATAATAACTAAGCCAATCCTTACAAATGTAAATTCCGAAGCCTAAGTAAAAATCGGCTTGGACAGAAAAATCACATAAAATAATTTCGACATCAATAAAGACAAATTGAGTGTTGCGGATCTACCATCTGGATTCACAATCCTCAAAGAAGTCATCAAGCCCAGAAATGTTTAGAGAAGAAGAATCACAAGTTCTTTTGATATAAAAATAATGAGATGAAACCCGTATCAACAAGAACTCAAATAAGAAGATCACAAAACAAAACAATGCCATCAAGGATTGAGTGAAAAATACCTTGACAAAGAGAAGAGTTGTTAGGGGCTTGCAGCTTTCCCTCTCTCTTGCTAGGAAGCCTAGGACACGAAGATAAAAGATGACCCGAACCTTTGCAATAACGACAAATGAGGGGTTTCGGACACTCCCTTGCATAATGGTCGATGGAACCACAATTGTAGCATTGACCACGACTAGAGGTAGGAGTCTTTGCTACCGGAATTTGTTGCTTCCCTTTCTTATTAGAATTGGGGCCTTTGAATTTGATAGGCCTCTTCAAGTTATTGTCGAAGTTCTGTTGGGCACGCACAACTTCAACATCACCTTCATTATCGGCCTCTTCAGGACGAAGAGTGATATCAATAAGCTGATCAAATTAAACCTCAAGTTTCAGAAGTAATGGCTTCTTAAGATTCTTATTCAAGCCATAGACAAATCTCTGATTTTTCTTCAATGGGGTATTAATGTATTCAACCCCGTATTTGGAAAGAGATTCGGAAGATGCGACATAGTCTATCACAGAAGATTCACCTTGAACAAGGTCAATAAAAAGCTGGGCCAAAGTTACTTTTACGGCCTCCGGCACAAATTTCAATTCGAACCATTCCCGAAATTGCTCCCAAGTGAGATCCGCTTCAATGATTTTAGAAATTAAAAGCTCATACCAATCTAATGCTTTTTCTTGGTGCATGCTAGAAGCCACTTGTACTCGATGTAGATCAATAAGGTTCATGCGAGAAAAGAAGCGATCGCATGATTTGAGCAAAGCTTGAATTTCTATAACACTCTCGGATCCCCTGAATGGCCTTCCACCCAAATCGGTGTAGTCTCTGCACAAGCGTGCAAAACCGAATCTAGGATGAGTAGGCTCTAGAATGGGACCGGCAGCTTGAGCATTCTTTACTTGATCAAGAAGCTGCTGGGCAGACATAAATACTCCATCCGGTGGAGTGGCACTAGATTGACCGGCGCTGGGACGGCCAGGTCTAACCATTTCTCTTCTTTAAGAAAGAAAGAAAGAAGAGGAAAAAGTTATTCTCAAAATAAATTTCAATCAAACTTGATTGATAAAACAAGGAATCATAAGGAAAATAGGATGAATAGGTACGAAGACTCGAATTAAATCCTAAAGCACGACTCCTAAGATGGACTTAGGACGATGATCCTTGTTAAATTATTCTACATTGTTCCGAAGTTTGGCTCTGATACCAAGCTGTGACACCCCACCTCTATACCCACGATAGCCAAGGACACTACGGTGTAATGCCGTCAATTAGCGCGGAGAATAAGGCTGTTGAGGAGCGACCATCCATGTAATTGCTTTGTGTGAGCACCGATATGTCTGATAGTAAAACATAAGTTTCATCTCAAGAGGAAATCCGACATACCGACACAAAATCAAAGCAACTACACAGTGGCTATAAAGGTCTTCCGAAACAAATATAGAAATAAACATAACACAAATCATTCACAGATAATTCATATCACAAAGGCAGAAATAGATATGAATGCAACACATGAAAGTGTATATCAGAGTAGTGGTCAAACAAGATCCACAATATCAAAAAGAATAGATACAAGTGCTAGACAAAAGAATAAGTATACATCATAGAGTCTGTATCTCAAATGTATACAACAAAAACTACTAATCTAAGTAGTTAGCCAAAAGTCAGATGATGGTCCGATAAGGAGTCAAGCAGAAGCACCTGTAAAATCTCAGTCTGACCCGAGTATTATTTAAGAAGAAAATAAAAACGGATCAGTCTAGCTATAATTATCAGATAAAAATGAGATATAAGAAGAGATATAATACAAGGACGTATGATAACCAAAGAGGTCATACTACGATAAGTATACATTAGAAAATCTACAAAAGTCATACAATATCTCAAGAATCTCATAGCATCAAAAGAATGTCATATTCTTTATTTAATTCACCAAGCCACAATAAATGACATACATATCAATGCCAACTGAAAAAGGTGGTGAAACATAAATTGCAGAAATCATCATATAGAAATCCAGAAATCACAAAAAAAGATTGGCCAAGACATTGATTTAGTGCAAACGGTACATCCAATAAATCTAAACGCAAAGACATTGATGTAGTACAAACGGTACATCCAATGAATCCAATAGAAAAGACATTGATTTAGTACAAACGGTACATCCAATGAATCCAATAGCAAAGACATTGATGTAGTACAAACGGTACATCCAATGAGTCGAAAAGCAAAGACATTGATGTAGTACAAACGGTACATCCAATGAATCCAATAGCAAAGACATTGATGTAGTACAAACGGTACATCCAATGAATCGAAAAGCAAAGACATTGATGTAGTACAAATGGTATGTCCAATGAATCGAATAGCAAAGACATTGATGTAGTACAAACGGTACATCCAATGAATCGAAAAGCAAAGACACTGATGTAGTACAAACGGTACATCCAATGAATCCAATAGCAAAGACATCGATGTAGTACAAACGATACATCCAATGAATCGAAAAGCAAAGACATTGATGTAGTACAAGCGGTACATCCAATGAATCGAATAGCAAAGACAATGATGTAGTACAAACAATACATCCAATGAATCGAAAAGCAAAGACATTGATGTAGTACAAACGATACATCCAATGAATCGAATAGCAAAGACATTGATGTAGTACAAAAGGTACATCCCATGAATCGAAAAGACATCGACGCACCTAAAAAGGTACGACCCATGTGTAAACAAACATCGACGCACCTAAATAGGTACGACCCATGCCAGAAATGAGATGAAGCTCAATAAAATGAGGAACAGTCCTCCACATAGACAAAGAGACATCACACATTGCTAGTCCAAATCATAAAATGATCCTCATCGATCATCAAGAAGTGTCAATTACAATAAGCTAGTAAATATATGAGTTTAGCATCATGTCCCATAACCACTAGCTTAACTTAAATATTTGTGAACAAATTGTAGATCTCCGCTAGAAAATTGTCACAAGAGATTCAATCGAACAAGTCCAAGAATTAACCGATGAAGTAAACGCAAGCGTTTCATACCACTTGTTTTGCTAAGCCGTTTAATTAGATTTCTCATACGAGTGAGGTAAAGGTTTGTATATACTAATAGATTTGGAAAATGGTTTTATAAACGAGTTTGGTATTGAAAATAGAGTAGAAATCGTTTTGAGGAAAGAGTTTTGATATTTACTACTAGTATAAAAAACCTTTATATTTTAAAGTGACAAATCATAGAATTGATTATAGAAACAATCAATCATAAAAATTCACATTCGAAGACGTGAATAAAATCCAAAGAAATCGATACCGAATCCATCAAAATGGATATTCCCAAAAATCACGATGAAAATGTCATCAAAGTCCGTAATATATGATAACAACAAAAAGGGAATCAACACGAATCGATTAAAGTTGGAAATATACTCAAAAATAGCCAAGATAGGCAAATTAAACAGTTCCAGACGTCTGAAGGTCCAGTCCAGGCGTCTGAGAACTAATCAGACGTCTGGTTTAGAATCCAGACGTCTGGATTTGTTCTTTGGGAATAATCCAGAGAACACCCAGACGTCTGAAACTTCAAGTCAGACGTCTGAGACCTATCCAAACGTTTGATCCTAAATTTCAGACGTTTGGAATTAGTCTCTGCCTTTTTTTTATATTCTGCGTGGCTATATTTTTCCTCTCCAGGTCCAAACCAGACGTCTGGACTTGGTCACCAAACGTCTGGTCACCTGGTCTGGGCAACAATTTGCCTAGGCCAAAGTGGCCAAAATGTATCGGGAGCGATCGGACGAGCAACGACGACTAAGGATTTATGCCTGGCGACAACCCAGCCTTAACGGCTCCTCAATACACCCCAAATATCACTGTCCAAATATTCATAATAGGATTTTCATAAACTTGGACCAAACACCCAAATTAGGAAAATTCACCAAATCAATTCGAATCAAAAGCAAATGAATATGCACAAATGTTAGGAATTCATACCTAACCACAAAGATAAATATAGAAAAAGATGTGAGATAAAAATCTCACCTTTGAACCCAAATCAATGAAGGAGAAGCTTTAAAAACAAGCTAAGATCAATTCCTCTTCAATAACAACTCAAGAAGCTTCAATCTAAGCTTAAAAGAGAAATATTTCCTAAATTAGGTTTAGAAATTTTTCTGAAATCAAAGTGAGAATGAGTTGGAGAAGAAGAAGGAGATGCTTACTAATGGGTTCTCTTTGATTTTGGAGCAAAAACTTGAGCCACCAAGAGGAACTAGGGCTTGAAGTTTCTAATTCCCATTATTTTCCACCATTTTTGCTGAAGCTTGAGTGTTAGGAATATGAAATGAAGTAATGAAGAGTTGTAGTGGGTTGGGACTGAGTTAGTAAGTGATTAATGGGTTCAGCCCAAACCAAAGCCCTAAGTGAAAAAGTGGCAAAATTTCACTATCTCCAAACATATCGAAGTTTATACTCAAAAAGGTCGCAAACGTCATTTGAACTCAATGGGGGTGGTCTCGAGTCCCAATTCGACTGTTTGCAAAAGTAGTTTTGCGGACCAAAATCCGACGAATGATAAAATATTTAAATAAAATATTTAAATATAAAATCGATAAATATGCGGGTTGTTACAAAAAAATTAAATCTGCAAACCTGGAAGAAACAAGTTTCTCTGGGTAAAAAGGAATGGAGGCAAGTAAATTTCTTTCTTTAAAAATTTGAGTTTGATGTTAGTAATCAGGAATGAATCGAAGGAATTTAAACAATTATATTAGACAGTTGCAGGGAACAAATCAAAGTTCAGACCTAAAAAAATCAAGTTTACAGGCTTGAGTTCTTCTCTGCTTCTTCCCATCAATGTGAGTAAACTCACTTGAATATGCTTATATGCTTTGATATAACGGTTGATACTTGAAGTATGATTGTTTTAAAAATGCCTACATGTTGGATATATACTTATTTATGAGTGCGTATGTTTGAGTATAAATATGTGATGTATGCATGCTTGTTTACAGGGACATATCTCTCTATTTTGGAAAAAAAATTACAACCACAATCCCTTTCGATAATCTAAATTCTCATTATACAATCAGTAATAGTTTAGGATCCTTGAAAATAAAAGGTGAATATGGATGTAATATTATGTTTAAGAATCATTTCAGCTGTTTGTACTTAGTAATTTTTCCATAAACAATATCCACAGTGAGGCTTTGAATCAAAATAGAAAAAATTTAATGTTTTAATTCCACAATTCGATTATATAACTAGTATTGATTTACAAATGAAGATTTTAGCGAATTGCTTCAATATTTTTAGCTTTGTAATTTGTGAGAAATGGTTTATGGAACAGAGATTATATTTTCGAAAAATTCCGATGGCCAGCGTCGAACTATGGGTCGTGCTTGACGCTGATGGTAGCCTGGTGGGTGTTGATCAATGTAAAAATAGTAATTCATTTTATAACGAGCTCCGGTGGCCATTTTTGGATGATCAAGGGTTTAACCTAGTTTTGTCGTGGGTTGATGTTTTGTTTCGTTCGACACTGACAGTTGATCGAGTGCGATGGGGTTTGGGTGATGGTAGAGGAAGCGACGACAAGTAGATGGTCGGAGTTTGAGGCTTTTTGGTGGTCGAGGTTGCGAGGATGGTGGTGTTCCAGGTTTGGAGGAGTTCAGTTGTTTTGTTTCCAAGGTTCGAATTTAGCTCAATTTTGTTTTCGAGGTGGCGACGAAGTTCAAGTGGTCGGAAATGGGTCAGGGGGTGATCGTGGACCTTCCAAGAATCATGATGGTGACAGGAGGTGGTCGGGGATTGCATGCATGTGCACATGTGCACTTGAATGTCAGTAGTGTTAATTTGGGGAAGAAGAAGGAAAGGTGGGGACGAAGGTAACAACGACTCAGGTTTACTCTCGAGAAAACATGAAGATAGCTCGACGTTCAACTCGAGAAAGTTTTTGATATACCCAGTAAATTAGAAACTTAAGTTTTTGAAAAAATATTGATTCTACTCGGGTCGTTCTGGGAAAAACTCAAAGTCGAGTTCGTGAATTTGTGGGTTTGGCTCGGGTTACGGGAAGCGTGGCTCAGGAAGTGATAATACAGCAAGTTTTCTTTTAGTTAAATATTTAACAAAGTTTAAAAACTATATAAATGTTTAAAGTAAGTTTTGAAAAATATAGGAGGGTGAACTAATGATGAATTAAATAAAGTTTTCAATTTTATTAATCATATTTTAGAAGTTAAAATGAAAATTAAATGAGTTTTAACAAAGTTACAAAATTTAATATTTAAGTTAAACATTAAAAATTGATTTGTTTTTCAAATAATATATATATTATATAGTTTATTTATAATGTTTTCAAGAAGAATTGAATAATTAATTATTAGGATAGGTGATTAATTATCAATATGATTAAATTAAAGGGTTATTTCTTTTAATCAAAGTGATTTGTTAAATTTTATTAATCCATTAAGAATTAAGGTAAAATAATTACATGAATCGGGTTAATTAGATAATGACTTAAAGATTAATTAGTGAAAGTATTTAAGGGATGATTTATTAATAAAGATAATTAACAACTTAATTAAGTAATTAAGGGTAATTAATTGTGTAGAGATAACTACTTAATTAAAAGTAATTAATTTATGATTAAAGGTTGATTAACCAAGTGATCAAACAATAATTTGTTTAAGGATAACAAATTAATATGATTAATTTATTAATGTGATTAATCAAGGATAATTAACTAAAGGTTAATCAATTAATAAAGGTGATTAACAAATGGAAATTAATTGAGGAGTAATTAAATAATGGAGTTAATTAAGAATAATTAATTAAAGAATAATAAATTAATCAAAGGATGATCATTTAATGATTAGAGGTTGTTTAACTAATAATTCAGTTTAATTAATTTATTATTAATTGTAAATTAATAAATGATTAAAGAATAATTAATCAAATAATTTGTAATTGATTAATATTAATTAACCATAATTAGTAAATTATTCATAAGTAATTAATCTGATTCGAATTTATTTGGAGGATTAACTGATCTCACTTATGAAAGTTTGGATTCTATTGGATGATTGTTAGACACCCTGATATGTTCTGTTTTGATTTGAGTTGTGTTTGATGTAACTTATTATCCGTGATGTATACATGTGATCTGTGAATAAAAGATAAGAGTTATAATTCATACCGCTTATCAAATATAAGCTTTATAGTTTATACCGCTTATCAAATATATTGCTATATTTGAATCCGTGCTGATCGATGATGTTGCACTTCTATTGTGTAAAACCCCTTGGACCACACTTATACACACACAAATATGGATTGCACGTGTAAGTGGGTTAAGTCACAGATTTTGAAATAGTTTTAAAGATTGAATTTTTCAATCCAAATTAGTTTTGGAATTAGAATTGAAAGCTTTTGAAAATGAATTTCAAAACTAAAACTTATTTTTAATAACTTGATTGAGTTTTGAAATTTAAATAATTTGATTTAAATTTGAATTCAATATTTTAAATTGAATTCTATGATTTGGGAACTAGGGTTAAAAAAGGTTATTCAACTTGTGAATGGGTTTATATAGGTTTTAAACCATTTTAAAAGTGATGTTTTGGGAATTTAAATTTAACACAAAGATTTAGCTTATATAAATGAAATCGGATTTATTCCAAAACGAATCCTATGTGTTTTCAAAAAATAAAAGTTTTCACATAAGAAATGGACTTCCAATTGGCGTTAAAAGGATTTCAAGTCTAAAATGAAAATAGTTTTCCAAGTTATGAATAAATCTTTGAAAACGTGTTTTGAAAGCTATAAGTAAAATCTTTAATTTAAAGATTTAATTGAGATAATCCAAATTGAAGTGGGAATTGTTTTGTAATCTATGAATGGATCTTTATGAAACTAGGTGAACTTTGTGAAATAAATCTCTTTGTTTAAAGATTTGAAATGGTTATTTTGACTGGGTGAACTTTGCGAAATAAATCTCTTTGTTTAAAGATTTGAAATGGTAATTTGTTTAAACCATTTGAAGAAAAGTTTGGATTTTTAAGTTGCAACTTGACTAAAATCCCATATCCATATGTTTTTAAATATTGCGCTCACTATTCAGTGTTGGGCGAATTCTCACCCAGAAGATCTCGAGACCGAGAAGTCACAGTTTCACCCGGGCTCGCAACCTCCACCTCGTTCGACAAACACAAGGCTCGATATAAGCATAGCAGTCCATCTGGCATTCTCAATATACAAGTCCATTCGGCGTCTCCAATTCATGCCGAACCAAAGGCCATTCGGTCAGCCCCCCATCCGGTCCAACCATAACCGAACCAAAGTCCAAGCAACCACCGGGCCAGAGCCACTCCACAGTAATACCGAACCAAACCTATTTCCATCAGTACCGGACCAGTCACTACCGGTCCACCGATCCAAACACTCCCCACTACTACCGGACGAGGCCATTGCCGGTCCAAAGCCCACACCATCTAACACCGAACCACACTCACCACCGGACCACACCTACCACCGGTCCATACCTCACCACCGAATGAAGCCTCGCCGAACCAGAACGCTACCAGGCCAGATTGCTTCAGCCCGGGCCCACCAGCAGCTATATACATCCAAGACCCCTGCCCCCTACCTCACTCTATAAATAGAGGGGCAGGGGTACAACAATGGCGGACGAGTTTGAGAGCTCAAGCACGGAAGTAACTTTCAAACTACTTTCATATACTTGTACACAAAGCATTGTACTTGTAATCTGAAACAAAGAAGATAATAACATATAAAGTGGACGTAGGCACATTCTGGCCGAACCACTATAAATCTGCGTGTCTTTTACATTTTAGCCCCTGCTTTTTTCATATTTACATAACTCATCTGAATCATTAAGAATCACATAAAATCAACTAAATCACACGACTTGGAGGTGTTTGCCCATTTTTTGCGCAAACATTTTTGGTGCTTTCATTGAGAGTTCGAACTCGAAGCTTCAGCTTCCCTCATTCAACCTTCTTTCCCAATAGCACCCTTCATTGCCTAGGAAACATGACTTACAGGCCAAGAAAAGACGCCAACAAAGGAAAGAACGTTGCAACTAGCAGTGCTCCAAATCCAGTGGATCCAGATCAAGAGAACCATCCCACTACAGCAGCGTTGCCACATGTAGATCAGGCAATTCCAACAGCCCCTGCCGCGGAACAACCGGCAGTAATCACTAGAGCAGACCTAGACAGAGTTGTGGTGGAAGTGACTAACCGCTTCGCATCCCAACAAGAAGCTTTGGTGAACCAACTCATGTCACGCTTGAGGGATGTCGAAGAATCCAACCGCAACACTGAATCATGGGGTGAGTCTCAATCTGGAGGATCTCGGAGACAGCAAAGGTCTTCCCTCTTCGAGGAAGCCATCAACAGGAACAACAATGATAGGGGCCGCGCCCGGACTCAGCCCGAACTCCGACTCGAGGAAGCGCTTGGAACCGAACCCAGTGGGGGAGGCGCCATGCGAGGGTCGGATGTAGCTGAGCCAGTCATGCCACCTAATCATAGAAACCCCGCTGAACGGAGCCGAGCTAGAACCCAGCCCGAAGTTGACCCCATGGAAATGCTCGAAACAGAACCCCACAGGGGAAGATCAAGGCAGGGGGCAACTGTAGCTGGTCCTAGCATGCATCCGAGCAGCCAGAGGCAACCACTGGATAACGTCAGAAGTGATAGACTATACCATCCCTACAGGTCATCTGGACGAGATCGATCCCGCAGGGAAGAACCAAGTTCATTTCTATCCGCTCCAAATTCTGATGAAAGAATGACACGATTATTTAGAGAATGCGTCCAACGGGAGCAAAGGGACCGAGGAATAGGCGCTAGGGTCACCAGCCCCTTCACCCTCAATATCGAAACTGCCATCACCCCCCGGGAATGGAAAATGCCAACCATGGAACCTTACAAGGGAACTTCCGACCCCATCGTACACTTACAAAGATACACCCAGCATATGCTCATGAGCGGAGCAACAGAAGGGGTGCTGTGTAAATGCTTTCCGCTATTCCTAGCAGATCTAGCTACCTCCTGGTTCTGCCATCTACCCCAAGGATCTATCAGCTCATGGGAGATGTTGAAAGAAAGGTTCATTAGCCAGTTCCGCATCCATGTAGAATAACCCAAGGATGCTTATTCTCTATCCAATGTCAAACAGAAATCCGGAGAGACACTGCAACAACATCTTACCCGGTTCAACGCCGCAGCGGCCGCAGTCCAAGATGCCGATGAGAAGCTCACCCTAATGGCCCTCTGTAGTGGTGTACACCCAGATACCAAGTTCGCTAGAAGACTAACTAAGGAAAAACCAGCTACTTTACCTGATTTCTTCCATGAAGCTGGAAAGTATATGAGACTTGAAGACGCTGCCACTGAGAGGCAGTCAGGGCAACAAGGTAAAACAACTTCGGACAAGGTTCCCGCTGCAGCTAAGGACACTCGAAGAAATGAATCTAGAGACAATGCTGGGTGCAGGAAGGTTGAAAAACGCCAATATCGACCAGGACCAAGATTTGACTCCTACACTCCTTTGAATGAAACAATCGAAAACATCTTTCTAGCCACTCAGGGCGAACTCGGATACAAGCGCCCCCCGCACAAGAAAGAAATTGATAACGCACTCAAGTTTGGAAAGTTCTGCCGCTTCCACGAATCCCACAGACATGACACCAATGAATGCCACCATCTCCGGGACTTGATCGAAGAACACATCAGAAGAAGAAGGCTGGAACGCTATGTGAAAGGTCAGAACAGGACTCCAACTCCTGCCAATGAGAACTCAAAGCGACCCGTCCCAGAAGTAGGCGGAGGGAATCGCAACACCAGTGGCTCTAGTCAAGAGAAGATAGTGGTCCATACCATCTCGGGAGGACCACACATCGCCGACAGAAGCTGGGCAGAGATGGAAAGATACGGCAAGTCACTTAGAAATGTTGAAGGCTATGTTAACTCCATTATGGAAGAACACCACCCGAAACGGAAAGAGAGTGACGACATCGTATTTAGTAGGCGTGATTTAGAAGGAAGACAGTATCCGCATATGGATCCCATGGTCACCTCTGCCTGGTTCGGTCCAGCTAATGTTTTCCGAATTCTAATAGACACAGGAAGCTCCGTAAATATCCTATTCAAGCATGCTTTCGACAAAATGAAGCTGTCAATGAAGGATGTGTCTCCCTGCAACAAACCCCTGCACGGTTTCACTGGAGATGCGAAAATGCCCCTCGGGCAACTTGACCTCTTTGTCGAAATAGGAAGTCATCCCCGCTCCGTTGTGCGAAAACAAACGTTCGTACTAATAGAAAACCACTCGGCCTACAACGCCTTCTTGGGAAGACCAGCCTTATCTGACTTCCAAATTGTCCTAGCCCCGTGGTGGCTAAAGATGAAATTCCCAACCGATAACGGAATAGGAGAAGTTGAAGGAGATCAAGACGCCGCTCGAGATTGCTATGTAACTGAACTTCGCAATAACCGTAGAAAGAATAAAGGGAAAGATGCAGAGACTACTCTCTGCATGAAAAGCTTGGAAGCATAGCAACTAAAGAAAGCCCCTCCTCTTCGATACACCAGTGATCCTTTCAATGAACTAGACCCCAGGGATAAGGAGGAAGAGGCTACCGCTGAGCCTGCAGAAGCCATGGAATTCATATCTGTAGACAAACATGATTCAAGTAGACTATTAAAAATAGGATCTCAGCTAAAAACAGAATTGAAGGATCAACTCATTGACTTTCTCCGCCACAACTTAGATGTATTTGCGTGGACGCATGCCGATATGACAGGAATCTCCCCAGACATAGCATGCCACATGCTGAACATCGATCCCACCAAGGTACCGATAAAGCAGAAAAAGAGAAGCATGGGAGCAGAACGATCAGCAGCCCTCGATGAGGAAGTAAAGAACCTACTTGCTAATGACTTCATACGAGAAGCCATCTACCCAGAATGGGTCGCTAACCCGGTACTAGTAAAGAAAGCTAATGGGAAGTGGCGAACACGCATTGATTTCTCCAACTTAAATGACGCTTGCTCGAAAGACTGCTTCCCGCTCCTCCGAATCGATCAACTTGTGGACAGCACTGCCGGACATGAACTCTTATCTTTTATGGACGCATACTCCGGATACAACCAGATTCCCATGCACGCTCCCGATCAAGACCACACTAGCTTCATCACTGACCGGGGATTATATTGTTACAAAGTCATGCCTTTTGGACTCAAAAATGCCGGAGCTACCTATCAGCGCCTCGTCAACAAGATGTTCGTGGAATTAATAGGACGAAATATGGAAGTATATGTGGATGACATGTTGGTAAAGTCCACGAGAGCCGACGATCATGTAAGCCACCTAGGCGACATGTTTCAGGAACTTCGCCGATATGGAATGAAGCTGAATCCTCTAAAGTGCTCCTTCGGAGTGTCATCGGGAAAATTCTTAGGATTCATCGTCCATGCCAGAGGAATTGAAGCAAACCCTGAACAAATTCGGGCCCTAAAAGAAATAAGGATACCTTCCACTCGAAAAGAGATGCAGAGCCTAAACAGAAAGGTGGCCGCCCTAAGCAGATTCATTTCCAAAGCAACTGACAAGTGCGTCCCTTTCTTCGAAGCTCTCAAGAAAGACAAAGGAAAGTTCGAGTGGACCGATGAATGCTTAAAAGCCTTCCTTAACCTGATCGAACACCTTCAGAAACCACCAGTACTCTCAACTCCAAACGAAGGCGAAGAGCTATACCTATACCTCGCTGTATCATCTCATGCTCTAAGCGCTGCCCTGGTAAGAGAAGAAGACCGCACACAATGCCCGGTATACTTTATAAGTAGGAGATTTACAGGGGAAGAAGCCAGATATCCTAAACTTGAGAAATTGGCATATTGTTTATTGATCGCGTCACGAAAACTGCGACACTACTTCCAATCTCACTCCATCAGAGTTCTAACCGATCAGCCACTAAGACAGGTGCTCCATCGTCCCGACACTTCTGGACGACTCCTCAAATGGTGCATTGAACTAAGTCAGTATGACGTCACCTACCATCCTCGCACCGCTATCAAGGGGCAAGCCATGGCCGATTTCATTGCCGAATTCACTACCAACGAAGGCAAGGATCAGTTTGAAATAGCAAAAAACATCAAGTGGAACCTCTTTGTAGATGGAGCATCGAACGAACAAGGCTCGGGGGCAGGTATTGTGATAATCACCCCCAGGGGAAGAAAGCTGTACTATGCATTAAGGTTGGAATTCGCGGCCACTAAGAACGATGCGGAGTATGAGGCAGTAATAGTGGGATTGGAGCTTGCCTTAGAAATAGGAGTCAATTCTTTATGTCTTCATAGTGATTCTCAACTTATCGTAAACCAAGTACTAGGAGAATTCCAGACACGAGGAGAACGACTCACATCATATCTAAAGAAAACCAAACTGCTACTCGATCAATTGGACCATTATCTAATCAAACACATTCCTCGAGAAGATAACCAAGAGGCCGATGAACTAGCAAAGCAAGCTAGTATGAAGAATAGCACCATTTCCGGAGCACTAGCCATCTCAAGGCAGCTAGCCCCAAGTTTCGAACAAGTGAATCTGATAACTGCAATCGAAGAAGGAACTTGGATGACTCCTATCTGGAAATATTTGCAGGACGGCACACTACCAGACAAACGTGATGAAGTAAGCAGAATTTTGAGGAAAGCTCCCCGCTACACAATACAAGAAGGCATCCTCTATCGGCGTGGCTTCTCTAGCCCCTTATTCAGATGCGTCGCTGGAAGGGAAACCAAGGAAATCTTATTCAACATCCATCAAGGAAGTTGCGGAGATCACACTGGAGGGCAGACTCTGGCGAAAAAGATACTCCGATATGGATATTACTGGCCCACACTAAACAAAGACGCCTTAGACTTCGTCAAGAGATGCGACAGATCTCAGATATTTGCCAAGATTCCTCGACTATCCATAAATGAGATTACTCAAATGACAAGCCCTTGGCCCTTTGCTGTATGGGGAATTGATTTAATTGGCGAACTGCCAACGGGTCGAGGCGGAGCCAAATATGCTATAGTGGCAGTCGATTATTTCACCAAATGGGTGGAAGCGGAACCCCTAAATAAAATATCTTCAGCAAAAGTTATCAACTTCTTGATCAAAAATATTCTGTGCAGGTACGGAGTACCACTCAAGATCATATCAGACAACGGACTCCAATTTGACAGCGAAGAATTCGCCGACTGGTGCCAAGAGCATGGAATTCATAAAAGCTTCTCATCAGTAGCTTATCCTCAGGCAAACGGACAAGTCGAAGCTGTCAACAAAATTCTCAAAACCCTAATCAAGAAGAAACTTGAAAAGTCAAAAGGCGCTTGGGTGGACGAACTTCCTACGGCACTTTGGGCCTACCGCACATCTTTCAGAACATCAACGGGACATACTCCTTTCTCTTTGGCATACGGATCGGAGGCAATGCTCCCTGTTGAGACTATTGTTCCTTCCCACCGTAGGATCCACTACAATCCAGAAGAAAACGAAGAACTCCTCCTCATGTCTTTGGATCTGATTGAGGAAAGGAGAAATGATGCAGCACTTAAAGCAGCGGCTCACAAACAAAAAGTGGCAGCACTATACAACTCCAAAGTCAAGCATCGCACCTTACAAGAAGGAGATCTTGTCCTCAGGCGAATCTTTCCGCGCCCCGGAGCACTGGACCCCATCTGGGACGGACCATATGTAATTCATAAAGATCTCCACAACGGAGCTTATATTTTGTCAACAGTGGACGGAGAGGTGTTCCAGAGGGCATGGAACATCCGGCACCTCCGTCGATACTTTTCTTAACTTGTACTGCCCATATGAAGTGAATTAACAAAGAGAATCAGTGGACGTAGGCATTTTCATGCCGAACCACTTTAAAAAATCTTGTCTCTTTTTAACTTGTTCCTTTATATCTTGGCTGCTTGTTAAGCTTTATCCTTTTCTGTTGAACAAAATCTTATGGCATCTCCACTCAAGACGCACCACGGCCTCATCTGGACAAGACCTAACAGGTACGCTACGATTCTATGCACTCGCCAATGAGACTCTTTTGCTCCAGCATCCCTCTGCTGCGGGTTAACTCATTGCTCGCGCCTGCCCTCAAAGCCAACTGTAATGAGCCGATTATAAGTCATCATAAAGGCCGACTATAGCCGATGGCAGCTCATTACGGCGTTCGGCTCGCCGGCAACTGTGAACCTACTTTAAGCCCCAACATAAGGTGTAGCCAGCCAGGGGTAGTTCACGGCCAACGGCACCCACGCTAGCCGGCCACGGTAAATCGAATAATACCCACGATTACGGACCATAATGGTTTGGGTAGTTACCGTGCGCGATCTCGGCTCCGATGTGTCTTAAGTGCGGCTGTGGTAAAAAAGAAAACTCCCCGCGGAGGCGTAAGATGGGTGACAAATGTCTCCAAGACCCACAGCTAGGGAAAGTGGCTACAAAACCCGTTTGCCACGAACTTAAGCACATCGACGGCCTTCCGTGACTGGAAGTTTTACTTTTTCTACATTTCCATTTCATTTAAATACTTTTCTCCTATCCTGTATAACAAACTCTAAAGTACAGGAAACCAAATAGGGAGCATTCACTCATGAGAATCTAAGCCTGCGTACTGGGTGGCAAGGTACTCAGATATATCCATGATCAGTTACACAAGACGCTCAAAGCTACCGCCTGCAAATAAAACATGAAGGGCGGTACTCTCTTCTCTTGTACATAAATACATAACTATAGCTTATTCATACGTCACACTAACATTGCAAAACATGAAATTATATTTCAAGCAAAGGCTTAACATCAAACACAACTAAAATCACAGGCATATACATAGTTATACTTCTCACGCAGCACATCAAAATGACAACAACATTTACACATAACAAAATCAGCTTATATTATAAAATCACACAAAGTTGTTCTCTGCAAATAATATTATTACAGTCACATCAATGTTTTGGACTAATGTAAACGACGCTAAAAAGAAATAAAAAAGCGGCAGAATCCGGACAAGTAAGCAGCTGCGTCAACACTCCATCACCAACTTCCCAAGCCTACTTGGCCGCAGGGCCGGAGCCCCCAGCATGTTGATCGGAAGTTCCACCTGTCCAATTCAGAAGAGGAATCCATTAAACAAACGATAAACGATCAAGTTATGGAAACCCAGAAAGAAAAGGAAAAGAGAAGAATAACTCACCAGCGTCCGCCGCTTGATCCTCATCCTCCAGTTGCACACCCGCTTCCTCCGCAGCAAGCAACCGCATCCCCTCCTTCACCGCCGCTTGCTCCTCTTTCGAGAACTGAGCAGTGACCACATCCAGACTAAAAGCCACTCCACCTTCCTTACCCGCATTGACCCTGGCCTCCTCTAAAGCCCGAAGATATATCTTGGCCATGACCCGGGGATAGTCATCCATCCAAGACAAGCTGCCCTCCTTCCAAGTGCGGAAGTACATGTCCTGCAGCATCTCGTCCATCATCCCCTCATTCTCCTCAAACTCCCTCACCCGGGCCTCGGAAGCCTGCAACTTGGCGACAGCGACATCCCTCTCTGATCGGTATCTCAAGCAGTCAGCCTAGAGAGACCTCCTCATCTCCTCCATCTCCTCCTTTAACTTGACTTGAGCCATCTCCGCGGCCTTAAGCCTTCCAAACAACTCCTCTACCTGCTCGAGATCCGCGTTCCGAACCTCATCCACTGTCGCAATGGCCATGTCGATCCGCTCCTTACAGGCGGCCTCCATCTTCCGTAATTCTGCCCTACTAGCCTTTTCCATGGTCTCTTTCAGCCGCCTGGAGGCTTCCTCGTGCTGAGAAATCTGAACGGCTTGACCGGCAAGCTGTTCGGCCTGATCGGCAACCTTCAGCCGCAACCGAATATTAGCACTCCCAATCTCCTCCCCGACCTTGACTAATTGAGCATGATACTTCATTAACTTCTTGGTCTCTTCAGCCACCCGATCGATATTAGCTTTGGCTTCGTCTCCCATGGTAACTACCCGAGTGGTAAGCAGATCAAGATCTAGGGATTAGCATCGTCTAACACTCGTACCATGGGGTTGCGGGGAAGGAGGTGCTCACCCGTGGCCTCATCAAATGAAATATCCCGAGAGCTTGGATCTAAATCAGGATGACCGGCAAAGGGGTCACGAGGCACGTCAGGACGCCTTATACGGATAACAGTGGGATTCTTAGAAGGAGGTGGAGGGGGGATAACTCCGTGCTCTCCTCCGTGGTATCACGAGGAGGCTGAACAGGAAGCTGCGGACCAGGGGAAGGCTCAAAAAAAGAACGACTCCTCTTCTTTTTCTGAATGCTCTCTTCAATGACCCCAAGAAGAGGACGGTATTTGACCACGTCCCCAGTACGACCAGTGGGAGGCTTCGCAGAAGCTCTCATCAACTTGAATTGTTCAAGGCGGTGTCGAACGTCTGATGTTTTAACCACCTGGCCTGCCCCTGGAATAAAGAACAAGTGTTACGAACATACAATGGTCCACAATTCAAGAAATATGTTAAGTAAAAAAAAAAAAAGGAAGAAAAAAAAAGTGAGAAGACACATCTATTATACAAACCTTGTGGAGGAGTGGGATACTGCAATAAGTCCTGAATCTCATTCCAGGACGGAAGTGAATCATAAAATATTTCTAAGTCCTTATCGAAAATGGAATCGACAGAGGACAAAAGTTCACCTTGCACCGCCGAAGTCACCCTGGCTGAGGAACCCC
This sequence comes from Allium cepa, assembly GCA_030765085.1. Taxonomy (NCBI): domain Eukaryota; kingdom Viridiplantae; phylum Streptophyta; class Magnoliopsida; order Asparagales; family Amaryllidaceae; genus Allium; species Allium cepa. Next base: position 179,745,276 of record CM060935.1, read on the forward strand.
TAGGGGATAGATCGGCACCATCCCCGACATTGCCAGTCTCCTTCGCCTTCTCCGCTCCCGATTCCCCCTCCGATTCCCCGAAGGCCTGGCGGAGGGCCTCATCCAGTTCAGAGTCTTGCCCAGAAGTTAAGGCACCAGCACCACTGCCACCCTGACCATCTCCATCTCCTCCACCCTCCGACTCTCCTTCCATATCGCCTCCTTCGCCCTCTTCCACACCTTCCTCCTCCGGAATGATCGGGCAAGTACTAGGAGAGCGGCCCTCAGACTCCTTAAGCTTCTTGCCTCCCGCGACGGGATGTTATGCAAAGGGCTTCCTCTTGCCACTCTTCACCGTGGCCCCCTCTTTAGCTTTAGCAGCCTTCTCCTCAGTCGTGTCCCTCTGCTTAACCATGGACTAGTGCGGCTGGATCAAATTGTACTCTAGGAGGGTAGCGTTCCTGATCAGGAACGAAGCCGACCTGTCCCGTGCGGGAATGGCCTTTATTTCAGCAGCCATCCGCGCCAAAGAATCATCTTTCACGACTGCAATGCCACCTGTCGCTAGCAAGAAATAGAAGCGTGTCAGAAGAAGCACTACAGTCAGAACTTGGAAAATATAAATGAAATTCATCTTACAGCCGAAAGTGAAAAGGCAGAAAGAAACAGAATGGTCCTTGATAAAAAACCATTCCTTCTTGAACATGGTAAACTTTGAATATAAGTCCAAGACCGGTTTGAAGGGCACGGCCGCTTCTAGACTAATATACGGAGACCCCTCCTTGTAGCCTCTCAGTTTACACAAATATCGAATTTCCCGGTTAGAAGGAGGGCGCCCGTACCTCCTCTGGAAGATGACGAAAAGGCTCACCAGAATGGCATAAGAGTTAGGCTGAAGCTGAAATGGAGCCACCTTCAAATATGTGGTAAAGCTAACTATCCAGGCATTGATAGGAGGGATAGCACCACACATGCAATGATATCTGTTGTAAGCAAAGTAGCCTTCGGGGGGATTATACGGCATCACTCCATCTCTCGGCAACAGCATGCGAACCCTGTCTATCCCGAAGGAACGGGATATAACATCAAGTTGCTCCTCCTTTAGGGAGCTAGGAAAGCAATCGGGAGGGGAGACCAGAAGTTCCTGAGGACCGTACCCGTCCACTAACGACCTCGGAGCAGGCCCATGTTGCACCGGCCCTGGTTGGGCTGGGGGCACGGAAGAAGACACTCCTCCATCCTTGGGTTTCCGTCTGTCTGATCGTGTTTCCGCCTTGTGAGACATTTATCTGCATACACAAAAGTGAAAAGATAGGTTGTTAGAACAAAGAATACAGAGATGTAAGAAAAAAAGAATGCATAAGTCCGGAATTCCACTAAAATATCAAGTTCATTCGGCAGTGCAAGTAAGTTCATTCGGCAGGGAGATAATAAGTCCATTCGGCACTAAGAGTTCATCCGGTATACGTGTCATTCGGCACTAAGGCCTAAAGCACATTCGGCAAACAAAGACTTTCGTGTGTATTCGGCAGTCAAGTTCATTCGGCGATAAAGGCCATTCGGCAAAAGATATATACCTGATTCGGTATAAGCTTGGTTCGGTAGATAAGTTGGTTCGGCTAAGAATTTGTTCGGCTTTCGTTGATTCGGTAAGGAAAAACCAAGGGGGTGTAGACCCTATATATAGATGAGCGCAACACTACCGGACCAACCCATTCGGCAGACCGGACCAACTAAGACCAAATGAAGCTATCTCTACCAGCTCAAAGCCGAATGAAACCATCTCAGCCAGCAAAGACCAGAAGCAGGGGGCATGCAAAGCACCTCACTCAGATAAGTACCGAACTCTAGGACCTACTAATAAAGTAGAGAATATGATAACAATGAATGAGTCGTAAATCTCTCACCAACATGGGTTAATCATTTACACGGGTACGCGACCACGAACGGTCCAATAGGCACGCCCTGAATGGCTATTAACCCTATCGTCGTGAGAATTTGCACTTTGACATCCTTTTTTAAGCTCATCGGTTAAATGGATATTTGATTCTGATAATTACGAAATGGCTAAGCTACTTACACATGTACGGGGTCGCGAACGATCCCTAGGCATGCTCTGAGCTGGCGATAAAGCACCTTGACAAACGATCCAGGGACCCACTCTGACGTGAACCTGGCATCGATAATGCTAAGCCCCCTCGGGGCACACCTCTCGCCCCGAACGGCGCGATTCACTTCATCTCAAATGCTTCGATCCTGAACGGTCGTTTTCTGAAGTCACCCTAAAACTGTAAATTCCTTTGCAGGACATCAACAGGATATGAACATCCAGCCCATGGCATTACAAAACAAGCCTTCCTACCATAGGGAAACAAAGCGCGACACATGCAAGCACGTGCCCCACTTTGGGGGGCAAATGTTGGGCGAATTCTCACCCAGAAGATCTCGAGACCGAGAAGTCACAGTTTCACCCGGGCTCGCAACCTCCACCTCGTTCGACAAACACAAGGCTCGATATAAGCATAGAAGTCCATCTGGCATTCTCAATATACAAGTCCATTCGGCGTCTCCAATTCATGCCGAACCAAAGGCCATTCGGTCAGCCCCCCATCCGGTCCAACCATAACCGAGCCAAAGTCCAAGCAACCACCGGGCCAGAGCCACTCCACAGTAATACCGAACCAAACCTATTTCCATCAGTACCGGACCAGTCACTACCGGTCCACGGATCCAAACACTCCCCACTACTACCGGACGAGGCCATTGCCGGTCCAAATCCCACACCATCTAACACCGAACCACACTCACCACCGGACCACACCTACCACCGGTCCATACCTCACCACCGAATGAAGCCTCACCGAACCAGAACGCTACCAGGCCAGATTGCTTCAGCCCGGGCCCACCAGCAGCTATATACATCCAAGACCCCTGCCCCCTACCTCACTCTATAAATAGAGGGGCAGGGGTACAACAATGGCGGACGAGTTTGAGAGCTCAAGCACGGAAGGAACTTTCAAACTACTTTCATATACTTGTACACAAAGCATTGTACTTGTAATCTGAAACAAAGAAGATAATAACATATAAAGTGGACGTAGGCACGTTCTGGCCGAACCACTATAAATCTGTGTGTCTTTTACATTTCAGCCCCTGCTTTTTTCATATTTACATAACTCATCTGAATCATTAAGAATCACATAAAATCAACTAAATCACACGACTTGGAGGTGTTTGCCCATTTTTTGCGCAAACATTCAGTTTAGCAAGGAGAGGACCTTATGTCAAACCCATTCTGAATAGTGATACGATGTTATGGATTGCATTTGAAGATCAGTGTTGAAGACCGGGTGTCTTCGAGAAAGTTAGGATAACCTATCGATTGTCTCTACACCGAGTAGCTACGGTATAGAGATTCCCTAAGTGATGGGAAGTCCGATCGAGATTGTGGTTACCCGGATTTGCAAGGGCTTCTTCGGAAGTGCCTTCGGTTTTGTTCGAACCCAGGACAGACTTGTATGGTTGTATGTCTGACACTACACTTTGAGATATTAAACTGTTCTCTATCAAATACATTTCTGCTTGGTGGCGGAGAATTTATTCTCTTAGCTTAACACCCTTCTCTGAGACGTACGAGCTCAAAGGTTATGTAGTTAATATTCATCAGTGATATACTCCCAAATTTGGTAATGTGGCATGCTGAGTGATGTTGTGTATCATTAGTTAATCATAGCATGGCTTTTGTATAAAGCGTAGATTTGGGACGAGACTGCGTCAGGACCTTTGTAACATCCCGCCTTTTCGTACGCTTTAAATCGACACACGTGCCAATTCAAACCATATAAAAGGGCGGATTGTTATGGGGTAATAAGAAAACAGAGAAGAGAAAAAAAAACAAAATCTCAAGTGGAAGGATAAAATATAATAACAAACATACATTTCATAAAATTGTTTATAAAACATTTGATTCTTCTTTATACAATAAATATCAGAGTTCACATACCAATAAATATCAATGTAGTGGAATTAAATAGTGTAGTGGAATAATATGGTAGATAGCAATACTGCAAATCTTCGTCTTCGTCCTACAGAACAAAAGTCTTCGATCCTAAAACGCTCGGACTAACCCGAGCGAATTGACAAGACAAAACATTCGAGTTTGAAATAAAAGATCTTATGTAAGTCAAATTAACAGAAACAAATATGAGTGTAGTAACTCAAGAGATGCTCGGGATTTACATCTCCTAAGGATCCGTTAAACTATTTACCATGTAGTATATTGCGCTATTATAATAGCGTCTAATTGTAAAATAAAATTACTTTTAAATAGAATTAAGGCTTTACATTTTCCACCTTAACACGTAATAGTCCCAGTAGTCCATCCAATATCATAGTCCCTCCTGATCGGGAAGCCACCAGAGGATACCGCACGGGCTACGGGAGAAATCCAAACTCGTACAAGGCGCGATAGGGTAGGTGACACAACATAACTAGGCAATGCCAGGGTAGATATACCAATTACGCTTCCAGATCGGTGATAACGCGTAGCGCGTAGCTATCGCCCACCTCGAGCCACATCGCCAAATAAAATCAAAAGTGGCCAACGAATCAATCCAAAAGTCAAAGTATAATATCGTAGTGAAGTGTCCGATCAAAGGTGCTACCTTATTAACCCATCAATCGCTCCTGTTTTAGCCACCTTATGCCAACTCACGGGAGTTGGGTCCACGTATTTACCTTACAGGAAACGCTGCCACCAACTTAGTTTATTGTAGAATCTCCACCGCGTACACGGTTGTTAAAGTGATTTTCGGAGTTGGCAGAGAGTATGACAACTTCCGATCCCGGTCTCTTCAACAACCAAACGTTGTTATAACACGGCGGTTATTTTAAAATAATTTATACTTTAAAACCAAAATATAATATCTCTTTCAAACTATATAAATACGATATCATTTATATTTTTAAAACCAAGTCAATATTGATATCGTTTCAAATATATCTTTTTCTAAAACCATAACACTTTAAATTTATAATATCTCGAAACCATACATTTAAATTTTAACTCCTTAAAACATAATACTTCGAAATCCATAGCTTTAAAACCATAACTTCTAAAACTTAAATGGTTTGGATATTCAACGGTATGTAAAATAGTTGATTTTATATTACTTTATAAAGTAAATAATTTCCACGGCTTTACAAATTTATTCATTTGAAATTAATTCTAAATCCATACATTTTAAATTCACTTCAATTTCCAAAACCACTTCAAATTTTATGTATTTAAAACTTTAAGTATCACACTTCCAAAATTCAAGATAGGAAATTATTATTCAACAATTAAATGTCCTATTATTTAGTTTTGAATTATCGCATACTAAATCCATAATCATTTAAATTGAACTCAAAATTACCTATAACTAAATATTTCCTCTAATTCATTTATAATAGAAATATTCATTTAATTCATCTTGAATAAAGTTTCAGTCATACATATCATACTTCAAAATTTCAAGATATAAGTTCTACATCAAACTATGGAGTTAAATTCTTAAATACGCTCAATTCAAATTAAATTCTAATTTACCTTCCAATCTTAATGGATTTAAACCATTAACTATATATATACACACACATTATCTTAACACGTATTTAACCATATAATATAAATATTCAAACTCCATTATTCCATTTATTTATTTTTATTTAACAAACTTATACATAACATAAATTCAATAATTTAACCATATAGGTCTATATAAAATAATATTTATATAATATCAAAAATAAATATTTATTAAACCGTATCCTATCCAAACCATAGAAATCATTTCAAAAATAATTTATATATATATATATATATATATACCGCGGTGCCTGTTTAAAATTTTCTATCCAATGGTCAAGTGATACAGATATTTATTATTTCAATCCGCAATTTAAAAATAAAAATGCGGTTGTATATCATTTCAAACCGCAATCCCGAATGAAATGAAAAAGCATAATAACTTGCAGTTTATAACAATATAAAATACAACATTCATTCATCCAATATCAACCATCAACCATTTAACACAATCACCATCCAAATTCAGACAATTCATCAATATATAACATGTGATAATAACAGGTATCAACTATCAGTTAATATTCAAAAATAAATTATAACTGTTTACTGGCAGTTTTAATGCAATGAATAAATTTAATAATTAACTGGCAGTTTAAAAATGCAATAATGAATTAAATAACGCGTAAATTAAATGAATGCAATTTAAATGAGAAATTAATGAAATATATGCCAAACAGCTATACATAAAATTTTAAATACATTATAAATCAATTTAACCAACATAAGAAATCTTAAATGTTGTGAGTGGGTTAAAACACTCACCTTTTGAATTTAAATTGAATTTAAAATCCGATTTAAACCCAAAAATTGGACAGTCTCCAAATTCGTCCAAACAAGCATGAACAGATCCGGAATTTCAATATGATCCTAACAAAACCTCGCGTAAATCAGAGTTCGTATGAGAAAGATATCGAAATAAAACGAGTTGAAATCAACATAAATTTAAACAAAAACAAACTCACCCCTTTCAATTTTTGCCACGTCACGTTGACCCATCTCTGTTCCCACGCGCGTTCGTGCCCATCTGGGTTTCGTCGAAACCCTAGTGTAGCCGCCATCCTCTGATCAAAAAATGCCGCCACCAAGACGACTTCCACCACGATCCAACTACGTCGTTCGCTCCTACTCCTCAAACCGACCCCCCCCCTCTGATGACGCGGCCCCTCTAGGCTCCTCCAGGTGAATGCGACCGTCGCCATGTTTCTCCCTATTTTCTGGCGAATCCTGACAACAATTAGGCGAGCGACTACATCCCTAAGCTCTGCTCGACGAGCCCTACAACGCAGCGCTTTCCGATTGCAAAGATATTGAAGATCCACCGTTGAAAGCAACGGTAACCTATAGACGGCCGAAACAAACGAGCCAAATTCTGATCAAACCGAAACCCAAATTGAAAAACGAATTGCACCATTGAACTGCGCTCGTCGAGGGCACTATCATATATTTTTTTGAGATTTTTCCGAGGACTTCGAATTTTTGACTTTTGATTTGATTTTTGAAATTTGAATTTTAGATCTAGGGTTTGCAGCCATTGGGAAGAGGAGGAGCTGAGGAAATGAACGCACAAACAAGTGAGAATAAATGGAGGCTAGGGTTTATAACTAGGTTTATATAGGTAGGTTAGAAATTTGAATAAATGTATAGGGTTGGATATACGTGCTAACGCTAACGCTAACGTGGCCCAAAAAGCTCGTTCTAACCCCGGAACGAAATTTATTAAACCCATATATCAAAATAGGTGTTTAAAAATATTCTGAATGCGATGGAAAAGGTTTCACGTCCAAATTCCATCGTATGAAGAAGTTATGCTGAAAACAATATTTTCAAATTGATTTCAAATTGATTTCAATTGAATCAATTTCAAGGCGTTTCGGGTTCGTACGATCAATCGACAAGTCCGATCGCTACGAAACTTGAAACCCTACAATAATTCACTGTTACGGATCCGATGAAACTGGTTTCATCGAAATCAGAGTCCATGAACAAAATAGCTTTTTTATATTAATTAAATTAATGAATTAAATTAAATTTCACGTTAAAAATTCTGAACTTTGCAATCTTTATCCCTTTATAATTTTGAAACATTTACGATGAATTAAAAAATAGTCGATTTATTAAAGATTAATCAATAGAAATCTTCAATTTCATAAAATTCAAAATTACAGATAAATTCCCAAAATTTCCATTAAATTGAAATTACCCATAATTATTCCATTCATAATTTCAAATAGAAGGGTTTACCATTGGATTTAAAATTATTACATAAATATTTCCCAAATTTCAACTAAATTTTTAATTTATCGTAATAATTAAATATTTAATTTCATATATTGGCAATAAATCCAACTATTTAAAAATTGAATAAATTAACTCACTATTAAAGGTTCAAATTTTATAATTCATAAATTTCATCATTTTGATTCACTTATTATTATATAATTCTTTAAACCAATTCTCATCTCAATTTAAAGTAACTTAATTCCCCCATTATAGAATTTATTTCAATTTCTTAAAATAATCCCTTTATTACACTTTGAATCCAATTTATTTTAATTAGTTTCCAATTGAATGGATTAGATTTAATTTCAACCTTTTACTTACACTTAAGTTTAGGTCATAGTCAATTTATTACATGTTCCTTTCTCAGTTATTACTTTACATACTTCTCGTATTAATTTCACAATTAATCGTAATTATTAAAGTACGCTTATAGTAAATACGACCCTATAATTACTCAACATTTAAACGAACGTTATTTCATTTTCCACTAGTGTAACATTCATTCATTTTATTATCACTTATTACAAATTCTAATTCCATTAACAAATAAGCAGGTAATTTATAATATATGTTACAAATTTTGAATTAATCACTATTCATTATTATTGACTTTAATTTAGCATTACTTACCTTGCATTAGCATTGTTACCTAAAAATCTCTATCCAATTGCAATTAATATTCTAATGAATACATTTACTCTTTCCGTTATGTTATTAATTATCATCAAGACACATCTAATTATCTTTATTGGTAAATGAGTGAATTTACTAGTAACCCACTATTATAACCTTTAATATACTTGTATATTTCTTCATCAATCAATATTTACATTTTTTTCACTCAAATTGATTTATAACCTAATATACATTTATATTAGTCCCATTTCATTCCATTCATTAATGGGTATTGCACTAACCTTATTACTTTAAATTACATTCAGTTTCCAAATTTTATAGAATTAAATTCTAATTACTTACCACTTAATCCATCAATTATTGATTCTATCCAAACATGTATTTAGATTTTATTTTAATTAATTTATTCAATGTTGACATCCACTTAATAAAATTTACTTTCATTTATATAGTTGCAATTCAATTCAGTTATTATTTCATTATACTATTTCCAATTTATTTCTTCCAGTATCAATTTCACAAATCAAATTTAATTAACAAATTATAATGGTTTCCACTATTTCTTCAATTGGATTTCATTTCAATACTAATTTATCACCTTTTTTTTACAAAATTTCAATTAAAAAATCCTATTTAATTAAAAACTTTAATTGTCAAAATTTACGGGTCGTTACACTCTCCCCCACTCGAAACTTTTCGTCCTCGAAAAGGAAAGAAGGGAAGAGAAGAATTAAGAAATCATTATATCTTACATAAAATATTAAATTTATAACCAAATAGATTTACCAAATTAATTAATTTAAATACAATATACCAATTTATGACCATTAAATCTTTTATATTTAATTAAATAAAGTTTGGAAAAACATTTTCAAAATAATTTCTAAGTCCAAAAATTTACGAAAAATTTCGGCAGAGTCTCCTTGTACGGAGAGGCTCGGTAGAAAACATAATATCAAAATATAACAATTATATTACATATATTATCCAAAATATTATATCCCAACACGGGAAAATATATAAAATAGCGCTATAAACCGTAATCCGAAACGTACCTATTTGTCGGGCAATTTGCGCTTAATTTATGGAACCAAAAGCATTAGCAATTGCTTCCATAACCTGCATTTCACTTATAAAATCCAAAGGGTTAACAATTTATGTAAAGTGAAATATTTAAGTGGTTTCAATCACTAACAACGAATCAATACAACAACCATCAATTTCAACAAATAGCATACAAAACAGATGCAAAACAACCATTCAACAGACAAACTAATAGTTGTTCGGGTTCAAAACTTTTAAATTGTATGGAATGAAGAATAAACTATTATTGCATCATTTACTTAGTAGTCTTAGATAAAACTAAATAGGTTATTCATTCACCCAAACCAAATTTTAAAGTATCTTACCCAAACAACCATAACCAAACAACAACAATTCCTACTAAAAAATCAAATTAACTCATTATTAATTTTATTTCATACATTAGTCGTTTGATTTCCTTTCTTCCATTCATTCAATGATTACTTAAAAAATTTTCATTTATTACTTACAATATTCAAATTTTTCCATTTTAATGTCATGTAAGTTTCTTCTTTTATTCCTTTATTTATTTTATTCCTAGTCAATCGAATTCTCAGTTGGTAAATTCATTAACCTAAGTTTATAGTCAAAAAAATTCTTATTTTATTCAGAATTAACCTCAACCTATTCACTTAAGTTTATAATTGCTTACTTACAATACCTACTTTCCATTATATTTAATTAGTATCGTTCAATTACACTTAAGTTTATACAACTACACATCAATTCTGATTTAATTGAAAGTAATTGAAAGTTATACAAGTTTTCCATTTCCTTTAATTAATTCATTGTTCAATAATACTATCCTTTGCTTATATAAGTTACAATTTCAAATTCCTTTTTATTTCCTTTATAACTTAGCCTTAAATCTCTTACCTAAATTAGAGGTTTCAATTATTAATTACTTACCTTTCATTTCACTGAAATAATTGAAACAATTAATTAATGGAAATTTAAGAATTTAATACCGGGTTGAAATTTCAATTTATTTTAAAACAATAGATAAATATATTCTTACAACTTATATATCTCTAATTATATTTATAAAAATTCAAGATTTATATATTTTCCAAAAATGAATCTGCAGTAGAACTACTACAGTGGCCTTCCCCCTTCGAAACTCGGAAATGAAAGTCGATGATGCGGCCGCCATCATCGAAATTATTTTCCAGCGACAAAGAGCAATGTACAAAACTTATTTTCTCCAAAATCTTCTTTAAAACAATTCTTCTAAATTATAATTAATATTTATATCAGAAAGTACATATAAACAATATTATTATATTCCAAAATTTATTCGAAAGAAATTTCAAAACCTCAGATCTTAAGTTCTAAATTTCCCAAATTTCATTTATTTTATTTTTCAATCTTATTTCTATTATTATTTATACACTTTATTACCTAACAACCAATCTATTGCAGCCAAATATAGATATCATTTGAAAAAAAATTATTTTATATATATATAGAAAATATAATAGGCTAAATTATTTCATTCACCTATATTAAAAACAAATATTATGTCGGTCTGTCCTATTAAGTGTTTAGAATTCCCTATTGATGTCATAGCATCCCATGCATCAACTAGAATTTATAAATACGAAACGGAACAAATTATCACAATGTCAAAACCTTTTTATAACACTAACAAATATGCTCTCTCGTATATATACACTAAGCGACTCCCATAGGGTATTACTACCCTATTAGTAAAGAGTCAATGTAACAACCCGCATATTTGTCGATTTTATATTTGAATATTTTATTTAAATATTTTATCGTTAATCGGATTTTGGTCCGAAAAGCTACTTTTTGCAAACGGTTAAATTAGGACTCGAGACCACTTCCATTGAGTTCGAAATTCCGTTTACAACTTTTTAAGTATAAACATTGATAGCTTTGGAGTTAGTGGAATTTCACTAACTTTTCCCGCTTTGGACTTTGGGTTAGCTTAGCCATTATAACTCAAGCCCAACCCCCTCCTTGTCTTCACTCTTCATAAATTCCTACCAACTAAAGCTTTTGCATTAATGGTGAGTGGAAAGAGAAATTAAAACTCCAAAAGCTAAGTCTTCATTGCTAATCCAACATCAACTCCAAAACTCAAGTGAAGACATTGATTCAAGCTAGTGGTTGATCCTTACATAGCATTTCAAGCTTCATCTTCATCCATTTTAGTGAAAAGGTGAGATTTTTATCTCATAATTCTAGTCTATAACTATATTGGACTGTTGGGAATGATTCCCCATCATTTTAGCATGTACATTTGCATTTGGTTTGGATTGGATTGGCGAAAAACTCCAATTTTTAGTGTTTTTGGTGAAAAACTGCACTTAGGTCGTGCTGCCTATGTTAGGTCGTTCGCGTTGACATGTCACTCAGAGAATAGCTCGTTTCTGGCCTTAAAACCGTTCGCACATGTTAGGTCATTGGCCTCGGAATTAGGTCGTTGGGTTTTAAGTTGTTAGGTCGTTGGGTTTTAAGTCGTTAGGTCGCTCGCGACCTAACCCTTAGGTCGCTCGCGTGTTATCGCGCTAGGTCGTAGTGACTTAAATTAACTTCTTCGGTGTTAGGTCGTATGGACCTTAGGTCGTAGGTCGTTTTGGCCATTTCTAACATCTTCGGAGTTAGGTCGTATGGACCTTAGGTCGTAGGTCGTATGGACCTTACGTCGTAGGTCGCTCGGCCTATTTAACTCGACCTGTTTTATGCTAACCCCTTAGCTCGACCTAGCTTAGGTCGTTAGGTCGCAAACCCTGTTAGGTTGCGTGACCCAATACACATAGGTCGTTTAACCTTATATTCTTTTAGGCCTTTACCTCGTTAGGTCGTAGGTCGCTCGACCTTATTACCTTGTTAGGTCGTGAGTCCCTTAAGTCGCTCGCCTCTTCTAACCCACGAGTTCCTTAAGTCGTTCATCTTCCTTAGGTCGCTCACCTGGTTGAGTCGCACCTTACCTTAGCTTGGCCATGTTAGGTCACGAGTTTCCCTTAGGTCGCATACCCCCTTAAGTTGCTTGACCACTAGGTCGCGCACACCTCTAAGTCGCTCGACCCCTTAAACTCGTAGGTCGCTCGGCCCCTTAATTTCTTGGGTCGTTCGAATGTTAGGTCGCTCGACCTTGTTTAAGACCTTAGGTCATTGCCCCTTTAGAACGCTCGATCCTATCCTCCTTTAGGTCTTCACTAGGTCGAACCCCGTAGCAAGGGCGTTGCCCCCGCACCCCCGCCTTGGGGGGTTGCCACCCCCTCGGACCCCCCCTCCGTAGGGGATCTTATCTGAAAAACATTCAATAGAACTTGCTTTGTTGAGATGCTGAGTTGACCATTCTTCGAGACAAACTATCTTGGGCTTCTCGGTCGATTTTATGGATTTTTGAATATCTATTTCGATGTATTCTTTATCGGTTTCTTTGGATTTTATTCACGTCTTCGTATGTGAATTTTTATGATTGATTGTTTCTACAATCACTTCTATGATTTGTCACTTTAAAATATGAAGGTTTCAATACTAGTAGTAAATATTAAAACTCTTTCAATACCTTTTTACCTTCTTGGTTAGTCTAGACACCACTTGTGTGATTTCACCCACACATACGTTTTTGTTTGCGAGGTTAGACTAGACACCACTTGTGTGATTTCATTCACACATACCTTTTTGATTTTTGGTTAGTCTAGACCTCATCTGGGTGATTCGGACTCACCCATATGAGGTAGCTCCCCATGGTCTTCGGACCGTCATGTTATAGGCCTTTTTCCCTTTTTCTATGATTTCTGGATTTCCTGCGTTGATTTATGGAATTTATGTCATTGACTTGTTATGAGTATAAGTTTAGGGTATGATGCCCTCTTTGGATCTTCGAGAAGATTCTTGTGATATTGATTTATCTCTTATTGATTGATCTTCTGTTGATCATCATTTTCATACTTATAGTAGTATGTCAGTATGGATATTTTATGTTATGCCATATCTTTTATTTTATACCATGTCATCTGATATTTATAGCTAGACTGATCCGTTTATTATTTTCTTAAATAATACTCGGGTCAGACCGAGATGTTACAGGTGCTTCTGCTTGACTTCTCCTCGGGATTTGCTACTCTGACTTTTGGCTAACTATTTAGATTAGCAGTTTTTGTTGTATACACTTGAGATATAGACTCATAGTTGTATTCTTTTGTATAGCACGTGTTGCTATTCTATTGTATTATTGTGGATCTTTTTGACCACTTCTCTGATGTACACTTTCATGTGTTAGTTATATATCCATATCTTCTTCCCCCGTTGTGATATGGATGTCTGTGACTGATTGTGTTATGCTTATTTCTATTTTTGTTTCCGAAGATTATTTATAGCCACCGTGTGATAGCTTTGAGTTTGTATCGGTATGTCGGACTTCCTCCTTAAATGAAATGCATGCTATACTATCTGACATAACGGTGCTCGCACAAAGAAGTTACATGGAGGGTCGCTCCTCAACAGCCTTATTCTCCGTGCTAGTTGACAGCACTACATCGTAGTGTTCTTGGCTAGCGTGGGTATAGAGGTGGGGCGTCACAGTCAAACCCCACAAAGCTAAGGTTTATCGCTAAACCAAAGCTCTGATACCAACTGTAACATCCCGCCTTTTCGAACGCTTTAAATCGACACACGTGCCAATTCAAACCATACAAAATGGCGGATTGTTATGGGGTAATACGAAAACAGAGAAGAGAAAAAAACTAAACAGAGTCTCACAGCGGAAGGATAAAATATAATAATAAGTATACAGTTCATAAAACTGTTTATAAAATATTTGATTCTTCTTTATACAATAAATATCAAAGTTCACATACCAATAAATATCAATGCAGCGGATTTAAATAGTGTAGTGGAATAATATAGTAGGTAGCAATACTACAAATCTTCGTCTTCGTCCTCCAGAACTAAAGTCTTCGATCCTGAAACGCTCGGACTGACCCGAGTGAATTGAAAAGACAAAACACTTGAGTCAGAGCTAAAAGATCTTATGTAAGTTAAATTAATAGAAACAAATATGAGTGCAGTAACTCAAGTGATGCTCGGGATTTACATCTCCTAAGGATCTATTAAACTATTTACTATGTAGTATATTGCGCTATTATAATAGTGTCTAATTGTAAAATAAACTTACTTTTAAATAGCATTAAGGCTTTACATTTTCCACCTTAACACGTAATAGTCCTAGTAGTCCATCCAATATCATAGTCCCTCCTGATCGGGAAGCCACCAGAGGATACCACACGGGATACGGGAGAAATCCAAACTCGTACAAGGCGCGATAGGGTAGGTGACACGGCACAACTAGGCAATGCCAGGGTAGATATACCAATTACGCTTCCGGGTCGGTGGTAACGCATAGCGCGCAGCTACCGCTAACCTCGAGCCACACCGCCAAGTAAAATCAAAAGTGGCCGACGAATCAATCCAAAAGTCAAAGTATAATATCGAAGGGATGTGTCCGATCAAAGGTGCTACCTTATTAAATCGTCAACCGCTCCTGTTTTAGCCACCTTATGCCAACTCACGGGAGTTGGGTCCACGTATTTACCTTACAGGAAACGCCGCCGCCAACCTACTTCATTCTGGAATCTCCATTATGTACACGGTTGTTAAAGTGGTTTTCGGAGTTGGCAGAGAGTATGACAACTTTCGATCCCGGTCTCTTCAACAACTAAACGTTATTATAACACCGCGGTTATTTTAAAATAATTTATACTTTAAAACCACTATATAACATGTCGTTCAAACTATATAAATACGATATCATTTATATTTTTAAAACCAAATCAATATTGATTTCATTTCAAATATATCTTTTTCTGAAACCATACCACTTTAAATTTATAATATCTCGAAATCATACATTTTAATTTTAGCTCCTCAAAACATAATACTTCGAAATCCATAACTTTAAAACCAAAACTTCTAAAACTTAAATGGTTTGTATATTCAACGGTATGTAAAATAGTTGATTTTATATTACTTTATAAAGTAAATAATTTCGACGGCTTTACAAATTTATTCATTTTAAATTAAGTCTAAATCCATACATTTTAAATTCACTTCAGTTTCCAAAACCATTTCAAATTTTATATATTTCAAACTAAGTATTACACTTCCAAAATTTAAGATAGGAAATTATATTCAACAATTAAATGTCCTATTATTTAGTTTTGAAATATCGCATACTAAATCCATAATCATTTAAATAGAACTCAAAATTACCTATAACTAAATATTTCCTCTAATTCATTTATAATAGAAATATTCATTTAATTCATCTTGAATAAAGTTTCAGTCATACATATCATACTTCAAAATTTCAAGATATAAGTTCGACATCAAACTATGGAGTTAAATTCTTAAATACGCTCAATTCAAATTAAATTCTAATTTACCTTCCAATCTTAATTGATTTAAACCATTAACTATATATATACACACACAATATCTTAACACGTATTTAACCATATAATATAAATATTCAAACTCCATTATTCCACTTATTTGTTTTTATTTAACAAACTTATACATAACATAAATTCAATAATTTAACCATATAGGTCTATATAAAATAATATTTATATAATATCAAAAATAAATATTTATTAAACCGTATCCTATCCAAACCATAGAAATCATTTCAAAAATAATTCTGACAATACATCAATATATAACATATGATAATAACAGGTATCAACTATCAGTTATGCAGTTGTATATAATTTCAAACCAGAATCTCGAATGAAATGAAAAAGCATAATAACTTATAGTTTATAACAATATAAAATACAACATTTATTCATCCAACATCAACCATCAACCATTTACCACAATCATCATCCAAATTCAGACAATACATCAATATATAACATATGATAATAACAGGTATCAACTATCAGTTAATATTCAAAAATAAATTATAACTA
This sequence comes from Allium cepa, assembly GCA_030765085.1. NCBI lineage: Eukaryota > Viridiplantae > Streptophyta > Magnoliopsida > Asparagales > Amaryllidaceae > Allium > Allium cepa. The sequence continues at coordinate 179,761,836 of CM060935.1, forward strand.
TTTACTGGCAGTTTTAATGCAATGAATAAATTAATTAATAATTAACTGGCAGTTTAAAAATGCAATAATGAATTAAATAGCGCGTAAATTAAATGAATGCAATTTAACTGAGAAATTGATGAAATATATGCCAAATAGCTATAAATAAAATTTTAAACACATCATAAATCAATTTAACCAACATAAGAAATCTTAGAAGTTGTGAGTGGGTCAAAACACTCACCTTTTAAATTTAAATCGAATTTAAAATCAGATTTAAACCGAAAAATTGGACAGTCTCCAAATTCGTCCAAACAAGCGTCAACAGATCCGTAGTTTCAATATGATCCTAACAAAAAAAATCTCGCATAAATCGGAGTGTGTATGAGAAAGATTTCGAAATAAAACGAGTTGAAATCAACATAAATTTAAAGAAAAATAAAAACAAACTCACCCCTTTCAATCTATGCCACGTCACGTTGACCCATTTCTGTTCCCACGTGCGTTCGTGCCCATCTGGGTTTCGTCGAAACCCTAGTGTAGCCGCCATCCTCTAATCATAAAACGCCGCCACTAAGACGGCTTCCACCACGCTCCAACTACGCCGTTCGCTCCTACTCCTCAAGCCGACCCCCCTCCGATGACGCGGCCTCTCTAGGCACCTTCAGGTGAATGCGACCGTCGCCATGTTTCTCCCTGTTTTCTGGCGAATCCTGACAACCATTAGGCGAGCGACTACATCCCCAAGCTCTCCTTGACGAGCCCTACAGCGCAGCGCTTTCCGATTGCAAAGATATCGAAGATCCACCGTTGAAAGCAACGGTAACCTATGGACGGTCGAAACAAACGAGCCAAATTCGGATCAAACTAAAATCTGAATTGAAAAACGAATTGCACCATTGAATTACGCTCGTCAAGAGCATTAACATATATATTTTTGAGATTTTTCTGAGGACTTCGAATTTTTGACTTTTGATTTGATTTTTGAAATTTGAATTTTAGATCTTGGGTTTGCAGCCATTAGGAAGAGTTGGAGCTGAGGAAATGAACGCACAAACAAATGAGAATAGATGGAGGCTAGGGTTTTTAACTGGGTTTATATAGGTAGGTTAGAAATTTGAATAGATGGATCGGGTTGGATATACGTGCCAACGCTAACGTGGCCCAAAAAGCTCGTTCTGACCCCGGAACGAAATTGGTTAAACCCATATATCAAAATAGGTGTTTAAAAATATTCTGAATGCGATGGAAAAAGTTTCACGTCCAAATTCCATCGCATGAAGAAGTTATACTGAAAACAATATTTTCAAATTGATTTCAATTAAATCGATTTCAAGGCGTTTCGGGTTCGTACGATCAAATGACAAGTCGATCGGTACGAAACTTGAAACTCTACAATAATTCACTGTTACGGATCCGATGAAACTGGTTTCATCGAAATCCGACTCCGTGACCAAAATGGCTATTTTTATATTAATTAAATTAATTTAAAATGAATTAATTAAATCGAATTTCGCATTAAAAATTCTGAACTTTGCATTCTTTATCACTTTATAATTTTCAAACATTTACAATGATTTTAAAAAAAATTAAAAGTCGATTTATTAAAGGTTAATCAATAGAAATCTTCAATTTCATAAAATTCAAAATTACAGATAAATTCCCAAAATTTCCATTAAATTGAAATTACCCATAATTATTCCATTCATAATTTCAAATAGAAGGGTTTACCATTGGATTTAAAATTATTACATAAATATTTCCCAAATTTCAACTAAATTTTTAATTTATCGTAATAATTAAATATTTATTTTCATATATTGGCAATAAATCCAACTATTTAAAAATTGAATAAATTAACTCACTATTAAAGGTTCAAATTTTATAATTCATAAATTTCATTATTTTGATTTACTTATTACTATATAATTCTTTAAACCAATTCTCATCTCAATTTAAAGTAACTTAATTTGCCCATTATAGAATTTATTTCAATTTCTTAAAATAATCCCTTTATTACACTTTGAATCCAATTTATTTTAATAAGTTTCCAATTGAATGGATTAGATTCAATTTCAGCCTTTTACTTACACTTAAGTTTAGGTCATAATCAATTTATAACGTGTTCCTTTCTCAGTTATTACTTTACATACTTCTCGTATTAATTTCACAATTAATCATAATTATTAAAGTAACGCTTATAATAAATACGACCCTATAATTTACTCAACATTTAAACGAACGTTATTTCATTTTCCATTAGTGTAACATTCATTTATTTTATTATCACTTATGACAAATTCTAATTCCGTCAACCAATAAGGAGGTAATTTATAATATATGTTACAAATTTTGAATTAATCACTATTCATTATTATTGAATTTAATTTAGCATTACTTACCTTGCTAACATTGTTACCTAAAAATCCCTATCCAATTGCAATTAATATTCTAATGAATACATTTACTCTTTCCGTTATGTTATTAATTATCATCAAAGCACATCTAATTATCTTTATTGGTAAAAGAGTGAATTTACTAGTAACCCACTATTATAACCTTTAATATACTTGTATATTTATTCATCAATCAATATTTACGTTTTTTTCCATTCAAATTGATTTATAACCTCATATACATATATATTAGTCCCATTTCATTCCATCCATTAATGGGTATTGCACTAACCTTATTACTTTAAATTACATTCAGTTTCCAAATTTTATAGAATTAAATTCTAATTACTTACCATTTAATCCATCAATTATTGATTCTATCCAAACATGTATTTAGATTTTATTTTAGTTAATTTATTCAATGTTGACATCCACTTAATAAAATTTACTTTCATTTATATAGTTGCAATTCAATTCCGTTATTATTTCATTAATACTATTTCCAGTTTATTTCTTCCGGTATTAATTTCACAAATCAAATTTAATTAACAAATGATAATGGTTTCCGCTATTTCTTCAATTGGATTTCATTTCAATACTAATTTATCACCTTTTTTTAGAAAATTTCAATTACAAAATCCTATTTAATTAACAACTTTAATTGTCGAAATTTACGGGTCGTTACAACCTCACACCCCAAAAATGGTCGAAACAGGAAAGATGCGGCATGGTTATGAGGTCGCGCCCTTTAGGGTTTGTCATTCCCTTCTGGAAAAGGGTGGTATCATGGTATGGAGCCCAGATACTTACTCATGTGGATACTGCGGATCTATTACTTTGTGATTTCTTTTTGGTTGTTGGATTAAAGGTACCTTGGATAAAGGTCACTAAGGACCAGGGGATTGCACGCTCGTGTAGTAGTTACCAAGTTACAGAGGTAACCCGGCCTTGTGTTGGCAGAGAGCTGATTAAGCTCTCGGGACTTCCCGCCAGAGGCGTACCCATGTGGCAGTAGGAAGTTCCTTAGCCTGACAATTTGCTGGAAATCCATTCTTCAATACGCGCCTTGTACGGTTTTAGTTGTAGAACCTGCCATTTACTTATGGTGGTCACCACTGTTTAGATGGTAGCTATAGTAGGCATAGTTCGGAATGTCTATGCTGGCTAGGATTTATATTATACTTTCGAAAGGGTTTTTCTACACTGTGCACTTATAATAATAATATCAAAGAAATTTTCTCGTATCAAGCATATTTGACTATCATAAGGAGAAATCTCCTCCAATTCTGCGTTTGCATTATGTGTGTGGTGGAAGGCCTTATGGTAGTTTCATTTTTTAAAAAGCATTGTGGATTTATTTTAAATTCTTTTGCTGTTGTTTTAAAGATAAACTGCTTTTGTTCGCTCATACCAGTCCCACGACTGACCTGGAGTTTACTGTTCCTTTCCTAAACTCTGGGTACCTACAATTTTCCTACACGGTCAGTCTAGAGTTGGGTGTTTCAGATAATCAATAGTAGGAGTAGATTCGATAGCTTCCAACCTTAGGATATGGCAATTGCATTTGGATCGAGTTGCTTCTCTTCATTTTGATTGGGAGTTCGAGCTATTTTCTGGATAGGTGCCTTGGCGTTGGAGATTACCGATACTGGAGTTCTCTTGAAGACTACTTTCCATATTGGAGATGTTGCTCTGCTGCTGGTGTTATCTTTTCTTTCTGCTGCTATTGTCTTGTATCGTATCTCTGATGTATATCGATATCTATTGTATTATCGGTTGTATCATATCGTATCTGTTATTGTATCAAATGTTGTATATGATATATGCTATTCGTTTCTTCCGATGTGTTGTACATAATGTGTTGTAAGCTCCGGCGAACCACATTCGACGTTTGGATCTACGACATTTGAATACGAGTGTCGTATTCGGTGCCGATTTTCGAAGTTTGAGTCAGGGTCGTTATAGTTGCATTTAATTTACACTTTAATTTAATTTACCATTTCATAAATTAAATTAAATTTCCATTTATTTTTTCTTAACTTAACTTTTATATTTTAAAAAAAATTTCACATTTCCAAGTTAAGTTATATTTCAAATTACACCTTTAAACATTCATTTATTTATTTAACCATTTTAATTCATAAAAATATCAAATACACTTTATTAAATCATTTAAATTCAAATTTAAATATAATTATCATATTTTATTTACTTAACTTAACTCCATCTTTAAACAAAATCACAAATTTCAAACTTTAGTTATATTTCAAATTTCTACTTAACCATCCATTTATTTAACATTTTAACCCGTAGAAAAATCATTAACACTTTATAAAAATCACTTTTAATTCAATTTAAATCAAATTATCATATTTACATTTTAAAAATACTTAAAAATTTCCAGAAAAACTTTATAAAATAACCACGGGTCTGTATAAAATTTTCTTACCTAAGTCAAGTGATACGGATAATTTATCATTTCAATCCGTAATTTACAAAGAAAATTACGGATTCTATCATTTCAAACCCGCAATCCTAAGTAAAATAAAATAAATAAATAAAAATCGTTCAGGCCTATCATTTCAGCCCATAATGATTTTTCCCTATTCTAAAGCTCGTTCGGGTATGTATCATTTCAGCCCATAACGATTTTTCCCTATTCTAAAGTTCGTTCGGGTATGTATCATTTCAACCCATGATTCTATCCTATTGGGAACTTTCAGTGATGATTAAAATAAAATGAACAGTATAACAACATATAGCAGTATCAGATGATATGACAGATAAATAAACAGGATTAACATCATATAATATATAACACAGGCAAGTATAACACGACGTAAAATTTCTACACATTCACTTGTTGTCAATTAACAGTTTATATAAGTATAAATGTCATAAGTGTATACACACACCTTTTTACGTTGGAGTTAGCAAATCAAAGCACAGAAACGAATTCCAGAAAGCACGAAAGCAAGACTACGGGTTTAAGTGAGTGGAAGCCAAGATAATTATCTTGTACACAACAAACAAAACAAGATAAATATAAGTATAAATACACTACCAAACTCATTGAAACAAAATGAAATAAAAGCAACAAATGACAAAATGCTTTGACCATGCCTTGACAAATCATATGCTTGGCCTAAGGGGCCATTAGTGCTCGGCCATGGCTATGTTTTGGGTTAGGTATGGGCCAATATGGCTCAGCTAGCAAGGTAATGAAGTGGTGGAAGTTACAAGGTAGGAATACAAATGGTCAAGGCAACAAAAAAATGTTTGGTTGCAACAACAAGGTTCGGCCTTTCATGGATTGGGCTCGGCCTAAGGTGTTTCAGGTCTGGACAGTGGTTGGAGCAGCGACTAGAGGTGGTGGAGGAGCAGGTGATGGTGGGTAAAGGTGTGGCCAAGGCAATCTATGGTGGTGGTGAAGGTGCTAAGGTTGGCTAGGCACTGGTTTAAGGAGTTTTTCAATGTTTGTGTGTAGTTTTTGTGGTGCTAGCTTCAAGGGATGGTCACGGCCTTGACGGAATAGAGGAAGAGAAGGGTGATGTAGTTGTGGATGGTGGTGGTGCTGGTCATGGAGGTGGTGGAGGAGCTATGGCCGAGCAAGACAAGGAGAGGCAAGGCCAAATTTCAATGGAAAAGCAATAAAAAATGAAGAGAAAAAGTGGAAAAAGAAGAAGAAGACATTACCAAAATTTCTCAGATCCGAAATGTCATTAAAATGAAGTGAGAAAGATGTGTTTTCACGTGAAAATGAAAATAAAAACTCATGGCCCAGAGAAGTTGTGAACGGCTAAAGAACGTGAGAAGGCAAGCATTTGTAAAGTTAAAAGAAAATGAAGAGTTTTTGCCTCTTCAAGTTACCATTTCTTTAAATGAAATAAAAAAAAAAGTTTTTTATTAAATGAATTAGAAATTGAAAACAAAGTGAAATAAATGAAAATAAATAAATATTTTCAGAAAAATAGAAAAATAAATGAAGAAATAATTTATTAAATTGAAACTAGACTTGAAAATTACAAACAAAATACAATTAGCTTTGGAAAATTTTAACTATACTGTTAAAATGTTTTAATAATATAATCTTGAAATAAAAATGAAAAAAAAACAAAGTGAAAAGTACATAGATAAATATTCTTAGGAAAAAAGTAAATAAAGAAAATAGTTTAAAATATTGAACTAGAATTAAAAATTATAAACAAAAATACAACTAGTACTGGAAAAATTCCTATTGTACTTCAAAAATGTTTTAAAAATAAAATCTATACATAACATGTCATATTACACATACATACACAAATTAGAACATGATTTGACAAACAAAATATTATTTATATCAATTAAAATAGACAATTTTGTTAAACAAAACAATTTACACACAATATTGTAAAAAGCATAACTTTCACAATATAAATCAAATTTCAACGAAACAAGAAAAAATATTCTTGAAATTTTATTTACTTTCATAGTAAAAGTCAAAATTCAAAAATTTGAATATTTAAATTTTAAATTTAAAGGTAAAAGTTTGAACATTTTGACCAAAATCCACCTTTTTGGAAATATTCCATTTATTCAGGTTTGGAATTATAATTCACACAAAAATCAAAATTTATATTTAAAAATAACAAAATTTATCCATTTTAATAAAAAAATCAGGAATTTAAGTAAAAATAGTGGATTACTATTTTTGAAAGTTAAAATCGTTAAGGAAATCGTAATGGAAGTGAGGTGAGGGAAATCGAGAGAAATTTATAAGTTGAATTGGTTCTTGAGTTTTTAAAAATATATTTTCAAAATTTTAGGAAGTGAGTTTGTTTCAAAAGGAAAATTTTATTATTTTAAAACTATGAAGTTTTAAAATAGATAGGTTGAAATACTTGGGTAAGTAGATTTTTGAATATGAAGTATTTATTTTAGTAATTTAAATTCAGCTTTGAAAATTTATTTGTTTAACCAAAGATGAGTTAGTAATGTATAAAAGTATTTTTGATATTTTAAATAATTACTTGGACATTTTTAACAATATATTATTAATCTTATAAATATTTATTATATATAGAGAGTCTTAAAGTAATTAAAAAATTTATTTTATACATTCTTTCGAGGTACGAAAAAGGGGCTTATAAAAGGATATGATTTAGAGGACAGGAAATTTATTTGTGATTCAAGAAGATTTTTTGGAATAAGTTACGGAATAATTCTCTGAAACGTTAACATTGAAAGGATTTTGGAAAATATGACTTGTAATATTTTTCCTATGTATAAAAAATAGAAATTTGGGAATATTTCTAAGTGTTGTGACGTCAGGAAGTATCCTATTACGGATTTAGGTATTTGAAAAATTGTTTTCAAATGTTGTAAGAAATTGGTATATCTTTTAAAGATATTTTGAAAGTAATGATTTTGGGAAAACTTATAATAATGCCAAATGATTGCTTATGGATGTTTAGTTGAATGTTAAATAACCGACTATCTATATTAACCGATTTCATTAATAGTTTCAAAGAGACCGGGATCGGATTTGATTATCCGAAAACAACTTCGATCTGGTTCGAATGTTACGAATGAATACCGTAAAGATGATGAAGATGGTGGTTTTGCTTATCCAGACCGAGGGAAACTTATATGGACAAATGCTACCAGAATATCGTCATTGGAGGACGATGAGCATTCTAAATATAATTGTTTTTTGAAAGGTAACGCTTAGCCTCGAGCCTCATCAACTGGGAATGACTAAAAAAGGGGAGATGCTACAACGCTAAGTGGGTCGCCCCAAATTAAGTTATGTTATCACATTTCTAGTTATCCTCGGAAACCTATTTATTATGGGCCTGGTTGTGCAGGAAAGAAGTAGTGCTCGATGGTAAGGGTGGGAACACCCGGGGTGATAATATATTCAGTCTATATGGGTTACGGTTAGGCCGGTCTTGTGTAGTAGGGGATCCCGTCATGTCCTCGATACATTGTTCTAGAGGTGTACTATGACGGGCGGTATCCCAGAGGCCCATTCATTCAATGGAGTCCATTCTCCAACAAGCGTCGTACGGTTTTATGTGTGCCCAACTATGTTGAAACTTGAGATGCAAGCATTTCATCTATTTTATTCACTTTCTATAGACACTATTATAATATCAGATGATTTTGATAAAAATCATTTTGGTTATCATAAGATAAAAACCCATCGGGTTTATGTGTGATATGGTCTTAGAGATACCTTTGTTTTCATGGATTTTGAGAAAAAAAATAATAATTCAAATTGAGTGTGTTTTCTCACGTTGGTTTTCAAGACTGACTCGGGTGTTATTTTATTATAATGCTAGGGTCAGACCGAGTATTTCATATTTAGGATAGGATGCTATGGAGCTCAGGAGATGAGCTGGATGATAGAGACGAATTGCCGTAATTGACTTATATTTCCGCTGTATGAGGACAAGTAGCTAAAACTATCCAGATTGATGTATGGATTGTTGTACTCTGATGATTGTAAGTGTACAAACTATTGAAGAATCTTTTATATAATTTTTTTTATTATATATTATATTTTATTTCGATGCGATTATGAGATTCCATGATGTTGTTTCTGTTTCTTCTCCTACTTTTTCTTCTTTACCCTAAAAATTCGTATTTTCCATTCAGTTTGAGTTAGACTAATGTGAACAATGCTCGACTCAAGGGGTACGGACTTACGAGCCTATATATATATATATATATATATTTGGGGTGTTTCCACCAAGCCATTAAAAGGAGGGCACTGCCGAACCAACGCGAGCCAAAGCATCACCGGTCCAAACGACATACTTCCCTCCTAGCCGAACCAACACACCTCCTACATACCATCGAACCAAACACACCTCCTACATACCACCGAACCATACCATATCCAAACAATGCCGGTCCAAACCTCTCCAAACAATGCCGAACCAGGCTCCATCCACTCACCACCGAACCAACTCCACTTCCATATACAACCGAACCAGAACAACATACCACTCTCCATCGAACCAAGATGTTCCAGATCAACATAGTCAGGCCAGATAGCATCAGCCTAGGCCCACCAGCAGCTATATACATCCAGGACCCTTGCCCTAGCCTCACTGTATAAATAGAGGGGCAGGGGGTACAACAATGGCAAACAAGTTTGAGAGCTCAAGCACGGAGAGAACTTTCAAACAACTTTCAGTTACTTGTAATCAAAGCTCTGTACTTGTAATCTGAATAGAAAAGGAGAATAACATATTAAGTGGACGTAGGCACGTTCTGGCCGAACCACTATAAATCTGTGTGTCTTTTACAGTTTAGCCCCTGTTTTTTATATATTTGCGTAAATCACCTAAATTACCAAAAAAAACATAAAATCAACTAATTCATACGACTTGGAGGTGTTTGCCCATTTTTTGTGCAAACATTTTTGGTGCTTTCACTGAGAACAGGAGCTCGAAGCTTCAGCTTCTCCCACTTAATCCTTTTTCTGTCAGCATCGTTCATTTGGAAAACATGCCTCTCGGACGGAAGAAAGATACTAACAAAGGAAAGAACATTGCAACTAGCAGTATCCCAGATCCAGTAATCAGAGATCAAGACAATCGTCCAGTTCCAAAAGCAAACGAAAATTAGGCAAATCCAACAGCCCTTGCTTCGGAACAACCAATTACAAGGACGGACCTGGACAGAGTTGTGGCTGAAGTAACTAACCGCTTCGCATCTCAACAAGAAGCCTTGGTGGACCAGCTCATGTCACGCTTAAGGTATACTGAAGAATCCAATCACAACACTGAATCATGGGGTGAGTCCCAGTCTGGAGGATCTGTAAGACGACAAAGGTCTTTCTTCTTCGAAGAGGCTAATAATAGAAACAAAAATGGTAGGAGCCGAGCCCAGACTCAGCCCGAATTCTGACCCGAGGAAACACTTGGAACCGAACCCAACAAGGGAGGTACCAGGCGGGGGCGGATGTAGCTGAGCCTGTCATGCTACCTAACCATGGAAACACCAGCAGACGGGGCCGAGCAAGAGTCCAGCCCGAAGTTGGACCCGAGGAAGTGCTAAGAATAGAACCCAGCAGGGGAAGATCAAGGCAAGGGCCAACTGTGGCTAACCCCAGCATGCCTCCAGAAGACCAGAGGCAGCCATTGGAGAATGTTAGGAGTGACAGACGATACCATCCATACAAGTCGTCTGGACGGAATCAGTCCCGCAGGGAAGAACCAAACTCATTTCTATCCACTCCAAGTTCTGATGAAAGGATGGCGCGATTGTTCAGAGAGTGCGTCCAACGGGAGCAAAGGGATCGGGGGATAGGTGCTAGGGCTACCAGCCCCTTCACCCGCAGTATCGAAACTGCCATCACCCCTCGAGAATGGAAAATGCCAAGAATGGAGCCCTACAAGGGAACCTCTGACCCCATTGTACACTTACAGAGATACACCCAGCATATGCTCATGAGCGGAGCAACGGAGGGAGTATTGTGTAAATGCTTTCCACTTTTCTTTGCAGATCTAGCTACCTCCTCGTTCTGCCACCTACCCCAAGGGTCCAAGAGCTCATGGGAAATGATGAAAGAAAAGTTCATCAGCCAGTTCCGCATTCATGTGGAACAACCCAAGGACGCTTATTTCTTATCTAATATCAAGCAGAAACCCGGAGAGAAAGTGCAACAATATCTCACCCAATTCAACGCTGCAGCGGCCGCAGTCCAAGATGCCGACGAGAAACTTATCCTAATGGCTCTCTGCAGTGGTGTACATCCGGATACTAAATTTGCTAGAAGACTAACCGAGGAAAAGCCAGCTACTTTACCTGATTTCTTCCATGAAGCTAGAAAGTATATGAGACTTGAAGACGCTGCAGCAAAGGATGTTCGGAGAAATGACTCTAGAGACAAAGCTGGGGGCAAGAAGGGAGAAAAGAGCTTATATTGACGTGGACCAAGATTTGACTCTTACACTCCTTTGAATGAAACGATCGAAAACATCTTCCTAGCCACTCAAGACGAAATTAGATACAAGCGCCCCCCGCACAAGAAGGAGTCAGATAACGCACTCAAGTCTGGAATGTTCTGCCGCTTCCACGAATCCCATGGACATGACACCAATGAATGCCACCATCTCCGGGACTTGATTGAAGAACACATCAGAAGGAAGAGACTGGAACGCTATGTAAAAAGCAAGAACAGGACTTCGACTCCTACCAATGAGAATCCTGGGCTACCCCTCCCAAAAGTAGGCGGAGGAAATCACAACACCAGCAGCTCTAGTCAAGAGAAGATGTTATCCCACTTTTGGTCAAAACTGGAATATTAACAAATTGGCAAGGATGGTTAGAATCGATCAAGCACTTAGGAGTTCGTATCGATGCACTTCGTACCAATGGGATGGTGAAGGTTAGCAGTATATTCGTATCAATCGGTGTTGGGCGTGTTTTCACTAGACCGGTGCTACCGCCGAACCAAGATGAAGGAGGCCACCACCGAACCAATGCCCTCTCCATGTTCCTACTGAACCAACCCACCTCCCATGCCTGCCGAACCAACTCCTAGCCGAGCCACTCTCCACCGAACCATGCCACTACCAGTCCAGCTCCATCTCCATGCTCCTACCGGACCAAATCCCACCGAACCAACACTCTTCCCACGCCTACCGAACCAACTCATTCTCCATCCACTGCCGAACCAAGGCAGCGCCGGACCAAAGCATTGCCCAACCAACTTTGCCAGGTCAGATTGCATCAGCCTAGGCCCACCAGCAGCTATATACATCCAGAATCCCTACCCCCAGCCTCAATCTATAAATAGAGGGGCAGGAGTACAACAATGGCAGAGAAGTTTGACAGCTCAAGAACGGATAGAACTTTCAAACAACTTTCAGTTACTTGTAACCAAAGCTTTGTACTTGTAATCTGAGGAAAAAAGGAGAATAACATATAAAGTGGACGTAGGCACGTTCTGGCCGAACCACTATAAATTTGTGTGTATTTTACAGTTTAGTCCATGCTTTTCATATATTTGCATAAATTACCCAAATCACTAAAAAAACATAAAATCAACTAACTCATACGACTTGGAGGTGTTTGCCCATTTCTTGTGCAAACATTTTTGGGTTATTTGCTGAGATCTGTAATTTGTGTTTGAATATTGTTGAGTTGTATTCATACACTGGTGCTTTCACGGTATTTGGGGTTTGTGGCCAATTTTGGCGCAAACACTTTGGTGCTTTCGCTGAGAACTGAACTCAAGCGGCGTTTTAATCATTGCCTCGCAAAGATTTGTTGAGAGACTCTCCTTAAGAACCAGAAGTCTATCCGAGGTTATGGCTCTTGGAAGGAAAACAAGTAGAAGACAGAGACCAGAAAGAAGTCAGCACAAAGGGAGTCAAGGGGCCTCCTCAGGAGAGAACCAAACTTCAGTCTTCATCACCAGGGATGAGATGGAGACAATGATGAAAAGACAAGAGGAGTTGATTCAGAATTTGTTTCAGCAGATTGGGCAACTTGGAGCACAGAATAGAGAAGCGGATGGAGTTCGGAACGGAGCAGGACCATCGGGCATAGCACCTGGATTAGGAGGCACACCCATGGAGAACATATATCAAATTTTAGAGAGAGAACGAGAAGCATCTACACAACCTGGGAGCAGCAGAGGAGTGAACGCTCAGTCAAGGGGGCAGATCCCAGAATTCCCTCGTGGACTCGGGGGGCAGGTCGAAAGTAATGAACAAAGATTGCATCTCGGAGACAATGTCAGGTTGGCAGAGATGGTTAGAAAAGCTATGAGAGGCGGTTTGGTAAACAAAGATTTGGAGGATGTTAATAGGAGTCCTTTTTCTCCAGCAATCAGACAAGCTAGGAACCCACCAGATTTCAAGTTACCATCGCTGGACATGTATGACGGGATAACGGACCCCACGGTTCATCTAAAGAAGTATATGAGGCATATGGAAGTGCTGGGGGCATCAGAGGAGGTTATGGCCTGGTGCTTTCCATTGTACTTGGCGGATATCGCAGCATTGTGTTTAGACAATTGGAGAATGGATCCATCGGAACGTGGAATGATTTGATTGAGAGATTTATGAGGCAATTCAGGGTCCACATTACCAGACCCAAGAATGTGATGACCTTGGCAACCCTAAAGCAGAAAACTGGAGAGACTTTGAGGAGTTACCTAACGCGATTGAATGCGGCGGCAGCTTCGGTGAATCGACCAGATCCATCCATGGTTATGATAGCGGCTATGTTCGGGATAGCTGGCGGAACAGAGTTCAAAAATTCATTAACTAAGGATCCACCCGTGGATCTAGGAGAACTCTATCATGAGGCGGAAAAGTTTCTGCGATTGGAGGATGCGAACGCCGAAAGAGAAGAAGAAGAAGGAATTGATATTTATGCGATCAAAGGAGGAAATCCCCCTGAGAAAGGAGCGGAAACTAGTAGAGGTAAAAGAAAGACTGAGAATGACGGGGACACGTCAAAGCGGCAACGGAGGGAGCCGCGATTCACCACTTACACTGAACTGAGTGAGAGTCTGGAACGAATTTATCAGGATACCAAGGAGCAGGTTCCGTATCGTAGACCAATTCGAAGGGATCCAACCTCTGACGAAAGAAAATCATATAAGTTTTGTGTATTCCATGAATTAAACGGTCATAAAACTAATAATTGTAGGCATTTGAAGGATGAGGTGGAAGGGCATATCAGGAATGGTATGCTCCTTCAGTATATGAGGAGGCGAACTCCAGCTGTGGAGCCAGAGCGACCACCGTGTACATCGGCTAGAGGTGACCCTGGATCGGGGTACCATTTGATTGTCCATTGATTGCTTGATTAAAATAACGATGAACAAGTTGTAAACCTCTTGCTAACATGGTTAAATCATTTACACATGTGAGCGATCGCGCACGATCCATAGGCATGCTCTGAATGACTACCAGCCGCGTTATAGTAAGAGTTTACGCTTTGACATCTTCATTCTGCTCTTTGCTTTGATTTTGATTTGAACAATTAAATTCTTCCTGTTTGGACATGTCTGCTGTAAGGTTCATATGATTATTGCTTTAACATTTACAATTCTATGGAAAAATTACTTGTATGCCCGTGGATCGCGAACGGTCCACGAGCACCTCTTGCATGGCAGCGAACTGCCGAAGTCTTTGATTCGAAAACTCCCCCAAACAATAACTCCGACACTAAAAATATTAAGTCCTCCTCGGGCACACTCATTCGCCTCGAACGACACCCGACCTCGAACGGCCACAACTCGCCTCGAACGGCACCCGACCTTGAACGGTCACAACTCGCCTCGAACGGCACCCGACCTCGAACGGTCACAACTCGCCTCGAATGGCACCCGACCTCGAACGGCACAACCCGACCTCGAACGGTCACAACTCGCATCGAACGGCACAACCCGACCTCGAACGGTCACAACTCGCCTCGAACGGCACAACTCGCCCCGAACGGCACAACTCACCTTACCTCAAATGGCTTGATCATGAACGGTCGTCATTTGAGGTCCGCCACTTGACCGCGTGCGGTCGCACTTCGCCTCAAATGGCTCGATCCCGAACGATCGTCATTTGAAGTTAGGCGCTTGACCGTGAACGGTCGCACTTCATCTCAAATATCTCGATCCCGAGCGGTCGACATTTGAGGTCACATAAAACTGTAAATTCCTTTGCAGGACATCAACAGGATATGAACATCCAGCTCATGGCATTACAAAACACGCCTTCCTATCACAAGGCATGTTTTGGGGGGCAAAGTGTTATCCCACTTTTGGTCAAAACTGTAATATTAACAAATTGGCAAGGATGGTTCGAATCGATCAGGCACTTAGGAGTTCGTATCGATGCACTTCGTACCAATGGGATGGTGATGGTTAGCAGCATATTTGTATCAATCGGTGTTGGGCGTGTTTTCACTAGACCGGTGCTACCGCCGAACCAAGATGAAGGAGGCCACCACCGAACCAACGCCCTCTCCATGTTCCTACCGAACCAACCCACCTCCCATGCCTGCCGAACCAACTCCTAGCCGAGCCACTCTCCACCGAACCATGCCACTACCGGTCCAGCTCCATCTCCATGCTCCTACTGGACCAAATCCCACCGAACCAACACTCTTCCCACGCCTACCGAACCAACTCATTCTCCATCCACTGCCGAACCAAGGCAGCGCCGGACCAAAGCATTGCCGAACCAACTTTGCCAGGCCAGATTGCATCAGCCCAGGCCCACCAGCAGCTATATACATCCAGAAACCCTACCCCCAGCCTCAATCTATATATAGAGGGGCAGGGGTACAACAATGGCAGAGAAGTTTGACAGCTCAAGAACGGATAGAACTTTCAAATAACTTTCAGTTACTTGTAACCAAAGCTTTGTACTTGTAATCTGAGGAAAAAAGGAGAATAACATATAAAGTGGACGTAGGCACGTTCTGGCCGAACCACTATAAATCTGTGTGTATTTTACAGTTTAGTCCCTGCTTTTCATATATTTGCATAAATTACCCAAATCACTAAAAACAACATAAAGTCAACTAACTCATACGACTTGGAGGTGTTTGCCCATTTCTTGTGCAAACATTTTTGGATTATTTGCTGAGATCTGTAATTTGTGTTTGAATATTGCTGAGTCGTATTCATACACTGGTGCTTTCACGGTATTTGGGGTTTGTGGCCAATTTTGGCGCAAACAGAAGATAGTGGTCCATACCATATCAGGAGGACCACACATCGCCGACAGAAGCTGGGCGGAGATGGAAAGATACGGTAAGTCACTTAGAAACGATGAAGGCTACGTTAACTCTGTTATGGAAGAACGCCACCCGAAACGGAAAGAGAATGACGACATCACATTCAGTAGGCGTGATCTAGAGGGAAGACAGTACACACACATGGATCCTATAGTCATCTCTGCCTGGTTCGGTTCAGCTAAAGTTTTTCGAATTTTGGTAGACACTGGAAGCTCGGTGAATATCCTATTCAAGCATGCTTTCGACAAAATGAAGCTGTCAATGAAGGATGTGTCTCCCTGCAACAAACCACTACATGGTTTCACTGGAGATGCGAAGATGCCCTCGGGCAACTGGACGTTTTTGTTGAAATAGGAAGTCATCCCCGCTCCGTTGTGCGAAAACAAACGTTTGAACAAATAGAGAACCACTCAGCCTATAACGCCTTTTTGGGAAGACCAGCCTTGTCTGACTTTCAAATTGTCCTAGCCCCATGGTGCCTGAAGTTGAAATTTCCAACAGATAACGAAATAGGACAAATAGAGGGAGATCAAGACGCTGCTCGAGGCTGCTATGTAACTGAACTTCGCAATAACCGCAGAAAAGATAAAGGGAAAAACGCAAAGACTACGCTCTGCATGAAAAGCTTGGAAGCATAGCAACTAAAGAAAGTCCCTCCTCTTCGATATACCAGCGATCCTTTCAATGAATTAGACCCCAGGGACAAAGAGGAGGAGGCCACCGCCGAGCCTACAAAGGCTATGGAATTTGTATCTGTAGACAAACACGACCCAAATAGACTACTGAGAGTCGGGTCTCAGTTTAGAGCGGAGTTGAAAGATCAACTCGTCGATTTTCTTAGCCACCACATGGATGTATTTGCATGGACACACGCCGACATGACAGGAATCTCTCGAGACGTAGCATGCCACATACTAAACATCGATCCTACCAAGGTGCCATTGAAGAAGAAAAAGAGGAGCATGGGGGCAGAACGATCAGCGGCTCTCGAGGAAGAAGTAAAGAACTTACTTGCCAATGACTTCATACGAGAAGCCATCTACCCAGAATGGATCGCCAACCCGGTACTGGTAAAGAAAGCTAATGGGAAGTGGAGAACATGCATCGATTTCTCCAACTTAAATGACGCTTGCCTGAAGGACTGCTTCCCACTAACCCGAATTGACCAACTCGTGGACAGCACAGCTGGACACGAACTCTTATCCTTTATGGACGCTTACTCAGGATATAACCAGATCCCTATGCACGCCCCCGATCAAGACCACACTGGTTTCATCACTGACCGGGGATTGTATTGCTACAAAGTAATGCCTTTTGGACTTAAAAACGCTGGAGCTACTTATCAGCGCCTTGTCAACAAGATGTTTGACGAATTAATAGGGCAAACTATGGAAGTTTATGTGGATGACATGCTGGTAAAATCAAGGAAAGCCAACGATCATGTAAACCACCTGAACGAGATGTTTCAAATACTTCGCCAATATGGAATGAAACTGAATCCTCCAAAGTTCTCCTTCGGAGTATCGTCGGGAAGGTTCTTGGGATTCATCGTCCATGCCAGGGGGATTGAAGCGAACCCCGAACAAGTCCGTGATTTGCAAGATATCAAGATACCATCCACTCGAAGGGAGATGCAAAGCCTAAACGGGAAGGTGGCTGCCCTAAGCAGGTTCATCTCTAAAGCAACCAACAAATGCATCCCTTTCTTCGAAGCTCTTAAGAAAGACAGAGGAAAGTTCGAATGGACTGATGAATGCTCGACAGCCTTCCTTAACTTAATCGAACACCTCCAGAGACCACTAGTAATCTGAACTCCAAATGAAGGCGAGGAACTATACCTATACCTTGCTGTATCGTCCCATACTTTAAGCGCCGCTTTGGTGAGGGAAGACAACCACGCACAGCGACCCGTATACTTTGTAAGCAAGAGATTTACAGGGATAGAAGCCAGATATCCTAAACTTGAAAAGCTAGCATACTATTTGCTAATAACGTCACGGAAACTGCTACACTACTTCCAATCTCATTCCATCAGAGTTTTAACCGATCAACCGCTAAGACAAGTACTCCATCGCCCCGACACTTCTGGGCGACTACTTAAATGGTGCATTGAACTGAGTCAATATGATATCACCTACCATCCTCGCACCGTTATCAAGGGGCAGGCCATAGCTGATTTTATTGCCGAATTCACCACTAACGAAGGCAAGGAGCCATCTAGAATAGCGGAAGACATCAAGTGGAATCTCTTTGCAGATGGAGCATCAAACGAATAAGGCTCGGGGGCAGGTATTGTAATAATCACCCCCAGGGGAAGGAAGCTGCACTATGCCCTAAGATTGGAATTCGCTTCCACCAACAACGATGCAGAATACGAAGCAGTGATAGCCGGATTAGAACTTGCCTTAGAGATTGGGGTCGGTTCTTTATGTCTCCATAGTGATTCTCAACTCATTGTAAATTAGATATTGGGAGAATTCCAGACTCGAGGAGAACGACTCACAGCATATCTAAAGAAGACCAAGCTACTGCTCAATCAATTGGATCACTATTTAATCAAACACATTCCTCAAGAAAAGAATCAAGAGGCCGACGAGCTGGCAAAGCAAGCCAGCATGGAGGACGGCACCGCTTTCCGAACAATAACCATATCACATCATCTAGCCCCGAGTTACGAGACAATGAATATGATAGCTGCAATCGAAGAAGAAACTTGGATGACCCCCATCCGGAAGTACTGACAAAGTGGCACACTGCCCGACGGACGTAGCGAAGCTAAGAAAATATTAAGGAAAGCTTCCTGCTACACGTTGCAAGAAGGCATCCTCTATCGGCGCGGCTTCTCTAATCTCTTATTAAGGTGTATCGCTGGAAGGGAAGCCAGAGAGGTCTTGTCCAACATCCATCAAGGAAGTTGCGGAGATCACACCAGAGGACAGACTCTAGCAAAGAAAATACTCCGATACGGGCATTACTGGCCCACTTTAAACAAAGACGCCTTAGACTTCGTCAAAAGATGTGACAGATGTCAGAAATTTGCTAAGATTCCTCGACTACCAACAAATGAAATTATTCAAATGACCAGCCCTTGGCTCTTTGCAATATGGGGAATTGACTTGATTGTCGAAACTGCCAATGGGCCGAGGCGGAGCCAAATATGCCATAGTGGCGGTCGACTATTTCACCAAATGGGTGGAAGCGGAACCTCTAAATAAAATATTTTCGGAAAAAGTTATTAACTTCTTGATCAAAAATGTTTTATGCAGGTACGGGGTTCCACTCAAAATCATATCGGACAATGGACTTCAATTTGACAGCGAGGAATTCACCGACTGGTGCCAAGAGCACGGAATTCACAAAAGCTTCTCATCTGTGGCTTACCCCCAGGCAAACGGACAAGTCGAAGCTGTCAACAAAATCCTCAAAACCCTAATCAAGAAGAAACTCGAAAAGTCAAAAGGCACTTGGGTGGATAAACTTCCTACGGCACGTTGGGCCTACTGCACATCTTATAGAACATCAACAGGGCGTACTCCTTTCTCTTTGGCATACGGATCGGAAGCCATGCTCCCAGTTGAAACTGTAGTGCCTTCCCACCGCAGGATCCACTACAACCCTGAAGAGAACAAAGAACTCCTCCACATGTCTTTGGATATAATTAAGGAGAGAAGAACCCATGCAGCACCCAAAGCAGCGGCTCATAAGTAAAAAGTTGCAGCACAATACAACTCCAAAGTCAAGCACCACAGCTTACAAGAAGGAGATTTTGTCCTCAAGCGGATCTTCCCACGCCCCGGAGCGCTAGATCCAATCTAGGATTGACCCTATGTATTTCATAAAGATCTCCACAACGGAGCCTATATTTTGTCAACAGTGGACGAAAAGGTGTTCCAGAGGGCATGGACATCCAACACCTCCTTCGATACTTTTCTTAACTTGTACTTCCCACATGAAGTGAATTAATAAAGAGAATCAGTGGACGTAGGCATTTTCGTGCCGAACCACTTTAAAAATCTTGTCTCTTTTTAACTTGTTTCTTTATATCCTGGCTTCTTGTTAAGCTTTATCCTTTTCTGTTGAACAAAATCATGTATGACGACATTTCCATTCTGGACACTTCACGACGCAACCTCACCTAGAAAAAACCAACAGGTACTATGCGAATCTATGCACTCGCCAATGAGACACTTTTACCGCAGCATCCCTCTGCTGCGGGTTAACTGATTGCTTGCGACTGCCCTCAAAGCCAACTGTAATGAGCCGATTATAAGCCATCAAGAAGGCCGACTATAGTCGATGGCGGTTCATTACGGCGTTCGGCTCGCCGGCAATTGTGAACCTACTTTAAGCCCCAACATAAGGTATGGCCAGCCAGGGGTAGTTCACGGTTGATGATCGGCACCCACGCTAGTCGGCCATAGTAAATCGAATAATACCCGCGATTACGGTCCATAATGGCTCGGGTAGTTACTGTGCGTGATCTCGGCTCCGATATGTCTTAAGTGCAGCTGTGGTAAAAAAGATAAACTCCCCGCAGAGGCGTAAGATGGGTGATAAATGTCTCCAAGACCCACAGCTAGGGAAAGTGACTACAAAACCCGTATGCCACGAACTTAAGCATATCGACGGCCTTCCGTGATTGGAAGTTTTACTATTTCTCATATTTCCATTTCATTCAAAAACTTTTCTCCTATCCTATATAACAATCCCTAAAGTACAGGTCACAAAATAGGGGAACTCTCACTTGTGGAAATATGAACTCACATCCGGATGATGGAACAATCAGCTACATTCTATACTCAGTCACGCAAGACATTCAAAGCAACCCTCTACAACTAAAACACGAAGGGCGGTACTATCTTCTCTTGTATACAAATATGTAGCTTTAATTTATTCACACATCATATTGGCATTGCAAAACATGAAACAATATTTTGAGCAGAAACTTAGCATCAAGTACGATTAAATCACAAGCATAAACACGCAGTTGTATTTCTTATGCAACATATCAAAATAACAACCACATTCGAACATAACAGAATCTGCTTATGTTATAAAGTTACATAATGACGTTCGTTGCAATGATATAATTACAGCCTAAAAATACAATAATGTTTTGGACTAGTATGTACAGAAATGTCAAACAGACCAAATAAAAGAGTCAACTACATCGGGGCTCCGCCTCTATCCTGCCCGCCATCCGGATCTACTTAACTGTAGGGTTAGAACTCCCCGCATGTACTCCAGAGGTCCCGCCTGCCCAATTCAGAAGAGAATCCATCAATAATCACGAAAGATAAGCAATGAAATCATGAAAAGATTAAAAGGGAAGACTTACCAGCATCTGCTCCGTGGTCGTCATCCTCCAGTTGCACACCCACTTCCTCGACGGCGAGCAGCCTCATGCCTTCCTTCACCGCCGCCTTCTCCTCCTTGGTGAACTGTGAGGTAACCACATCCGTTCTAAAGGCCGCGCCACCCTCTTTATCCGCTTCAGCCTTGGCTTCCTCCAAAGCCCGGAGATATATCCTAGCCATAACCAGAGGATAATCGTCCATCCAGGACATGTTGCCCTGCCTCCAAGTACGGAAATACATGTCCTGGAGTATCTAGTCCATCATCCCCTCGTTCTCCTCAAACTCTTTCATCCGGGCCTCAGAAGCCGACAGCCGTGCGACAGCAGCATCTCTCTCCAATCGGTATCTCGAGCAGTCAGCCTGAAGAGACCTCAAGCCTCCCAGATAACTCCTCTACCTGCTCAAGATCCGCGCTCCGAACCTCATCCACCATTGCGATGGCCATATCAATTCGTTCTTTGCAAGCAACCTCCATTTTTCGCAACTCAACCTTGCTAGCCTCTTTCATGGTTTTCTTTAGTCGTCTGGAGGCAGCCTCATGCTGGGATATCGGGATAGCCTGATCGACAAGCTGCTTGGCATAATCAGAAACCTTTAGCCGCAACCGAATGTTAGCACTTCCAATTTCCTCCCCAGCCTTGGCCAGTCGAGCGTGATACTCCATTAGCCTCTTGGTCTCTTCAGCCACCCGATCGATGTTTGCCTTGGCCTCATTCCCCATGGTCACAATCCGAGTAGTAAGCAAATCGAGGTCTAAGGACTTAGCCTCATCAAGCACCCGTACCATGATATTGCGGGGAAGAAGATGCTCACCCATGGCCTCGTCAAAAGAGATGTCCTGAAAACTTGGGTCAAGATCCGGGTGGCCGGCAAATGGGTTGCGAACCAAACCAGGATGGTCCATCGGGGTGACGGTTGGATTTTCGGACGGATGTGGGGAAGGCATAAACTCAGTATCTTCCTCAGTAATATCATGGATAGGCTAGACTGGAGCCTGAGGGCCAGGTGAAGGTTCAAACAAAGATCGGCCCCTCTTCCTCTTTTGCATATCTTCTTCAATAACTCCGAGAAGAGGGCGATAACCAACCACATCTCCGTGACGGCTACTTGACGGCTTTGGTTTGGCGGAAGCTTTGAGTAACTTATACTGTTCAAGATGGTGCCGAATATCTGATGTCTTGGCCACCTTACCCGTTCCCGGAGTAAAAACCAAGTGTTACAAGCATGCATGAAACTATGATCCGAGAAATATGTTAAGTTAAAAGGAGTAGGAAAACGCGCTTATTTTACAGACCCTAAGGAGGAGTGGGATACTGCAATAAGTCGTGAATCTCATTCCAGGACGGGAGCAGGCCATAAAATTTTACTAAGTCCTTATCATAAAGGGAGTCTGCATAAGTTGAAAATTCACCTTGAGTTACCCTAGCTGAAGGACCCTTAGAAGATGGATCGGCACCAGTCCCAGCCTTGTCAGCCTTATTCGCCTTCTCCACCGAGGCTGATCCTTCCTTCAACCCCTCAAAAGCCTGGCGGAAGGCATCATCCGTCCACTCCTGGATCTCCCCTGCCTGCTCGAAAGACAAAGCCCCGGCACCACTACCACCCTGTCCTTCACCTTCTCCATCTCCTCCGCTCTCCTCCTCGCCTCTTTCCTCCTCTCCACCTTCCTCCTCCGGAATATATGGACATGTTGTAGGGGAGGGCCATCAGACTTCTTAAGCTTCCCCCCCCCCCCCCCCGACGAATGGAGGTATCAAGAAGGGTTTTTTCTTGCTAATTTCGCCGTGGCCCCGCCTTTAGTTTTGGCAGCCCTTTCCTCGGCCTATCCCTCTGCTTAACCACAGATTGACGTGGCAGAATCAAGTTGTGCTTCAGGAGAGTGGCATTCCTGATCAGGTAAGAAGCTGACCTATCCCTTCCTGAGATGACCTCTATATCCGCAGCCATCTGTACCAGGCGATCATTCTCCACGACCGCAAAGCCACCTGTCGCTAGCAAGAAACAAAAGCACATAAGAAGAAGCATCGCCGTCAGGATAAATAAATTACAAATGAAATTCAACTTACAGCCAGAAGTAAAAAGGCGAAAAGAAACAGAGTCGTCCTTGACGAAGAACCATTCCTTCTTAAACATGGTGAAATTAGATTATATGTCCAGGACCAGCTTAAAGGACACGGCCGACTCTAAACTAATGTACGGAGACCCCTTCTTGTAGCCCCTCAGATTATACAGATATCGGATTTCCCGATTAGAAGGGGGGCGCCCATACCTCCTCAGGAAGATAACGAATAGGCACATTACGATGGCGCAAGAGTTGGGCTGAAGCTGGAAAGGAGCCACCTTCAGGTAGGTAATGAAGCTGACTATCCACGCATTGATCGGAAGAATGGCCCCGCACATGCAATGGTATCGGCTATACGCGAAATATACTTCAGGGGGATTGTACGGCATCACTCCGTCCCCCAGCAACAATATACTCGCTCTATCAATCCCAAAGGAGCGAGAGATGACATCAAGCTGCTCCTTTTTGGGCGAGCTCGGAAAGCAGTCAGGAGTAGAATTCAGTAGCTCTTGAGGGCCATATCCATCCACTAGTGATCTCGGAGTGGGTCCCTATCATCCCGGTCCTGGCTGGGGTGGGGGCACAACGGGGGGTTCTCTTCTGTCCGTAGATTTTCTTTTTTCTGATCGAGTATCCACTTTATGAGACATTTTATCTGCAACACAAGAAAGTACATCGTTAGAACAGAGGATATAAACAAACGAATGGATATAGTCTGCAACTTCACTCGAATTCAAAACTCAAAGGATAAAAGATTCCCGAGTCCATTCGGCGTTGAAAAGTTTTTTAGTTCATTCGGTACTGAGTGTCTTTATTCTCATTCGGTGGAACGAAGAAACCTCATTCGGCGAAGGAGATGCACCTGATTCGGCACTAAGATGATTCGGCACTAGGATGGTTCGGCACTAAGATGATTCGGCACAAGGATAGTTCGGCGCTAAGATGATTCAGCACTAAGATGATTCGGCACTAGATGATTCGGCACTTATGTGGTTCGGCTGTCTCTTATGATGGGGGTTGAACGAAGGCCTAACACCTCTACTTATAGACGAAGGCAGGAGGACTGGACCGGTTGATTCGGCACGTATGACCAGAGGGAAACATCCAAGTTAAAACAAAGTACGCCATCTCCATGCACCTGCCCTACTTTGGGGGGCAAGTGTTGGGGGTGTTTCCACCGAGCCATTAAAAGGAGGGCACTGCCGAACCAATGCAAGCCAAAGCATCACCGGTCCAAACAACATACTTTCCTCCTAGCCGAACCAACACACCTCCTACATACCACCGAACCAATCACACCTCCTACATACCACCGAACCATACCATATCCAAACAATGCCGGTCCAAACAATGCCGAACCAGGCTCCATCCACTCACCACCGAACCAACTCCACTTCCATAAACAACCGAACCAGAACAACATACCACTCCCCACCGAACCAAGACGTTCCTGATCAACCTAGTCAGGCCAGATAGCATCAGCCCAGTCTCACCAGCAGCTATATACATCCAGGACCCTTGCCCCCAGCCTCACTCTATAAATAGAGGGGCAAGGGGTACAACAATGGCAGACAAGTTTGAGAGCTCAAGCACGGAGAGAACTTTCAAACAACTTTCAGTTACTTGTAAGCAAAGCTCTGTACTTGTAATCTGAATAGAAAAGGAGAATAACATATAAAGTGGACGTAGGCACGTTCTGGCCGAACCACTATAAATCTGTGTGTCTTTTACAGTTTAGCCCCTTCTTTTTATATATTTGCGTAAATCACCCAAATTACCAGAAACAACATAAAATCAACTAATTCATACGACTTGGAGGTGTTTGCCCATTTTTTGTGCAAACAATATATATATATATATAGACCCCGTGAATCATGGCAGCTATTAAGAGTTGTTACTTTGTTCATTTAAAAGTGTATATATAAGTGTACTTATATATGTTGATCTATTGAATCATAGCTAGCTTGTGCTGTCTCTTCATATATATATATATATATATATATATATATATATATATATATATATACACTTATATTGTATATATATTTGATCCATCGAATCTAAATTGACTGCCTTGCTTCTCCGTTGTCCAAAGTTACAGCAGCAGTTTTAGCTTTATCGCTGTGTTGCTTGAGCATCCGTGTGCATATTCGTTTGTGCTGCATTTCATTTTCGTTGTTTTTTAGCCTCGAAAGATGAGCGATCACTCACGATAACATTCTTATATTTAGTAGATTGATTTCACAAGAAATGTCGATTGAAATATGTTGTTAAATTTAAATTGTTAGTCATTTAATTACTGAATGTGATTTGTTAATATTTGTAAAATGTTAACCTATATTAATTGACATATGAAACCATAACCTGTTGTATATATCTTGTTTAATTTGTTAATTATGATTATATATGCTTGTCATTGATATGTATGCCATTTCATATGATTATTTAATTGTTCTCTCACTACAAGTTCCTGTTAGTTAGGAATTCCTTTTGGGTTGAAATGATATATACCCGAACGATCTTATAGATTAGGAAAAATCACTATGGGTTGAAATTATAAACCCAAGCGGTTTTATTGAAATTTGGCTCCACTACTACTTTCTCCTTTTGTTTTGTTTCCTTTCTATCTTAATCTTTTTTTTAGAAAGTTCTGGATAAGAGAGAGAGAAGATTGTATAGATCTGAATTTGAAGAAAAAGATCTGGAAAGAAGAGAAGGTTTGAAAAAGAAGAAAATTTAAAGAAGAAGAAGAATTGAAAAAGAAGATTCTAAAAAGGAAAAGAAGATTTGAAGAATAAGAAGAAGAAAAAAGCTTTGGAAAAAAATGAAAAAGAAGATTTGAAGAAGAAACATAAAAAATAAGGAAGGAGGAAGGTGAAGAGAAAAAAAATTGTGACGACCCGAATTTCAACGCTCGAAAATCGACATCTATACTTCACCCGTATTCGAATGCCGCGGATTCAAACGCTGAAATCCGACTTGCTGAAGCCTATAACACATTAAGTATAACAACACGGCTGTTAACGCTAAAATTTGAACGCTAACACCCCGGTGTATAAAGTGTAGTTGTGAAAGCACCACCCGATGATTTGGGAACAGAGTATAAGCAGAAAGTCACAGAAAAAGCAGTGAATAACAACGATTTTATAGTGGTTCGGCTCAAGGCAAGCCTACGTCCACTTTAATTCTCTTTATTGCTAAACCGATTACAACTTTACAACAATCTTCAATTACAATTACGACGAGACAAACAACTAGAACTTTGGTAGAGAAGAATTCTTCGAATCCATGTAGATTGCGTTAGATTTTCCCTTGAAGTTAGTTGAGATGCCTTTCGAACTTGAAGTGTCGGGTGAGTTGAGAATTCGGCTGGGTATTGGCGCTTGAAATGATTGGCCAAAAGTCCCTTGAATGTTGGATATGGTCATGTATTTATAGGCAAATTTTTCCCCTAGGCCGCAAGTCGTGACCGACTTAAGTTGGGTCGTGGACGACTTAACTAGTTGCAACCGGTTTAAAGCGAGCCCGGGCTTCATAGAGGCATTTTCGTTCAAGTCCAAAGTCGCCTCCGAGCTAACTCCTCCCCTTCCTAGTAACACGGCATCGGGTTCTTCATTCAGTGGCTTTTAGGTCGCGGCCGAGTTAGTCTGGTAAGTCGTAAGTCGCGACCCAACTGATGAGTCCAAGGTCGTGTACGAGCTAAGAGATCACTGTGCCCTGCAGCGGCATTGACTTCCTTTGCTCAATTCATGTCCGGCCTAACATTGGTCATAGGTCGGCTGCATTTTAGGTCGGTAACCTTGTCAAGGCGTTAAATCGGCATCCATGTTAAAGCTTTAGGTCGGCATGCCCCTCTAACCTGTTAGGTCGGTAACCTTATTAAGGTGGTTAAGTCGGCGACCTTGTTAAAGTGTTAGATCGGCACCTCTCTTAGGTCTTAGGTCAGTCTCCCTTTGAAGCCTTAGGTCGGTCTCCCCTTGTTAAATCGGCAGAACATTAGCTCGCTCATTATTCTGGATCGGTGAGCCACGGCCGAGGCGGGGTTAACATTTGCCCCTCGAAGTACGCGCCTAACGGTTAGGTCGTGTGCTTTGATGTCCTTTAACCCGCCCGTTCTCTAAGTTGGTAGGTCGTACGCGAGCTAATAGTTAAGTCGCATGTGCTGCTCCAGATCCCTTCACTGCAAGGTATAAATCACATCCCCTTCTTCTTTCTCATTACCTGCTCTCTCGATCCCGCCATTAAAAACTTCCCCAAGCTTCAAAAAGGCGATTTTGCTCCATCAACCACTGATAATTGTTACGTAAGTGAATCTTCTTCAATCATAGGTTATTGTTGGTCCACGAACCCCATCACTCACACTTAAACCACCACTTCGCATAATGCTTCATCATGATTTCTATTGCACCCATGGCTGATGGAGTTTAGGTTGCTTGGTTCGATTTTAACTGACCGATGATGAAGATGATTTAGGCTAGTTGAATTTGATTCGTGCTAGGGTTGCAAGGCGTTGAATTTGCGGCGGTTTCGAACTAATTGATGGGACGATCCGATAGCTTAAATGAAATGAAGGCTGTGGTTGATGGAACGGTTATTGGGTTAGCGGGTTGATTGCCGTGGGATGTTGATTCGGGAACGAGTCAGTGAAGTTGGGTGAACTAGCCTTTGGCCGACCTGGCTCTTAAGTGAAATAGCCTAAACTTTAAGTCGTGGCCGAGTTAACCCTTGGGAGAAAATTGCCAACTTCTGCTGATCCAACCTTTAAACCGCAGCCGAGTTGACCCTTTGAGGAATTTCACACCACTTTTTGAATCGTAGCCGAGTTAAGACTTAAGCTTTGGGCGTGTTGACATTTTAAGAGCATAGAACCACTTTGAGTTTCTTACTCGAACTGCCAAACTAAGTTGCCTAAATTTTGAACTGCCCCAACTTTAAATTTGTTTGAATCTCATTGTATTATTTCACAGATAGTATTAACTTATAAGATGCTAACCTGCTGAAAATAATAAACAAAGAAAACTAAGGCGAAAATACTGCCATTGACTGCCCACATCAAATGACAGATTAGTCGAGACAAGATAAGCAACTTATATACACTGTATAAAATGTTGTGAATCAATCGACTAAAGTGAAGTATTAATGCAAATCATCGCTAACTTAAACCGACCTGTTTGCATCAACATTACACTTGCATGTTAGACTAACGAACTCCGGAATTTATAACTGACAAGTATTTTGCTAGTTTTTTATTCCAGTTGCATTTGCTTATTGTTTGATTGATTTTACACAACACTCCACACACTTTAGGAAACGTGCACCTTCATGTTTGAATATCCAGTTATTTATGTAGAATGACTTCCCATCAAGAAGAAATGGCAGCTCAAGAGGAAGAAACCTTTCCGGTAGCTTTACCTATAGAGAACCCTCCAGAGAGAACTCCAACCATTCTAACCCCGAGAGCATTTACTCAGCTGCGCACTCAATTTGGTTTTACTGAGAGTGATGTCCTGCTCCCTGGGCCAAGTGATACTGCCGACAATCCTCCCCGTGGCTTTATTGCAATCAATCGTCAAATGTGTTTAAGCGGAGCGATCCCTCCTTTTAATGACTTTCTCCGAATTTTTCTCCTTCGGTTGTCAATCTCTCCGTCCCAACTTCATCCTAATGGTTATGCCATCTTGATGGGGTTGTGCGTTTTGTTCAGAAGAACTTTTGATCGCTTACCAAGTTTTGAAGAAATCCGTTATTTATGCTCGTTTGCAAAGAGTAGAGATCATCCTTCCCTTATAATTGTGAGGAGTGCTAGAAACCGCAAACTTATTTCCGACCTTACCGAAAGCGTTCATGGATTTCTGAACCAATTTTTCTTTGCTCGCTGCCCCCTAGGGTTTTATGCCGATTGGAGAGTAGGAAGTAAGATTACTTGTCTCCATTTTTAAACTTTCTCGTGATCCGAATTACCAATTGCTAATTTCATTCTTTGCTCTTTTCAGCACTTCCTCTTCCCTCTAGAGATCCGGTCCATAAGCAGACTTTCGATATATTGAGTGACGTGGCTGTAGCAGAGAGAAGCATCAAGTTTTTGTTGGGGGATGAATTATTGCACCAATACGGGCTTTTGCATACTTCTCGTTTTACACATCCTTATGAAATACCAGACTCCCCGGCTAGAGCATTGGATGCCCCAGCTTCTACAGATACATCCAAACCAAAAGGACCTGCTCCCGAGGCTTTGCTAGTGAAATGTTCCACTTCTGTTGATGTTGCGGGGCCATCTGACGAACTTGCCCCGGTTATTGAGGAACAGGAGCCTCAGGGATCTCCTCGACGTTCACAGAAATCCGGCGAAGAAGCCGAGAAAACTAGCCTTGCCAAGCAGAGCAGGGATGATACTTTCGAAGGGCTGAGCGACCTGTTTGCCACCTCGCAGGAAATCTTTAAAGATGATCCTATCACTACTGGGGTTTCTTCTTCAGTAGTTGAAGCAACTTCTGTCCTGCAGCAGACTCCGTCAACTCAGGAGTTGACCCTGACTATTACACCCACAACCACTCCTCAATTAAAGAGTGGTTTGTGGTTTGATGCGCGTAGTTTGCACGCCACACACACTTAGAATTTCTTTTCGGCACTTTTATGTTTCTCACTTTTTGTACTTTGAAGACCTCTAAAACTTATCTTTTTTTATTTCAGATTCTCCAATGGGGCGCAGCAGCTCATGCTACGATGATTTCCAGCGCTACGGGAGGTGTAGCCAATATGATTATAGGCGTTACCTCCCCTCTTACAGAGAATCTGATGAAGAAAGAGCTGCCCGAAAGGCTCAAGAGAAGAGGGCTCAAGAGAAGCGCTACGAAAGAAGAGAGAGGGAAGAGCGCCACGATTCTTCACAGAGAGGTGACGATTTCCATAAAAGTAAAACCCATGATGACAGAGGAAAAGGTCATGTGGTTGAAGATTCGAGAAAGCGAGCCCGACATGGTGAGAAGCACACCACTACAACTCCTGAAAAGGTTACCGCCCCTGCCTCGCTTGATATTCCTTCCGGCTCTCCCGCTCTCGGGAAGTCAGACATCCAAACTATAATTAGCAGACCCAAATTCCAAGTTGGACCGGGTCCTGCCACTTTGCAAAGTCGATTTCCTCAGTGGTGTCTGAAGGGAGTAAGGTTTGACCTTGACTTGGTCCCCATTGACAAGTCTGCCATGTTACGAAACCTTGACGCCGTTAAGCTTTATATTGAGAGGATGTCGAACTGGCAGAAACTTGTTGACGAGCTTCAGAGGGTTAATCGTGCAAACATAGAGGCCATGCTCACCATGGAAAATGATAAAGCCGAATGGCAAAAGGTGCTCGAGCAACATGACACCGAGATGAGAAGCATTGCTTCTTACAATGAGGAGCTTGAAGCAAAAGTTGAAGAACTGAAACAAGAGCTTGCTGCTTCCTCTACTTCTTATTCTCAAAAAGAAGAAGTGCTCCTCAAACAAGTGAGAGATGCCCATGCTGGCCAAAGGGATGCCGAAGACAGGCTCGAAGTGCAGAAAAGAATTAGCGAGGGCTATGTTGCTGACATTGAAGAGCTTCGGAAGAAGAATAACTCCCAAGAGGCGGAGATCCAAATGCTTAAGCTTCAACTTTCTAAAGTTGAAATGGAGCGTGATGAGGCCGTTGCCGGCAAAATTGCAGCTGAAGAATCTCACGAGGCAACGAGGGCCAACATCAGCTCAACATTATTTGATTTCTATCTGCATAGCATCTTGGGGCGTGGTAGCCTTGCCTTTCTAGGCCCTAAGTATGAAATTACACTAGCTGAAGTTTGGGAGGCAGCACTCGATATGCTCGGTGGTAAAGGCGCTGGCTACGCTGAGTCAGCTCTTGAAGAGCATTATCTTGATGATGATGCTCGCGCCGCTCTTGCCAAGGGGAGAGAACAGCTTGCAAGATTAAGGGCCGAAACAGCGGCAGGAGAATATTCAGGAAAAATCACCTCAACTATTCCAATTCAACCTTCTCCTTCAGCCGAAATTGACATTATCGGTTCTAGTTCTCATTCCCCATCTCCTACTAAAGTCACCACTGATATTGCAAGCATACAAGGTGGAGATGAGGGCGGCGAGAGTGCCGAGGCACAGGCTTACAAAGTTGACGTCAGGGAACCGACTTCTGCAGGTAACCCTACTGACAATCTTGCCCAATTAGACTGCTCATCTGTTTCTTATGAACTTGATGGGCTTTTTGACTACTTCTTGAATCTCAGCGAACCTTTATCTCCGCTTTTTGCTGACTTAAACTTTTTTCCTTCTGCAGAGAAAACGTCGGGCATTGTTCAGGCTTCTCCTCCTCCAATTATTCCTTCTCCACCTCCTAAGGTCACTCCTCCTTCTGCCTCGCAACCCGGGTCACAGGAAGAGCAAATAGAAGCCCTTCACGGCTTAGATGATCCCGTTGCTTCTCAAGATCCGAAAGGAGAAGAAACAGAAGGAAGCGAGAGGACGCCAGAACCCACTGGCTCCGACGCTGAACCATTATCCAAACTTCTTTCTCCAGGGAGTAGGCCTTCCTCCAAGAAGAGAGGGAAGCAGGGAGTTTCCAAGAAGAAGAATAAGAAGGAATCTTTAACTGGCGAAGAAGAGACGGAAGAAAGTCCGATCGAGCCTCTTTCTCCTTCATCCCCTACCCTTACAAGCCGACCTAAAAAGTTGGTCATTCGGCCAGGTGCGGGCTTGAAAGGTGGGCGGAAGAAGAAATGATGGCTCTGGTTCTGTGGCTTTCATATCGCTTTTTTGCCTTTTTTGCATGCAATGACCGGAAATTGTGCGGGTACCGGCCCCCCGCTTTTCTTTTGTTGGAACCTGTACCTGTATATAAAATAGTGTTGAATAAGATGATTCTTTTTCTTTGTATAAACTTCTGTCTATATCTGAGAATGCATTTACTATTCATTTTTGTACAAGTTTCTTTGTACGATATTGCAGTGAGCTTGTGGTATATATTGTTCGAGCGCAATTTTACCGATGTAGTTACGCCATGCTGCCCCTATACCATAAGCCCATTGTAATATTTTATTTTATGAGGAACTTGTTCTTTTACTTTTTAGAGAATAATTGTTCCACATTTGGAGGAATATGATTTCATTAAAAAATAGAGCACAAATAAGTTTCTATGTTTCAACTTTCGAAGATATCACTCTTTATTTTGTGCATATACACATTTTATTGAATGAAATCTTCTATGTGGCAAAGCGGGTATTTGTAAAGTACTTCAACTTCTTTTTGAGGAAGAGAATTTTCTAGAACAAGTAATCCACTCTTCCTTTGAAAGTTAAAGTGTGCTCTTAATGAGGATTTTTTTTTTTTACTTGCCACAGTAAAGGGCTTCTTGATTTTTGTTTCTTTGAAAAGTTGCACCTCTGAGGAAGACTTTTTCACGTTTCAACACTTGGAAGTTTTACTTCAATCTTGGTGAAACGTGTGCCTCCGAAGAGGTCTTTTCTGCTTGATTGTGCCTCCGGGAGGAGGTCTTTTCATTTCTGCCTCTGGGAAGAGGTCTTTCTGTCTTATTGTGCCTCTGGGAAGAGGTCTTTCTGTTTCTGCCCCTTGGGAGAGGCTCTTTTTTTTTTTTAGCATTTCATCTCCGGTGAAGTGAAACTCCGAAGAGCGGTTGTTACACTTCAACTCCTAGCGAAATGGGCCTCCGAAGAAGGCTTTTATTTTGTTTTACATTTCAACTCTGGTGAAGTGAAATTCCGAAGAGCGGTTGTAACACTTCAACTCCTAGTGAAATGGGCCTCCGAAGAGGGCATTTATTTTGTTTTACATTTCAACTCTGGTGAAGTGAAATTCCGAAGAGCGGTTGTAACACTTCAACTCCTGGTGAAATGGGCCTCCGAAGAGGGCTTTTATTTTGTTTTACATTTCAACTCTGGTGAAGTGAAATTCCGAAGAGCGGTTGTAACACTTCAACTCCTGGTGAAATGGGCCTCCGAAGAGGGCTTTTATTTTGTTTTACATTTCAACTCTGGTGAAGTGAAATTCCGAAGAGCGGTTGTAACACTTCAACTCCTGGTGAAATGGGCCTCCGAAGAGGGCTTTTATTTTGTTTTACATTTCAACTCTGGTGAAGTGAAATTCCGAAGAGCGGTTGTAACACTTCAACTCCTGGTGAAATGGGCCTCCAAAGATTGCCTGGAAGTTACTCTCTCATGGTTGGAGGGTCATGACTCCTCCAATCTTTTTTGGTTGAGTAGAGAACTTTCTTTTTTGCGGCATATGCTTTGTTAGAGGTCTTTATCCTCCGAAGAGTTGTGCCTCCGAAGAGGACTTGTGCCTCCGAAGAGGGCTTTAGTTATCCCTTGTCCACTTGCTTATGCCTTTTCAGTGATCCTCTATTTTTTTTTTTAAGCTTGCACTCCCTTCTCTTACAAGTAATTTGTTTAATCCAAAGAAGTGTACTTCATTGCTAGGCCAGTTCACGAGAACGGACATAAGCTTCTTAATCGGATGTTTGTTTGTTCAAACTTCTCAATTTATTAGCTAAAGCCCGTTTTCGGCGAAATCATTGACCGTTCAATTGAACCTCTTCTTATCTAGGATTTAAGCTCGGGAATTTTATGACTTGGAATTTGTTTGTTGAATGATAACAAGAATCACTTGGTCTTGTAATGTGCAAGTTTTGTTTTCGTTGCCTGCAAAAATTTAAATCGACATTTCAGTAATACATTTAATGTACTTTTCATATCGAAAATAAAGCAAACATGTAGTAATAATAAGGAACACAATATTTATAGTGGTTCGGCCAAGAATTTGGGCCTACATCCACTTTATAGTCTTTCATTATTCACTTGCGTCGGTTTTACAATCGCTTTCAATTACAGGAATCATACATTCCTAATTCTTTTTACAATATTTCAACAAAGCTATCAAGCAAAGTATGGACGCAAGTGATTGCTGTTCCAAGCTCTTGGAATTCGATCTCCTTCGACAGTAGTGAGTTTGAATGTGCCATCAAGAAGCTTCTGACCTATGACATATGGTCCTTCCCAATTTGGCCCAAACACACCTGTCGCTGTCATAAATCTCTTTAGGACTAGATCTCCAATTTCAAAGCTGCGTTGGCGAACTTTGGAATTGAAATGTCTGGCTATCCTTTGCTGATGAGATGCGATTCTGAGCTCAGCCTCTTCTCTTTTTACATCAAGGAGATCTAGTGCCTCAAGCTTTAGTTTTTCATTCTCCGCTTGATTGAAATGGATTCTTCTATGTAAAGGGACCTCTGTTTCTACCGGAATCATTGCCTCTGATCCGTATGCCAATGAAAACGGAGTATGCCCAGTCGCAGTTTTGTGGGTAGTTCTGTATGCCCATAGTGCTAGTGGTAGCTTATCGACCCAACCACCTTTCGCTCTTTCAAGCTGCTTCTTGATGGTTGACTTGATAATTTTATTTACTGCTTCCACCTGCCCGTTTGCCTGCGGATGAGCTACTGCTGAGAAGCTTTTTTGGATTTTGAATCGTTTGCAAAAATCTTGGAATTCTTCACTTTCGAACTGAGTACCATTGTCTGTAATTATTTTTTGAGGCACACCATATCTGCAAATGATACTTTTAGTCACAAAACTTATCATCTTTTTTGAGGTGATAGTAGCCAGTGGTTCAGCTTCTGCCCACTTAGTAAAATAATCTACAGCAACAATGGCATATTTAATTCCAGATTTTGGCAGTTGGTAACGGTCCTACAAGGTCTATCCCCCATATTGCAAACGGCCATGGACTGACCATCTGTGTGAGTTCAGTGGAAGGAGCTCTAGGAATTTTGGCGAATCTTTGGCATCTGTCACATTTTCGGGAATAGTCTGCTGCATCTCGATTAATTTCTGGCCAAAAATATCTGTATCGGAGAATCTTTTTCGCTAAAGTTTGACCACCTAAATGATCACCACATTCTCCCCCATGCACCTCAGCTAGGATTGTTTTGGACTCTTCCCTGGATACACATCGAAGTAACGGCATTGAGAATCCCCGTTTGTATAACTGGCCATCCTGGACTATATAGCGAGAGGCTTTCCTCAGTAGCTTCTTTCGTTCTTTTGAATTTTCCGGTAAAGAGCCATTGAGCAGATATTCTGTTATTGGTGTCATCCATGATTCTCGCTCTTGAGACACACTTATGATCCAATCAATATCCATCTCATCAATGCTCGGAGTTGACAGGACCTCCACTGGAGTTAACCCCAGAAAGTGAGCTTCGCCTGTGCTAGAGTACTTTGCGAGAGAATCTGCTTTCATGTTTTCTTCTCGAGGAATATGACTTATCATGTAATGATCGAAATCACCCAGGAGTTCCCAAGCCTTTGACAAGTAGGCGGGCAGATTTCCCCCTTTCGCTTGGAATTCCTTCTTGACTTGGCATACAATAAGCTGAGAATCACTGAAGATCTGTAACGCTTGGATGTTTATTTCTTTAGCAATCCTTAAGCCAGCGATAAGGGCTTCGTATTCTGCTTCATTGTTTGTTGAAGGAAATTCCAATCTTAGTGCATAGCATAATGATCGACCTTCAGGGGTCTCAAGTACAACTCCGGCTCCAGAACAATAGTCGTTTCTCGCGCCATCGACATATAACTTCCATTGGATTGGGGAATCGTCGATCGTTTCTGTTGAATATGCGCTTATATGATTTTTGTTTGATGATAATAAACATATATTCATTTGTTTAAATGTATTTGATAATATACTATTTTATTTTTTCACAGATTAAATAAATATTTGCTGAATAAAATAAATAACACAGAATTTGAATTCAAACGAATATTTTATTCAAACAAATATTTATTACAATTTTGAATAGTATACTAATTCAAGCTCTCACTATTCAACTTTGATACAATTTCAATTACATCACTATTTTACATCAGCACCTCACTACATATCACTCACACTCGTATTTATTTTCAACTGCATTCCAGTTTGAATCCAGCATCTGAGCAATCTGCAAAAATATACACTAACGCAGTAAAATTGAAAAAGAAATATTTTTGCAATATAAAATAAAACGTGAATTTTTGAAAATATGATTTGCCTCAGTTATTTGGATTGTTCGTCATAATTTAAATTTGAATTCATCATACACGAACAACTTGTGACATACACAGTGTATCACTGTATATGCCACATGGTCGTGCACACCGATATACACTTGATAATGCTACAGGGACAGATGAGCACAGGTCAAACCCAAATGCAAAGCCGGGTTTCAACTCACGTGCAATATATTTAAAATCACGACACGAGCACAAGGTCAAACCCGAGCTGTAAAACTGGATTCAACACAAGGCGACATGACATGAATGCTATGTTCAAACATGACACAGCCTCAAACCAGCAGTATACAAGTACAAGACCACCAAGCAAAATCAGTTCAACATGCATGAAATGAAACAGCAACATGCAATACAACAATCAGGTGGTCAGAGTCATAGCAAACAGAGGCATCAATATGGTAACACAAATGCAACTCGACAAACAGCAAGACCAAACTGCACAAGTGACCACAAAGACCATCAGCTACATCAAAAGCAAGTGCAACACAGTTGCAAACAACAGGAATGAATATCAAGTGATACAACTGCAAGTATCAAGACCAGAAACTCAAGCTTCAAAAAAAAGCTACAGCAACAATGCACCAATAAAGTCGAGACAAAGCAACTGTTCTTAACCGCAAGTTCAAACCAAAGCACAAAAGTGCACAGCAACACAAACTGCAGTGGACAGCAAAGACCACATGCCACAAGACCACCATGTAAAGACCAGAAGTACAGAATGAACAAGCAGTGCACCAATGAACCATCAGAGAGTGCAACACAGTGAAATGACCAAGTGCAACTGGAAACAACAATGGATGCAAACTACAAATACATGATACTGTTCAATATCCAAGACTTTGACACAGTATACACAAGTGAAGCCAAAAGAAATCAATCCAATTCCCACACAACTCAATCAAGTAACCAACAGCTAGTGCTATCAAATGAACCAGTGACAATGCAACAATCAACTCAAATGAATACAGCAAGCATGCAACAGAGGTCAAGCATATATAGATATGCAATGACAAAGTGGATCAAAATGAAACATACAAAATGCCCAAGTAAAGTGCACAGTGAAGTATAAAGCAACTACAACAGATGCAGTGAAGCAACTGTGTAAATATATGTACAGCATGTCAAAGCAAGATGCATATATGACAATCAACCAAAATTGAACCAATGATCTAGGTTACAACTTCAAAATCAGTGGGCAAAGGCATTGAAGACTAGCAAATGAAGCAAGTCCAAAACAAATATACAATGCACCAAGCATCGAACCAGAAGACCGAAGTCATATAACAATTAAACCGAAGCTATCAATATCAAGTTCGTGCCAAAGTCAATTTTGAACAAGTCGCAATCAAACGAACAAGTCAAATTCAAAACCGTGGTCATCACGAAACAAATCAAAGCCGTGGGAAGCAAGCAACAAAAATATACGCATATGAAAAGGTCAGAAATCATCTCAGCATCAAAGTGAAATCGAATGGCTGATCAAATATCAGTTGACAAATTCAAGTACAAAATATACGACGCAAATCCAGGGTTACAAACCCTATATAAATTGATATCATCATCGGCAATTTTCTGCATCGAGTTCAAGCAAGCCAACAACCAGTAAAAGCAAAAGGAACAAAGTACTTACCGAAGTTATAGTCGAACTCAATCAATTTCATCGAAGCCGTGAGCAAAACAGAGAAGAGAACGATCGACGAAAGCAAGCAACGAGCATATATTCGATCGATCAAAAGTCGGACTCTTTGAAAGCACAAAAAACCCTAAATTGGATCGCACAAACGAAAGCCCTAATCTGGATTGAAGGACAAAGCCGCCGCTATCTCATAACAACGAACGGAGAAAAGAAAAAGAAAAAGGAACGGGTTGAAGAATAGGGGCCGGCCTTGTTTTATTATAAGGCTATAGTTTATTTTTAAATAGGGTTTTATTTTATCTATTGTTTTTAATTGTATTCTCTTTTTTAAACCGTTTAATTTTCTAGTCGTGTGACTAGGGTAAAAACTACGGTGTGTAGTTTGAGAATTCGCAACTCGGTAGTTGAGTTATGGCAGGGTTTTGAGCGTAGAGTTAGATTAGTCAATAGCGGGTATAGCGAGTTTACGTGTGTAAGCAAGGGACTATCTAATTTCTAGTAGAAACCTTGGAGGCAGCACGTAGGCAGGGTTTTGCCGAAGCTGGGTAAATTCTGTGTTGTTCTGTTCTGTTATTTATATTCTGCTATATCTGTGCTGCTATTCTGTGATCCGTGTTAATATTAATTAGCTTCTGCAATTAAGTTTTTATAATTTACACTGTCACCCTATTCACCCCCCCTCTAGGGTGAAATCGATCCTACAAGTGGTATCAGAGCTAGGAATAGAAGTCAACATTTGTTTTAAAAATTCTATTTTTGAAAAAATCAGTTTTTGTTTAGAAATTTGAATTTTTAAAATGGCTTCTTTTAATAATGCTTTTGCAGAAGGTCAATCCATAGTTAGACCACCAATGTTCAATGGTGAATATGCTTTTTGGAAAAATAGGATGAAATTTTTTCTGAAAACCATTGACGCTTGGGATATTGTTGAAACAAGTTATAGAATACCAACTATAACTGTAGATGATCAGGAAATAGAGAAACCAAAGGAACAATGGACAGAACTTGAAAATAAATTACAGAATACTAATGCCAAAGCTATGAATTCTATTATCTGTTCATTAGATCAATTTGAATTTAATCGTGTCTCACATTGTCTAACTGCGCAGGAAATATGGCACATATTAGAAGTGACTCACGAAGGAACACCTCAAGTCAAAGAATCTCGCCTTACCATGCTAAGCAGCGAATACGAGAACTTTACAATGGCGAAAGAAGAAAATGTCAAAGAGATGTACGGACGACTTTCCAACATCATATACAAATCAAAAGCTCTCGGAAAAACATACACCGAATTGGAAATAGTCCGTAAAATCCTCAGAGTCCTTCCACGAAGTTTTGAAGCAAAAGTAACTGCCATTCAAGAATCGAAAGATTTAAAACAACTCAAAGTCGAAGAACTCATCGGAAATCTCACCACTTATGAGCTAGAAATGAAATTCAAGGAAGAGCGTGAAGGTGGAGATACTCGAAAGAAATCAATATCTCTCAAAGGAACAACTGAAAGTGATGATGAGAATGATGACGATGATGATGGAGCAGCGGAGCTAGCGCTACTAATGAAGAAATTCAAAAAGTGGAATCGCAAATACGGAAATCCAGCTCGAAATCATGAATTGAAAAGCAGAATAGGCAAAGCACTAGACAACCCAGAAGATCAAAAAATCATATGTTACAAATGCAACAAACCCGGCCATATCAAGCCACAATGTCCTCAAAAACGATCAAATCAAGGAAAGAAACTAAAGAAGAAAAGCTTTGCGGCTACTTGGGATGAAACTGACGAAGATGAAAGTGATAACACCGAGAGTGAGAGTGAAAAAGCAAACATGTGCCTTCATGGTGAAGTTACAGACAGTGATGACGACGAGCCAAGCGAGGTATCAAAACTCACTCATTCTGAATTACTAATTTATTTCCATGAAGTAAATGGCTGTTATGAACGACTTAGGGAAAAATATGCTAAACTTGAATCTCAAAAGGATACTTTGATAGAATGCAATAAACAACTTGATCAATTAGTTAAGAACTATCAATGTAGAATTCCTAAGTGTGATAAGTGTCCAACATTCGAAGAAGAAATTAAAAAATCGGAAATCAATATAAAATCACTTGAAAATGAAATTCTGATTTTAAAAGAAAATGAAAATACTAGGAGAGAGAATTCTATTAAAAAGTGCACACAGTTGTTAAACGAAAATGAATCTCTCAAATCACAAGTCCAACAATTGT
This sequence comes from Allium cepa, assembly GCA_030765085.1. Classification (NCBI taxonomy): domain Eukaryota; kingdom Viridiplantae; phylum Streptophyta; class Magnoliopsida; order Asparagales; family Amaryllidaceae; genus Allium; species Allium cepa. The sequence continues at coordinate 179,802,349 of CM060935.1, forward strand.
CAACGACTTTAGATAAATTTTCAAAAAGTGAAAAATCGTTGAATATGCTATTAGGAAAGCAAACTGTTAATACGGTTAGACAAGGACTTGGATATAATAATTCGAAAATTGTTGAAAACAAGATTAATCAAGTTAATTCTATGTGCACAATTTGTAGAAAATTTGGACACGGTCACAATAATTGTTGGTATAGACCCAAACATGTGAAAACTATACCGATTTGGGTTTCAAAAGGCACAAATATAAAATCTCTCAAAGTTAAACAAATTTGGGTGCCAAAGGGAACAATTATAATTAGTTTTGGGCCTACACAAAATTATTTTTCAAAATTTTCTGCCACTAACAACCATGGACCTATAAAAACAAATAGGTCACTAAACTCTCTTCTCGTATAGGTATGCTGGCAGGCTAAGGAACAACAGCAATGGTACTTGGATTCTGGCTGTTCCAGACACATGACAGGGGATAAATCGAAGTTCCTTAGCCTAGAAAAGTACAAAGGTGGCAGAGTCACAATGGGGAACAATGACAAGTGTAAAATTGTCGGTAAAGGTAAAGTAGGTAACAATACATTTACCTTGAATGACGTTCTATATGTTGAAAATCTGCACCACAATTTGATATCAATCAGCCAGCTATGTGATAAAGGTATGAATGTTATCTTTGATTCTGACATGTGCAAAATTGTTGACAAATCATCAAAAGAAATCTTATTTTCAGGAAAAAGGAAAGGTAATATATATTCTCTATCTTTTGATGATCTCATCCTCTCTAAATGTTTGGTAGCTAAGGATATAGAAGTGAATTTATGGCATAGACGTTTAGGGCATGCTAGTATGAACTTATTAAACAAATTAAAAAGGAAAAGTTTGGTAAGAGGGTTGCCATCACATGAGTTTGAAACTGAAAACATCTGTAAAGCATGTACTTTGGGAAAACTTAGAAAATCATCGTTTCATGCCAAAAACAATGTAAGCACTTCTAGAGTTCTTGAACTAATTCATATGGATCTATTTGGACCTAATGACATTGCTAGCTTAGGAGGTAAGAAATATTGCTTTGTGTTAGTTGATGATTACTCAAGATATACATGGGTATACTTCTTAGCTAAAAAGTCACAAACTTTTTCATACTTCACAAGATTCGCAAAATTTGTGCAAAATGAAAAAGAAGTCTCTATTGTTTCGTTAAGAAGTGATCATGGTGGAGAATTTGAAAATTATGAATTTGAAACTTTCTGTGATGAAAACGGAATCAAACATGAGTTCTCTACACCACGTACTCCACAACAAAATGGGGTAGTTGAGAGAAAGAATCGAACTTTACAAGAATTGGCTAGGTCTATGTTAAATGAATATGAACTACCTCTACATCTCTGGGAAGAAGCTGTAAATACAGCATGTTATGTAATGAATAGAGTTATCATCAGACCGATTCTTAACAAAACCCCCTATGAGCTATGGTTCAACAAAAAACCAAACATCGCTTACTTCAAAGTGTTTGGATGTCCTTGCTATATTCTTAATACAGGTGATCAGTTAGGAAAATTTGAAGCAAAGGCTGATGATGGCATCTTCATGGGTTACTCTTCGAGAAGCAAAGCTTATAGAGTCTACAACAAAAAGACTAAAACAATCGTAGAGTCAATCAATGTGAAATTTGATGAAGGCATTGACGAACAGGATACATCCAAAAGCAACGTTGAAGAGGAAAAAGAAAAAGATGAATTTGAAAAACCAAAAGAAACTGCTGATGCTAGAGAAACTACCACAACTCAAGAAGTCTGAAGAAATCTGGATCCAGAAAAGCTGAAATACAAAACAGACCATCCACCAGAATTGGTAATTGGAAACCCTATAGCAGGTATACAAACTCGTTCATCTTTTAAAAATCTTTGTGATCTGTGCTTATATAGTGGATTTATTTCAGAAATAGAACCAAATAACATAGATTCAGCCCTTAATGATGAAAACTGGTTCATGGCCATGCAAGAAGAGCTAAATCAGTTTGAACGAAATAATGTTTGGAGTCTAGCACCTAGACCTAAGGATTATCCAGTTATAGGAACAAAATGGATTTTTAAAAATAAATATGATGAATCTGGAAATATAATTAGAAATAAAGCTAGACTAGTTGCTAAAGGATACAATCAAATTGAAGGAGTTGACTTTGATGAAACTTTTGCGCCTGTAGCTAGACTAGAATCAATTAGAATATTGTTAGCTTTTGCTTGTTACAAAGGATTTAAACTAAGACAAATGGACATTAAGAGTGCTTTTCTTAACGGAGTTTTAAAAGAAGATGTGTTTGTTGAACAACCAGAAGGTTTTGAAAGTCATGAATATCCAAACCATGTATACAAACTAAAGAAGGCATTATATGGATTAAAACAAGCTCCTAGAGCTTGGTATGAATGTCTTACTTCTTATCTCCTTGAAAATGGGTTCAAAAAGGGATGTGTAGATAACACACTATTTCTGTTGCATGAAAACAATGATATTTTGATTGTTCAAATATATGTTGATGACATCATTTATGGTGCTACTAACAAGTTATTGTATGAGAAATTTGAAAAAGTCATGCAGGAAAAATTTGAAATGAGCTTGGTTGGAGAGTTAAAATTCTTTTTAGGATTTCAAATCCAACAAAGCAATAAAGGCACATTCATTTCTCAAACAAAATATATTAGGGAACTTGTCAACAAATTTGGATTGAAAGATGCTAAACCAGCAAGAACTCCCATGAGTACAACACTTAAACTTGACAAAGATGAAAAGGGTAAGACAGTTGATCAAAAGCAGTACAGAGGTATGATTGGATCACTCCTTTATCTTACCGCCTCTAGACCTGACATCATGTTTTCTGTCTACTTATGTGCACGTTTTCAATCTAATCCAAAAGAATCTCATTTAAAAGCTGTTAAAAGAATTATAAGATATTTATTGCACACCCCACGATTTGGTCTTTGGTATCCATCAAATGATAATTTTGAATTGAAAGGTTTTTCAGATGCTGATTATGCTGGAAACTTGGTTGATAGAAAAAGTACTAGTGGAGCATGTTTTATGCTAGGACATTCATTAGTTGCATGGTCGAGTAGAAAACAAAATTATATTGCATTATCCACAACAGAGGCAGAGTATATTGCTTTGAGCGGTTGCTCTGCTCAAATCTTATGGATGATACAAACTTTGCATGACTATGGTCTAAAATTTAAACGTGTACCACTAATGTGTGATAGCAAAAGCGCAATTGATCTCACAAATAATCCTGTACATCATTCGCGAACAAAACATATAGATGTAAGACATCATTTTATTAGAGATCATATTTCCAAAGAAAATATCTGCATAAATTTTATTTCAACTGATTCTCAATTGGCAGACATCTTTACAAAACCCCTACCAGAAAATAGTTTTTGTAAACTACGACTCAGTCTAGGTGTTTTAGAAATTTGCTGAATATTTAACATTTTGTTTCTCCCTACAAATCATCGAAAAGAAAAATAGTGACTGAAAAAGTGATGAGTGTTGATATTGATTATATATTATAACTCGAGAAAGTATAATTAGAAAATTTCTTTAAGAAATGTAAACAAGAGTTATAAAACTTTTTGTTGGTAAAAAATTCCATAACCATCTCTATATCTATCATATTTCTATCAACCATCACTCATCAAAATTCTATATAGTTTGTCGATATGTGGTACTTTAAACAGGAATCGTTCGTTTTTCATTTTTTTTTAAAAAAATAATAATAATAATAGTAATAAAAGTAAAAAAAAAAAACAATAAATAAATACCAAAGTATTCACTCTCATTTAAAAGTCCTCACGGTTATGCATGGGTGAATTACTTGGAATTTGTTATGTGCTTCCATGCTCATTTAAAAGTCCTCACGGTTATGCATGTATGGAACACATATCAAAAGTTGATTTTTTTTTAAAAATAAACAAGTTGATTCTAATCCCATTTAAAAGTCCTCACGGTTATGCGTGGTTAGAAGATACTTGAATTCATTTTTCTAAAATAAATTTGGAATACTACTAATCTCATTTAAAAGTCCGAACGGTTATGCATGGTTAGTAGATATTCAAATTCCTGATATAAAAATACCACAAATAGACACAACTGTATGGTTTTATATTATGACATCATCTCCATCATTCTAAAAGTGGAATATGCGCCTAACAAAATATTTATGATTTTTGTTTGACTTTTTATTGAAATTTAATATTTATATTCAATTGAGTTTTAATGTTGGATTGATATCGATTACTTTATCTCTATTTTCTCTAACACTATTATTCTTTTGCTGATAACAAAAGGGGGAGAGAAAAGTTAAGATTTTGTCAAATAGAATCAAGCAAAGGTCAAATAATTTTCCATTTGCATATAGGCTCATTTATATATTTCTATTTGTATGCATATATGTAGGGGGAGCTTTGTGTAGAGAGGAAGCATTTAAATAGGGGGAGCAATTAGGATATATCAATGATCAAATACATTTAACATATTCAAAATCTTAAATATATGTTTGTTATCATCAAAAGGGGGAGATTGTTGAATATGCGCTTATATGATTTTTGTTTGATGATAATAAACATATATTCATTTGTTTAAATGTATTTGATAATATACTATTTTATTTTTTCACAGATTAAATAAATATTTGCTGAATAAAATAAATAACACAGAATTTGAATTCAAACGAATATTTTATTCAAACAAATATTTATTACAATTTTGAATAGTATGCAAATTCAAGCTCTCACTATTCAACTTTGATACAATTTCAATTACATCACTATTTTACATCAGCACCTCACTACATATCACTCACACTCGTATTTATTTTCAACTACAATCCAGTTTGAATCCAGCATCTGAGCAATCTGCAAAAATATACACTAACGCGGTAAAATTGAAAAAGAAATATTTTTGCAATATAAAATAAAACGTGAATTTTTGAAAATATGATTTGCCTCAGTTATTTGGATTGTTCGTCATAATTTAAATTTGAATTCATCATACACGAACAACTTGTGACATACACAGTGTATCACTGTATATGCCACATGGTCGTGCACACCGATATACACTTGATAATGCTACAGGGACAGATGAGCACAGGTCAAACCCAAATGCAAAGCCGGGTTTCAACTCACGTGCAATATATTTAAAATCACGACACGAGCACAAGGTCAAACCCGAGCTGTAAAACTGGATTCAACACAAGGCGACATGACATGAATGCTATGTTCAAACATGACACAGCCTCAAACCAGCAGTATACAAGTACAAGACCACCAAGCAAAATCAGTTCAACATGCATGAAATGAAACAGCAACATGCAATACAACAATCAGGTGGTCAGAGTCATAGCAAACAGAGGCATCAATATGGTAACACAAATGCAACTCGACAAACAGCAAGACCAAACTGCACAAGTGACCACAAAGACCATCAGCTACATCAAAAGCAAGTGCAACACAGTTGCAAACAACAGGAATGAATATCAAGTGATACAACTGCAAGTATCACGACCAGAAACTCAAGCTTCAAAAAAAAGCTACAGCAACAATGCACCAATAAAGTCGAGACAAAGCAACTGTTCTTAACCGCAAGTTCAAACCAAAGCACAAAAGTGCACAGCAACACAAACTGCAGTGGACAGCAAAGACCACATGCCACAAGACCACCATGTAAAGACCAGAAGTACAGAATGAACAAGCAGTGCACCAATGAACCATCAGAGAGTGCAACACAGTGAAATGACCAAGTGCAACTGGAAACAACAATGGATGCAAACTACAAATACATGATACTGTTCAATATCCAAGACTTTGACACAGTATACACAAGTGAAGCCAAAAGAAATCAATCCAGTTCCCACACAACTCAATCAAGTAACCAACAGCTAGTGCTATCAAATGAACCAGTGACAATGCAACAATCAACTCAAATGAATACAGCAAGCATGCAACAGAGGTCAAGCATATATAGATATGCAATGACAAAGTGGATCAAAATGAAACATACAAAATGCCCAAGTAAAGTGCACAGTGAAGTATAAAGCAACTACAACAGATGCAGTGAAGCAACTGTGTAAATATATGTACAGCATGTCAAAGCAAGATGCATATATGACAATCAACCAAAATTGAACCAATGATCTAGGTTACAACTTCAAAATCAGTGGGCAAAGGCATTGAAGACCAGCAAATGAAGCAAGTCCAAAACAAATATACAATGCACCAAGCATCGAACCAGAAGACCGAAGTCATATAACAATTAAACCGAAGCTATCAATATCAAGTTCGTGCCAAAGTCAATTTTGAACAAGTCGCAATCAAACGAACAAGTCAAATTCAAAACCGTGGTCATCACGAAACAAATCAAAGCCGTGGGAAGCAAGCAACAAAAATATACGCATATGAAAAGGTCAGAAATCATCTCAGCATCAAAGTGAAATCGAACGGCTGATCAAATATCAGTTGACAAATTCAAGTACAAAATATACGACGCAAATCCAGGGTTACAAACCTTATATAAATTGATATCATCATCGGCAATTTTCTGCATCGAGTTCAAGCAAGCCAACAACCAGTAAAAGCAAAAGGAACAAAGTACTTACCGAAGTTATAGTCGAACTCAATCAATTTCATTGAAGCCGTGAGCAAAACAGAGAAGAGAACGATCGACGAAAGCAAGCAACGAGCATATATTCGATCGATCAAAAGTCGGACTCTTTGAAATCACAAAAAACCCTAAATTGGATCGCACAAACGAAAGCCCTAATCTGGATTGAAGGACAAAGCCGCCGCTATCTCATAACAACGAACGGAGAAAAGAAAAAGAAAAAGGAACGGGTTGAAGAATAGGTGCCGGCCTTGTTTTATTATAAGGCTATAGTTTATTTTTAAATAGGGTTTTATTTTATCTATTGTTTTTAATTGTATTCTCTTTTTTAAACCGTTTAATTTTCTAGTCGTGTGACTAGGGTACAAACTACGGTGTGTAGTTTGAGAATTCGCAACTCGGTAGTTGAGTTGTGGCAGGGTTTTGAGCGTAGAGTTAGATTAGTCAATAGCGGGTATAGCGAGTTTACGTGTGTAAGCAAGGGACTATCTAATTTCTAGTAGAAACCTTGGAGGCAGCACGTAGGCAGGGTTTTGCCGAAGCTGGGTAAATTCTGTGTTGTTCTGTTCTGTTATTTATATTCTGCTATATCTGTGTTGCTATTCTGTGATCCGTGTTAATATTAATTAGCTTCTGCAATTAAGTTTTTATAATTTACACTATCACCCTATTCACCCCCCCTCTAGGGTGAAATCGATCCTACAGTTTCGTCCTCACTGTTACCCTTATCTGTGAATTCTGCGATGAAATCCGTTAAAGCTTGTCCGTTGATTGCTTTTCGGGGATGATAAGTGATGTCATATTGACTGAGTTCAATATTCCACTTTAGAAGACGACCCGAAGTCTCAGGGCGAAACAGGACTTGCTTTAAAGGTTGATCAGTGAGGACTCTGATAGGATGAGCTTGGAAATATTGCCTCAACTTCCTGGATGCAATCAGTAGGCAATAGGCGAGTTTTTCCAACTTAGAGTAATTCATCTCTGCCCCAGTGAGTCTTTTGCTGATATAGTAAACTGGATGTTGAATCCTCTTGTCTTCTCGTATCAGCGCTGCACTTAAAGCATGAGATGATACTGCCAAGTATATAAGAAGATCCTCGCCATCACCAGGCCTAGAAAGTATTGGAGGCGTTTCCATAAGGCGAATCAATTCATCAATGGCTTTTTGGCATTCGGGAGTCCAATCGAAGTTTTTCTTTCCTTTCTTTAGGGCGTCAAAGAATGGGATGCATTTATCTGTGGCTTTGGAAATGAACCGACTCAAGGCGGCGACTTTTCCATTGAGACTTTGCAATTCCCTCTTCGTTCTAGGAGCTTTGACTTCCTTTAAGGCGGTAATTTGAGCTGGACTAGCCTCAATGCCCCTAGCGCTCACGATGAAACCTAAAAACTCTTCGGATTCCACTCCAAATGAACATTTTAAAGGGTTGAGCTTCATTCCGTATTTTCGGAGGACTGTGAACATGTCTGCTAAGTGTTCTATGTGATCGACTGCTTTCTTAGACTTTACTAACATGTCATCGACGTAGACTTCCATAGTCTTTCCCAATTGCGGTTTGAACATAGCATTAACAAGTCTTTGGTATGTTGCCCCTGCATTCTTCAGCCCGAAGGGCATAACTCTGTAGCAGTAAAGACCAACGTCGGTGATAAAGCTCATGTCCTCCTGATCTGGCTCATGCATCATGATCTGGTTATATCCAGAGTAGGCATCCATAAAAGATAACAATTTGTGTCCCGCTGTTCCGTCTACCAGTTGATCGATCCTGGGTAATGGGAAGCAGTCTTTGGGGCAGGCCTTGTTTAGATCTGAAAAATCGATGCACACTCTCCATTTTCCGTTGGCTTTTTTAACCAGCACTGGATTTGAAACCCAATTCGGATAGGTAGATTCTTTGATAAAGTTATTCTCCATGAGCCGATCAACCTCTTCTTTTAACACTGCTGACCTTTCTGGACCTTGAGTTCTCCTTTACTCCTTCACATGTGTAAATTTTGGATCAATATTCAGAGCGTGTACTCCAACTTCTGGGGATATTCCGCACATATCGGCATGAGTCCAAGCAAAAACATCCAAATTTGCCTTTAAAAAAGATATTAGGATATTCTGAATTGACACATTAAGTTGTGAACCCACATTCAACACCTTGGTTGGGTCCTTTGGGTCAACAGGTACTGGTATTGTCGTTTCCACTGGTAGCACTCTATTTTCCCCTGCACTGGCTTTCCTAGGATCCATCTCTTTCCGTGCTCCGCTGTGCTCGCCAGTGCAGGGTCCGCCCTGTAATTGCTACAAGGCTGGTTCTTTGATGCGGACTGGGGTTGCCGCATCCTTTCCCATCTCTCTTTTCCTTGTTTCTCGTAGCTCTGTCAGATAACACTCCCGCCCAGCATTTTGATCCCCTTTTATAACTCCCACTCCATTATCTGTGGGAAATTTAATGGTGAGGCACCATGGGGCCAGAACAGCTTTGAATGCTGCGAGAGTTGGACGGCCAAGGAAAGCATTATAAGCAGAAAACTCATCAACAATCACAAAAGTTTGCTTGCGGACCACTTTTCTTTCTCCCTCTCCAAGTTCTACAAGCAAATCAACGGTTCCTATCGGCTGTTTTGGCTCCCCAGTGAAGCTAGCGATTTTCTGCGATGATGCTTGCACATCAGCCATAGGGATCTTCATTTGGTCGAATGTTTTCTTGAAGAGGATATTGCAGGATGCGCCACAATCAATGAGAACTCTTCTTACAGTAGCTGGCCCGATACCAGCTGAGATGACTAAGGGATCCAAGGTAGGAGCTTCAATACCTGTGGAATCCCTGGCTCTGAATACAATATCATCATTGAAAGTTTTTTGTTGCTTCAGGGGCATAGCACCTTCCAAAACAAATACATCTTCCTCGGTCGGTACATACTTCAAAGCTCGGGTATATCTTTCCATCTCACCCCAGCTCATGCCTGCTGGGTGAGGTCCTCCCGTAATGACATTGATAACAGGCCTTCCGGATTCATGCCCTGCAGTCTTCTCACTTGTCCTGGGTTGATGAGCAAGAGCTCGTTGCCCCTGACTAGTCGAGGCGGGATTGTTGCTATTCTTTTCCACAAATTGCTGCAGCTTGTTTTCCCTTATCAATTCTTCAATCAAAATTTTCAATTGGCGGCACTCATCAGTATCATGACCGGATTGATTATGGAAACGGCAAAACTTTCCGCTTTGTACAGCTTTTTTCCCGGTTCTCAAAACAGGAGGTTTAGGATAATAACAGAATCTTTAGTGGCAAGGTAAATACGCTCCGGCGTATCCGATAAAGGAGTATATTCCGATGGCTTGAAGGAACGAGGCTTCTTCAGATTTTTCTGTTTCTTCCCATCGTTATTTTCCCTTTTCTGTCCTACAGATTCACTCTTGCGTGGAGCAACAATGTTATTTTCATCTTTTTCCAATGCTCCCTTTACCGGTACAGGACGGCTTTCCAGGCGTATGAACTCATCTACTTTCTTGTAGAATTTTCAAGGGAATTTGGTTCCTTCATGTTAAGCCATTTTCCAAATGTCGCTCGACTTGTCGATGGCCCTCATCAGATAGGTCAAGATCATCCATGGTTCTGCATTGTCTACCTCGGCCAGCGCTATATTAAAGCGATTCAAGAAAGATCTGATAGTTTCACCTGGATTCTTCTCTAAACTTGACAACGACATGATATCTTTGGCTTTTGAAGCGTATAGTCTGAACTGCTCCTTGAATTTCCGGGTTAGGTCAGAAAACTGATCTATGGACCGAACTGGTAGCTTGGTGAAGCAAAGCAGAGCTACACCTGTTGAATATGCGCTTATATGATTTTTGTTTGATGATAATAAACATATATACATTCATTTAAATGTATTTGATAATGTACTATTTTATTTTTCACAGATTAAATAAATATTTGCTGAATAAAATAAATAACACGGAATTTGAATTCAAACGAATATTTTATTCAAACAAATATTTATTACAATTTTGAATAGTATACAAATTCAAGCTCTCACTATTCACTATACAACTTTGATACAAATTCAATTACATCACTATTTTACATCAGCACCTCACTACATATCACTCACACTCGTATTTATCTTCAACTGCATACCAGTTTTGAATCCAGCATCTGAGCAATCTGCAAAAATATAAACTAACGCAGTAAAATTGAAAAAGAAATATTTTTGCAATTCAAAAATAGAAGATAATTTTTGAAAATATGATTTGCCTCAGTTATTTGGGTTGTTCGTCATAATTTAAATTTGAATTCATCATACACGAACAACTTGTGACATACACAGTGTATTACCGTATATGCCACAAGGCCGTGCACGCCGATATATACACTTGATAATACTACAGGGACAGGTGAGCACAAGGTCAAACCCAAATATATGGACAGGTTCAACTCAGGTGCAATAAATTCAAAAATACGACACGAGCACAAGGTCAAATCCGAGTTTTTGAAACTGGATTCAACACAAGTGAATCGAGTTCAAGTCAGACCAAATGCAATTTGCAACAAAACCAAGCAAGATACAGGTGGACAGTGAAGGCAGCAACACACCACCAAGTGAATGCACAGCAAAAATGAGACCAAACTGCAGCAAGACCACATGCATGTAGACATGAAGCATAGAGACAAACAACAATGCAAACAATATAAACAGTGAAGAACATGGCCAACATGAATACTGCACCAACCAGAATGGATGCAGAGATACAAGGCATAGCAAATGCATGCAACAATGTGCACAGGCCAGAAACAATATAGTAATGACAGCAAACATGAAGTGAAGAGAATATCAGTCAACAATATCAAGTGACAAGTTGAAGCAATAGTGCCACAATATCAAAGCACAGAACAATCTTGTTTCAATAACAATGCAACACAGTGACAATGCACCATTTAGAAGTGACTCAAAACAAGCAGTGCAGACCACAAAAGTGCAACAAGTATTGCAGTAATAAACAACATCAGAAAATCCAGTTCCAACACAACATGAATCAGAAATTACAAATTCAAATGTGCAAATGCTAACCAGAGTAAAGTCCAACACAGTTACAACTGACTACATGCAGGAGAACAAATACAACACTACAGCCAACATGAATCAGAGATTACAAACTCGAGTGTGCAAGTGAACATGACAGGAAACAGTTCAATATGAACTGATGAAGCAGTACAAATGAACCATCAAAGAATGCAACACAGTGATGAGACCAGATGAAAATATTCTTAACTGCAAGTTCAAACCAAAACACCAAATGCAAACAGAGGCATCAATATGCAGCAATGCCACAATACTGAATACCATATGGACACAGCAATGTTCAGGACCAAGATACAAGTTAGTTCCAGTGCCAACATATCCAACTCGAAGTGCAACTACAAGTATAGGCTACGACATAGATGGAGCTACAGGAATGTACCAAGCTACATGAAGACAGAAGACTACAACTCAAAATGCAATGCACAGCAATGTATAACAAAGTCAAGGGCATATGAAGACAAGTGTAACATGACAACTAAGTACAATGAATTCACAAGGCCGAAGCAAACACATGAATTCACAAATCAAAGCTGTGTCGAAATCAAAGTTGAAATGGTCAGAGCCGTAGTATACAGAAGTCACAAATTAAAGTCAAATTCAAGCCGAGTATATTACACCGTGATAGCCAAGCATATGACCAAGTCACAAATCGAAACCGTGAGTGCCAAGCAATATCAATTTATACGAAATTGAATTAGTCAGATTAATCATCAATCGTTCAAGCATAATCAAGCGGCAGAGAAACGAAAATGACAAATTCAAACATGATTATACGAACGAAAATAAAGGAGATCGAACTCCTATAAATATCCAAAATCATCATCGGCATAAAGCATCGAGTTCAAGAATCAACCAGCAAAGCAAAAGGAGGAAAATACATACCGAAAAAGCAGAACGAATTCGATCCAAAATTGAAGAAGCCGTAAGAAAATCAAAAGCATCGAAGCCTACTATCGAACGAAATCGAGCGGCGCTTCAATTTTGCTCAACCCTAGTTTAAATCGCAAGGAGCAATAGCAAATTACCAGAAGCCCTAATTCGCAAAGAGGAACAAAGAGGATTGGCCATACTTTCACAAAACAAAAGGAACGGGTTGAAGAAATGAATAAGGGGCCGGCCTGTATTAATTTGGGTTTATTTATTTTAAGGGTTTAAATTTAAATAAGGGTTATTGTGTTTTTAAATTGTTTTTAAATTGTATTTTTCTTTTAAACCGTTTTTTAATTTTCTAGTCGTGTGACTAGGGGACAAACTACGGTGTGTAGTTTGGGAATTCGCAACTTGGTGGTTGAGTTGTGGTCAGGGTTTTGAGCGTAGAGTTAGATTAGTCAATAGCAGGTATAGCGAGTTTACGTGTGTAAGCGAGGGACTATCTAATTTCTAGTAGAAACCTTGGGGGCAGCACGTAGGCAGGGTTTTGCCGAAGCTGGGTAAATTCTGTGTTGTTTTGTTATTTATATTCTGCAATATCTGTGCTACTATTCTGTGATTTGAATTGAATTTAATTCATAAGCTTCCGCGATTAATTTTTATAATTTACACTATCACCCTATTCACCCCCCCCCCTCTAGGGTGAAATCGATCCTACAAGTGGTATCAGAGCTAGGAACAAAAGCCATTTTTGTTTTAAAATTTTGATTTTACAAAAACCAATTTTTGTTTTAAAAATTCGTGTTTCAAAAATCAATTTTTGTTTCAAAAATTCATGTTTCAAAAATCGGTTTTGTTTTAAAAATTTGAATTATTAAAATGGCATCTTTTAATAATGCTTTTGCAGAAGGGCAATCCATAGTTAGACCACCAATGTTCAATGGTGAATATGCTTAGAATGCAAATTTTTCTGAAAACCATTGACGCTTGGAATATTGTTGAGACAGGTTATAGTATACCAACTATAACTGTAGATAATCAGGAAATAGAGAAACCAAAGGAACAATGGACAGAACTAGAAAATAAATTACAGAATACTAATGCCAAAGCTATGAATTCTATTATCTGTTCATTGGATCAATTTGAATTTAATCGTGTCTCACATTGTGTAACTGCGCAGGAAATATGGCACATACTAGAAGTGACTCACGAAGGAACATCTCAAGTCAAAGAATCTCGCCTTGCAATGCTAAGCAGCGAATACGAGAACTTCAAAATGGCGAAGGAAGAAAATGTCAAAGAGATGTACGGACGACTCTACAATATCGTATACAAATCAAAAGCTCTCGGAAAAACATACACCGAATTAGAAATAGTCCGAAAAATCCTCAGAGTCCTTCCACGAAGCTTTGAAGCAAAAGTAACTGCCATACAAGAATCAAAAGATTTAAAACAACTTAAAATTGAAGAACTCATCGGAAATCTCACCACTTATGAGCTAGAAATGAAATTCAAAGAAGAGCGTGAAGGAGGTGACACTCGAAAGAAATCAATAGCTCTCAAAGGAACAACCAAAAGTGATGATGATAACGATGAAGATGATGGAGCAGCAGAATTGGAGCTGTTGATAAAGAAATTCAAAAAATGGAATCAAAAACATGGTAACTCAGCTCGAATTCAAAAAGCAAAAAGCAGAATAGCCAAAGCACTAGACTACTCGGAAGAACAAAAGTTTATTTGTTATAATTGCAACAAACCCGGCCATATCAAGCCCGATTGTCCACAAATTAAATCCAGTCATGGAAAGAAACAGAAAAAGAAAAGTTTTGCAGCCACTTGGGATGAAATAGACGAGAATGATCAAAGAACTGGCAGTGAAAGCGAAAAGGCAGAATTGTGTCTTCGAGGAGATACAACTGACAGTGACGATGACGAGCCAAGTGAGGTATCAAAACTTACCCATTCTGGGTTGCTTATATATTTTCATGAAGTAAACGGTTGTTTTGAATGACTTAGGGAAAAATACGCCAAACTTGAATCTCAAAAAGATACTTTGATAGAATGTAATAAACAACTTGATCAATTAGTTAAAACCTATCAAAGTAGGATCCCTAAGTGTGATAAGTGTCCAACATTTGATGAAGAAATTAAAAAATCAGAAATTAAAATAAAATCGCTTGAAAATGAAATTATGATTTTTAAGGAGAATGAAAATACTAGGAGAGAGAATTCTATTAAAAAGTGCACACAGTTGTTAAACGAAAATGAATCTCTCAAATTACAAGTCCAACAATTGTCAACGACTTTAGATAAATTTTCAAAAAGTGCAAAATCATTGAATATGCTATTAGGAAAGCAAACTGTTAATACGGTTAAACAAGGACTTGGATATAATAGTTCGAAAATTGTTGAAAACAAGATTAATCAAGAAAATTCAATGTGCACGATTTGTAGAAAATTTGGACACGATCACAATAATTGTTGGTATAGACCCAAACATGTGAAAACTATACCGATTTGGGTTCCAAAAGGCACAAATATAAAATCTCTCAAAGTTAAACAAATTTGGGTGCCGAAGGGAACAATTATAAACAGTTTTGGGTCTACACAAAATTATTTTTCAAAATTTTCTGCCACTAACAATCATGGACCTATAAAAACAAATAGGTCACATAAAACTTTCATCGTGTAGGTGTGGTGGCAGGCTAAGGAACAACAATAGTGTTCTCTGGATTTTGGCTGTTCCAGAAACACGACGGGCGACAAAGCTAAGTTCCATAGCCTAGTATAAAGGTGACAGAATCACAACGGACAACAACGAAAAATATCGTAAAGTTAAAATAGGTATGGTATGTTTTAAACGATATATTAAATGTGATAATCTGCACCGTATTTTGAATTAATTCAGCCAATATTGAGATTGATGAAAAGATGATGATTTTTGATTCTGATTTATTCAAAATTGTTGGCCAATTATATTCTTATGCCAAAAACACCATAAAAATCTCTAGATTCTTTGAATTACTTCATATATATCATTTTGGATAAAAATAGTGTTTTGTTGGATAATTATACAATTGGTTATAATTCGGCTAACTCTATATTCACGGTTTTTTGATTATTTACACGGCTTCATTTCAAATTCAAAAGAATGTCATTTAAATTGTTGTTAAAATTGAATTTGAAATTTTTGGTGCACACTTCATGTTTTGGTCTATAAAATCCAATTGATGATAATTTTGAGTGAAAGAGAAATTCAGATGCAGATTACACTGGTAATCTAGTTGATAGAAAAATTACTAGTGAAACGTGATTTTTGTTGAGACATTTAATAACTGCATCGTTTTTTTTTTCAAAGAAAATATCTGCATATTCTTCATTTCAAATAATTTTCAAATAGCAGAAAATTTTCTTTTAAAAACCCCCTGGAGAAAATCATTTTTTTGACCATATTTTCAGATTATTCATTTTTGAAAAATTAATTTCATAATTATTTTTGAATTTGATTTTTAAATGACTATTATGACTAATCTGACTCCCAAATGATTATCGAAAAGAAAAATAGTGATTGAAAAAGTGATGAGTGTTGATATTGATTATATAACTCGAGACGGTATAATTAATAAATTTCTTTAGAAATTTAAACAAGAGTTATAAAACTGTTTGTTGGTAAAAATTCCATGACCATCTCTATATCTATCATATTTCTAACGACCATCACTCATCAAAATTCTATATAGTTTGTCAATATGTGGTACTTTAAACAGGAATCGTTCGTTTTTCATTTTCACATTTTTTTTAAAAAAAACTAATTAATAATAATAATAAATAAATACCAAAGTATTCACTCTCATTTAAAAGTCCTCACGGTTATGCATGGGTGAATTACTTGGAATTTGTTATGTGCTTCCATGCTCATTTAAAAATCCTCGCGGTTATGCATGTATGGAACGCATATCAAAAGTTGATTTGTAAAATAAACAAGTTGATTCTAATCCCATTTAAAAGTCCTCACGGTTATGCGTGGTTAGAAGATACTTGAATTCATTTTTTAAAATAAAATTGGAATACTACTAATCTCATTTAAAAGTCCTAACGGTTATGCATGGTTAGTGGATATTCAAATTCCTGATATAAATATACCACAAATAGACACAACTGTATGGTTTTATATGATGACATCATTTCCATCATTCTAAAAGTGGAATATGCGCCTAACAAAATATTTATGATTTTTGTTTGATTTTTTATTGAAATTTAATATTTATATTCAATTGAGTTTTAATGTTGGATTGATATCAATTACTTTATCTCTATTTTCTCTAACACTATTATTCTTTTGCTGATAACAAAATGGGGAGAGAAAAGTTAAGATTTTGTCAAATAAATTCAAGCAAAGGTCAAATAATTTTCTATTTGCATCTAGACTCATTTGCATATTTTTTATTTGTATGCATATATGTAGGGGGAGTATTGTGTAGAAAGTAAGCATTTAAATAGGGGGAGCAATTAGGATATATCAATGCTCAAATACATTTAACATATTCAAAATCTTAAATATATGTTTGTTATCATCAAAAGGGGGAGATTGTTGAATATGCGCTTATATGATTTTTGTTTGATGATAATAAACATATATACATTCATTTAAATGTATTTGATAATATACTATTTTATTTTTCACAGATTAAATAAATATTTGCTGAATAAAATAAATAACACGGAATTTGAATTCAAACGAATATTTTATTCAAACAAATATTTATTACAATTTTGAATAGTATACAAATTCAAGCTCTCAACATTCACTATACAACTTTGATACAAATTCAATTACATCACTATTTTACATCAGCACCTCACTACATATCACTCACACTCGTATTTATCTTCAACTGCATACCAGTTTTGAATCCAGCATCTGAGCAATCTGCAAAAATATAAACTAACGCAGTAAAATTGAAAAAGAAATATTTTTGCAATTCAAAAATAGAAGATAATTTTTGAAAATATGATTTGCCTCAGTTATTTGGGTTGTTCGTCATAATTTAAATTTGAATTCATCATACACGAACAACTTGTGACATACACAGTGTATTACTGTATATGCCACAAGGCCGTGCACGCCGATATATACACTTGATAATGCTACAGGGACAGGTGAGCACAAGGTCAAACCCAAATATATGGACAGGTTCAACTCAGGTGCAATAAATTCAAAAATACGACACGAGCACAAGGTCAAATCCGAGTTTTTGAAACTGGATTCAACACAAGTGAATCGAGTTCAAGTCAGACCAAATGCAATTTGCAACAAAACCAAGCAAGATACAGGTGGACAGTGAAGGCAGCAACACACCACCAAGTGAATGCACAGCAAAAATGAGACCAAACTGCAGCAAGACCACATGCATGTAGACATCAAGCATAGAGACAAACAACAATGCAAACAATATAAACAGTGAAGAACATGGCCAACATGAATACTGCACCAACCAGAATGGATGCAGAGATACAAGGCATAGCAAATGCATGCAACAATGTGCACAGGCCAGAAACAATATAGTAATGACAGCAAACATGAAGTGAAGAGAATATCAGTCAACAATATCAAGTGACAAGTTGAAGCAATAGTGCCACAATATCAAAGCACAGAACAATCTTGTTTCAATAACAATGCAACACAGTGACAATGCACCATTTAGAAGTGACTCAAAACAAGCAGTGCAGACCACAAAAGTGCAACAAGTATTGCAGTAATAAACAACATCAGAAAATCCAGTTCCAACACAACATGAATCAGAAATTACAAATTCAAATGTGCAAATGCTAACCAGAGTAAAGTCCAACACAGTTACAACTGACTACATGCAGGAGAACAAATACAACACTACAGCCAACATGAATCAGAGATTACAAACTCGAGTGTGCAAGTGAACATGACAGGAAACAGTTCAATATGAACTGATGAAGCAGTACAAATGAACCATCAAAGAATGCAACACAGTGATGAGACCAGATGAAAATATTCTTAACTGCAAGTTCAAACCAAAACACCAAATGCAAACAGAGGCATCAATATGCAGCAATGCCACAATACTGAATACCATATGGACACAGCAATGTTCAGGACCAAGATACAAGTTAGTTCCAGTGCCAACATATCCAACTCGAAGTGCAACTACAAGTACAGGCTACGACATAGATGGAGCTACAGGAATGTACCAAGCTACATGAAGACAGAAGACTACAACTCAAAATGCAATGCACAGCAATGTATAACAAAGTCAAGGGCATATGAAGACAAGTGTAACATGACAACTAAATACAATGAATTCACAAGGCCGAAGCAAACACATGAATTCACAAATCAAAGCTATGTCAAAATCAAAGTTGAAATGGTCAGAGCCGTAGTATACAGAAGTCACAAATTAAAGTCAAATTCAAGCCGAGTATATTACACCGTGATAGCCAAGCATATGACCAAGTCACAAATCTAAACCGTGAGTGCCAAGCAATATCAATTTATACGAAATTGAATTAGTCAGATTAATCATCAATCGTTCAAGCATAATCAAGCGGCAGAGAAACGAAAATGACAAATTCAAACATGATTATACGAACGAAAATAAAGGAGATCGAACTCCTATAATTATCCAAAATCATCATCGGCACAAAGCATCGAGTTCAAGAATCAACCAGCAAAGCAAAAGGAGGAAAATACATACCGAAAAAGCAGAACGAATTCGATCCAAAATTGAAGAAGCCGTAAGCAAATCAAAAGCATCGAAGCCTACTATCGAACGAAATCGAGCGGCGCTTCAATTTTGCTCAACCCTAGTTTAAATCGCAAGGAGCAATAGCAAATTACCAGAAGCCCTAATTCGCAAAGAGGAACAAAGAGGATCGGCCATACTTTCACAAAACAAAAGGAATGGGTTGAAGAAATGAATAAGGGGCCGGCCTGTATTAATTTGGGTTTATTTATTTTAAGGGTTTAAATTTAAATAAGGGTTATTGTGTTTTTAAATTGTTTTTAAATTGTATTTCTCTTTTAAACCGTTTTTTAATTTTCTAGTCGTGTGACTAGGGGACAAACTACGGTGTGTAGTTTGGGAATTCGCAACTCGGTGGTTGAGTTGTGGTCGGGGTTTTGAGCGTAGAGTTAGATTAGTCAATAGCGGGTATAGCGAGTTTACGTGTGTAAGCGAGGTACTATCTAATTTCTAGTAGAAATCTTGGGGGCAGCACGTAAACAGGGTTTTGCCGAAGCTGGGTAAATTCTGTGTTGTTTTGTTATTTATATTCTGCAATATCTGTGCTGCTATTCTGTGATTTGAATTGAATTTAATTCATAAGCTTCCGCGATTAATTTTTATAATTTACACTATCACCCTATTCACCCCCCCTCTAGGGTGAAATCGATCCTACAACACCTTCCAAATATACAGGAAAATATCGACACTTTATTTCATCAGAAGCTCTGGCACCTGTCATGTGCCAATCATACTTATACAAGAATTCGTTCGGATCACTTGTTCCTTTGTAAGCTGGGATAGTTGGAGGGACGAACTTCCTTGGGAACTCAGCCTTTAAGATTCTTTCGGTAAACGGGGTTTTACTTGGAGCGAAACCCCATTCCTTCTCATCTTCATTCCTTTGCATGCTTTCTTTCATGATTTGTCGAACCATTTCAGAAAGATACCCCTCATCATTTCGAGCTTTAGATCCACCAACTTCAGGAAATGTCCGCTCAAAGGGGCTGGCAGCCCTCTCAGGAATGTTTCTTTCTTCATCCTCATGAATGTTGCCAGCAAAGTTCCTTTCATTACCCGTTGGTTGACGGTTTACTCCAAGCAAGTCATTCAACTTATTCAAAATTAGAGCATTTTGGGCGTTCTGAGCCTCCAATTGTGCACTTTGGGCATTTATCTGCTGGTTCAGCCCTAAGATTACAGCATCCAACTCCGCTTTTGTAACCCCAACAGGTGGAGTGGCTTGATTAGGTACTGGGGAAGCGGAGGTTCCCTCTTGAACATTTCCAGATCTAGCAGATCTACTCCTTCTCCCCGGAGCCATGATTTTAGATAAACTTCTAGTCTTCAGAGAGGTTACTTCAACAAACTTTCGTGGAGCAATGATGATAATACTCTTGAGTTCAATTCTCAGTGAAAGCACCAAAAATGTTAACGCTAAAATTTGAACGCTAACACCCCGTTGTATAAAGTGTAGTTGTGAAAGCACCACCCGATGATTCGGGAACAGAGTATAAGCAGAAAGTCACAGAAAAAGCAGTGAATAACAACGATTTTATAGTGGTTCGGCTCAAGGCAAGCCTACGTCCACTTTAATTCTCTTTATTGCTAAACCGATTACAACTTTACAACAATCTTCAATTACAATTACGACGAGACAAACAACTAGAACTTTGGTAGAGAAGAATTCTTCGAATCCATGTAGATTGCGTTAGATTTTCCCTTGAAGTTAGTTGAGATACCTTTTGAACTTGAAGTGTCGGGTGAGTTGAGAATTCGGCTGAGTATTGGCGCTTGAAATGATTGGCCAAAAGTCCCTTCAATGTTGGATATGGTCATGTATTTATAGGCAAATTTTTCTCTTAGGCCGCAAGTCGTGACCGACTTAAGTTGGGTCGTGGACGACTTAACTAGTTGCAACCGGTTTAAAGCGAGCCCGGGCTTCACAGAGGCATTTTCGTTCAAGTCGCAAGTTGCCTCCGAGCTAACTCCTCCCTTTCCTAGTAACACGGCATCGGGTTCTTCATTCAGTGGCTTTTAGGTCGCGGCCGAGTTAGTCTGGTAAGTCGTAAGTCGCGACCCAACTGATGAGTCCAAGGTCGTGTACGAGCTAAGAGATCACTGTGCCCTGCAGCGTCATTGACTTCCTTTGCTCAATTCATGTCCGGCCTAACAATGGTCATAGGTCGGCTGCATTTTAGGTCGGTAACCTTGTCAAGGCGTTAAATCGGCATCCATGTTAAAGCTTTAGGTCGGCATGCCCCTCTAACCTGTTAGGTCGGTAACCTTATTAAGGTGGTTAAGTCGGCGACCTTGTTAAAGTGTTAGATCGGCACCTCTCTTAGGTCTTAGGTCGGTCTCCCTTTGAAGCCTTAGGTCGGTCTCCCCTTGTTAAATCGGCAGAACATTAGCTCGCTCATTATTCTGGATCGGTGAGCCACGGCCGAGGCGGGATTAACAACGGCGGAAGAAAAATAATATATCATTGGTACAACTCCATGAATACAACATTTCTACAACAATTAATCCAACATTAGAGCAAATATACATATACCACAACGGAACAAAATAGCGGAAACATAACATCAACTTGCTTGGACTACCAAAACAGCTCCATAGATTGCATCTCCATCTCCAAAGCTCCAAAGCAAAAGCCCAATCCAAAAGCTCAAAATCCTATCGTGCTGTAATGAAACGTAATGCGATCGCCAAACCAAAGACTCCAAAGGTGCCAAAAGCCATCGAATCTACGCCTACTAGCTGACTATCTGATAACCTAACTCTAGGCTGCCTGTGTGGAAAATTGTAGGCACCCAGAGTTTAGAAAGGGAAAAATAAACTCCAGGTCATCCATGGGACTGGTGTGAGAAAACAAAAACAGTTTTATTTAAACAAAAGCAAACAAAAAAACATAAAAAGAAATTTGCTATTGTTTTTTGGAAAATGAAACTACCGTAAGGCCTCCCGCCACACACACAATGCAAATGCACAATTGGAGGAGATTTCTCCTTATGTTAGTCAAACATGCTTGATATCCAAAATCCTTTTTGATATTATTATTAGTGCATAGTGCAGAAAATATTTCGAAAGTATAATATTAATCTTAGCCAGCACACCACCATTACGGTATAGCTACTATAACTGTCATGTTCAATACTGTAATAGCCCGATATTTTCAACCATTCGCATCCATTGTAAGTGTATAGGTAGACACTCATGTCGGAATTGAATTGCACAAAATACCGTGTTGTAAATAAAAATTTGGCAAATCTCAGAATATACAGTAAATAAAAATCACAGATCACAGACATAGAGTAATAATAATGCAGCGGAAGTAAAAGAGATAGTAGTTCATTAAGCTACTATATAAATATATCAAAGTTACATAAAATACAACAGAAGAAAAAAAGTACAAAAGAAGTCTCACTACATAGAAATCTACACATACAAGAGCTGAAAAGGACCAAGAGACTGAAAAGATAAAACTAGACAAGTGGATAATCTCTAGTGATTCCAGTCTCTAGAAAGTGGAAATCCAAATCTACGAATACTCAGGCTGACCCAAGCGTAAATAAAAACACAAACACTCGGGTCAGGACATACATACTTATACAATGTAAACCAACTCAAATGAACTGTAGTGAAAGTACAAGTAACTTAAAGGATGCTTGGGACCACCCATCCTCTAAGGATCCGTTAAACTATTTACTTTATAGTAATATACGCTATATACAGTAGCGTCTAATCAGTAAAGTATAATCATATAGAAAATAGCGTTAAGGGGATGGTGAAGCTTAACGCGGTCGGACCTTTAAACCAAAATCGTACTGGGCTCAATATAAGGAACATATGACAAGGCACGCGAGGCAATGCTAGGGTGGATACACCGTTTGCACTCCCGGACCGGTGGAGACGGCAAGCTAGCAGCTTCGCCCACCTCGAGCTATACACCGAATCAAAGTGGTGCACCATATCGAATCACGAAAGGAATAGAACGGTTTCTGAAGAAGCATGCTCGATGAAAGGGTGCGACCCTTTGTGTAGCCCGGTATAGCTCCTGTTTTATTCATTATTAGGCCATCCATCAGCGTTCTCTTACTTCATTCCAGTAGCGTTCGCCAGCCAACCTACTTCGTTCTGGAATCTCCACCGCGTACACGGTTGTCAAAGTGGTTTTCGGTATCGATAGAGAGTATGCCAGATATCCGATCCCGGTCTCTTTGCCAACCAATCGTTATTATAACCCGTGGTTATAACTTTAAAAAAATATTTTATACTTCAAAATAAAATATCCTTTTCAATCCAAATCCTTATCAAAATAAAGATTAAATCATTTCCAAAACCATTTCAATTTATCAACATACCATATCTTTCAAATTCAAAAATTTATCAAATAAATATCAAGTCATTTCTAACCATTTCAATATATTAAATTATCATATCCTTTCAAAACTTCCTTTCAAATAAATTTAATATATTTAAAATATCATATCCTTCAAACTTCCTTTTTAAATCATTTTATTATCAAAATATCGTATCTTTCAAAACTTCATTGCAAAACATTTCAATATCAAAATATCATATCTTTCACGACTTCGTTTTAAAACATTTTCCATATCAAAATATCATATCTTTCAGAACTTCATTCCAAAACATTTTTAATATCAAAATATCATATCTTTCAAAACATCATTTCAAAACAATTTTAATATCAAAATATCATATCTTTCAAAACTTCATTTCAAAACATTTAATATATATCAAAATATCATATCTTTCCAAAGTTTTAAACCATTATGAGTTCATTTACTATGTTAAAACAATAAACATTGAAAATTTCAACCTTTTACAACATTCAAAAAAAGGTGTTGAAAGTTATACTTGAAAATTTTCCAATTTAAACCATTTAAACATTATAAAAATCATATTTTAACATTCAAAGATGTTCATTAAAATACGCTTTTAATTAATGATTTTTATAAAGCAACATTTTATAATTAAATCAAATTTCACATATCCACTTAATAAACTCAAGCGTAAACTTCCCTATTTTTACATTTAACACTTCATTAACATTTACATTTTTCAAATTATCATTTCACAAATTAAACTAAATTCCTAATTTATTTAATTAACTTAAAATTTTAAACAAAACCAAATTCCACATTTCCAAATCAAGTTGTATTTTAAAATTTCACTTTTAAGCATTCATTTACTTAACCATTTTAATTCATAGAAAAATCAATAATACTTTATTAAATCATTCAAATTCAAATTTTAAATCAAATTATAATATTTACCCTTTTCAAAATAAAAATAAATTTCCATTTTATTTAAATAACTTAAATATCATTTTTAACCAAATTCCAAATTTCCAAACTTAAGTTATATTTCAATAATCCAATTTAACCATTCAATAATTACATTTTTAACTCAAAGAAAAATCATAATTACTTTATTTTAAAACATTTCAAAATCTATTTAAATCAAATTTCATAAATTTATATTTTTAAAATACTTAAAAATATCCACAAACACTTTATAAAATAACCACGGGTCTGTATATAGTTTTCTAACCTAGGTCAAGTGATACAGATATGTATCATTTCAATCCGCAGTTTAAAAAGAAAAATCCAGGTTTTATCATTTCAAATCCGCAATTCCAAGTTAAATAAATTAAATAAAAACCGTTCAGGCCTATCATTTCAGACCATAACGATTTTTCCCTATTCTAAAGTCCGTTCGGGTATGTATCATTTCAACCCGTAGTGATTTCTAATCTACAGGGAACTTGCAGTGTGAGAAACAGATATAAATGAACAATAACAACATATATATAATAACAGATGATATGACATGAAGTTTAACAGGTTTAACATCATATATACTTAATCACAGGCAGTTATAACATCACATAATAGTTCTACACATTCAAATGGTGTCAATTTACATTGTATAAGTATAAACGTCTGGTGAGATTTACTCACATGTTCAAAGCGAGAGATCCCTACCAAAGAACACACACCGACACTACGAAGGCACGACTACATGGATACGACAAGAGAGTGGAGAGCCAAAGCTAAAAGCCTTGTTCAAACATTTACACAAAACAATACAAATATATGTAAGTTTCAACACGATTTAAACATCAAATAACATTAGAATTCAAAGCCCAAAACAACATCAAATGAATTTCACTTATTCTAAACCTCATGTACTTTAGTTAGGCAGTGATTAGGCTCAGCTAACATAGGCATTGGGTCAGGTTTGGGTGTGTAAGAGGTCGGCCTACATGGTGTTAAATGGTGAAGAGGTATAGGTGCATCAATCTACCACTACAAAGCAAAGTTCATCATTTTCTAGGCTACAACTAGTTCGGCCAGGGGTTATGTGGGCCCAACCAGAGGTTCAGGTGGTGGTGGGTGATGTGGAAGGGGGTGGAGGTCGGGTTAGAGGTGGTGGTGGAGGAGGAAGTGGCGGCTAGAGGTGGTAAAAGGTGATGGGGAACAAACTAGGTCTAGATTTGCATGTATGTGATGGATTCTTGGATTTTTGTGAAGATGCAAGCCATAGGGGTGCTCGGCCTGGGGATGAGGGTGATCTAGGGTGGTTGCTGGTCGGAATATCAGGTGGTGGAGGTCGGGTCAGAGCTGGAGGAGGAGGAGCCAATCAAATCTAGATGAGAACAAGTGCAAAAATCAGTGTAAACAAGGAAGAAGAATAAGAAAAGTTGAAAAAATCATTACCCAGACTTTTCTCAATAGCCATGACCGAAATTTTTTGTTTCAAAAATGAAAATGAATGTACGTGAATAGGAAATAGAGTATGCAGCTGAAAGATGTGGATAGTAAAGCTAACTGATGAAAAGATAAGTTACAAATGTGAAAGGTTGGAAGATAAAAGGCCTTAGGCAAATCAAAAGTCATAACCTTTCAAATTACCTTTAATCTATTTATATAAGTTTAATTTCGAAAATATAACCAAATATAAAATATATATAAATATTTATTAATTACATATGGTTAAAATAAGAAAATAACATAAAATTGCAAACTCGTCTAGAAAAATGAAAATAAACAGAATGAACTTTGGAAAATTTATATGGACCTGTAAAAATATTTATAAAAAAGATAATAACATAAAAGTAAAAATTAATTTAGAAATAAATACATATATATTTCAATTTAAATAAATGTAAATGAAGAAATTAGCAGAAAAATAGAAAACAGCCTTTTAAAAATAGGGAATAATTACAGTAAATTTTTAAAAAAATCCTACTATCATTTTAAAAATATTAAAAAGTCAAAATATAAATATAATAACATATTGAACCAGATTAAAATGAAATATGACAATAAAAATATATTTTATATAATTTAGACAATATTGCAAATACATTAGTTTACACACAATATTGAAAAATTCTATAATTTTCACAATTTAAATCCATTTTCAACGAAACGAAAAGTAGTATTCATGTTATTACATCTATTTTCATAATAAAAGATAAAATTTAAGATTTAAAATAATTTAAATTTGAATTTTAAAAGTCAAAGTTTGAACAGTTTGTACAGAAATTCACTTTTAAGTAAATATTCAATTTATAGTATTTTGAAATATAGATCACTTAATAATCAGCATTTATATTTAAAAATTAAATATTTGAAATAAAATAAATTTAAAAATAATTCAAAATAAATTAAAATAAAGTCAAATTTAAAATATATAGGCAAAAATCTGGGGTTGTTACAAATACCAGGTTACCGCCGCATTCCATGGCAGGTTATACAACTAAAACCGTACCGGGCTCGTATTGTTTTGTTTGTATTTCGAACAAATGGTTAGGCTAAGGGACTTCCTACACCGAATGGGTACGCCTCTGGACGGACGCCCCGAGAACATAACCGGCTCTCTGCCAACACACTATCGGGTTGCCTCTGTAACTAGGTAACTAACTGTCATGAGTATGCCATCCCCTGGTCATTACAGACCTTTATCCCGTGATTCACCAACAAATAGCAACAACAACATAAGTTAAATATCTAGGCTCCATACCATGATACCACTTTTTATCTAGAAGGAAATGCACATACCCTAAAGGGCGCGACCCTCATGACCTTGCTGCATGAGGTTCGACGAAGTCTCGTCGCACAAAGCCACGCTATTCACAAAAGCCATGTTTTAATCAACAAATGATCAGTAGCACTTAGTATGCCACACTACCAAATTGGGAGTATATCACTAATAACCATCAACTATATAACTTCTATGCTCATACATCTCAAAGAAGGGTGTTAAGCTAAGAGAATAAATTCTCTGCCACCAAACAGAAATGTATTTGATAGAAATCAGCTTTAGGTCTCAAAGTGTAATGTCAGACATACAACTATACAAGTCCGTTTCGGGTTCGAACAGAACCGAATGCACTTTAAAGAATCCCTTGCAAATTCGGGTATTCACAATCCCGATTGGACTCCCCATCACATATGGAGAACTCTATACCGAAGCAACTTGGTGCAGTGACATTCGACAGGTAATCCAATCGTTCTCGAAAGTACCCGGTCTTCACCATCGTCTTCAAATCATATCCATTTCATCGTATCGCTATTCGAAATGGGTTTTTTGACATAAAGTCTCCTCCGGGCTAAGCCGAACAATGAGCACTTATTTTAAAATGCATATGGATATATTGGGATCTTTGTTAAGTCACAACATTCAACACTTATTTCCCAAAACCTTTCATTTTGAATGGTTTAAACAATTTTCCACTTTTAATATTTTAAACAAAAGATTCACCCTTTAAGATCCTCTTCAATTTGAAAACAAAGTTTACCTATCTTTGACAAAGATTCATTCATAATTTTCAAAACAATTTTCAATTTCATTCATCAATAACATGAAATCCATTCAATAAAAACTGGAAATTCTTTCTTTATATGAAAGCCATATCATTTGAAAACATTGTTTTTTTTTTGTTTCGGGAGAATCCGATCAAATGAGCACAAGGTATAGCCTTTTAAAGATATAAATTGGAAAAACAGTGAACTACCTTATTCTCGGCAAGTTCTATTTGAATTAAATTTAAATTTCCAAAATAATTTATTCAATATAATTCAAGGTGGTATAAAATCCACACACAAATATATATATATATATATATATATATATATGTTGCTTAATTTGTATAACCCTTTCAACCTTAATTTCCAAAATAACTTTAACAAGACATATTATACTCAAACTAAATTTCAATTTCAAAACATCTTTTTCAAAAGCCTTTCATATTCAATCAAATTTCAGTTCCAAAACCATTTGGATTCAAAATTCAACTTTTAAACTTTTCACCATTTGAATAAAATAATATTAAATTCAAAATATCTGTGACTTAACCAATTTCTCATGAAATCCATATTTGTGTGTGTGTGGTGTAGTCCAGGGGTTTTACACATAACAATAACATTCACAACCATCATCAATTCAAGCACAATAATATAGATAAGCGGTATAATCCTATAACGCTTATCTTCATTCACAGATTCACAGATTAATTTGTAAATTCATCACAGATAAATAAATCACAGTTCGCAGCTCAATTATATCACAAAACATCACACATCAGGGATATCACACAATTCAAAGCATTCCATACAATCCAAACATCCATGAGTAAGATCATTTAATCACCTGATTAATTTAAATCATATTAATTACTTATGAATAAAATACTAATCCTGGTTAATTAACATTTATTAATTACAAACCATTTTAATTAATTGTCCTTTAATTATTTATTAGTTAACCTTTAATAATAAATTAATCCACATTTAGTTATTAATCAATCAGTCTTAACTTATAAATTAATCAACATTTAATCATTAGATAATTAATCTTTAATTATTTAATTATTCTTTAATTAATTATCCTTAATTACATAGATTAATTAACCCTTAATTAATTACCATTTAATTAATTATCCTTAGTTAATTGCAATAATTAATTAACCCTTAATTAGTTACATTAATTAATCATCCTTTAATTTATTAATTAACCTTTAATTATTAATTATCTTCTAAATTACTTACATTAAGTAATTTATCCTTTTGACTATCTGATTAATCAATCTTTAATCATTACTAATTAACTTTAAATTATTAATTAATTAACCTTTAATCATTAATTAACCTTTAGTTAATAATTAGTTAACCTTTAATTACTTTAATTATGTAATTAAGCTTTAAGTAATTAATTATCTTTAATTTAGTTACACAAAGTAATTAGCTTTTAAATCAATTACATAAAGTAATTATACTTACTTAGTCACTTAATTACATCCTTTAAATCTTATTAAATAAAATAAATTATCATTAACAAACAATTTAATTTTAAAACCTTTAAGTTAATTAATAATGAAAACATTATTGAAGATAAACCATTTATTTTATTAATTACTTAATTATGTTTAACACATAAACTTTAAAACATTTTATCTTTTTATTTAACACTAAATTACATTCCCAAATTAAGTTTTAAAATAACTTAAAATTTAAGTTAAACAAATCATATAACTTTTTTAAATCAAATGTTAATTAAAATATTTATTACGTATAAAAGAAAATTGTTTAATAAAAGATTTAAACCAGATTTATTTAAAAATTTAAAACTTGCCTTTATTTATACTTAAAAACTGTTTAAATATTTGCTTCGGGTTCAACCCAGCTCCTTCCTAATTCATGCCTCGAGACACTCGCAACTCCACTTGACTTCGAACAAATCCATAAAATACTTCGAGTTCATCCGAAGAACAACGCTTCTTCCCCAAATATCTCAATCAAAAAGGCACAAATGTGCACGCATGCACTTGCACGATAGTCCTGACCAACTCCGGTCGACATTGCGACCCTTAACACGTCGACGATGATCTTTTTGACAAACCCTGGCACCCAGAAACGTCGAACTCACCTAGAATCTAAATCGAGTGCACCCAGCACCCCCTAACACAAAACCCGATCGGCACAATCACCCCTCGCCGAGACTCCGACTATCTGGGCCCATGCTAGTCAACCCAGAGCAGCATCACACCCTAACATATCGATCTCCCCTGGTCCCATTGCTCCTGATCCACCATGGACTTAGCACGAGCTCGAGATACGACGACGACCAAATAGCTCCAAAAACCCTAAATTGTAGACAACCAAGCACATCGGTGATCTATAAATCCTCCCATTATTTTTCCCGAGTGACACAACCCTCATGCCATGTCCAATATCAACCACGACAACCACTCCATTGCCGATCGACGAAAATTAACGAAAAAACAAATTTTGGCCAGCTTGCAATTTCTCATTAATTATAAAACTAAAAATTATGGAATGTTTTCCTAAAATCATCATTTTCTAATACGAACTCAATTATGAAATCAAATCACAAAATTTCGAACATTGATTTTTTCGATTTTAATAGTTTTCAATGTAATTTATCACTTTTTAAATATTAATAAATATTTTCACTCGAATCTATTTTTAAAATTTAGATCTTGATATATAAACACATTTCATTTAGATCCTAAAACCTAAAATGATTAGAGGAAGAGAATTTAATTTTTTTGAACAGGTTTAATTTTTTTGTAAAACCTGGAAACAGAGATATAAGAATATACAACAGACATGCACAAACATATCTACACATATATATACAAATTTGTATACACGCAAGCAGATTCACAACTTTACTTCAAGCGCAATCACAATCAACAAGTAAAAAAATCCAGTTTTAAAAAGAGTTTACTCACCGGACAATTTAATACAGAGAGAGCCTGGGGTTTTGAATTTGACACTGATTTGGAACTTAATTTGTTTTTGACTCTTGAAAAAATTGATTTGCTTAAGTTAAATATATAATTGAGATGATCTAAAAAGTTGCTTGATTGCTAAGCTAAAGCTTTGCTTAAATTTTGAAGCAGAAATCTTTGCTTTGATCCTAAACTACTTGATTAAATTCTGGTTTGAGATGGGTTATATCTTAAGGTTTTGAGGTTTGGAAAAATTATTTGTTGATCTAGGATGTTTGATTTGAATTTGATCTTGTTTAGTGGTCTGATTTTAAACTTTGCCTTTGATCTTTATTTTTTTTCTAATTTATAGCTTTTGAATTTTGTTTTCTTTGATTT
Organism: Allium cepa; assembly: GCA_030765085.1. Taxonomy (NCBI): domain Eukaryota; kingdom Viridiplantae; phylum Streptophyta; class Magnoliopsida; order Asparagales; family Amaryllidaceae; genus Allium; species Allium cepa. The sequence goes on from CM060935.1 coordinate 179,833,851, forward strand.
AGTTTTTCTTTGTTTTTTTGAATGCATGAAACAAATGAGAAAAGAAAGGGAATGGATGTATATATATAAAATCTTATAATCCTTTTTTAAAAATAAAAAGAAAATTCAAAAAGAATAACACTTGTAAATACAAACTAACACATGTTAGTACATATTAAAATTAGGCCTATACTTGTTAAATACAAGCTATTTTATGTTTATGTCCTTAAATTTTATTAAGCACTCATGCATACATATCAATTTATGTTTATATCCTTATATGGTTAGTGTATATACAAATTATATTTTTTATAAAAGAAAAGTGTTTTGAACCTTTGAATTAATCTTACTTAAGTTTTAAACTTAAGTTAATATATCCCTATATATATAAAAACCATTTTTATTTCAAAAGATATATATATATAATAAAGCTTTGTATTTATTCTTGTTTAAATTTTTAAATTCAAACTATTATTATACTTTTATATTTGTATATACACAAATTACTTTTATCTCAAGTAAAAAATTTTAAAAAAGAAAACATTTTAAACCAATTTTATTAAATATTATTTTAATTAAAATATTTATTTCTTTTATAACTATTTATATAACCTTAAGAAAAATGATTTTAAAACTAATTTACATTAATAAGTAACCACATTTACTTAATATATATAAGAATTTCAACTTAAAATAGCCATTTGAAAGTTATTATATTAATTGTTGAATATGCGCTTTGCGCTATATGATTTTTGTTTGATGATAATAAACATATATACATTAACTTAAATGTATTTGTTAACGTACTATTTTATTTTTCACAGAATAAATAAATATTTGCTGCATAAAAATAAATAACACAGTTTTTGAATTCAAATGAATACTTTATTCAAACAAATATTTATTACAACTTTGATAGTACAATTTCAAGCTCTCACTATACATATACAATTCTAATTACATCACATTTCACATTTACATATTCACCTCACTACATATCACTCACACTCGTATTTTTATCTACAACTGCATTCCAGTTTGAATCCAGCATCTGAGCAATCTGCAAAAATATTCACTAACGCAGTAAAATTGAAAAGAAAATATTTTTGCAATATAAATTAAAAGATGAATTTTGAAAATATAATTTGCCTCAGTTATTTGGGTTGTTCGTCATAATTTAAATTTGAATTCATCATACATGAACAACTTGTGACATACACAGTATATTACTGTATATGCCACAAGGCCGTGCACACCGATATATACACTTGATTGATTTACAGGGACAGGTGAGCACAGGTCAAACCCAAATATAAAGCCGGGTTCAACTCACGTGCAATAATATAAAAGTCACAATTCTCAGCACAAGGTCAAACCCGAGTTTTTGAAACTGGATTCAACTCAAGTGAAAGTTCAGAAATCAACATGAATGCAATGCAAAGACCACGGCTACAACACAGCAGCAACAATGGAACAGTGCAGCAGTATGCAAGTGCATACACAAAGAGGCAGTAAAGACCATATGGTCAGTGCACAAGAACATGGCCTCAAAAATGTAACATTTCATCATAATGCAATGACCAGAATGGAAATGAACTCGACCATGTTCTCAAGTAAAGGAAGAAATGCCAACAACAAAGACCACATGCATGTACAACATCACACAATGTCACAGCAAACAGTGGAATCAACAAGGCAACAGTGCAGTTGCAACATAAGTGAACAACAATGTCGAGCTCAATAAAATCAGTAGCATGAAGACTGCATCAAAATGCAAGCACAAAAGCCACAACTCAAATTCAAATACCAACTGCAAATATCCAATATGCAACATGGTGAACAAGATGCAGTGCAGTGCAAATCAAACTCAACTCAACAATGAAAGTGTGCAAGTGCACATATGTAAAGAATAGACCAACATCAAAAGCTAGTTCAATGTGGAATGAATCAAGTGATGAAGCACACTAACATGCAACAGTATGGCTATATGCATGCATATGAATACAAATGCAACACAGCAACTCAACACCACAAGCCAAAATGCATACTAAATGCAAATGAATTCAGTTATAATGTGTACAGGCAGTGAGGAATCTCATGTTAAGAAATAACAATATCAAGTGAATGCAAACAATGATTGAAGCGTGTCGAAGTTACAACAAAGACCAAGTGAAGCATCAGTTCGTATATGATTACAACAACAGTGTGGCAATGCACTAACAATTCAATCCAAACATGTGCGGACTTAGGCAACAGTGAAGCATGCAGACCATACCAAAAGTGATCAAGGCAAAATACAAATGCAAGTAGCTCATGCAACAGACTCAGCAACTATGGCCAACATGAAACTGCAAATACCCATGCCCAAACTTATATGCAACAGCAACTCAAAGTTCAGGTCTATAGAATGAAGATAAACTCTACCGTGTACACAAGTGCAACAAGCAATGCTCAGGACCAAGTGAACAACGTATGTGATACAACTTCAAGTATATATGCAGTTAATTGGATGTAGTAGTTATTCTTTCCCAAACACATATGTATACATGCATACATATCAAAACCGAGACATTGCAAACTGTAACATAGCCGAGAATAATTCATAAATCAGAAATCACGTGTGTGACAAATTGAAACAGTCAATACCAAGTCGAAGCACCGCGTAAAAATAAATCAACCACAATTACAATTCAAAGCCGTGATTATCAAATTCAAAGCCAAGATGAACGAGTCAAGGCCGAAGTTGAACAGGTACAAAATTGAAGCCGTGGGACGCAAGCATACGATTATGAACTAGTCAGAATCAATCTCAATCGTTCAAGAATAATAAAGTGGCCGAGATGAATTATTGACAAAGTCAAATGATTTTATACGAACGAAGATAAAGGAGTTCGAACGCATATAAATACCCAAAAATCATCATCGGCACAAAAGCATCGAATTCAAGCATAAAATCAGAAAAGCACAAAGCATAGAATTACATACCAAAGCCAGGGAAGAATTCGATCAACGAAGTAGCCGATGTAAGCAACAATCAATCAAGAATACACGCAAAAGATCATCAAATCAATCCACAAACCATCGGCGCTTCAAAAGCCCTAATTTGGAGATCAGGGACGAAGCCCTAAAGGAACAGGCCGCCATTTTTATCACGAACGAAGAAAAGAAAAAAGGGACGGGTTAAAAGAAGATGGGCCGGCCGTGTTTCTTATTATAAAAGGGGGATTCTACTTTAATTTTTTTTTAAAAGCTTTAGTTTATATTATTAGGGTTGTTTATTTATTTCTATTTGTTGTTTAAATTGTTTTTATTTTTTCGAATCAAAAACTGGTAAATCACCACCTAGGATTTAGGTAGTGTCAGATTGTCGAGTTAGAATTAGTTCAGTGAGCAGGGTGTGCGAGTTTGCAAAGCTCGATAGGCGGGAGCAGTGTTTGCGAGTGAGCGAAACTCTATAGGCGGGAGCAGGGTGTGCGAGTCTAGTAGAGTGTTTGTAAGCGGGAGCAAAAGGGTCTGCGAGTCTAGTAGAGTTGTTGTAAGCGTGATACTGTTTAATTCTAATAGAAATCTGTGAATGCAGCAGTAGGCAGGGGTTGCCGAAGCTGGGTAAATTTTGTGTGTGATTTACTTTTCAGCATATTTATTTCTGCAGTTTATTTCTTTGTTTAAATCGAGAAAATTTGCTATAACCCTATTCACCCCCCCCCCCTCTAGGGTTAATCCAGATCCTACAAGTGGTATCGGAGCCCGGTATATATTTTTTAACTCTAGAGTCATGAGTCTACAAAATAATGCTTTTTCTGAGGGGCAATCTATTGCTAGGCCACCCATGTTTAACGGGAACGATTATGCTTATTGGAAAGTTAGGATGAGTATTTATCTTAGTTCCGTTGATTATGATGTTTGGGATATTATTGAAACTGGCTATAAACCTCCTACTATAATCGTTGGTGGTACTGAGATTCCTAAACCTAAGGATAGGTGGGATGCAAATGATAAGAAATTGAAAACGACAAATGCTAAAGCCATGAATGCTTTGATATGTGCTCTTGATAAAAATGAATTTAATAGAATTTCTCATTGTACAACAGCACAGGAAATATGGCATACTTTGGAGGTGACACACGAAGGAACTTCTCAAGTCAAGGAGTCTCGGCTAGCCCTATTCAGCAATGAATACGAAAACTTTGTAATGGACAAAGACGAGAGCATAAAGGATATGTTTGGACGCTTTTCAACCTTGGTATACAATGCTAGAGCGCTTGGGAAGGTATTCACTGAGGTAGAGCTTGTGCGGAAGATACTACGAGTTCTACCAATGAACTTTGAGGCAAAAGTCACAGCAATCCAAGAATCAAAAGATCTGAGCAAACTAAGCATGGAGGAGTTGATTGGTAACCTGATGACATATGAGCTTGAGTTAAAAGCAAAGGAAGAACGCAACAACTCCGAACCAAAGAAGAAGATGATTGCTTTAAAAAGTAAAGAAGAAAGCGATGAAGAAGATCCAATTGAAGAGCTTGCAATGGCTGTCAATAATCTTAGAAGATGGTCTAGATTCAAGCCACGCAAGAAGAAAACCAAGGGCAATAGGTCAAAAGATTCCGAAAATTCCGATAATGAACTGATATGTTATAACTGCAACAAGCCTGGCCACATCAAACCAAAATGCCCACTTCTCAAAAACAACAAAGAAAAGAAAAAGGCGAAGAAGGTATTTGCAGCGACTTGGGATGATGAAGAAGGAGAGGAAGCTTCGGATAGCAGCCCAGAGGAGGCTAACTTGTGTTGCATGGCAAAATCAGAATCAGAAGCAACCTCCGACGAATCTAGTGAGGCAGGTGAGTTTTCTTATAAAGAACTTGTTTTTATGTGTTCTGATCTTACTAAGGTAGTGGATACTCTTGAATCTAAAATTGAAAAACTGAAATCTGATAGGAGAGAATTTGCTCGTGAAAATTTTAGGTTAAAAACTGAACTTGAAAATATTCAAAACCTAGAATGTAACCAATGTAAAATTTTAGATTCGGAACTATCAAAAATTAGGAATAACTCTGAGAATCTTGAAAAAGAAAATTTGAATCTTAAGGAAAATATTGAAACTAGGAAAAAGGATTTTTTAAATAGATGCACCTCACTGGTAACTGAGAACACATCTCTTAAAACCAAAGTCCAAAATCTTGAAAAATCTCTAAATAACTTTTCAAAAGGAGAAAAATCTTTCAAAATGTTATTGGGAAATCAAATTTTTGCTAACAACAGAAAAGGACTAGGTTTTGGAAAAACACAAGTTGATGATAATGCAAAAGAAAAGAATGTCTTTGCTCGATCGGAAATAATTGGACATTGTGTTGAAAATTATAGTCACATGAACAAGAACACAAATCGAGTCAATTCAATGGGCACAATTTGTAGAAAATTTGGACACAATCCAAATAATTGTTGGTATAGACCCAAACACGTGAAAACTATACCAATTTGGGTTCCAAAAGGCACAGATGTAAAATCATTGAAAGTCAAACAAATTTGGGTGCCAAAAGGAACTTATATAAATAGTTTTGGGTCTCCACAAACATATTTTAAATATTCTGCCACTAACAATCATGGACCTATGAAAATAAATAGGTCACATAAATCTTTCATCGTGTAGGTGAGGTGGCAGGCTAAGGAACAACAACAGTGTGCTCTGGATTTCGGCTGTTCCAGAAACACAACGGGCGACAAAGCAAAGTTCCTTAGCCTAGTATAAAGGTGACAGAATCACAATGGGCAACGTCGGAAAATATCGTAAAGGTAAATCAGGTAAATTTGTTTTGAACGATATATAAATTGTGAAAATCTGCACCATTTTCTGAATAAAATCAGCCATTATATGATGTTGATATGATGTTGATTTTAATGATTTTGATTCTGATTTTTTATCAAAATTGTTAGCCAATTATATTCTTATGCCAAAAACACTATAAAATTCTCTAGAATTACTTGATATATAAGTTTGGGATAAAAATAGTGTTTTGATTGGATAATACTTTTTGTTATAATATTCTTGGCTAAATCTAAATTCATGGTTTGACACGGCCTCGATTTAAAATCCTAATGAACTCTATTTTAAAAAATTGTAAAAAGGATTTTAAATTTCTTGTTGAAATTGTTGAAACTTTTAAGAAATTGCTTTGAAAATAAAAATGATGTTTGATGGCTTCTAAAATTGACACTTTAATATATGTTTGATTGTTAACACGGTTTCTTCTATTTACATGGCTTCAACTTAAAAATCCTAATGAATTCTATTTAAAAAAAAAAAATTGTATAAAGGATTTTAAGAAAATTTTTGACTGGTTCTTATTTATGACATTGATTTGTGTTTAATTGATGACCAATCAGTTTTTCAATTTTGAATTAATTTATATAAATTTGTTTGGTAAAATGATGGTTACTCATGCTACACGTTGATATATTGGTTTTGACATTTTGGTCACTGCTTGTAAATTTGCATGATTTCAATTTTCATGTGAAAACTGTTAAAAAGGATTTTAAAAATTGTTGAAACATTAAGAAATTGTTTTTTTTGAAATAATTATGATGTTGATTGACTGTTGATTACTCATGAACTTGTTTATCCTATGTTTTTTGAAATTAACATCATGATATTTGTTTCAGTGTGAACATGGTTTCATTACAAATTTCATTTAAAATTGTTGAAAACAATTCTGAGATAATTTGTTGAAATTTCACAATCTGGTCTTTGACATTTAACGAAAGAATTTTGAGTGAAATTTAAATTCAGATGCAGATTACACTGGTAATATAGTTGATAGAAAAATTACTAATGGAACGTGATTAATTTTTAATATTCATTTGCTGCATCGTTTTTTTTTTCAAAAGAAAATATCTACATATTTTTCACTTGAAATAATTTTCAAATAGCAGAAAATTTTCTTATAAAACCCCCTCGAGAAAATCATGTTTGACCATATTTACAGATTAGTCATTTTTGAAAAATTATTTTTATAATTTTTGGATTTGATTTTAAATGACTATTTTGACTAATCTAACTCCCTAATGATTATCGAAAGGATCAATAGTGATTGAAAAAGAGATAAGTGTTGATATTTATCATATATTATAACTCGAGAAAGTATAATTAAAAATTTCTTTAGAATTTCATAACAAGAGTTATAAAAACTTTTTGTTGGATAATAATTCCATGACCATTTCTATTTGTATCATCTTTCTATCGAACATCACTCATCAAAATCATATTTAATATGTAAATTTGTGGTAGTTTACAAAGGAAATCATTTGTTCTTCAATATCTTTAAATCGGTGAAGGAAATTATTTGTGCTTCAATTTCTTATATTCAGCAATTAAAAATAAATATCCAAAGTATTCACTCTCATTTAAAAGTCCTCACGGTCATGCATGGGTGAATTACTTGGATTTTTGATTATGTTCTTCCATGCTCATTTAAAAGTCCTCACGGTTATGCATGTATGGAACGCATATTAAAAATAATTGATTTAATAGACAAGTTGATTCTAATCCCATTTAAAAGTCCTCACGGTCATGCGTGGTTAGAAGATACTTGATTTCATTTTTTTTTAAATTAAATTGGAATACTACTAATCTCATTTAAAAGTCCTAACGGTTATGCATGGTTAGTAGATATTCAAATTTCCAGAAATAAATATACCACAGATAGACATATCTATATGAATTTTTGATGATTCTATCTACATCACTTCTGAAAGTGGAATATGCGTTTGACAAGGGTAATTATGATTTTTTTTGAGTTTTATTGAAATTTGATATTTATATTTAATTGAGTTAAATGTTTGATTCATGTCTATCACTTCATCCCTATTTTTATAACACTGTTATTCTTTTGCTGATAACAAAAGGGGGAGAGAAAAGTTAAGATTTTGTCAAATAGAATCAAGAAAAGGTCAATTAATTTTTCATTTGCATATAGGTTTATTCACATAATTTTATTTGTATGCATATATGTAGGGGGAGTCATATATGTAGGGGGAGTATCATATAAAAAGGAAGCATTCAAATAGGGGGAGCAATTGAAATTATCAAATACATTTAATATATTCAAAATCTTAAATATATGTTTGTTATCATCAAAAGGGGGAGATTGTTGAATATGCGCTTTGCGCTATATGATTTTTGTTTGATGATAATAAACATATATACATTAACTTAAATGTATTTGTTAACGTACTATTTTATTTTTCACAGAATAAATAAATATTTGCTGTATAAAAATAAATAACACAGTTTTTGAATTCAAATGAATATTTTATTCAAACAAATATTTATTACAACTTTGATAGTACAATTTCAAGCTCTCACTATACATATACAATTCTAATTACATCACATTTCACATTTACATATTCACCTCACTACATATCACTCACACTCGTATTTTTATCTACAACTGCATTCCAGTTTGAATCCAGCATCTGAGCAATCTGCAAAAATATTCACTAACGCAGTAAAATTGAAAAGAAAATATTTTTGCAATATAAATTAAAAGATGAATTTTGAAAATATAATTTGCCTCAGTTATTTGGGTTGTTCGTCATAATTTAAATTTGAATTCATCATACACGAACAACTTGTGACATACACAGTATATTACTGTATATGCCACAAGGCCGTGCACACCGATATATACACTTGATTGATTTACAGGGACAGGTGAGCACAGGTCAAACCCAAATATAAAGCCGGGTTCAACTCACGTGCAATAATATAAAAGTCACAATTCTCAGCACAAGGTCAAACCCGAGTTTTTGAAACTGGATTCAACTCAAGTGAAAGTTCAGAAATCAACATGAATGCAATGCAAAGACCACGGCTACAACACAGAAGCAACAATGGAACAGTGCAGCAGTATGCAAGTGCATACACAAAGAGGCAGTAAAGACCATATGGTCAGTGCACAAGAACATGGCCTCAAAAATGTAACATTTCATCATAATGCAATGACCAGAATGGAAATGAACTCGACCATGTGCTCAAGTAAAGGAAGAAATGCCAACAACAAAGACCACATGCATGTACAACATCACACAATGTCACAGCAAACAGTGGAATCAACAAGGCAACAGTGCAGTTGCAACATAAGTGAACAACAATGTCGAGCTCAATAAAATCAGTAGCATGAAGACTGCATCAAAATGCAAGCACAAAAGCCACAACTCAAATTCAAATACCAACTGCAAATATCCAATATGCAACATGGTGAACAAGATGCAGTGCAGTGCAAATCAAACTCAACTCAACAATGAAAGTGTGCAAGTGCACATATGTAAAGAATAGACCAACATCAAAAGCTAGTTCAATGTGGAATGAATCAAGTGATGAAGCACACTAACATGCAACAGTATGGCTATATGCATGCATATGAATACAAATGCAACACAGCAACTCAACACCACAAGCCAAAATGCATACTAAATGCAAATGAATTCAGTTATAATGTGTACAGGCAGTGAGGAATCTCAGGTTAAGAAATAACAATATCAAGTGAATGCAAACAATGATTGAAGCGTGTCGAAGTTACAACAAAGACCAAGTGAAGCATCAGTTCGTATATGATTACAACAACAGTGTGGCAATGCACTAACAATTCAATCCAAACATGTGCGGACTTAGGCAACAGTGAAGCATGCAGACCAGACCAAAAGTGATCAAGGCAAAATACAAATGCAAGTAGCTCATGCAACAGACTCAGCAACTATGGCCAACATGAAACTGCAAATACCCATGCCCAAACTTATATGCAACAGCAACTCAAAGTTCAGGTCTATAGAATGAAGATAAACTCTACCGTGTACACAAGTGCAACAAGCAATGCTCAGGACCAAGTGAACAACGTATGTGATACAACTTCAAGTATATATGCAGTTAATTGGATGTAGTAGTTATTCTTTCCCAAACACATATGTATACATGCATACATATCAAAACCGAGACATTGCAAACTGTAACATAGCCGAGAATAATTCATAAATCAGAAATCACGTGTGTGACAAATTGAAACAGTCAATACCAAGTCGAAGCACCGCGTAAAAATAAATCAACCACAATTACAATTCAAAGCCGTGATTATCAAATTCAAAGCCAAGATGAACGAGTCAAGGCCGAAGTTGAACAGGTACAAAATTGAAGCCGTGGGACGCAAGCATACGATTATGAACTAGTCAGAATCAATCTCAATCGTTCAAGAATAATAAAGTGGCCGAGATGAATTATTGACAAAGTCAAATGATTTTATACGAACGAAGATAAAGGAGTTCGAACGCATATAAATACCCAAAAATCATCATCGGCACAAAAGCATCGAATTCAAGCATAAAATCAGAAAAGCACAAAGCATAGAATTACATACCAAAGCCAGGGAAGAATTCGATCAACGAAGTAGCCGATGTAAGCAACAATCAATCAAGAATACACGCAAAAGATCATCAAATCAATCCACAAACCATCGGCGCTTCAAAAGCCCTAATTTGGAGATCAGGGACGAAGCCCTAAAGGAACAGGCCGCCATTTTTATCACGAACGAAGAAAAGAAAAAAGGGACGGGTTAAAAGAAGATGGGCCAGCCGTGTTTCTTATTATAAAAGGGGGATTCTACTTTAATTTTTTTTTAAAAGCTTTAGTTTATATTATTAGGGTTGTTTATTTATTTCTATTTGTTGTTTAAATTGTTTTTATTTTTTCGAATCAAAAACTGGTAAATCACCACCTAGGATTTAGGTAGTGTCAGATTGTCGAGTTAGAATTAGTTCAGTGAGCAGGGTGTGCGAGTTTGCAAAGCTCGATAGGCGGGAGCAGTGTTTGCGAGTGAGCGAAACTCTATAGGCGGGAGCAGGGTGTGCGAGTCTAGTAGAGTGTTTGTAAGCGGGAGCAAAAGGGTCTGCGAGTCTAGTAGAGTTGTTGTAAGCATGATACTGTTTAATTCTAATAGAAATCTGTGAATGCAGCAGTAGGCAGGGGTTGCCGAAGCTGGGTAAATTTTGTGTGTGATTTACTTTTCAGCATATTTATTTCTGCAGTTTATTTCTGTGTTTAAATCGAGAAAATTTGCTATAACCCTATTCACCCCCCCCTCTAGGGTTAATCTAGATCCTACATTAATCTCAAATCATAACTTCCAAATATAATATATATATATATATATATATATATATATATATTATAATTAGAATACAAACTTTTTTAGTTTTTAAATATAGAGTTTTTAAGTCCAATTTGTTTATAAGATATCTATTTTTGGATTTTAAACCAAAATTCTTTTCACAATCTATATATACACATAGATACAAACATATTTTATTATTTGTTCTGGAAAACTTCAAATTAATTCACTATTTAATTCAAAAAATTATATCAATAATTTTACTACAATGTACAGATTAGTTTATGGTATATTATATGTAGCCTGAATAGGTGTTTACCTATTTGTTTTTTGGGAAGTGTAGTCTGCATTTGTTATATTGTTCGCATTTTTTTATCATATATATGTTGACAGTCTGCATTTGTAGTTAGTGCGCATTTTATAGTCTGTATATGCATTTATTTTCATATTTATATTATTCGCATGTTAATGATTACGTTGTGACAATATATTTGAATTGTTATTGTAGATATATTAGTTGTATAGAATAGTATATTTTAAAGGATGTCATATAGTTATATCAGTTTATACGCACTTTTAATAATCTTGATTTTTATATATACGTTGGTTTTGAATATATGAGGCATTGAAAACAAAATATTTATTTTGATTTATATATATATATATGTGCTTTAAATGGATATTGATTTATAACAAATTCTCTTATACCAATATCTTCATCACTCCGGTTCTAATTTGATTCCATCGATTCCTCTAATCAGCTTTGTCCGTCATGCCTATTTTCTTCATCGAATTGCATCCATCTACTTTTGATTTGGAATTCGTGCTATGGACCGTAACTCATCTCATTCTCGTTCATCTCTAGCTTCGAAAGGTGAGCATTCGCTCACGATTAACGTTCTTATATTTATTAAATTTAACTTCAATTGAATGACAATTGAAATATGCTGCTGTAGTTATTTAAATTGTTATATGTGCTATTATCTGCAACTATTCACCTGTGGGACATGACACCATATCCTATTATCGATATTATATTGTTATTGACGATATATGTGCCTGTTATATTATTTTCATATCCGTTCTCACTATGCAAGTTCCTTGTTAGTATAGAATTCACTATAGGTTGAAATGATAGACCGAAGCGATTTTTATTTGATTTGAATTGGGATTGCGGGCTGAAATGATATCCACCCGTATATATCTAATGTACGGACTGAAATGATATATATCTGTATCACTTGACCATAGGACAGGGAATTATATTTAGACACCGTTGGTCTGTATATAAATATTCTGAAATTAATTTCTATGGTTTTGGAAAGAAATATATGGTTTTAATGAATATTGATTCCTAAAATATTATATATAAATGGTAATTTTATATATAAATTTAATAATAATATTAAATTTTATTAAGATTGATCTAATACATATAGTATGGTTAAGTATTTATGTAAATCTATATTTCAAATAGAGTTTGTAAGAATATGAATAAGTAAGGTTGGGAAAATAAATTGGGATTTATTTGAAATGGTATTTAATTAGGAATTTATTTAATTAAATCGATTTGAAACTATTGAATGTGAAATTTAAAGATATCATTTTATAACTAGATTTTGATTTAAGTGATTTAATGAACATTTTACATTTAAATGAATTAAAGAAAAAATTTAGTAAAAATGTAATTTAAGGCTATTTAAATGATATTGAATTTATTAAGTGAATATTTCTCGACTAAATAATAAGGAAGTTAAATCAAGATCTATATGAACTGTTAAATTTAACTTTGAAAATGTTGAATACTATAGCTTTGAAATATAGTGGAATTTGAATGGTTTATTTTGTGATTTAGATCTGTATTTGAAATCAATATAACTTGAATTTGTTATTTAGAAACTGAATTGAATTAAAATGGGAAAAATTTAGATTGAATCAAATTGGAATTTTGAACTCGAGTTTATTTGAATCCATTCTTGAAATTGAGGAAATTGATATATATTTGAAGTGGAAATGATAGTTTGGTTTTTTTGAAATGACCACGGTGTTATAGAGTATATGTCTACATTGTAGATAGTTCCACTGATCCTTAGAGGATGGTCTTCCCAAACATCCTTTAAGTTACTTGTATTTCAATTGATATTTCACTTGAGTTGGACTTATTGATATAAGAACGTTAATCCTAACTCAAGTGTTTCGTGTTTTGCTTTACGCTCGGGTAAGACTGAGTGATACAGCATTTGAGAGTCACCACTGGAGTTTGGAGCATCACTTGGAGATATCTTTACACTTTAAAGTGTTTTACAAATAAAGTAATTCAAATTATTTGAGTTTTCTCACGTTGGTTTACCAGACCGATCCGGGTGTTATTCTTCTTATAATGCTTGAGTTAGCCTCCTGTATATTTCCAAATTCCATTGATGATCATTGGAGCTCTTGAAGAGAGGAGCTGGATGATTATTTATCGTATATTTTATTTCCGTGCTTTGTTTATTTTTATATCAGCAATTATGAGGACATGTTGTTTTAATTATCAACGTTGAGGATAGGTTAGTTTGCTTTGATTATTTTATCTATACAGCTTTCCATTATAAAGGTATCATTTTGATATCATATGTTATCAATTCGTTGGGAGATTCTGATATTGTGCTCTCTTCTTTCTTGTTCTTTTTCTTTTCTTCTTTTATTTACCCTAACGTTCTGCCTTTCCAGCACTTGGGAGCTCGGCACGTGAACACCTTAGATGTATTAATGTCGACATTTGATGGTCGAAAAGGCGTTGGTACACGTTCGAAACTAAGGTATGAAGGAGGAGTGGAGAAAGTTCCTACAGGATGGTGTTCATTAATCCCTATTGGAGAATAGCCAGATTTTTGATAAAAATCGAGTAGGGAAGAAGGTTAGCCAAAGAAAGGCCATATAAAGTCCATTTAAAGTCTAATTCCACATGAAGGAATTTGATAATACGGTTTTTGACAATTCCTTGAAATGTTATGAATAGGTTTTTCCAAGGATTTAATGGGAATTTTATTTGAAAAGGCAAGGAAAATTTGAAATTCATAGTTTGAACTTTGTTGAACCAAAAGTTCTTGATTTAAAGGTTTTTGTTAAAGAAAGTTTTTAATTTTGAAATTCTTAGTTTAAATTTGATTAAGCCAAAAAGTTTGGATCTAAAGACTTTTGATAAAGGGATATTTCGTTTTTAAAATAAATGTAAAATAAAGTGTTGGTTGGGGTCGATGATTTTTCCTATTTTGTAAATTTGGAGGTTCCATTTCAAAATTATTTTTAAAGGATGGATAAAAAAAAGGTACTTCATTTAAATGGGGTATAGAGAATAGGAGGATAAGAACGCTCAATATTTTAGAAAGAAATTGCATTAGGAATATATATATATATATATATATATATATATATATGATTAGTAATCTAGTTATAGGAGAAAATAATAGGAACATAATATAGGAAGAATGGACAAATTCTACAGATATGTAGCAATTACGCACATATTTCATATGGACGCTCCGATGGATGCACCAATTACACATATCTTATAGAAGTCCCCCTCGTACGCTATTGTTATCTTCATCGAAGGTGGAAGCAGAGAAAACCTGCATATAAGAAAATAATAGGATGGAAGTTATCTTCATCCACTCCACTTTTCATTATTTAAAGTGATAAGAGATGTTTTTGAAAAAAAAAATATTTTTTGTATGATAATTGGTTTTTTGAATGTTTTGAGTTAAAATTCCTACTTTTAAGAGAGGTAAATCTCACTACATCCATTTTAGAATCACCCTCAGGATTAGTAGCGAGTAGCCCTTGCACTTCATTGCTCCATCTTCGACTCCACGCTCTTGTCTTCATCAAGAAAACATACTCGTTGGATCGAAGTGGTGTTCGGATATCAAATCTGCTCCCGGTCTCTTCGAAACAACGTTCGCTATTTCCTGGTAAACTCAACCCCAGTTCTTTTGTAAATACACCGACGAAATACAAGATCAGAGTTCACTTCCTAACCGTTTTTGGACGGTTCTCCTTGTAATTCGTCCTAGAGAACAAATGAGTTTATACATACGGTATAGCACCTCAAACGGTAGCTGTACCATATAATTCTCGAGTTTCCTCTGGATATTTCCAAAGTTAGGTTTTTGTCCAATTTTGATAGTCGGTTGTTTAACTATCAAATAATCAATCAATACAACCAAGTTATTTCTCGTTACAACCTTTAAGCCTTGTTCACATTTAAAATTACTAAGAAAGCTTATTTCATTTGATAAATATATATCTATAAAACCATTTCTTTCCAAATCATACTTATGAAATTTCCAAATACTATTTTCAAATTTATTAAATAAAATTCTCTTTATAAAAGTTAATATAAAATACTATTTAAAACAACATTTATATCAAATAGATTTATATTAAAGAAAATATACTTAAATACTAATTTAGTAAAAATTAACCTTTAAAGAATTATTACAAAATAGTTTAAACTTGAAAATAGTTTAAATAAAATTATACCTTTATAAAGATTTCCATAATAATAATAAATAAGTACTTTTGATATTTCCAAAATATTAATAAATTCTTTTAAAACATTTCTAAAAATAATATTTATTTTTAAAACAAAACTCGTTCCATAAATAATTTGTAACATCCCTGAAATTTTAGTTAAGATAATTTGATAATTGATTTAATGAAATTAATGGGTGAATTAAATAGAGTTTTCAAAATAAAATAATATTTTAATTTACAAATTTAATTGTGGATTAATTTGAAGATTTGAATAAGTATATCAAAAGATTGTAAATAAATATGAATTGTAAATTAGATATGAAAGTTTAAAATACAACTAATAAATGAAACATTAATTCATTTAAATAATAAGTAATTTATAACCTCTTTTATAAATTTTATTTAAAATGATCAAAAATGTCATTTTTAAATAATAGATATGTGTATTATTTTTATTTATAATTATGCTTAGTTTTATTTCTTTAAAATTAGCCATATATATAACTAAGTATTCTATGAACTAATTAATTAAGGTAAAAAGCTTTATTTACATATAAATAAAAAAATTAAATTGAAATCAAACAAGGTTTAAAAACAAAATTTGTAAATAAATTTTAAATTAATTTGAATAAAGGACTTAAATAAAATTTGATGGGTATTTGAAAAATGTATGTTATATAGAAACATATATTAACAAGTGTTAAAAATAAATGTACATGTGTTAGTAATGACAACAAGTGGCAAATCATATTCTCTAAATTTCTTAAAAATGTAAATAAAAAATGTATGAAAAAGAAAAAAAATCAGGTTTCTCAATCTCTTTCAACCCTGAATAAAATAAAGACAGTAAAACCTGAAAATCATAATAACAAAGCTGATTAAAGAAAAGAAGATCAAAACTTGAAAAATTGAAAATAAAGAACAAGCAAAGCTTCAAACCTGGAACAAAATTTAAAGCAGCATCAACAAACAATTACAAGTCAAAACCTCACAAATCAGAAAACAAAAAGAACATCGTATCAAAGCATTTCAACCAGATCAAAGTTCCAGTTCAAAGCTGCAAAAAAATCAAAAACATGAAAAAAGTGGATGATAAAAACCTGGAACTCAAAATATGATCAAATTTTCAAACCATGAAACTAAAATTCAAAACAGAAGCAAGTTGAATCAAAACATAGATCGCCTCAAAGCAAAGCCTGGAGCAAGGTTCAGATCAATATTTCCAGATTTAAAAATAAAACACTGTCCCTATTCTTTCCATCTACAGGTGAGTAAACAGTATACTTAGTGCTTAAATCTGGTTATTATTGATCGTTTGTGATCATGCTAGAGATAAATTTGTGTGAAGTATGTATATATGCTTGAATATGATGTATGTATCTGATTAAATCAGGTGTGCATGTGTGGAAAAAGGGTAAAAAGAAACTTGCCTCTATGCACACCTTCCAGGTTTTAGAACATATTTGAAGTCTAAATTATCCCAACACAAAACATTTTAGGCTTTGTTTGTTGAAAAAAAAAATTTCATATGAGCATAACATTATTTATAAAAATATAAATAAGTAAAACTTACAAATAGGTTACTGGAAATTAAAATGTTACAGTTAAAAAAAATTTATGCCTCGGTTTATATGTGACAGGTTTTATAAACCTGTTTAAACAAAAAAAATTCATACTACTCGAAGAAATCAATATCATGCTTTGGTCTTTAAAGAAAACTTGTTTGTGCTTATCAAATTCAAATTTAAAAAAAAATCAAGCATTTACATTAAATAGATATTTTTAAATAAAGATATTTCAGAGATGAATATCATTTAATCAAAAAGTCAAATGACTTAACTTTGAGTTTTGATTATACAATATGTTTCGAAATTAAAATTGATGATTTTTGATACTAATGCCATGATTTTTAGTATTGGATATAATAAGGAATTTTGAGATGGAAGGAAAATACTAAATCGTAAATTTCTAACGATCAACATGGAGTTGAGCTTCGAATTTGAGTTTGTGGGTAGATGATGTGATGATGGTTGATGGAAAAATGGCATGAAATTTTCTTGATGATCAATTAGACTTGGGTTTGAAGAATTAGGGTTTAAGAGCCCCAAATTGGCCGATATGTTCATCGACATCGTGTAATGTCGAGAGTTGATCGGAGTCGTGGGGACTTGTGGAAAATGATGTGTTGAGAGGTGGTGAAGCTTTGAACGAAGTTAAGTGATTTCTGGTGAACAAGTTTGTCGTCGGCGAGACGTTTTGGTCAGAGGTGTTGGGTTCCAGGTTTAACCAAATAGCTTGATTTTAATTCTAGGCTACGTTCGTCGATCTGGGTAGTTGATGGAGTTGAGGTGGTCATAGATGATATGTCGAAGGCCAAGACGATGGTCAGAAGTGGCTGTGATGACCCGGGTTTCTAAGCCCAGAAAACCGTTTCGTCTCGAAGAAAGAAAGGGATGAGAAAATAGAAAAGATAGGGAAGAAAGAACAACAACATCAGAATCTCACAGAGGAATGAATAAATTATAATAATCACATAAGTATTTACATAATATACAACATCAATCATAGTTATACAGATAATACATCACATACTAGATAGTTATAAACACCTGTCTGGTTATACAACTGAATACAACACAAGCAAATAACTCAGAGATACCAACACAACGGAACTATATATATATCTACAACGATGAAGCCTCCTGCTCCATTGCTCCTCCAGAATTCGTCAAGCTAACCTGAATCCCTTGGCTACTCGTAAAAATTTGGGTATCCGAGAGTTTATGAAAAACAAAAATAAACTCCGGGTCAGACATGGGCCTGGTGTGAGTAACAGGTTAAAGTTGCTTAATTTTGAAAATCTTTTGAAAATAAAAGGTATCACGTAAGACTCCCCACACATAAACATGGGTAAGTTTTTACCTTACGCTAACCAAAACATTTAATAGGAAATTCAGTGATATTATAATAGGTCTAGCGTTCTCAAGTAAATAGAAAATAGCCGAAATTGTTACATGATTAAATTTTAGCTACTAGCCACAAAAATGGGTAATACAATCAAAACCGTTGGCACTTATTAGATTGTGGATTCCATACAATGGCAGGGCTACTAGGGTATCGCCCATCACAGTACGTGGCCTAAATCAACGACCGAGGATCACTCCCGACCCCTTGCAACGCAAGGCCGGAACCATTCCTTACTGAACAAATCCGAACAAGATAACCCCGGCAGTTGTTGCAATCAACCGCCCACACAGCCGAAAATAAAGGGACATCTAGACAGGGGAAAATCCTTGTCCTGCTTGGGAATGACCCACCTAACCTTGCTGCAATGAGGCTTGAGGCTACGATTATGACGCAGCGGAAATACAAAAAATTAGATGAAACGGTTAAAGTAGCAATCGGTGGATTGAAAGATACTTAAAGACCCAAATTCGTTGATCCGAAGATACCGAATTTTAGCTATCTCTGACACGTTGATCGCGCACGATACCGTGAAAAGAGATCTACAATTCTTCGAGCGTTGATCAAGCGCACTTGATTCCGCGAATTGGCTTCAACGATCGAAGATTCGAGCGCACTCGAATGTCGAAAGTGGAGATAGGAGATCACACTCAACTACCAATTTAATGAAAGCACAAAGCTAACAAATGAGGAATTTTATTCAAAAAGAACCAACCTTTACAATGACGCAATGCCCATATTTATAGGCAGTTTATAACTCGGCATACATCATAAGTCGGCAGCGACTTAACACACTCTAGTGACTTACGACATAAGTCGGCAGCGACTTAACACCCCCTAGCGACTTAACAAACCAAATACAACTCAGCACAACCCCAATGACCCGACTTACGACTTAACTAAGGTCGTTAGCGACCTAACATATTACAACACACACTGTACAACATAGCGACTCATGACACAACGATTTAAAAGGGTATGACTTAACAATTTGACAACAAAATACAACACATATACTCAACACAGACGACTTAAAATGACACGACTTAACTCTTCAGCGACTTAAGAGCATCGCTTCTTCATTACTTCACGTGACCTAAGCTCCATGCGGCATAAATCTTCAAGCGACTTAACTAGGTCGTGAGCGACCTAAAGTTTTGTTAACCCATGAAGTACTTATCTCGTAAGTTAATAAGTCGTGGCTCTTTTAGGTCGTGACCCGCAAACTCATTAGGTCGCGAGCTCAGTGCAACTTTCCTCTCTTGTTTCATGTTAAGACGTGAACGACTTAAAGCCTCTTCATTAGGTCGCGAACGATCTAAATCTTCACCCTTAGGTCGTGAGCAACCTAAACCCGTGGCTTCCTCCAAATGATCTAAAACCATGTTAGCTCGCGTTGCATCATCCTCCCCTGGTTGACAGAAATTCGACCTCGAATTTCCACTATCTTCTTCCACCACAAGTTCGTTTCCATAATACGGAACCAAGTGTTTGACGTTGAAAACATCTGAAGTATGAACATCATCTGGTAATTTTAATTGATATGCATTCTCATTGATTTTCTTCAAAATTTCTACAGGACCAATCTTTCGCGCCTTCAATTTATTGTACGTTCCAACCACGAAATGATCTTTTGTCAACACCGCATAAACCAAATCACCTTCCTCGAAATTCACACTTCTCCGCTTCTTATCCGCCAGCTGTTTATACTTCTTGTTAGATGCAAGCAACCGTTCATGAACTGTTCTGTGGCACTCCTGTAATTCATTTACGAAGTCACTAGCCCGCTTAACAACTCCCCTCTGATATGGCAATGTAGCCAAATCCAACGGTCCTTCGGGAATTGCAGAGTATACAACTTGAAATGTACTAAATCCAGTACTTCGATTCACAGCATGATTATGTGTAAATTCCACTTGACATAACTTCATATCACAGCTCTTCAGATTATCTTTCACCAGACATCTCAATAAATTCCACAATGATCTGTTAACCACCTCCGTTTGCCCATCAGTTTGCGGATGGTAAGCGCTACTAAAATTCAGCTTCGTTCCGACCATCTTCCACAAACTCAACCAAAAATGGCTCAGAAAACGAGTATCTCTATCTGAAACAATAGATTCAGGTAAACCATGAAGTCTATATATCTCTTTAAAGAACAACTGGGCCACATGAATTGCATCCGCTGTCTTCTTACAAGCCACAAAATGGACCATCTTCGAGAAACGATCCACCACAACATATATCGAATCATTTCCTCATTGAGTTCTCGGCAAACCCAACACAAAATCCATGCTTATATCTACCCATTGCTTTGTAGGAACATGTAAAGGTATATACAACCCCGCATTTGTAGCTGTCCCTTTCGAAACTTGGCAAACATGACATCTCTCCACGAATCTCTCAACTTCTTTTCTCATTGACGGCCAAAAAGAGGACTGAGAAATCAACTGCAATGTACGATCTCTACCCACATGGCCTTCTTCATGTAACTCTTTCGCAATTTTCATCCTCAGACTACAATCTGGTATGCATAATTGATTCCCTTTGAATAAGAATCCATCCAACAACACAAATTCTTCCGTACTCCCATCCTTGACTTTCTCAACGAACTTTGTAAAGTAAGGATCTTCTTCAATCAATTCTGGCAATAATTCAAAACCCGTCACCTCAACTTTCATTGTCGTCAATAAATGACTCCTCCTACTCAAAGCATTAGCCACACGATTCGTCACCCCTGACTTGTGTTTCACGACAAAAGTAAACTGCTGCAATAGGCAATCCACGATGCATGCCTTGCTGAAATCTTGTCTTACCCTTGTAAATGCTTCAACGCCTCGTGATCAGTGTAAAGAACAAACTCTTTTTGAAATAGATAGTGCCTCCAGTGTTTAACGGCTTGGACCATCGCGTAAAACTGCACATCATAAGTGCTATATCTCAACTTGGCTCCAGATAACTTCTCACTGAAATAAGCAACTGGTCTTCCACTCTGACTCAATACTCCACCAATCCTAACTTTAGATGCATCGGTATGTAACTCGAACAACAAATGAAAATCCGGTAAAACTAGAATTGGCGCTCACGTTAATAGTGACTTTATCTTATCAAAAGCAACCCCTTCTTCCTCTGACCATGCAAATTTCTTTCCTTTCATGCAATCGGTTACAGGTGCCATTACACTACTAAAGTGCGGAATGAATCTTCGATAGAAAGATACCAATCCATGAAAACTTCTCACTTCAGTAATTGTCTTGGGTTGTTGCCAACTCCTGACAGCTTCCACTTTACTTTCATCCACTTGAATGCCTTCCTTTGACAGAACATACCCCAGAAATAAAACACTGTCCGTCATAAACACACACTTCTTCATTGCAGCATAAAATTTCTCCTACCGTAGAATCAACAGTACTTCTCGCAAATGCTGGATGTGTTCTTCCATACTCCCACTATAGATTAAAATATCATCAAAGTAAACAACCACGAACTTCCCAATGAATGGCCTGAAAATCTAGTTCATCACTCTCATAAAAGTACTCGGTGCATTTGATAAACCAAACGGCATAACCAACCATTCGTATAATCCTTCCCTGGTTTTAAAAGCAGTCTTCCACTCATCACCCGGTCTAATACGAATCTGATGGTATCCACTCTTCAAGTCAATCTTTGAAAACACAACAGCTCCACTCAACTGATCAATCAAATCATCGAACCTCGGCATAGGAAATCTGTATCTCACAGTGATCTTGTTTAAAGCCCGACTGTCCGTACACATCCTCCACGAACCATCCTTCTTCGGCACCAATAAAGCTGTCACTGCACAAGGACTCAAGCTCTCCTGAACACGCCCCTGTTCTAACAGCTCCTCCACCTGCCTTCTCGTTCCTCATGCTCCTTAGGACTCATTCTATAATGTGGCCTGTGTGGTAATATTGCCCCTGGAACAAGATCAATCTAATGTTGAATATCCCTCAATGGTGGCAACTCCGTTGGCAACTCTTCAGGAAACACATCTTTGAATTCTTCCAATATCGGTTTTATTTCCTCTGGGATTTCACCAGATTCAGTCGTTTCACATCCAATCAACAAAAATACCTCTGGGCTCTCCTCTACTTCTTTGATGAATTCTTTCAAAGTCAACAGATTCTTCAGTTCCTCAATCTCTTCTGATTTGCTTTCTCCTTGTTGTCTCTTCTTCGGAATTAAAATAATCTTAACACCTTCAAACATAAAACTGTAGCTATTGGTCCGACCGTCATGCTGTACTGCTCGATCACACTGCCATGGTCCTCCCAAAAGCAAGTGACAAACATCCATCTCCACTACATCACACCAGATCTCGTCTTTATACTTCTTCTCAATGGAAAATGGTACATGAACTCACCTGTCCACCTTCACCTCTCCTCCTTTTCTCAACCACGCTAACTTGTAAGGATTTGGATGCTTCTCCGTTTTCAGCTTCAACTTTCTCACAGCTTCGGTAGAAATAATACTATCACAACTTCCTGCGTCAATCACAAATTTACAAACCTTCCCCAAAATAGTGCATGTTGACTGAAAGATGATACTCCTCAACCAACTAGCTTCTTCTTCATGCTTCGGTATTAAACAAGACCTCCTCATCATTAGATTACATCCTTCATCCCCTGACGCAACATCTTGTTCATCCTCCGCAACTAGACTAGAATAACCTTCCCCAACATCCTCGCCTTCAACTTCAGCAATGATAGTTCGTTTCTTTGGCTTTGGACATTCATTACTCTTGTGACCCGCTTCCAGACAATTGTAACATTTGAAACTGTTATTGACCTTTGCCTTCGCAACTTCATTCACAACTGGTTTATTGACAGCTTTAGTAGCATTGGAACTCCCACTAACACCTTTGCTTTGAATGTTGGAACTTGTAAACACACCACCTCCTCGTCTTCCCTGCTTCTCCCAAGCCAACGCTTTCTGGTACGCTTAAGCCATTGATCTAGGATCAAACATATTCACCATATCCTGTATCTGCATTCTCAACCCCCCAATAAATCTAGCAGTCAATTGTTCCTCTGTCTCCATTATGTCATTCCTGGCAATCAGTTGATAAAATTCATCAGCATAATCATTAACAGTCTTCGTCCCTTGCCTCAGATTCTGCAATACATGAGTGATTGATAATTGTAAGGTAAGAAAGTAGCCTTCATCAGCTTCTTCATCTTCTCCCATGATTCAATCTTCGACTTCCACATCTGTTCTCGTGTAAGTTTGGTTTGCTACCACCATGCCATAGCTCTCCCCCTCAACCTAGTAGCAACCAACTTCACTCGACGATTCTCCGAAACTTCATTGAAATCAAAGTTCTCCTCAACATTAGACAACCAATCCAAAAATTCTTCTGCTACCACTCCACCCTTGAATTCTAGAATTTCCATCTTCATTCCCGATTCCCATCGACGATCATCTTCAACATCCCGATATACATTTCGTACTTGGTCTCGATCTCAATAATGAATGCTGGCTCTATCACCCTCTTTATCAAAATCAAATGTATGTCTATATCAATCTCGACCATCAACATCCCTTCGATCACGCATATCTCTTCTATTATGTCTCTCTTCATCTTGATATGGCTCATCTTCAAACTCACGTGGAGTTCTTCTCTCTTTATGTCCATAGTAATGGTGATCTCTCCTCGATGAAATTGATGTTTCTCTTCTCTCTCTAAAAGTTTGCGGTGATACCCTTCTCGCTTCCGTAACCGATGGCGAAACTCGGTTTCCTCCATGGTTCGAGATTGGTGATCTCCTCCTTTGAGTTTGATTCATATCAACCATCAACTTCTTTAGCTTTCCAATACCTTCATCAAATTTCTCATTAATGCGTTGCTCCATCTGCTCGGCTTCTTCCCTTCTATACAATGCTTCACCATTTTGATGACGATTAGCTCTTCTCGGTGGCATGATTGAATCAAATACTCTTCAACACAATTCACAAATACTTCAACAAACTCAAATTCCAAAAGATGCTTCAATTCTCGGCTCAAACGCTTCTCACAAAGTGATGCACGGCTCTACCCAACTCGACTCAAACTCAAACACCTTTCCAACTTTGATCCAAAATGAAATGGATCGAAAGCTTCTAACTTGTTGCAACTTCAAGATGAACACGATGAACACCAACTTCAAACTCCTTGGCTCCAAGACTCGGCTTAGCTACGATTTGCTAAGTCTAGCTCTGATACCAAATTGACGCAGTGGAAATACGGAAAATTAGATGAAACGGTGAAAGTAGCAATCGGTGGATTGAAAGATACTGAAAGACCCAAATTCGTTGATCCGAAGATACCGAATTTTAGCTATCTTTGACACGTTGATCGCGCACGATACCGTGAAAAGAGATCTACAATTCTTCGAGCGTTGATCAAGCACACTTGATTCCACGAATTGGCTTCAACGATCGAAGATCCGAGCGCACTCGAATGTCGAAAGTGGAGATAGGAGATCACACTCAACTACCAATTTAATGAAAGCACAAAGCTAACAAATGAGGAATTTTATTCAAAAAGAACCAACCTTTACAATGATGCAATGCCCATATTTATAGGCAGTTTATAACTCGGCATACATCATAAGTCGGCAGCGACTTAACACACTCTAGTGACTTACGACATATGTCGGCAGCGACTTAACACTCCCTAGCGACTTAACAAACCAAATACAACTCAGCATAACCCAAATGACCCGACTTACGACTTAACTAAGGTCGTTAGCGACCTAACATATTACAACACACACTGTACAACATAGCGACTCAAGACACAACGACTTAAAAGGGTACGACGTAACAGTTGACAACACAATACAACACATATACTCAACACAGACGACTTAAAATGACACGACTTAACTCTTCAACGACTTAAGAGCATAGCTTCCTCATTACTTCACGTGACCTAAGCTCCATGCGGCATAACTCTTCAAGCGACTTAACTAGGTCATGAGCGACCTAAAGTTTTGTTAACTCATGAAGTACTTATCTCGTAAGTTAATAAGTCATGGCTCTTTTAGGTCGTGAACCGCAAACTCGTTAGGTCGCGAGCTCAGTGCAACTTTCCTCTCTTGTTTCCTGTTAAGCCGTGAACGACTTAAAGCCTATTCATTAGGTCGCGAACGATCTAATTCTTCACCCTTAGGTCGTGAGAAACCTAAACCCGTGGCTTCCTCCAAACGATCTAAAACCATGTTAGCTCGCGCTGCATCAGATTACCTTTAGAGAATACATTTCTTAGAATGCTCATCGCCCACCTGACGATGTGTTGAAAGCATTCAATCCATACAAGTTCATTCCGGGTTCGAACGAAACCGAAGGCATTATCTCGTTACACTCATTTTGGAATCACCCTCAGAGTTAACGATGATAACCCTTGCATTCTGAATCTTCATCTTCACTTCAGATTCACGACCTATCGTTAATTTGGAATCGATGTGGTTTTCGGATGTTCCAAATGTGGAAACCCGATCTCGGTCTCATCGAAATCCAAAACGTGTCTTTTAAGGCCAAGTTGTCTATTTAGTCTTAACAGTTTAATTCAATATTATCAATACACACCGATAGATAATTCATAATATCACAGTAGATAATCATATCATCATCACGTACAGATAATCAATATTATCATCCAAACAGATAATTAAATATTATCATACTTAAACCAAGCAACCATATCACATAGATATTACTCATGCCAGATCTGAATTCACAATCATCAAATTAAATATCAATATCATTCATAAGCAATGATTTATAAATCACAATCTATAATTAATTTAAAATGAATTAAATTAACCACTTCTATCTTTAATTAATTTAAAATAAATTAAATTAATTACTTATCTATAAATCCTGCTTATACAACCATTAATTAATTATAAATCAAATTAATTAATTAATTATTCTCTAGATGTTCATCTTGATTAAAATACCTTTGATTAATCGTCTTCTAATTACAATAAGTAGTTAGTCTTCAATTAATTACACAAATTAATTATCCTAAATCATTTATAGTAATTAACATATAAATACTTTATTTATTAATTAAATATAATTAATTACATTTATTTTTAAATAATTACATAAATAAATCACCACATTATTAGTTATTCCTTAATTAACCAATTCTTAATTACATCATTAATTATTAATTAATGATCTTTAATTTAGATTTAAATTAAATTACTATGGTTAAATCAAATACATTAAGTAATTAATCTTTAATTTAAGAACAATTATTAATCGCCTTTGATTAATAACATTCCAGTAATTAACTATCATTAATTACTTATATTAATACATTAATTATCCCACAATTAATTATCTCCATTAATTAATCCTCTGATTAATTACAAAAGTAATTATCCAAATTACTCCATTAACACATCATCTTTCACTAATTACATTCAGTAATTAACATTAATTACTTCCCTAAGTAATTATGCTCCATTGAATACACTAAGTAATTACACTTACCATTTTATCAAATGATCTTCTTAAATTAATTAACTAAATTAATTAACTTAAATTAATCATTTTACCAAAATTAGTTACAATAAGTAATTAATCTCTTAATTACTTTTATCAAGTAATTTCATCTAACCATTTGTAGTAGATTATCTAATTATTAAAATTAATCACATTAATTAATTAAATAATTAATCCTTAGTTAATTATCTTCATTAACTAATAACATTTCTTAATTTACTTCTTAATTAATCTCTAATTATAAATTAATCCAAATTATTAGTTAAATACATAAGCCATTCCTTAATTAACTTATTCATTTAATCATTTAAATATCTTAATTTTTCTTAAGATAAGTTATTTCCTTATTAATGACTTCATAAATATTAAAGTGTATTAGATCATTACATTTTATATTTAAATTCAAATTCCATTTTGAATTTAAGATTCAAAATGACTATTTATTTCAACATTTACTAAATTTTAAATTCAATTTATAATCTTGTAAATAACATTAATTACTTACATTTGAACTTATATAAGGAAGGCCTTTAAATTCAATTACTTAAATCTTTAGTTAAATTTAAATTCCCAAAATACATTAATATTTTACTTTCCATTCAAAACCCCTTTAAAAAGAACTATGTCAGAAATCAATTCAAATATTTATTTGAAACAAATTTACTTTTCAAATCATTTTATTTAACTGGTTTTACATATTTAGATTTAAAAACTAATTTAAATTTCAGATTTGAATTCAAAGGAAACTTGAATTCATTAGTTTAACTTTGGATTTAAAGCTTTGGTTTTAACTTGCTTTTTAAAAACTTGATTTTTAATTCTTGATTTAAAATCTGAATTCATTTATAAAACCTTAGATTCAAAGTTCCATTTGAAGTTATACTTTAACCCTTAAATTTAAAACACAGCATAAAATCCTGTTTTAAGAAATTTTGGACAAAACTTAAACCTGGGAAAATCAGGTTTATTAAAACCTGAAACCATCCTCTGCCTCGAGACAAAACCCAACTTGCTTCGAGTATTCACCTCCCACGCTTGGAGTTAAACAATCGAATATCTCGAGTCTTTCCCGAGCCCAAAAACCCTGCACCCACAAATTCCTACAGAACTGCAATGGGCGCGGTGCACGTACATCGTGGCCCCAGCCACCTCCGGCCACCCACTGGCACTCCAACAGGCCGCCGAGCATCACCAGATACGACCACGACCGCCCAAAGCTACAGTACTTGCTCGTGACAAAAACAAGCTTCCACTCTCAAACCTGGAACCACGAGCATGTCCCCCTCTCGAAACCTGTCAACGCTTCGCCCCTCCTCCGACCTCCAGAGAACCACCACCACCGGCAATGGCTTCGTCTTTCACCGCTCTACCAATCCCCAACCCCAGTTGAACTCGATGCTCTAGGGAAAACGAACAGACCCAAACTACATCCCAGTCAAAAAATTAGGTTTACAGAAAGAATTTCGTCGCCGTCGCCACCACGCCTAACTGCACCACCTACCACCATTTTTCCTCGACCCTCCAATCACTTGTCCCTCGTCACAGAGAACCCCGAGCACTCCGGTCCACTTGATCACCCACAAATCGACAATAACCCACTTTCGTTCAATCCCAAACTACACCTTCGATACTTAACTGAAAATTATAGTTTTAATCTTAAAAATCATAAGTTTGGATGGAGTTTCAGATTGCATGCCTGACACATTGAACCATAATGTTGGGATTTTCACTAATTTAAAGTTTGGTCTGTTATTTTGATTACCAGATACAAACCATATTTCTTGAACTAAAATAAAAATTTAAAACTGAAATTGGTGATGAAATACACAAGTTTCACTTGAAACTTAAGCTTAAATAAGGATTACATCAAGAGATATCGAATTAAAATCAAACGAGAATCTGGAAATATGAACAGAGATTACCCAGAATTAAAACAGAACATTTATATCATACATTTCTATATAAATACAGAGAAAAGCACCAACATATACTTGCATTCAAACATAATATTTCCAGAAAATCTATGCAACCATATTACTACTTAAGTTATTTAAAATTTGAAGTTACTCACATAGGTTTGAAAATGAACAGAGCACCCTTTTGTCCGAAACAGTTTGAACTTTAAAATTAAGAATTTGTTTGCTGTGATCTTCCTAAACTTCTTGCCTATCTTCAGTTGTAAATATTACTTGAGTTTGTATAAATAAAAACATTTGCCATTGTTTCAGGTTGGATATGTTTAGTGAACGAACTAAAAATAAGGAGATGTGTATATAAAGAAGTTTACAGGTAGGTGATAACTGGGTTAGCAAGTTTGCAGGTAAAATCTTATTATTATTATTTTTTCAGAGATCATTTTTTTGTTTGTATATGACAAGATTTTATATTAGGAGGCTGAGTTGATCTTATACAACCCGAAATGACTATTGTTAGCTGCTAAGAAATGGTGTCAATTAATGCTAATGTACTTGTGTTCCCTACTTATCTAATTTTATCATTTCTCTTACCTGCATCTTATTTCTACTATGCTTTGCTTTAGCTTGCTCTACAAACTACCTTATATGTTTAACATGCACAAAGATATTTTTACTTAGCTTTGCATCTCTCTTACAAGCAACCTGCATATGTTTTGTACTTTTATTATTTTGTTTTCATACTTTTCTTTGTAAGCTTTATATCTTATGTACATGGCTACTTTATTTTACCTTTGTTTATGTACTTTCTTTCATACCTAAATTACAGCTACAAAAATATTTCCTTTGCCTGGTACACCTTTAGTCTTGGTTATTTAAATGCTACTCTATTTTTTTTCTTGCCTTTGCATCACTATTTTAAAGGCAACATATATACAAAACCTGGTTTGTTTTGTACTTTATACATATATACACTTGCCTGCCTAATTTATGTACATATACAAAGTTGTGCTAGTCAATGTTATAAATTTTTAACCTAAGTATAAATACATACTTTTATACTTAAACAAATTTACAATTCTACCTTTCTTTTATTTTTAAACTTAAACTATTAAATACTCCATTTACTTATTATTTATTTATTACTTATGTTTGTAACCATTATTTGATCTATACTTTTTCTTAATAGTTATAAAGTTTATTTTAAATATTTTGAAAGACTTCATTTTTTTTTGAAATTTCAAATCATAGCTTCCGTTTATAAATAGATTTGAAATAACAATTTCCATTAAAATTTATTTGTAAAAGCATTACATTATTAATATTGTTTAAGTAAAACTCATTATTAACTTAAAATAATTTATAAAAGAAACAATCTCTTCAAAATATAAATTGCTTATTTTATAAAGCTAAATTAAAAAGAAAAAAGCAATCTTTTTATTTAAATTTAAACCTAGGCTAGAATTTATTTTTAAACAAATTAAATTTATCTTGAGTAAATAAAAACATATGATTATCTATTTAATCGCTTAATACTAAATTAAATCAAATTTCCAAATTATCTGAAATATTAAAATTAGAAAACACGTCTTTATTTATTAAATTAAAAACAGAGCTTATCTATTTATAATATATACAAATATATACATATATACATATACATTATAAACAGAAACAATTTAAATTAGCTTTTAAAAAGAAAAATTATCAGATAAATATTTAGTTAAAGGAAGATTATTTAAATAAAATTAAATCTTATTAATAATTATTATCAAATTAATTTAATTTTTACACAGACTATTAAATTGATATTGCCCCAAATTTTCGGGATGTCACATTCCTCCCCCATAAAAGAATTTCATCCCCGAAATTTAAAACAAAGGTAATTTAATAATCTAATTAAAGATTTAATCTTAAAACACAAGCATATATCAATCATATGCTAACAACCATAGCAACCAATTTATCTAATTAAACAAATTTAACTATCGATACAAAATTCCGGATAGAATTTTCTCGAGTTTTCCCCAAGTATAAATATATCGGGATACTCGCTCTACAGAATCTAAACAACCAATACTACTAAGCTACAGAACTTCTACTTATCTAGATCTACAAAACAAGACAGGATATCAGACTACAGACAAGTCTGACTCAACAATTAAAACTTCCCAAACTGATGTTTCTACAACCAGAAATAGATCTTACATGTACTCCCTCAGAGATACGTGAAACACAACGAATTCCAGTTACCCAAACTGACAATTCAATCCTGAAGACCAAACACTTATCCAAAATCGAATCTCCGACTTCGAAATCCAAATTCCTCCATATCTTATCCTCAAAATTCTACTGACAATCTTGGGTTGTTTACATCTTCCCTGATCAGCTCAACCCTTGCTGATGCTTCTAGAAATAAACTGGACCAAAAACAATCCAACAAAATGATCTTTCCAATATCAACCAAAACTCAGAACACAGACTCTATTCCAAAATCAGAAGACAGATCTCACTTCTCGCATCTAGAAGAGATAAAACAGACGCACTCCCAATCTGGCCTCAGATCCTGAAAATTTCCTGTAGA
The DNA here is from genome assembly GCA_030765085.1 of Allium cepa. Lineage (NCBI taxonomy): Eukaryota > Viridiplantae > Streptophyta > Magnoliopsida > Asparagales > Amaryllidaceae > Allium > Allium cepa. The sequence goes on from CM060935.1 coordinate 179,865,488, forward strand.
ACTCTCCAATCCAAACATTGCAACATCCAATTGTTTCCCAACTAAAGCAGCTGCTACCATGCTTCCATTGCGCAACTCTGATTGAACAGATGAAAATGCTGATTATGAACTCAAGCACAGATTGGACAACACATTCCAAAAATAAAATTCCGAAGTTCCTCCAAAATCCGAGCTACTTCACGAAACTCAAAAATCATCCTATTACTAAGCTGATCATTCGGTACCACTACTGAAATCCAGTCGATACCAACCTCAATTTCCAGATGTTAGCAAAACTCTGACTTCTTGAAGTCATCCAGAAAAATCTCTGAAACACAAAAGAACACTCAAACTATCGCAAGTCACTTTTGCGATTAATCCAGCTTAATTCCCAAAATACTGCTCTCACTTTACCAAACAGAACAGCTTACGCTTATTAAGCCAGAAGACTTCCTAATCCAAAGCTCTTCGAGAAACTCGGACCTCAAACCTAACAGAAACACCTAGCTGAACACAGCCACAATTCCGAAGCAGACACTCCTCCTTAACTTGTTCCAAAGAAACATCTTCGGAGACATCCATAGTCACTGTGTCTCATCATACAGCTACTACACCTTGATATATCAAGATATCATGACTGGCTTCTGTCCAACCGACAGATCCAAGCTCTAGCTCATCCAAATCACATTTCAGAGATAAACTCTGAGCCTTAACAGATTTCCTTCAGAGATTGATGAAATCTTTACACCACCCAAAGCTCACTCGAGACGGTATTAGGTCTATAGTCTCGACAAATACACTTCCAACCTCAATCATTCAAATTCTAACCATTGGTAGTCGTGTTACGCACACCACTACCCTATCAACCTTTATAATTCATATTGGAAAACCCGAACAGGTAACCCAACAAATAGGTAGAAATAAATAAAAATAGGTAGAAATATATATAAAAATTACAAATACGCTCTCTCAGGAAAGAAAACACTCAAGAGCCTAGGTATTCACTCCACCTAGCGCTTTGATACCAACTGTGACGACCCAGGTTTCTAAGCCCAGAAAACCGTTTCGTCTCGAAGAAAGAAAGGGATGAGAAAATAGAAAAGATAGGGAAGAAAGAACAACAACATCAGAATCTCACAGCGGAACGAATAAATTATAATAATCACATAAGTATTTACATAATATACAACATCAATCAGAGTTAAAATGGTCATACATCACATACTAGATAGTTATAAACATCTTTCTAGTTATACAACTCAATACAACACAAGCAAATAACTCAGAGATACCAACACAGCGGAACTATATATATCTACAACGCTGAAGCCTCCTTCTCCATTGCTCCTCCAGAATTCGTCAAGCTAACCCGAATCCCTTGGCTACCCGTAAAATTTGGGTACCCGAGAGTTTATGAAAAATAAAAATAAACTACAGGTCAGACATGGGTCTGGTGTGAGTAACAGGTTAAAGTTGCTTAATTTTGAAAATCTTTTGAAAATTAAAGGTATCACGTAATGGGTAAGTTTTTACCTTACGCTAACCAAAACATTTGATAGAAAATTCAGTGATATTTTAATAGGTGTAGGGTTCTCAAGTAAATAGAAAATAGCCGAAATTCTTACATGATTAAATTCCAGCTACTAGCCACAAAAGTGGGTAATACAATCAAAACCGTTGGCACTTATTGGATTGGGGATTCCATACAATGGCAGGGCTACTGGGGTACCGCCCGTCACAGTACATGGCCTAGATCAACGTACCGAGGATCACTCCCGGCCCCCTGCAACACAAGGCCGGAACCATTCCTTACTGAACAGTCCTGAACAAGATAACCCCGGCAGTTGTTGCAATCAACCGCCCACACAGCCGAAAATAAAGGGACATGTTGACAGGGGAATATCCTTGTCCTGCTTGGACATGACCCACCTAACCTTGCTGCACCTCCCCTGTTTTAGCCATTCCCGGTTGATGAGGCTTGAGGTTATGATTACCTTTAGAGAATACATTTCATAGAATGCTCAACGCCCACCTGACGATGTGTTGAAAGCATTCGATCCATACCAGTTCGTTTCGGGTTCGAACGAAACCGAAGGCATTATCTCATTGCACTCATTTTGGAATCACCCTCAGAGTTAACGACGATAACCCTTGCATTCTGAATCTTCATCTTCACTTCAGATTCATGACCTATCATTAATTTGGAATCGATGTGGTTTTCGGATGTTCCAAATGTGGAAACCCGATGCCGGTCTCATCGAAATCCAAAACGAGTCTTTTAAGGCCAAGTTGTCTATTTAGTCTTAACAGTTTAGTTCAATATTATCAATACACGCCGATAGATAATTCATAATATCACAGTAGATAATCATATCATCATCACATACAGATAATCAATATTATCATCCAAATAGATAATTAAATATTTTCATACTTAAACCAAGCAACCATATCACATAGATATTACTCATGTCAGATCTGAATTCACAATCATCAAATGAAATATCAATATCATTCATAAGCAATGATTTATAAATCACAATCTATAATTAATTTAAAATGAATTAAATTAACCACTTATATCTTTAATTAATTTAAAATAAATTAAATTAATTACTAATCTATAAATCCTGCTTATACAACCATTAATTAATTATAAATCAAATTAATTAAATAATTAATTAATCTTTAGATGTTCATCTTGATTAAAATACTTTTGATTAATCATCTTCTAATTACAATAAGTAATTAGTCTTCAATTAATTACACAAATTAATTATCCTAAATCATTTATAGTAATTAACATATAATTACTTAATTTATTAATTAAATATAATTAATTAGATTTATTTTTAAATAATTAAATAAATAAATCACCACATTATTAGTTATTCCTTAATTAACTAATTCTTAATTGCATCATTAATTATTAATTAATGATCTTTAATTTAGATTTAAACTAAATTACTTTTGTTAAATCAATTACATTAAGTAATTAATCTTTAATTTAAACACAATTATTAATCACCTTTGATTAGTAACATTCTAGTAATTAACTTTCATTAATACTTATATTAATACATTAATTATCCTATAATTAATTATCTCCATTAATTAATCCTCTAATTAATTACAAAAGTAATTATCCAAATTACTCCATTAACACATCATCTTTCACTAACTACATTCAGTAATTAACATTAATTACTTCCCTAAGTAATTATGCTCCATTGAATACACTAAGTAATTACACTGATCAGTTTATCAAATGATCTTCGTAAATTAATTAAGTAAATTAATTAACTTAAATTAATCATTTTACCAAAATGAATTACAATAAGTAATTAATCTCTTAATTACTTTTATCAAGTAATTTCATCTAACCATTTGCAGTAGCTTATCTAATTATTAAAATTAATCACATTAATTAATTAAATAATTAATCCTTAGTTAATTATCTTCATTAACTAATAACATTTCTTAATTTACTTCTTAATTAATCTCTAATTATAAATTAATCCAAATTATTAGTTAAATATATAAGCCATTCCTTAATTAACTTATTCATTTAATCATTTAAATATCTTAATTTTTCTTAAGATAATTTATTTCCTTATTAATGACTTCATAAATATTAAGGTGTATTAGATCATTACACTTAAAATTTAAATTCAAATTCCATATTGAATTTAAGATTCAAGATGACTATTTATTTCAACATTTACTAAATTTTAAATTCAATTTATAATCTTGTAAATAACATTAATTACTTACATATGAACTTATATAAGAAAGGCCTTTGAATTCAATTACTTAAATCTTTATTTAAATTTAAATTCCTAAAATACATTAATATTTTACTTTCCATTCAAAACCCCTTTAAAAAGAACTATGTCAGAAATCAATTCAAATATTTATTTGAAACAAATTAACTTTTCAAACTATTTTATTTAACTGGTTTTATATATTTAGATTTTAAAAAAATTAAATTTCAGATTTGAATTCAAAGGAAACTTGAATTCATTTGTTTAACTTTGGATTTAAAACTTTGGTTTTAAATTGCTTTTGAAAAACTTGATTTTTAATTCTTGATTTAAAATCTAAATTCATTTATAAAACCATAGATTCAAAGTTCCATTTGAAGTTATACTTTAACCCTTAAATTTAAAACACAGCATAAAATCTTGTTTTAAGAAATTTTGGACAAAATTTAAACCTGGGAAAATCAGGTTTATTAAAACCTGAAACCATCCTCTGCTTCGAGACAAAACCCAACTTGCTTCGAGTCTTCACCTCCCACGCTTCGAGTTAAACACTCGAATATCTCGAGTCTTTCCCGAGCCCAAAAACCCTACACCCACAAATTCCTACAGAGCTGCAATGGGCACGGTGCACGTGCACCGTGGCCCCAGCCACCTCCGGCCACCCACTGGCACTCCAACACGCCGTCGAGCATCACCAGATACGACCACGACCGCCCAAAGCTACAGTACTTGCTCGTGACAAAAACAAGCTTCCACTCTCAAACCTGGAACCACGAGCATGTCCCCCTCTCGAAACCTGTCAACGCTTCGCCCCTCCTCCTCCGACCTCCAGAGAACTTCCACCACCGGCAATGGCTTCGCCTTTCACCCCTCTACCAATCCCCAAACCCCCGTTGAACTCGATGCACCAGGGAAAACGAACAGACCTAAACTACATCCCAGTCAAAAAATTAGGTTTACAGAAAGTATTTCGTCGCCTTCGCCCCCACGCCTAACTCCACCACCTACCATTATTTTTCCTCGACCCTCCAATCACTTGTCCCTCCCCACAGAGAACCCTGAGCACTCCGGTCCACTTGATCACCCACAAATCGACAATACCCATTTTCGTTCAATCCCAAACTACACCTTTAATACTTAACTGAAAATTATAGTTTTAATCTTAAAAATCATAAGTTTGGATGGAGTTTCAGATTGCATGCCTGAAACATTGAACCATAATGTTGGGATTTTCACTAATTTAAAGTTTGGTCTGTTATTTTGATTACCAGAGACAAACCATATTTCTTTAACTAAAATAAAAATTTAAAAACTAAAATTGGTGATGAAATACACAAGTTGCACTTGAAACTTAAGCTTAAATAAGGATTACATCAAGAGATATCGAATTAAAATCAAACGAGAACCTGGAAATATGAACAGAGAGTACCCAGAATTAAAACAGAACATTTATATCATACATTTCTATATAAATACAGAGAAAAGAACCAATATATACTTGCATTCAAACATAATATTTCTAGAAAATCTGTGCAACCAGATTACTACTTAAGTTATTTAAAATTTAAAGTTACTCACATAGGTTTGAAAATGAACAGAGCACCCTTTTGTCTGAAACAGTTTGAACTTTAAAACTAAGAATTTGTTTGCTGTGATCTTCCTAAACTTCTTGCCTATCTTCAGTTGTAAATATTACTTGAGTTTGTATAAATGAAAATGTTTGCCATTGTTTCAGGTTGGATATGTTTAGTGAACGAACCAAAAATAAGAAGATGTGTATATAAAGAAGTTTACAGGTAGGTGATAACTGGGTTGGCAAGTCTACAGGTAAAATCTTATTATTATTATTTTTCAGAGATTATGTTTTGTTTGTATATGACAAGATTTTATATTAGGAGGCTGAGTTGATCTTATACAACCCGAAATGACTATTGTTAGCTACTAAGAAATGGTGTCAATTAATGCTAATGTACTTGTGTTCCCTACTTATCTAATTTTATCATTTCTCTTACCTGCATCTTATTTCTACTATGCTTTGCTTTAGCTTGCTCTACAAACTACCTTATATGTTTAACAAGCACAAAGATATTTTTACTTAGCTTTGCATCTCTCTTACAAGCAACCTGCATATGTTTTGTACTTTTATTATTTTGTTTTCATACTTGTCTTTGTAAGCTTTATATCTTATGTAAATGGCTATTTTATTTTACCTTTGTTTATGTACTTGCTTACATACCTAAGTTACAGGTACAAAAATATTTCCTTTGCCTGGTACACCTTTAGTCTTGGTTATTTAAATGCTACTATATTATTTTTTTCTTGCCTTTGCATCACTATTTTAAAGGCAACATATATACAAAACCTGGTTTGCTTTTGTACTTTATACATATATATACTTGCCTGCCTTACTTATGTACATATACAAAGTTGTTCTAGTCAATGTTATAAATTTTTAACCTAAGTATAAATACGTACTTTTATACTTAAACAAATTTACAGTTCTACCTTTCTTTTATTTTTAAACTTAAACTATTAAATACTCCATTTACTTATTATTTATTTACTACTTATGTTTGTAACCATTATTTGATCTATACTTTTCCTTAATAGTTATAAAGTTTATTTTAAACATTTTGAAAGACTTCATTTTTTTTTTGAAATTTCAAATCATAGCTTCCTTTATAAATAGATTTGAAATAACAATTTCCAATCAAATTCATTTGTAAAAGCATTACATTATTAATATTGTTTAAGTAAAACTCATGATTAACTTAAAGTAATTTATAAAAGAAACAATCTCTTCAAAATATAAATTATTTATTTTATAAAGCTAAATTAAAAAGAACAAAACAATCTTTTTATTTAAATTTAAACCTAGGCTAGAATTTATTTTTAAACAAATTAAATTTATCTTGAGTAAATAAAAACATATGATTATCTATTTAATAGCTTAATACTAAATTAAATCAAATTTCCAAATTATCTGAAATATTGAAATTAGAAAACACGTCTTTATTTATTAAATTTAAAACAGAGCTTATCTATTTATAATATATACAAATATATACATATATACATATACATTATAAATAGAAACAAATTAAATTAGCTTTTAAAAAGAAAAATTATCAGATAAATATTTAGTTAAAGGAAGATTATATAAATCAAATTAAATCTTATTAATAATTATTATCAAATTAATTTAATTTTTACACAGATTATTAAATTGATATTGCCCCAAATTTTCGGGCTGTCACAGTAGCTCTGGAAGTGATGCAGGTGCATGCGCAATGGAATTCATCTGGGTTGTTGGAATTTGGGGAAGAAGTTGAGGACTTGATTTCGAGTATGAGAATTCGTGAATGTCTCGAGTAATAGCGGTAATGACTCGAAGCAAGTGAGAGAGGAGGGAACTCAAAGTAAATCTTGAAGTATCAAGCATCTGGCTTTGTTTTACTTTGAAGTAGAAGAGTTGATAAGCTATGAATAAATTACTTTATAGCTTATTGAATTGAATCAGTTTTAAAGGATATTAATCAAATTCTTTTCAAGTAAATTTATTTACAAGGTTTTAAATAAATTTCCAAGGCTTATTTATAAAGGATTTAGTGTTTTAAAACATATTAATATGACTTTGTAATAGTTTTATCAAGATGATCGATTTAATTTTCAAAGTGTAATTTAATGGTATAATTAAGGAATGATCCACCAAGGATTTCTTAAATCAATGTTAAGCATTTAATGTAATTTAATTAAGGGATGTAATTAAAGTAAAAATAAAGATGAAAGGGTTTATCTTCTAAATAATTAATAGAATAATAATAATTACTTAATGAAAGTAATTAAGGATTGATACTTGATGGTTGAAGATTAATTTAATCAAGTATTTAAAGGTTAATTAACCTAAAGAATAATTAATTAATTTAAAGAATAATAATGAATTAAATAATAATTAGTTTATGTGATTAGTTAATTAAGGTAATTAATTTGAGAATAATTGATTAATTAAAGGTTATTTAATTAAAGAATTTAATTTAAGGCTAATTAAAAAATTAATAATTAAAGGTGGATTTATTTCTAATTTGTTAAGGTAATTCATTAAGGAAAATTAATTACTAGTTAATTTATGGTTAACGATGACTAAGTAATTAAGAATAATCACTTTTTATAATTAATTAAGGGTAATTAAATAAATGTGATGAATTAATTAAGGATTGATTAATTAATAAAGGTGATTAAGGGACGTAAGTAAGGGTTCATTAATTATTATATTTATTAAGAATAATTAATTAAATGGTTTGTAATTAATTAACATTAATAAACCAAGATTAGTGATTAATCTGATTTAAATTAATCAGATAATTAATTGATATTACTTATGGATGTTTGGATTGGATGATTTAATGGTTTGATATCCTTGATATAAGATGCTTTGCGTTATGAATTATCCTGATTTGTGCTGTGATCTGTGACGTAATTTATTTATCTGTGATATAATTTATTATCTACGATGAACTTATATTATTCATTCATGATCTGTAAATAAAGATAAGCGTTATAGATTATACCGCTTATCAATACTGCTGTTTTTGAATTTTTTGATGATTGATGATGTTGCACTATTGTGTAAACCCCTGGACCACATTATACACACACAAATATGGATTGCATGTGGAAATCGGTTAAGTCACAGATTTTCGAAAATAATTTTAAAATTGAATTTTTAAATCCAAATGGTTTGGATATGGATTGGATTTAAAGTGAAAAGCTTTTGAAAAAGAATTACAAAGATAAAAATTATTTTTGAATAACTTGATTTAGTTTTGAAATTTGATTAAAAATTTGAATTCAAAATTCAAAATCGTTTTCTATGTTAAGGATTTATAATGTAAAAAGGTTATAAAAACTATAAATATGGGTTTGTAAAACAATTTTAAAGGTTTGGTTTTGAGAATTGGAATTTAACCAAAGTTTATTTTTGGAAGGCCTTAACTTGTGCAAATATAATCGGGTTTTCCGAAGCGGAAACAAGTGGTTTCAAATTATAATAGCTTTTATATGAGAAAAGAATTTTCCAAATTATGATGAAAAGATTTCAAATTTGAAATGGAATGGTTTTGAAAGCTATAATTGAATCTTTGTGAAAGATAGTTGAACCCTATTTTGAAATTGAAGAGGATTTTTAAATGGTGAATCTTTTATATATAAAAGATTGAAACAAGAATTGTTTTGAAAGTTATGAATGAATCTTTAGGAATTTTTTTGAAAGCTATGAAAATGAGTCTTTGGTTTAAAAGACCGGATGAGTTAATCCAATTTGAAACGGAATTGTTTTGAAAGGCTATGAATGAATCTTTGTAAAAGATTGATTAACCTTGTTTTAAAATTTAAAGGGGTCTTAAAAGTGAATCTTTTGTTTAAAAGATTTAAATGTGGAAATTGTTTAAAACATTGAAGGTTTTTGAAATGAATCTTTTTGTTTAAAAGATTTGTAAATGGTAATTTGTTTTAACCATTTGAAAGAAAAGTTTTGGGTAATAAGTTGTGACTTAATTGAGATCCCATTATCCATATGTTTTTAAATATTGCGCTCATTATTCGGTTTTGCCGGGAGAGGACCTTTGTGTCATATAACCCATTCCGAATAATGATACGATGATATGGATAACATTTGAAGAAAGGTGGTGAAGACCGGATATTTTTGAAAACGAAAGGACAACCCGTCAAATGTCTCTGCACCGACTGGTCCCCGGTATAGAGATTTGATCACCCTTTTGTGATGGGTAGTCTGGACGTGATTAGGGATTATCCGGATTGCAAGGGCTTCATTTGAAGTGCCTTCGGTTCTGTTCGAACCTGAAACAGACTTGTAAGGATATGTGTCTGACATTACACTTTGAGATGTAAATCTTGTTTCTATCAAATACATTTCTGTTTGCTGGCAGCGATTTATTCACTTAGCTTAATACCCTTCTCTGAGACGTACGAGCTCAGAGGTTATGTAGTTGCTGGTTACAAGTGATACATTCCCAATTCGGTAATGTGGGATACGAAGTGTTGCCGATCATTTGTTGATCAAAGCATGGCTTTTGTGAAAAGTGTAGCTTTGTGGATGAGACTTCGTCGAACCTCACAACCTGGAATGGTCGAAACAGGAAGAATGCAGCAAGGTTATTTGGGGGTAGCGCCCCATGAGGGTATGTTCATTTCCTTCTGGATAGAGGTGGTATCATGGTATGAAGCCCAGATACTCAACCTATGCGGTTGCTGCAAATTTATTACTTTGTGGTTGTTGGTGAATACCGGGATAAATGTTGGTTACGACCGAGGGATGGCATACTTGTGTAGTAGTTACCTAGTTATAGAGGTAAACCTGCCTTGTGTTGGCAGAGATCCGGTTAGGTTCTCGAGGCGTCCCTCTAGAGGCGTACACATGTGGCGATGGGAAGTTCCTTGGCCTGACCATTTGTTGGGAATCCAATCATCCAATACGAGCCTTTACGGTTTTAGTGGTAGAACCTACCATTTAACATGGTAGCTATAGTAGGCATACTATAACGGTACGTATGCTGGCTAAGATTAATATTATATTTTTCTATCATAAAATGGTTAAGCTAGAAAAATAAAGGTCAAGAATACTGACGCCAAAGAAATCTTTTAATTTCATAAAAGAAATTCACAAATTCTCACAAAATCTAACTATCAAATAGATAATCAGAAAACAACAAAACTGAAGAAATGCAATTATCAGCAATATTCAATTATAAGTTAGATAATTAGAATACAGAAATCACAAAACATCAATATCTAATTATCGATACGATAATTAGAGAACAGCAAAATCTAATTATCAACAAAGATAATTCGAGAACAGAAATCACTATTCGCAAAACTACAATTATCTAATCACCAAAAATGATAACCAGAATTCTGAAATCAACAAATATCCAATTATCAAAAACGATAATCAGAAGTCTCAAATTAAAAAATATTTAATTATCAAAAATGATAATCAAATCTTAAGTCAACAAATATTTAATTATCAAAAATGATAATCAAATCTCAAATCAACAAATATTTAATTATCAAAATCAATAATCAAATCTCAAATCAACAAATATTTAATTATCAAAACGATAATCAAATCTTAAATCAACAAATATTTAATTATAACAAACGATAATGAAATCTCAAATATCTAATTATCAAAAACGATAATCAGAATCAACAAATATCTAATTATCAAAAATGATAATCAGAATCTCAAATTAACAAACATTTAATTATCAAAAACGATAATCAAATCTCAAATCAACAAATATTTAATTATCAAAAACGATAATCAAATCTCAAGTCAACAAATATTTAATTATCAAAAACGATAATCAAATCTCAAATCAACAAATATTTAATTATCAAAAACGATAATCAAATCTCAAATATCTAATTATCAAAAACGATAATCAGAAGTCTCAAATTAACAAATATCTAATTATCAAAAACGATAATCAAATCTAAAGTCAACAAATATTTAATTATCAAAAACGATAATCAAATCTAAAGTCAACAAATATTTAATTATCAAAAACGATAATCAAATCTCAAGTCAACAAATATTTAATTATCAAAAACGATAATCAAATCTCAAATCAATAAATATTTAATTATCAAAAACGATAATCAAATCTCAAGTCAACAAATATTTAATTATCAAAACGATAATCAAATCTCAACTCAACAAATATTTAATTATCAAAAACGATAATCAAATCTCAAATCACCAAATATTTAGTTATCAAAAACGATAATCAAATCTCAAATCAACAAATATTTAATTATCACAAACGATAATCAAATCTCAAATATCTAATTATCAAAAATGATAATCAAATCTCAAATCAACAAATATTTAATTATCACAAACGATAATCAAATCTCAAATATCTAATTATCAAAAACGATAATCAGAATCAACAAATATCTAATTATCAAAAACGATAATCAGAATCAACAAATATCCGATTATCAAAAACGATAATCAGAATCAACAAATATCCGATTATCAAAAACGATAATCAGAACTCATATCAACAAATATCCAATTACCTGCAGATAATTGAAAACAACAAATATCTAGAAATCAATTAAGATAATCTAGAAAATCAACATAAAAGGTTGGATCGATCCCATCAAATGGAGAGTTTTAGCTACGTCGCACGTGCATCAACAAATGGCCGAAGTCTACCAAGTACCGTCAACATAATTTTGGCACCCAACAAATTAAATGACTCGGAGGTCCAACAAATGACCCGAAGGTCTGGTACTGGTATTGACCCGAAGGTCCAACATATGACCTAAAGGTCCAACATAGTGGCTCGAAAGCACACAAAAATCATCAAATATTTCAATTTACGAGTTCGGAATTAACCAAAATAGCAAACACATATGTCCCATACATTTAATTCTCTTTATTGTTTCCTTAAAAGTGCAAAATCATCAAACAGCAAATATTCCAATTAACGACTCCGGAATTAACGAAAATAGCAAACGCACATGTCCCATACCACGTGTTTTGCTAAATCATTTAAATATCTTCTCCGTTTCCTTGAAAGTGCAAAATTGTGTAATCCAAGAATAACATTTCACATTCTCAAACGGACAAGTCCGGAAGTAAGCGAATCAGTAAAACAAAGGGGTCATAATCCTTGATTTTGCTGAAACGTTTAAATCGCTTCCTCATTCTTTTGAAAGCGCAAACTGCAAAACTTCTGAAAACAATTTCATTTGTTTTATAAAAGTAACAATTTACATTCTCAAACGAACAAGTTCGGAATTAAGCAAATCTGTAAAAGAAAGGGGTCATAATCCTTGATTTTGCTGAAACGTTTAAATCTCTTCCTCATTCTTTTGAAAACGCAAACTGTAAAAATTTTGGAAACAATTTTTATTTTGAAACAATTTGAAAACCCATGCTCAACAGCAACATCTATAAAAATTTCGATAAGGAAATTGTAATTCTCAAAACATCGTAAAAAGGGATCTCAAAATCAGCATTGCGGGACAACCGCTTGAAAATCCACTCTAAATTTGATGGTTACTGAAGTCAAAGCGACAGTGATTTTTAAACATCCGCATCAAAATATAACACCAGTGAATTTTCATTCATTAAAAATGTCAACAAAACACCGTGGTTCAAAGATTTAGCATTGGTGTAAAAATCCCGTTATAAAAATAACGGCAACAAAATACGTTTAAAACCAAACATCGGTTCAACGTAAAATTAATGCAGTAACGTGCAACTTAAATTTGCAAGTATACTACAAAATGAACAAAGAAATCAGTCGAATATATCTTCGATGAAAATAATTCAAAACAGCAAAAATCGCAACAAATTCACCTAACTGCAATCGCTTCGGATCCTCAAATCGGATTCGAAATTTTCAAAGAAAACAAATTAAACACAGCTATGTAAACAACAAATGATATTAATTTCAATTTCATACTTTGATTTTTAGATCAAAAAGGTTATCAGCTGCACTCAGCGAAGACAGTCTCACTGTTTCCGCTGCGCACTCTGACAAATAGACACAAATTAATCAATCATCGACACAATTTCACTTTTATTTTTAAATAAAGATATTTAAAAATTCATCATATTTCCAAAACTTTAGTTTTGACTCATAGCACAATAAAACATCGACAAATGGTTGTAACACATGTTCCATTCTACTTCTGTTCTGTGTTTATTATAATTTGTTCTGAATCTCAGCTCTGATACCAAGCTGTAACGCCCCACCTCTATGCTCACAATAACAAAGAGTATTAAAGGAAATACAATCTGTTATTACAAAGAATAAGACTGGATAGGAGCGTCCATCCGTAGTTATGCCTTACACTAGTATTGGTCATCTCGATAGGAGTGGTATATATTTTTGTTTTCCTTCTCTTATTTATTTACTCTCATCGACATAACCAATTCCAGTATAAAACGAACTACGATTGTTCATAATAGTTTAGGACAATATATATAATAATAACACAGATAACTAAATGTGGAACACAAGTAACAAAAGTCTTATATATATATATAACTGATGTCAGTTACAATACATGTGATACATTACATATGATACAACTACAACTGTCGACACAGCATGTTACATATACAAGTACATTAATATCATTAATATACATGAATACATATCATCCTATACAAATACACTGACTACTATAAAATGACGACGACTACTCAAAAAGATATGAAAAGACTTCATAGCTCAAGCAGCAACCCAAAGCAAGATAACTACAACCTGTAAATAACTCGGTCTGACCCGAGTATTAAGTTCAAAAGAAAATAATACATGGGTCGGTCTAATTCAAACTCAGTTATTAATGCACGGAAGCAATAATAATTGAACATAAATTAGACGACCGTCAAAATAAATCTCGTATATCCAATCCTTTAATAAGGAAATCGGATAACGGTAAATATACACGTAATAGTGTTAAACAACAAATTAGCAGATTCAAATTATCAACAAAGATAAATGAAAAGATTATCAATGAAGAAAATTTAGAAAACATCAGAATTGCCTAATCGGCAATTAACAACGAGATCTAATTATTAAGAAAATAATTAGAAACTCATAATCTAATTATCAAATAGATAATTATACAACAACAAAATGATCAATCAAACTAAATCAATTCAAACAATTGAAATGTCACTTAAAAACATCAATACTGATTGGCTGCACTACACGCTAACGTGTACTGCCTCACCAATACGGCGTATGAAATACGCAAAAGATCAATGAACCAAAAGCAAATGGATCCAACTCAAATCAAAATGAATCAGATGGTACTACAATAGCAAGCACAGCATCCATCCATTAACCATCAAATAGTAACCATCAAATGAACAAAGTGCACACGAATGCGCAATGAAAGCTCACAATTAAGCACAAGGTCAAATCCGAGCTACAAGCTGGATTCAACTCAAGTGAATTCGAAAGACAACAAAATACAAAGGTCAATTCACTGCTGTCATGACTCAACTCAATGCAACAGTATAAATAAATACACTCGGCAAAGCTCAAAGACCAATACACAAGAATTCACAGTGCCAACTAGTGCACTAAGCAAGTACGGCGGTATAAAGCTTCAACCAAGTGAATATGCAATATGTACACAAATGAATGTACATAACAATCTACACATGGGCAAAATGAATCAGAGGTGCAACATGGAACTGCAGACATATGGACTAAACTTATGTGCAAGTTCAGTACACATCAAACAATATATGCATACACAAAAACATCTATATGTACGCACATATATGAAAGACTCGAGCATGCAAGACCACAAGGCAGAGCCTAAGTATCAGATCAAGTGGAGCCATGCACATGTGAATGGCCAAAAACAAGACAGCTCGAATGAACTACAATTATGAAATAATGCCAATGGAAACCAGACAACACAAATATGCATTGACCAAACAGTGAAACAAAAAGTAACATGCAGTTCAATGGTCAGTTAAGGTCAGACCAACCAGAAAATGTGAACAATATATGTAGTGATACACAGCAACAATGAAATGAAGTCTGTGTGCCAAAAAGGTCAGAGGCAATATAAATGCGGACTGCACATAAATGAAGACCACACGAGCTCAATGCATCCCAAATACTCAAATACGAAACAAGTGTATACATGTATATGAAGACAGCAAACACACTGAAATGCCACTACCTCAAATATGATCAGTGAACTATAGGATGAACGGGTATGCAGTGATAATACACAAGGTAAAATGTAAAGTCAAAGTCATTGTCTTCTCACGGTAGGTAATATGTCAAACACAAGTT
Organism: Allium cepa; assembly: GCA_030765085.1. Lineage (NCBI taxonomy): Eukaryota > Viridiplantae > Streptophyta > Magnoliopsida > Asparagales > Amaryllidaceae > Allium > Allium cepa. The sequence continues at coordinate 179,881,098 of CM060935.1, forward strand.
ACAAAAATCACTTTCGAACAAAGCATCAAGCTAAACTGCACATGAATATGAAACCTGAGCTCATAGGAAAACAGCTCCAAATAGACATTTTCACGTAGCAGTTTTAAAACAAGGACTGTTTTTACAAAGTATCAACTCAAATCAAACTACAATGACCAGAAGTTTCAAAGGAAAGTAAATCATATACAGGCATGCACCAGTGAACCAGAACCGACACTAAATACAAGTATACATGTATGTATGTATAAATATACACATACATATCTACATCATGTGAAACTGGACTAGCAAAAGACAGTACAAGCAAAGTCGAACAAATTCATATCCACAGAGTTCAAGGCACAGTACAGAAGCACCAAAAGTAATCAAGTGAAGTGGTCGAGATCAACAATTGACAAAGATTCAACTGTAAAGATTCAACTGTAACAGTTTAGTTTTAAAAACATCATCAAACAAGTATCACGTAAGCATAGCAGTAAAGATATAATGGCCAAAACAGCAAGTATAGTCGAACAAGATCAACACCAAAAATCAAGTGACTGAAGTCAAAAGTAAATCAGTGCCATAATAGCGAAATAAACAAACCAAGTCAAAAATCATCGACGTCGAACAAATCAAACTGCCGAATAAACCAGTTAACAAATTCAATAATTGTAGTAAGAATTAGATGTGAGTGCAAATGAAAATCACTCACTAAATCGAAGTCGAACGCCATCAAATAGAAGCAGCCGAAGTGAGCAATAAGAACGATCGATCAAAGCTACTCACGATGATCCACGCGATTGATCAACTAAAATCAGGCGCTTCAGAAAGCCCTAATTATATATCGAAGGGGAACGAAATGGAACAGCCGCCTTTATTTTCTTTCGTGCATTTTGTTTTTGGGTTAGAACGAATGAATATGAAAAAGAGGAATGGGTCGAATTGATATAAGAAGGGAAAGGGCCTAATAAAGCCCTCATAACTCTTTTAACAATTTTTCAAAAGAATTTCAACCCGGTTTAAAAACGCCCAATAGTAATTAGCAAACCAATTTAATCGTCTAATGACGATAATAAAATAAATGTGAAATCCCGGGTTATTACACGAAAGGACAACCCGTCGAATGTCTCTGCACCGACTGGTCCCCGGTATAGAGATTTGATCACCCTTTTGTGATGGGTAGTCTAGACGTGATAAGGGATTATCCGGATTGCAAGGGCTTCTTTTGAAGTGCCTTCGGCTCTGATCGAACCAGGAACAGACTTGTATGGATGTGTGTCTGACATTACACTTTGAGATGTAAAGATTGTTTCTATCAAATACATTTCTGTTTGGTGGCGGAGATTTATTCTCTTAGCTTAACACCCTTCTCTGAGACATACGAGCTCAGAAGTTATGTAGTTGATGGTTACTATTGATACATTCCTAATTTGGTAATGTGGCATATGAAGTGCTACTGATCATCTGTTGATCAAAGCATGGATTTTTTGAAAAGCGTAGCTTTGTGGACGAGACTTCGTCGAACCACACAACCCAAAATGGTCGAAACAGGAAGAATGCAACAAGGTTATTTGGGGGTAGTACCCCCTGAGGGTATGTTCATTTCCTTTTGGACAGAGGTGGTATCATGGTATGGAGCCTAGATACTTAACCTATGTGGTTGTTGGAAATTTATCACTTTGTGGTTGATGGTGAATCCCGAGATAAAGGTCGGTTACGACCGGGGGATGGCATACTCGTGTAGTAGTTACCTAGTTGTAGAGGTAACCCGGCCCTGTGTTGGAAGAGATCCGGTTAGGTTCTCGGGGCGGCCCTCCAGAGGCGTACCCATGTGGCAATGGGAAGTTCCTTGGCCTGACCATTTGTTGGAAATCCAATCATCCAATACGAGCCTTTACAGTTTTAGCTGCAGAACCTGCCATTTAACATGGTAGCTATAGTAGGCATACTAGAATGGTACGTATGATGGCAAAGGTTAATATTATACTTTCGAAAATGTTTTCAAACTATGAACTAATAATAATATTTGAAAGTGTTTTCTCGTATTAAGCATTTTTGATTGTCACAAGGAGATCAACGGTAATAAATTCAGGCTGAACAAGCTTATAAAATTTCACTTATTTAATTTCACAACCGATCGTACGACGGTGTACAATCCATCGATACGAACCATCTTCTTAATAACACACTATTGTATGTGAAATTAAATAATTAATATAATATCATTAAGAATTCGAATTCATTTCAAAGTATAAACATTTATTTTCCTTTAATTAATTCAATTATACTCCACTTATTCAAAAACCAAAGAATTTATACATAAATTATTTTTAAAAGCTTGATTACTTAATGTTAAAATAACTTATTTAAATGCCCAAATTAAAATAAAAATCTCAAAGCAAATCAAGTTTATTTTCCAAATTCCTTTGTCTATATGAAATTTTAAATAAACATTAACATTAAAGTAAATTGGTTTTAAAATATCTATTTTTTAAAAAAAAAATAACATAATTGTTATATCTATTGGAAAGTAAATTGATTTTTGGATTTGTTACATTTCAAGTCCAAATTCCTTTCATTAACAAAATCTTGCTTTTATTAAAACAAAACCTATTGGACCGAAGCCCACAACCCAAACAAAAACAAAGAACAAACCAATATTGGAATCTATTTAATTAAAATTACAACTTAATTGCAACCGGGCCAAAGCCCAACCCAGATAAAATCAACAACATGAATATGACAATCCCACCTTCCTCCTAACTCCTTCTCCTTTTTCTTTGTGTTAACACTAAAATTTGAACGCTAACACCCCGGTGTATGAAGTGAGATTGTGAAAGCACCACCCGATAGCTCGAGAACAGATTATAAGCAGATAATAGTGAAAAAACAGTAAACAACAGCAATTTTATAGTGGTTCGGCTTAAGAGAGAGCTTACGTCCACTTTGAATATCTTTATTGACGATTTGATTACAAGTCAATGCAGTTACACTTTGATTACAACACACTTTGAGTTTCAAGTGACTTAGAACAAGTAGCCTAAACTTCAATGTCGATCCAAATCTTTGAACACATGTTAGACATGTTTGATTTCTTCGTGAAGTTCCTTGAAGGTGTTGAAGTAGTTCAGAATGCAGCAGAGTAACGGCGCTTGAAATGAATGAGCCAAAAGTCCCTTGAATGTTGGGGGTGGCCATGTATTTAAAGGCAAATCTGGATAGAAATTTTTCACCCAAGTCCTGAGTCGTGACCGACTCAGGCTAAGCCGTGGCCGAGTCAAGTTGAGTCGTGGCCGGCTTATCTGATTAAGCATTTGGTCTTCTCACTAGCTCATTCTCTTGCTGGATTCTAAGCCAAGTCCTAAGTCGTTGGCGAGTCAATTCTCACTGGGACATGCATTGTGGCAACGGAATACGACTCAGTGGCTTTAAGTCGCGGACGAGTCATCCTGAGTTATGAGTCATTAAGTCATTTCTTAGGTCGTCAATCCTCTTGAGTCGTTTCTTATGATGAGTCGTGGACTTGTTGAGTCGCTGAGGCAATACCTTTGATGAGTCGGTAATGCATTGAGTCGGTCTATCTTGTGAGCCGTTAACTAGTTAAGCCACTCTGCTCCTTCAAGTCGTTGAGTCGTTGATCCACTGAGTCGTTGTCAACTCTGAGTTGCTGCTTTCCATGAGTCGTTGAGACGATAGTCTTGATGAGTCGGTAACTTATTGAGCCGTCCTGCCTTGTAAACCGTTAACCCCTTGAGTCGTAACCCTTTAAGTCGCTTTGAGCTTTAAGTCATTAACTTATTGAGTCGGTGACTCGATGAGTCGTGAGGCTTCCTGAGTCGTAGATCCTTCCTGAGCCGTTAAACACCTTAAGTCGTGGCCCATCCCAGGCCTTAACTCGTTGACTCCTTTAACTCGTGGGCCCCTTAACTTGTAGGCTGGAACGGGGTTAACATTTGCCCCTCGAAGCACACGCTTAAGTCGTAAGTCGTGTGCTTCGACTTATCATAACTCGGGCGTGCCGATTCGAGTTCCAGCTCTTCCAGATATAAAACTCTTGACTCGTTCCTCCTATCTCCCACTTCTTATCAACGATCCTCTAAACCGCATCCGCCATTAATACTTCTCTGAACCTTCGAAGGCGTCTCCGAGCTAATCAGTTGACGACTTATCCTTGCTATTACATTGCGTAAGTGAATTCAATATTTGTCCAACCATGTTTGCCGTTAAATCGTGAATCCCCATCCTCTGATTCTAATCCAACGTCATGCGTCACGTTGCATCCTCGAGCCAAGCTGCGATTGATTTCCAATCGTCATTAGCTATGTTGTTGCGGCTTACGAGAGCTCAGCTACGCGTTGAATGTACGATGGACCTGAGGCGATTCGAATCTGTCTTGGGTGATTTGTTGGTGCAGAGAAATAATAGGTTTTACTGAGGAAGTGGTGGATTTGGAAGAGACGAAATGACCCTTAACGGGTTAATGGGTTGGAGAGTGGACGACCGGTTGAGGAAATGATTTTGGATTCATACGGCCTAATTGGTTTTTTGATTGCACGAGCGACTCAGCCCCTTAGATCTTCATCACAACTCATCCTTTGAACCGCGAACGACTCAAATCATCTGCCGTGAACGACTTAAGCCATAGGCCATAAACGACTCAAGTCATAAGTCGTGAACGACTCAGCACTTGAACTATTTTTCACACCGAGTTGCTCCTTGTGGTTTGAACCTATGACCGGCTCAATTAGATGTAACCTAGGATTTGAGTCGCAACCGAGACAGGACTTGGAGAATTTCAAACTGCCTCGAACTAAAATCTTTTCCATTACTATGCCTTACGACTTAGAGAACCAGTGACTCAATGTCTTGGAGCATGAATAACCTAGCTTAACTTGCTTCATAATCTTTAAAATGTGGACGAGTTATCGCATTATACTGCTTTGAAGCATAATTCTGACTCGATCTTTGTCTTGAATTGCTGAAATAAACTGCCTTAATATTGAATTGTTTGGACTTTAACCTGCCAAACTTTGTTGCGTATTTTAGTTTTACAGATTGCTTCAATTTGCAAGTATACAACCTGTTTAATACAACAATCACAGAAAATCGGGACGAATATACTGCCATCGATTGCCCACATCCAATGACAGATTAGTCAATAGAGGATAAATGTTAAATAGATTGCGTGAATGAAGTACTTTAAACCAACGAATCCAAGTAGAGTGCTAAAGCAATGTTGAAATAGTCAACTGAAATTGACCAGTTTGCAATAACACTATACCTGAAACTTTAAATTAACAAGTCCTGAAATTTAGTAATTGATCAATTGCCAACTAGCTTAACTTCAGTTATATTTACTTGTTTATTTTCATTAGTTCTGCACAACACTTCACACTTTTAGGAAACGTGCACCTTCGCATTTGAACATCCAGTTGCTTGTGCAGAATGACATCTCAACAAGAAGAACCAATGGGCCAGGCTGAAGATGTCTTCCCAGTAGCCAACCTGTTGGATAACCCTCCGGAGAGAACTCCCACAACTCTGAATCAGCGGGTGTTTAACCAATTGCTCATCCAGTTTGGCATTGCCGAAGCTGATGCCTTACTGCCGGGGCCAAATAATACTGCAGATAGGCCCCCTTCTGGCTTTATTGCTGTCAATCGCCAAATGTGCTTGAGCGGTGCCATACCACCTTTTAATGACTTCCTTCAGCAGTTCCTGCTTTGATTATCTATCTCTCCATTCCAATTGCACCCCAATGGCCATGCCATTCTGATGGGGTTATGTGTGCTATTTAGTAGAGTTCTGGGCCGATTACCGAGCTTTGAGGAAATCTGCTACTTCTGCTCATTCACAAAAATTAAAGATCATCCCTCTATCGTAGTTATAAGGAGTGCTCGAAACCGCAAACTCATCACCGATCTTCCTGAAAGCGTTCATGGATTTCTAAATCAGTATTTCTTTGTTCGCTGCCCTCCATGGTTTTATGCCATCTGGAGAGTAGGAAGTAAGATTTTCCTGTTTTTATTTCTCCATTCTTGAGCTTTTCGAAATCTGAGTTGCTAAATGCTAACTTGGCTTCTTTTTTTTCTGTTTTAGCACTTCCTCCTCCCTCTAGAGATCCATGCTATAAACAAATTTTTGAGAGATTGAACGCCGTGGCAGCAGAAGAGAGGAGTATAAAGCTTTTGTTAAATGATGGATTTTTACATCAATATGGGCTTCTTCATTCCTCTCGCTTCACTCAGCCTCGTGAAGTCCCAACTGAAATTCCCGATTCTCCGACGGAAACTCCTGATGCCCCGGTCTCTACTAAAGAGCACATGCAGGGAGGAACCTCTATAGAAACTCCTCTAGTGAAGTGTTCAATTCCGAAGGATGCTGCGGGGCCGTCTGACAAGTCTGTACTTGCCCTAGTTATCGAAGAGGAAGAAACTCCACGATCTTCCGGAAGATCTGCTGACGAAGGAGTTGAGAAAGCAAGTCCCAAAAAACATGACGGTGATGATGTTTTCGAGGGGTTGAGCGATTTAATTGTGACTTCTCAAGAACTTTTCAAAGATGATGTTTCCAAAACTATCTCTTCTGTAATTGAGGCGACATCTTCTCTACAACAAATGTCAACTCCTTCTACTTAAGTTATCACTACCTCTACTCCACAGAGTGGTCTGTAACTTGATGCGTGTAGTTTACACGTTACACAACACTTAGGATTTTTCAGCACTTCTACGCATTCATCTTCTTATACTTTAAAGATTTCTAAAGCTTATTATTTTTATTCCAGATTCTCCAATGGGGCACAGCAGTTCATACTATGATGATTTCCAGCGCTACGGGAGGCATAGCCAATATCATTATAGGCGTCGCCTCCCCTCTTACAGAGAATCCGATGAAGAGGGGGCCATCAGGAAAGCAGACGAGAGACGAGCATATGAAGAACGTCACCGAAGAGAACAAGAAAGACATAACCCTCCCCACAGAGATGATGATACCCAAAAAAGAAAGACTCACGATGAGAGAGGTAAAGGTCACATGGATGATTCTTCTAGCAAGGGAGCTAAACTTACTGAAGAAACAATGCCGACAGTTTCTCAAAATGTTCCTGCTCAATCTCCTGCCCCTGTTCGTTTCGACATTCAAACAATCATCAACCGGCCCGCATACCAAGTTGGGCAAGGTCCTCCCACTCTTCAAAGTCGATTCCCTCAGTGGTGCCTGAGAGGGGTTCGATTTGATCTCGACTTGGTTCCTCTCGACAAATCGGCTATGCTATGAAATCTTGATACTGTCAGGACCGATATTGAAAGAATGTCGAACTGGCAAAAACTTGTCGATGAGCTTCAGAGGGTTAACCGAGCCAATCTCGAGGCCATGCTCACAATGGAGAACGATAAGGCTGAGTGGCAGAAGACTCGCGAACAGCATGACACCGAAATGAGAAGTATGGCTTCCTATAATGAAAAGCTGGAAGCGGAAGTAGAAAAGCTTAAGGAAGAATTAGCTACTTCATCTACTTTCTATTCTCAAAAGGAGAGCATGCTTCAGCAACAAGTACGAGATGCGCATGCCAGTCAAAGGGCAGTCGAAGATAAGCTTACACACAAGGAGAACGTCATAGAAGAATATCGCGCTGAAACTTTACAGCTGCGAGAACAGACCGGCTCTCAAAGCTTGGAGATAGAGATGTTAAAAGCTCGACTTGCTATGGCCGAAAAGGAGCGTGACGAGGCTGTTGCTGGTAAACTTGCGGCCGAAGAGGCCCATCAAGCAACCAAAGCTGACATTGGCTCCACATTATTTGATTTTTATCTCCACAGCATTTTGGGGCGTGGCAGCCTTGCCTTTCTAGGCCCTAAGTATGAAATTACACTAGCTGAAGTTTGGGAGGCAGCACTCGATATGCTCGGTGGTAAAGGTGCTAGCTACGCTGAGTCAGCTCTTGAAGGGCATTATCTTGATGATGATGCCCGCGCCGCTCTTGCCAAGGGAAAAGAGCAACTCGCCAGAGTGCGGGCCGGAATGGCGGAAGGGGAACGTTCTGAAAAAGAAATACCACCTACCGCTTCTGAATGTCCTGTAGTTTCTTCTGAAGTTGACATCACAGGTTCCAGTGCTCATTCGCTGCCTCCTACAAGAACCGGGGTAATTACCGCTACTGATGATGAGGCTTTGGAGGATATCGGGGCTCAAAATTATGAGATTGAACTAACGAAGCAAACATCTTCAGGTAATTTTGACATTGGTCCGATTCAGGTGGATCGCCTGCTTGCTCCTCAAAAGTTTGATGAGCTTCTCGATTACTTCTTGAATCTCGACGAACCCATATCTCCCTTCTTTTGGGGAGATACTAACATTTTTAATTTCTCTTCTTCTGCAGTTGAAACACCAAGTGCTGTGCAGACTTCACCTCCTCCGGTTATCCCTCCTCCGTCTCTTCAGGTGACCCCTCCTTCTGCTTCACAGCCCGGGTCACAAGAGGAGCAAATTGAGGCTCTTCATGGCTTGGATGACCCTATCGCTTCGCAAGAGCAGAAAGACGAGGGACTTGAAGGAGGCGAGATCTCTCCGGAGCGGACTCCTTCTGATGACGTAGTTTTGTCCGCTCTTGTTACTCCAGGGAGTGAGTCTTCTTCGAAGAGAAGAAAGAAGCACGGAACATCGAAGAGGAGGGGGAAGAAAATCATTGCTACTGAAGAAGAACCGGAAGTTGCACCAGTTGCACCTCCCTCTCCTTCTTCCCATATGCCTATAGATAGACCTGAAAAGCTAATCATTCGGCCGGGCAAAGGGTCCAAAGGTGGTAAGAAGAAGTGAAGAGTCGGGCTTCGGGCTTTTTGATTCCTTTTTTGTGTAATGGTCGAATGTTGTGCAGGCACCGGCCCCTGCTTTTTTCTTTTGAAACCTGTATCTGCAATTGAATAAAATGATCCTTTATTTGTACAAACTCTTGTTTGAATTTGAGAATGCATTTATTATTCATTTTTGCACAAGTTTATTTATATGATATTGCGGTGAACTTGTGGTATGTTGTTTGAGCGTATTTTACCGATGTAGCTATACCATTTTGTATGTAACTATACCATGTTGCCCCATACCATAAGCTTGCTGCAATATTTTATACTTTGAGGGGACTTGCACTCTTATTTTCTGAAGAATAATTACTTCATTCTTGAAGAAATTTTTCGTAGAGTACAACTTCCTTCATATAAGTTTTTACGCTTTGTCCTTCGAAGAAATCACTTTTTTTTTTCTTTTGCTTATGTACGCATTTTGCCAAGTGAATTCTTCTATGTGGTAAAGCGGGCCTCTGAAGGGTACTTTAACTTTCTTCTTTTTTTTTGAGGAAGGTTATTTTCTAGAATAGGTAAATCACTCTTCCTTTGAAAGATAAAGTATGCCCTTGATAAGGATTTTTTTTTTAAAATAGAAATTTGTACTTCTGAGGAGGGATTTTTCACGTTTCAACACTTGGAAGTTTTATTTCAATCTTGGTGAAACGTGTATCTCCAAAGAGTTGTGCCTTTGAAGAAAGCCTTTTCAGGTTTCAACACTTGGAAGTTTTATTTCAATCTCGGTGAAACGTGGGCTTCCGAAGAGGTCTTTCTTTTTGATTGTGTCCCCGGGAGGGGGTTGTACCTCTAAGGAGGGATTTTTCAAGTTTCAACACTTGGAAGTTTTATTTCAATCTTGGTGAAATGTGTACCTCCAAAGAGTTGTGCCTTCGAAGAAAGCCTTTTCACGTTTCAACACTTGGAGGTTTTATTTCAATCTCGGTGAAACGTGGACTTCCAGAAAGGTCTTTATTTTGTTTTGCATTTCAACTTTGGTGAAGTGAAATTCCGAAGGCCGGTTGTTACACTTCAACTCCTGGTGAAATGGGCCTCCGAAGAGGGCTTTTATTTTGATTGCATTTCAACTCTGGTGAAGTGAAATTCCGAAGAGCGGTTGTTACACTTCAACTCCTGGTGAAATGTGCCTCAGAGAGGGTTTTTATCGCCTGGAAGTTACTCTCTCATGGTTGGAGGGTCATGACTCCTCCAATCTTTTTTGTTGAGTAGAGAACTTTCTTTTTTGTGGCGTATGACCCATTAGAGGTCTTTATCCTCCGAAGAGTTGTGCCTCCGAAGAGGACTTGTGCTGCCGATGACGGCTTTGGTTGTTCCCTTGTCCACTTGCTTATGCCTTTTCAGCGATCCTCTTTTTTTTTGTTACAAGTAATTTGTTTAATCCAAGGAAGTGTACTTCATTGTCAGGCAAGTTCGTGAGAACGAGCATCAGCTTCTTAATTGGATGTTTGTTTGTTCAAACGATCTCAATTTATTAGCAAAGGCCCGTTTCTGTCGAAATCATAGGCCGTTCAATTGAAGTACTTCCTATCTAGGATTTGAATTCGGAGCTTTTGTGACTTGAAATTTGGCGAGAATCACTTGGTCTTATTATGTGCAAGTTTCACTTCCATTGTCTGCAAAAATTTAAATCGACATTTCAGCAATACATTCTATGTACTTTTTATATCGAAAATAAAGCAAACATGTAATAATAATAAGGAACACAAGATTTATAGTGGTTCGGCCAGGAAATTGGGCCTACATCCACTTTATATTTTTTATTATTTACTTGCATCAGTTTTACAATTGCCTTTAATTACAAGAATCATACATTCATAATTCTTTTTACAATATTTCAACAAAATTTTCAAGTAAAGTATGGACGCAAATGATTGCTGTTCCATGCCCTTGGAATTTGATCTCCTTCAACAGTAGTGAGTTTGAATGTGCCGTCAAGAAGCTTCTGACCTATGACATATGGTCCTTCCCAATTTGGCCCAAACACACCTGTCGCTGGCATAATTCTCTTCAGCACTAGGTCTCCAATCTCAAAGTTGCGTTGGCGAACTTTGGAATTGAAATGTCTGGCTATCCTTTGCTGATGAGCTGCAATTCTGAGATTAACCTCATCTCTTTTTTCATCAAGGAGATCTAGCACTTCAAGCTGTAGCTTTTCGTTTTCTGCTTGATTGAAATGGATTCTTCTATGCGAAGGGACCTCTATTTCTACCGGAATCATTGCCTCTGACCCGTATGCTAATGAAAACGGGGTGTGCCCAGTCGCAATTTTGTGAGTGGTTCTGTATGCCCATAGTGCCAGTGGTAGCTTATCGACCCAACCACCTTTTGCTCTTTCAAGTTGCTTTTTGATGGTTGAATTAATAATTTTATTCACGGCTTCCACTTGCCCGTTTGCCTGCGGATGAGCCACTGCTGAGAAGCTTTTTCTGACTTTGAATCGCTTGCAAAAATCTTGGAATTCTTCACTTTCAAACTGAGTACCATTGTCTGTAATTATTTTTTGAGGCACACCGTATCTGCAAATGATGTTTTTAGTCACAAAACTTATCATCTTCTTTGAGGTGATAGTAGCCAGTGGTTCAGCTTCTGCCTACTTAGTAAAATAATCTACAGCAACAATGGCATATTTAATTCCAGATTTGGCAGTTGGTAACGGTCCTACAAGGTCTATCCCCCATATCACAAACGGCCATGGACTGACCATCTGTGTTAGTTCAGTGGAAGGAGCTCTAGGAATTTTGGCGAATCTTTGGCATCTGTCACATTTTCGGGAATACTTTGCTGCATCTCGATTAATTTCTGGCCAAAAATATCCGTATCGGAGAATTTTCTTTGCTAATGTTTGGCCACCTGAATGATCACCACATTCTCCTCCGTGTACCTCCACTAGGATTGCTTTGGACTCTTCCCTGGATACACATCGAAGTAATGGCATTGAGAATCCCCGTCTGTATAATCGGCCATCCTGGATTATATATCGAGAGGCTTTTTTCAGTAGCTTTTGTCGTTCTTTTGAGTTCCCTGGTAAGGATCCATTGAGCAGATATTCTGTTATCAGAGTCATCCATGATTCTTGCTCTTGAGACATGCTCATGATCCAATTAATGTCCATCTCATCAATGCTAGGAGTCGACAGGACCTCCACTGGAGTTAACCCCAGAAATTGAGCTTCGCCTGTGCTAGAATACTTTGCGAGAGAATCTGCTTTCATGTTTTCTTCTCGAGGAATGTGACTTATCATGTAATGATCGAAATCACCCAGGAGTTTCCAAGCCTTTGACAAGTAGGCGGGCAGATTTCCCCCTTTTGCTTGGAATTCCTTTTTGACTTGGCATACAATAAGCTGAGAATCACTGAATATCTGTAACGCTCGGATGTTTAATTCTTTAGCAATCCTTAAGCCAAGGGCTTCGTATTCTGCTTCATTGTTTGTTGAAGGAAATTCCAATCTTAGTGCATAGCATAATGATCGGCCTTAAGGGGTCTCAAGTACAACTCCGGCTCCAGAACAGTAGTCGTTTCTCGCACCATCGACATATAACTTCCATTGGATTGGGGAATCGTCGACCGTTTCCTCCTCACTGTTACCCTTATCTGTGAATTCTGTGATGAAATCCGCTAAAGCTTGTCCATTGATTGCTTTTCAGGGATGATAAGTGATGTCGTACTGACTGAGTTCAATATTCCACTTTAGAAGACGACCCGAAGTCTCAGGGCGAAACAGGACTTGCTTTAAAGGTTGATCAGTGAGGACTCTGATAGGATGAGCTTGAAAATATTGCCTCAACTTCCTAGATGCAATTAGTAGGCAATAGGCGAGTTTTTCCAACTTAGAGTAATTCATCTCTGCCCCAGTGAGTCTTTTGCTGATATAGTAAACTGGATGTTGAATCCTTTTGTCTTCTCGTATCAGCGCTGCACTTAAAGCATGAGATGGTACTGCCAAGTATATAAGAAGATTCTCGCCATCGCCAGGCCTAGAAAGTATTGGAGGCGTTTCCATATGGCGAATTAATTCATCAAAGGCTTTTTGGCATTCGGGAGTCCAATCGAAGTTTTTCTTTCCTTTCTTTAGGGCGTCAAAGAATGGGATGCATTTATCTGTGGCTTTGGAAATGAACCGACTCAAGGCGGCGACTTTTCCATTGAGACTTTGCAATTCCTTCTTTGTTCTAGGGGCTTTGACTTCGTTTAATGCAGTAATTTGAGCTGGACTGGCCTCAATGCCCCTAGCGCTCACGATGAAACCTAAAAACTTGCCGGATTCCACTCCAAATGAACATTTTAAAGGATTGAGCTTCATTCTGTATTTTCGGAGGACTGCAAACATGTCTGCTAAGTGTTCTATGTGATCCACTGCATTCTTAGACTTTACTAACATGTCATCGACGTAGACTTCCATAGTCTTGCCCAGTTGTGGTTTGAACATAGCATTAACAAGTCTTTGGTATGTTGCCCCTGCATTCTTCAACCCGAAGGGCATAACTCTGTAGCAGTAAAGACCAATGTCGGTGATAAAGCTCGTTTCCTCCTGACCTGGATCATGCATCATGATCTTGTTATATCCGGAGTAAGCATCCATAAAAGATAACAATTCGTGTCCCGCTGTTCCGTCTACCAGTTGGTCGATTCTGGGTAATGGGAAGCAGTCTTTGGGGCAGGCCTTGTTTAGATCTGAAAAATCGATGCATACTCTCCATTTTCCGTTGGCTTTCTTAACCAGCACTGGATTTGAAACCCAATTCGGATAGGTAGATTCTTTGTTAAAATTATTCTCCATGAGCCGATCAACTTCTTCTTTTAATGCCGCCGACCTTTCTGGACCTTGAGTTCTCCTTTTCTGTTTCACAGGTGTAAATTTTGGATCAATATTTAGAGCGTGTACTGCAACTTTTGGGGATATTCCGCACATATCGGCATGAGTCCAAGCAAAAACATCTAGATTTGCCTTTAAAAAAGATATTAAGATATTCTGAATTGACGCATTAAGTTGTGAACCCACATTCAACACCTTGTTTGGGTCCTTTGGGTCAACAGGTATTGGTATTGTCGTTTCCACTAGTACCACTCTATTTTCCCCTGCACTGACTTTTTTAGGGTCCATCTCTTTCCTTGCTCCGCTGTGCTCGCCAGTGCAGGGTCCGCCCTGTAATTGCTACAAGGCTGGTTCTTTGATGTGGACTGGGGCTGCCGCATTCTTTCCCATTTCTCTTTCTCTGGTTTCTCGTAGCTCTGTCAGATAACACTCTCGCCCAGCATTTTGATCCCCTTTTATAACTCCTACTCCATTGTCTGTAGGGAATTTAATAGTGAGGCACCACGGGGAAAGAACAGCTTTGAACGCTGCCAGAGTTGGACGACCAAGGAAAGCATTGTAAGCAGAAAATTCGTCGACAATCACAAAAGTTTGCTTGCGGACAATTTTTCTCTCTCCTTCTTCAAGTTCCACAAACAAATCAATGGTTCCTACCGGCTGCTTTGGCTCCCCAGTGAAGCCGGCAATTTTCTGCAATGAGGCTTGCACATCAGCCATAGGGATCTTCATTTGGTCGAATGTTTTCTTGAAGAGGATATTGCAGGATGCGCCACAATCAATGAGAACTCTTATGACACTAGCTGGCCCGATACCAGCTGAGATGACTAAGGGATCCAAGGTAGGAGCTTCAATACCTGCGGAATCCCTAGCTTTGAACACAATATCATCATCGAAAGTTCTTTGTTGCTTCAAGGGCGTAGCACCTTCCAAAACGAATACATCTTCCTCGGTCGGTACATACTTTAAAGCTCGGGTATACCTTTCCATCTCACCCCAGCTTCTGCCCGCTGGGTGACGTCCTCCTGTAATGACATTGATAATGGGCCTTCCAGATTCATGCCCTGCAGCCTTCTCACTCGTCCTAGGCTGATGAGTAGGAGCCTGTTGCCCCTGACTAGATGAAGCAGGATTGTTGCTATTCTTTTTCACAAATTGCTGCAGTTTGTTTTCCCTTAGCAACTCTTCAATCAGATTTTTCAACTGGCGGCATTCGTCGGTCTCGTGACCGGGTTGATTATGGAAGCGGCAGAACTTCCCACTCTGTATAGCCTTTTTCCCGGTCCTTAGAGGAGGAGGTTTAGGAAAGTCAATAGAATCTTTAGTGGCAAGGTAGATACGCTCCGGCGTATCTGATAAAGGAGTATATTCTGATGGCTTGAAGGATCGGGGCTTCTTCAGATTACTCTGTTTCTTCCCATTATTATTTTCCCTTTTTTGCCCTACAGATTCATTCTTGCGTGGAGCAACAGTGTTATCTTCAGCTTTTTCCAGCACTGCCTTTACCGGTACGGGACGGCTTTCCAAGTGCATGAATTCATCTGCTTTTTTATAGAATTTTTCAAGGGAATTTGGTTCCTTCATGTTTAGCCATTTCCCAAATTCGCTCGACTTGTCGATGGCCCTCATTAGATAGGTCAAGATCATCCGTGGTTCTGCATTGTCTACCTCGGCCAGCGCTATATTAAAGCGATTCAAGAAAGATCTGATAGTTTCACCCGGATTCTTTCTAAACTTGACAATGACATAATATCTTTGGCTTTTGAAGCGTATAGTCTGAACTTCTCCTTGAACTTCCGGGTTAAGTCAGAAAACTGATCGATAGATCGGACTGGCAGCTTGGTGAACCAAAGCAGAGTTACGCCTTCCAGGTATACGGGAAAATATCGGCACTTTATTTCATCAGAAGCCCTGACACCTGTCATGTGCCAATCATACTTATACAAGAATTCGTTCGGATCACTTGTTCCTTTGTAAGCTGGAATGGTTAGAGGGACAAACTTCCTTGGGAATTCAGCCTTCAAGATTTTCTCAGTAAATGGAGTTTTACTTGGGGCAAAACCCCATTCTTTCTCGTCTTCAACCCTCTGCATACTCTCTTTCATGATTTGTCGGACCATTCCAGAATGATACTCCTCATCATGTCGAGTTCTAGATCCACCAACCTCAGGAAGTGTTTGTTCAAAGGGGCTAGCAGCCCTTTCAGGAGCATTCCTTTCTTCAGCCTCATGAATGTTGCAAGCAAAATTCCTTTCATTACCTGCCGGTTGACGGTTTGCCCCAAGCAAATCGTTCAACCTATTCAGAATTAGGGCATTCTGGGCATTCTGAGCCTCGAATTGTGCATTTTGAGCATTGATCTGTTGGTTCAGCCCTAAGATTGCAGCATGCAGCTCTGCCTTTGTAACCCCGACAGCTGGAGTGGCTTGATTCGATATAGGGGAAGCGGAGGTTCCCTCTTGAATATTCCCAGATCTGACAGATCTACTTTTCCTTCCAGGAGCCATAATCTCGGATAGACTTCTGGTTTTCAAGAAAATTCTCTCTACAAACCTCTGTGAAGCAATGATGATAGTTCTCCTGAGTTCAGTTCTCAGTGAAAGCACCAAAAATGTTAACGCTAAAATTTGAACGCTAACACCCCGGTGTATGAAGTGAGATTGTGAAAGCACCACCCGATAGCTCGGGAACAGATTATAAGCAGATAATAGTGAAAAAACAGTAAACAACATCAATTTTATAGTGGTTCGGCTTAAGAGAGAGCCTACGTCCACTTTGAATATCTTTATTGACGATTTGATTACAAGTCAATGCAGTTACACTTTGATTACAACACACTTTGAGTTTCAAGTGACTTAGAACAAGTAGCCTAAACTTCAATGTCGATCCAAATCTTTGAACACATGTTAGACATGTTTGATTTCTTCGTGAAGTTCCTTGAAGGTGTTGAAGTAGTTCAGAATGTAGCAGAGTAACGGCGCTTGAAATGAATGAGCCAAAAGTCCCTTGAATTTTGGGGGTGGCCATGTATTTATAGGCAAATCTGGATGGAAATTTTTCGCCCAAGTCCTGAGTCGTGACCGACTCAGGCTAAGCCGTGGCCGAGTCAAGTTGAGTCGTGGCCCAGCTCTTCTCGTCGACGAAGTCGACAGAAATAAGTTTTTGAAGGAAAATAATTCATCTAACAATATATCGAAGTATAAAACGCTGAAAATTATAAATCTACCACTAAAATTCACAATTTCACAAAAGGATCAAGTCTGTATGCTTGAATTCTAGAATTAACAACATTTATTTTTCACTATAATTTGATTATACACTGTAAGGTAGAACCCTGTCGAACTTCACAGCAAAATATGCTTCCAAACTATATTTAACAATTACTAAACTAGAAAACGAACATATTACTAGTTCACATCAACATGCAAAACGATCTAGGTGAAGAGCTATATATTTTTAAATGCTGGGATGATCTAAATATTTATATTAGAGGCATAGGATATTTCATTTCCATATTTTAAATCAAAGTTTCTCACCTTAAACATTGATTCCTGAACTTTTTAAAAGTTAATGCTTAAGCCTTTGGTTTGAAAAGTTGAAATCTTAAAAATTGAATGCAATTTGCTTTTGAATTTCCTGGATTTGAATCGAACAGAGAAAGCTCCAGTCTCCTTCGTTTTGCAGAATACTGCTTCCTCTTCTTTTACTTTTAAATTTTGATTTCCAATTTTATACAAATTGAACAGAGGTTTTGTTTTTAATCTCTTAAACCAAAATCCAAATCTAAAATGCTTATATATATACACAACTTTGAAATATTTGTTCAGATTGGAAAGATATTTTTTGGAGGCTAAAATGATATATTCTTTTTACTGAGTGAAATTTGAAAAGAAATAAAATAATTACCACCACAAGTTTCAGCTGTTTTTTTGCCAACTGTAAGTTTGTTTACTGATAAAATCTACCCTATTTTTATTTTATTTTTTATTTTTTATACTTACAGTAAATGATTTACAGCCTTTCTCTTATTATATTTATATAAACTATATAATGTTCAAAGTATACGTAACTATGAAGTTAGATAACCTATTGTTATCTTTGACAAACTAGTGTTGTATTTGTACATTTGTTGCAAAATAAGAATTGCAAAGTGATTTTTAAAACATCTTCAAAGCTTTCATTTATCACTTATACATTTTGAAATAAAAGTGAGAAACTATTAAAATAACCTTCTTTGTTAATATACTTGTATATATGTGTTACTTTAAACCAAATGAACTAAAATAATATTCTACACTTCCATGCAATTCAAAACCAAATGAAACTTGCTATTTAAATAAAATAACATTTCCAATATACATATGTTATCTTAAAACAAGGATTACAAAGTGATATTAAACTATTTTTAAGCCTTTGTGTACATATGTAACCATATATACAAATTTTTATTGATAATATAGAAATATATTATTTCTAAATAAATCAAGCCATTTCCTTCATTATTAATTTATAGCATAAGAATATATTACTTCAAGATAACTAAGTTCATTGATATTTATATGTAAATTGTTTCCTATTTACTCAAGTGATTTTTATATATATCAATTTACAACATTTTTATCTATTAAATATTATAAATTTTCCTTTTACTCTTAACATAACACATATATATAATTTACTTATTCAATGTATATATATTATTTAAGAACTTATAACTCCTTTATTTAATATAAAAAATATTGTTCATATATACCAAAATAAAAAATATCACTTTTACTTCACTATGAATTTCCATCCAATTTTATTACATATAAGATTTGATTTTCAATCAAATTAATTTTTTTTATTATATTTCAACTTTAGAATAAAATATACATATTTATCTTTAAAACAGAAATATGTATTTTTAATCTAACACAATATATGCATTTTTGCTTTTAAACCAAATCATACATATAAGAAATTCTATTTAAATTAAATTTGTAATTTGATATAGATTTGAAAATTCAAGTTACACTAGTTTAGAAAATTGTATACAATCATAAATCATTAACTAATGGGAATATTGTATATTAAAATACAATATATTGAATTAATATTCATAACTCGGGATATCCAAAATCCCGGGTCATTAAATTTATCAAAACCAAAACCTGAGCAAGTGATCAAATAAGAGAACAAGTTCAAATCAGTTTTAAACAAAAAAATTAAAGCAAGAGCAAAGATCATCTCAAACCTGAAGCCTGAATTTGTCTCAAACATAAGTTAAAGCAAGAAGATCAAAGCTTCATTTCAACTAGCTAGGCAAATCAAAGTTTTCAACAGCAAACAACAAACAAGTTCAAAGATCAAAACCAAAGTACTTCCTAGATTTTCAAATTCAAAACAAATATACAGACTCTTTGTTTTCTTCTTTAACAGGTGAGTAAACTACTTATAAAGGCTCAAATATTGGTTTGCATGTGATGATGAATGATAATGATAACTTGTTTACTGTTGCATGGATGTAAAATATTATGCATGTACATATATACATGAAAATGATGCGTACATGTATGGAAATAAGAACATTTCCTCTGTTCCAGGTTTACGGTGTTTAAAACCAACTCAAAAATCAATATCTTTTCACCTATACTCTTATAAGCTTTAATGTTTAAACCAAATGTGTTTGAATTAACATGATTCAGATTTTAAAAATGCTTTTAAGTGTAAGTAATAAGTGGATTTACTGGAAATTAGAAAAAACAGGAAAACTCAATATATGTTGGAAATTCAAGAATCATGATTTCCGGTTTCAATTATATCACCTAAAACATTTTCAAAAACGATGATGTTTAAAAGTGGAGTCATGATTTTTAAGTATGTATTTATGGAGAAATCGTGAGTTGAACAGAAATTGATTTTTCTTCCATTTCTGGCAATCGAAGGGTGGTGGGGTTTCGTGTTCATCACTGAGGGTAGCTTGGAATTGGCGAACCTAGGAAAAACATTATGTGGATTTTTAAACCACTGTAGTGGCTGAACGTTGTCAATGTAGGGTTTAAACCCAGTTTTTGGTCGATCCTATTATTGAAGCAATTCCGTCGTCAATGGCGAATCGAACTCGACCGGGGCAAGTGTAATCGAAGCGTGGGTCTTCGACGAAGAGATGAAAGTGATGGCGAGGTTTCAGATGGTCGGGATCGATGAGGCGAGTCAATTTTGGTTGATCTGAGTTTGGGTTCAAGGTTGTGTTGAGTAGCTCGATCTTGGGTTCGTCGTCGATTCGAGGTTCTGGGTGGTCTTTGGGTTCGAGCAGATGGTCATCGACGTGTTGAAGGTGGCGAGATCAATCGAAGTTATTTGGAACTCCTATGCATGTGCACAAGGTTTCAGGCAGCTATTTTGTCACTGATGGATTCAGGGAAGGTGGAGACTAGAAGTCGATTTCGGGAAGTTAGGTTGTTGGCTCGAGTGTGTTCGCGTGAGATAATATGTTAAACAGGTTTTAAAAACTTAAGTTAAAAAAAGAGGAAAAAGGGTGGCTCAGGAAAGAACTCGAGGGAATTAGATTTTGACTCGGAATGATACTCGAGTTAATCTCGTGTATGTGAAGTTGCGATTTTCAATATTTAAAACAAATTCAAATTTAAACATTGTTAACTCATTCTTTTAAATAATTGTTTTTATTTATGTATGGAATTAGTTTAAGGTTTTAAAGTTAATTGTTTTTAAGTAATTAAGTTTAATTTATTTAATCACGTGACCATTATTTATAAATTAATTCTTAAGTTATTTAAATTAAATTTAATAATGTAATTAATAAGTTAATTAAGAAGAGATACCTTAATTGTTAATTAACTAAAAGGTTTAAGTTAATTTATGTGTTAATGATTAGTAATCCAAGGTTTATTAAACAAAGATTTTTACTGATAATTAAGTAATAAATTAAAATAATGGTTTATCTTTTAATTAATTAAAATGTTAAGTAACTAATGATTAAAGTTAATTAATGAAATTAGTTAAAGGATAATTACTTATAGAATAATTACTTAATATAAGTAATTAAGGAATAATTAAGATTAATTAATTAATAATTAAGATTAATTAGTTAATAATTAAGATTAATTAGTTAATAATTAAGGATAATTAACTAATAATTAAGGATTAACTAATTGATGATTAAAGTATAATTAATTAATGATTAAGGATTAATTAATTAATTAATAAGGATAATTAATCATTAATTAAAGGATAACTCATGAGAGTAATTATGTTATTAATTAATTAAACAATTAATTAAAATGGTTTATAATTACTTAATGTTAATTAATTAGGGTTTAGTGATAAGTAATTATTTTATTTTGAGTTAATTAAATTAATTATAACCATATGATTAATTAATCCTACTTATAGATGATTGGATGGTTGATATCTCTGATATGTGATTTGTGATACTCTATGTTATGAATTGCTTTGGATTGAGTTGTGATATCTGTCATATATTGCTTTCTGATTGTGAACTTCTGAATTGAAGTAAAATTGTTGGCCTTTAAAATGGCATTTGAATTTTGATGCGGCCGGGGGTCATATTCCAAATGGTTATTCGAAACCCACATCGAATCTGAAAGGTGAATCCTTTGTTTAAAGGATTATAAACGGAAATTTGTTGTGACTTATGTATCCACATGTTTTTAAAATAGGCGATCATTATTCGGATAAGTCGGGAGAGGGCATTAAGTCATAAAACCCATTTCAAATAGTGATACAAGGAAATGGGATTGCATTTGAAGACGGTGGTTGAAGACCGGGTATTTTCGAGAACGAAAGGATTACCTATCGATTGTCTCTGCACTGAGTTGCTCCGGTATAGAGATTCCCTATTTGATGGGAAGTCCGGTCGGGATTGTGGATATCCGGATTTGCAAGGACTTCTTCCTTAATTGGATGAAGTGCCTTCGGTTCCATTTAGACCCAGAATGAACTTGTATGGATGTGTGTCTAACGTTACACTATGAGATGAAAATTTGGTTTCTATCAAATACATTTTTGTTTAGTGGTAGAGAATTTATTCTCTTAGTTTAACACTCTTCTCTTAGATGTACGAGCTCATAGGTTATGTAGTTGATGGTTACTAGTGATATATTCCCAATTTGGTAATGTGGCATGCTAAGTGCTGATCATTGGTTGATCGAAGCATGGCTTCTGTGAAAAGTGTCGCTTTGTGGGACGAGACTTCATCGAACCTCATATCTCAGAAATGGTCGAAAGAGGAAAAGGTGTAGTAAGGTTATAGGAGTCTCACCCCTCAGGGTATGTGCATTTCCTTCTAGATAAAAAGTGGTATTCTGGTATGGAGCCCAGATAATTTGCATATGTGGTTATTGATCTTAAGGGCCCTCGACAAAGGTCGGTTACAACTAGGGGATTGCGTACTAATGACAGTTAGTTAACTAGTTACAGAGGTAGCCTGGTCTTGTGTTGGCAGAGATCTGGTTAGGTTCTCGAGACGTCCCTCCACAGGCATACCCTTTCGGATAAAGGAAGTTCCTTAGCCTTGGGCATTTGTTGAAAATCCAATCAACCAAATACGAGCCCAATAGGGTTTTTGTTGTATAACCTGCCATTCTTAAATGGTAGCTATAGTAGGCATAATATGATGGTATCTGTGTTGGCTAAGATTAATATTATACTTTTGAACTGTATTCCACACTATGCACTAATAATAATATCAAAAGGATTTTCGCGTATCAAGCATGCTTGATTATCATAAGGAGAAACCTTCCCCAAGTGTGCGATCACATTGTGTGTATGGCGGGAGACCTTATGGTAGTTTCATTTTCCAAAAGCATGAACGGATTTGTTTTTGTAATTTGTTTTTATACAAACAACCGTGTTATGTTTACTTATACCAGTCCTATGACTGACCCGGAGTTTATTGCTCCTTTTCTAAACTCTGGGTGTCCATAATTTTCCACACAGGCAGCCTAGAGTCAGTTATCCGTGTTTTGGAGCTAGTTCAGATTGTAGATGTAGATTCGAAAATCTTTGAAGTCTTTGGTTTTGGAAGCTGTTGGGTTTTGGAAGCTTTTGGGTTTGGAAGTCTTTGGAGGATTGGAGCATTTGCATTGAAGTCGTAGTATGTTGGATCCTTTTTGAGGACCTCTGTTAATATTATTCCCTTGATTTTGTTCCGCTGTCATGTTAAATTTTCTGCTGTGGTGTTGTATCCTGTTGTTGTATATATTGTGCTCTGATGTTGGTTAGTCATTTGTTATCAAAATATTGTATCAATATTGTATCCATATTGTTTATCAATGAGATCATCAATTTTGTTTCCGTTGTGTTGTTATCATCTAATGTGTTATAAGCTCCAGCGAATTGGACACCAACGGTTGAATCTCCGGCATTCGAATACGAGTGAAGTATTGGATGTTGATTTTTGAAAGCTGGATTCCGGATCGTCACAGTTTATAACTTAGAATTTCTCTTTCCATGTCTTATTGATAGTAAACAAAATCTTGCGCTTAGGAAAATTATGCTTTTACATCCAAAAATAAACCTCCCTATGCAAATTTTACTTGGAAAATTTGAAAAAGTTTTGAGGGCAAAAGGGAAGGTTCCAAGGTACAACAGAATGATATCTAAAAAATGGGTGGAATTGTAAAGAATGTCCATCTAAATTCCTTTTTTGATATACAAGCACAAACTCAGAAACTGAATATTTAAAAAAATTAATGTGCAAATTATACATTTAGTTTTGGATGGCATACTAGAAATGGCATTTAGTATCGTTGAAAAAATGCTATCAAAAGTTGTAATAGAGTTTCGGTAAACACTATTATACGACATGCAACTAAAAGTCCGAAACTTGTTGTTGTGTTGTAGAAAACGCTATGAAAACTTAACATATGTGGCCTTTTAGAAATGCTACAAAAGTTTATTTCTGCAGTGCTTATCAGCTCCCATGAAAGTCAACATTTTTGTAACTTGCTACAGTATATTTTTTGTAGTGTTTTTTCACTGCTACAATAAATTTTTCTAGCATTTTTTTTCTACCACAATATATTTTTGTAGGTGTTTACATTTATTTCCGTAACATTTAAAAAAACGCTAGTAAAATTTGTTGACGTTTTGAACATGCTACTGTTTCCTATTCGTAGCTTGTTCCAGCGATCACTAACATATTTTTCGTATTAAAACCAATAATAAATCACATTATAGTCGGAATCAAACAATTAAAAAAAACTTTAGTCATATAATCAAACATGATATTCTTAACCATTTCAATTTTAGTTCTTCTACAAAATTAGTGAATTCATAACATAATCATTCATAAACAAGTTTACAATACTAACTAAATATTATAATATATATTAATTAGGGCCATGTTCATTACTAGATTACCCACAGTTCTTTGCTATAGCTAATCTTTACTTCAAAAGGCTAATTACTTGTAGATAAATACAACAATCAACAATAAGAATTATCGACATGAATTATCAAGTAACATTTAAACATATGCATTCAACCATGAATTATAATAAAATATTTTAATTAATAAAAATAATATATATATATATATATATTATAATTAAAGAAGAAAGTGTATTCTCCCTTTGCTTGGCAAATTAAATAGCTTTTCTTGGAAAATTAAATTATGAAACAAAATACCAGTTATATAGATATTGACGAGCTATACTATAATCAGTTCATAGATTAAGTTATAGTGTAACGACCCAAAATTTTCTAACCCGAAAATTCCAGATAGTTATGAAAAATAAGAAAGAGATATAATAAGAATAACAGAAACAGCAAACATCTCACAATCACAGCGGATAAAATATAATATCTGTCGATTACACTTTAATACCATTAGAGTTTTCACAAATATACAGTCACTGATCATATACAAATCATGTCTCCGATATATAATAATATACTGCGGAGGAAATACTTTAAATGTACTTGTCATCCAGCTCGTCTCCTGAGATCCAGAACGTGCTTACCTGAAAATCTGTAATACTCGGTCTGACCCGAGCATTACATCATAGTAACACCCGGGTTAGGCTGGAAACCAGCGTGAGTAAACCATCTAACATGGAATACCAAGCAACAACCAATATAAAAAGCCTGGTAACTCAATAAATTTTACAAGTCACAATTTGTTATGGACATAACTTATTTCCAAATAAGTTTCCTAAGTCTCAAAATTAGATTTAATAATCCAATTCATTTGAGTCCAATCATTTCAAACTATCAATTTTCTCATATTAATTTATAAGAAATTCGAAGTGGTTTCGGGTATCTCCCAATACCCAATTCCGACCTCTTCGAGTCTCATGTCATCATATCCCAAGTTATAGATACGAAAACTCATTCACTTCATAACAGAGATAACAACTCATTCAAAGCATCCAATACCATTCAATCAACCATAAGCAAAGCTTAATCGCATACAAGGCAATTCAATTTTCAAATTGAATTTCACACCCCGATTTCTTAGATTTCTTCATTAATGGATTCCCAAACCAATTAATTAATCAACTCTCCGTATTTATTCGTCATAATTAATCACCCTGGATTTAATTATCTTCTAATTCCGTTCAAGTAATTATTTTTAATTAATTTCATGAAAATAATTAGTCTTAACCCAAGTTCAATAAATAATCTAAATTACCTCAGGAATTAATTAATTATTGAATTATATTAGTCCACAATTGCTTATATTAATTAACTTCCCATAAGTCACTTATAGTGATTTATTTCTTAATGAATCAATTTCTGATTACATCATTGATTTTATAAATTTGATGATTTTTCGTTTACATTTCGATTTATTCTAATCTAATTTAATTACATTAATCATTAATTAAACCATAAATATTAATCATTCTTGATTTATCTCAACCGATAATTAACTATCCTTTATTTACTTCATTCATAAATCAATTTCTCCTTAATTAATCATCTTAATTAATCTCCTGATTTATTTCGCAAAGTAATTATATTTTATTAATTTCGTTTAGTAATTACTTATCAAATCATCCAATGCTTATTCCGAATTACTTACACTATATTAATTATCTTAAATCGGAATTAAGGCAACCCTGTATTACTAAATTAATTAACCCAAATCATTAATTATTTGAATTAATTAATTATCCATTTTAATTATTCTGTTAATTTAATGAATCACAATTATTAAGCCCCTTATTAACTTTAAATTGAAATATTTCCTTCTTTATGCTTTAACATTAAACAATTTTAAACTCGAATATTTCGAGTCAAGCAACAACTAACTCGAGAACCAACCGAAATCTAAGTCACACCATCACCAGTGCACATCCAGTCAAATTAATCATCTAACAAAACATTACATTTCAATATAAATCCAAGAGAGTGAGATTTACTCACCTTTGCTCCTATTTGCAATCCACCTCAAACTTGCCTTAGTTTCCTCGATTTCGACGTTGTATAAATAATTATATGATTCTGTTAATATTTGAATCAAGTCAATCAATTAAATTTTCGTTTCCTAAACTTAATTTCAACTAATTATTAAACTTAAACTAAATTTCCTTTACTGTTAATTACTCTCTTCTTCTTTTTTCCTCTGTTTGACCTCTAATCTATACGTACGTCCAATATATAGGATTAAATAGAGAAAATAAATATACCTTACTGCTATGATGCCCCCACCATCTCGAAAACTCAAGGCAGTCCGCATCTTCACGAGGCTAGAGGAATCCCTAGTATCGAATGCACGTGCCTCCTCACTGCTCGCGCACCCCCTACCAATCCGAATTGCACAGATCGAACGCACGACCTCAAAGCCACGGCGACTTTGCCTCTTCGATGAACCCTAGCCCAAACCCTAGTTTGAATCCCCAAATTTGAGTCGCCGCTCTCAAGCTCGACCCACAAGCCATTGCCTTCCATGTAACCGCAGCCACCGCACTCGAAGAAAACTACTACATGATGCTGCCCAGGTCGAGATTGATTTCGCCGTCGATCAATTGATTTTCGAACGGCTAAATCTCGAATTTGATCCCAATTCGAACTCGATTTCTGAGGACGAAGAAATTCACGCGAGTCCCTCCCTCGATTTCGATCTAAATTGAGCACGAACTAAAGATTTTTTTTTTAACGATTCAGTTATGAAAGAAACGAATGATAATTTATTTTTATTTTATTTATTTTTCGTCCAGGAGGGAGAGTTGAAGATGAAGGAAGAAACAGCCATTCTGACGCAGCGGGTTAACAGAAAATCGATATAACGATGAAAATATAGCAATCGGTGGATTGAAGATACTGAAATGCCCAAATTCGTTGATCACAAAGATACCAAATTCTAGCTATCTCTAACTCGTTGATCCGAAGATACTGGGAAAGAGATCTACGATTCTTCGACGTTGATCTTGCGCACAAGATTCCGTGAGTCGGCTTCACAAACGAAAATTCGAGCGCACTCGAATGACGTAGGTGGAGATAGGAGATCACACTCGAATATCAATTAGAAGAAAGCACAAAGCAATCAAAAGGAATTTTATTCAAAAGTCAACAACTTTGACAATGACATTACATCCCTATTTATAGGGTTTACGACACAACACAAAAGACTTAAGAAAATTACAACATTTTACACAAATGACATAAGCAACAAAGTACCAAAGTACAACGACTCTAACTCGGTTACGACTTAATGACTCAGTAATAAGTCGCTCGCGACTTATGAAAATCATCAGCGACTTAAGAAAGACTCGGTAACGACTCGAGAGAAGCTTTCCATTCCTCAAATTCACGACTTAACAATAAGTCGTTCGCGACTCAGTAATCTCGGCAACGACTTATGGGAGAGCTTCGCGACTCAGTAATAATCATCAGCGCCTCCAATTCTTCACGCGACTTTGGCTGTTCGCGACTTAGGGATTGAGTCGGTCGCGACTCATCGATACTGGGATGAGTCGTTTGCGAGTTATTAGAGAAGCGGCTGCGCGCCACATGGTGAAGCGAACTGGGATGAGTCGTTCGCGAGTTATTGGAGACGCGGCTGCGCGACTCATGGTGGGGCGACTCATGGAGAAGCGGCTCAAGGAGGGATCTCGGAGATCTTGTCCTGTTTGAATCAAGGTATGCCCTACATCATCCTTCCCCTGTTGAAAGAAATTCGTCCTCGAATTCATACTCTCGTCATCGTTGATAGGTTCTTCCTCACAATATGGAATTAAATGCTTCACGTTAAACACATCAGAAGTATAAACATTCTCTGGCAGCTTCAACTTATAAGCATTTTCATTGATCCGTCTTATAATTTCTACGGGTCCAATCTTTCGAGCTTTCAATTTGTTGTAAGTTCCAACCGGAAAACGATCTTTCGTCAAAACGGCATATACCAAATCTCCCTCGTTGAACTCCACACTTCTCCTCTTCTTATCTGCAGCTCGTTTATACTTCTCATTCGTCTTCTCCAATCGTTCCTAAATGATTCTATGACATTCAGTCAACCCAACAACAAAATCAGCAGCCCGCTTAACTGTCCCCTTCGGTTGTGGTACTATTGTTAAATCCAACGGCCCCTTTGGCAAACTTGAATATACAATCTGAAATGGAATGAAACCTGTACTTCGGTTATTTGCATGATTGTGAGCAAATTCAGCTTGACACAACTTCAAATCCCAACTCTTCAAATTGTCTTTCACCAGACATCGTAACAAATTTCCCAACGATCTATTCACCACCTCTGTTTGCCCATCTGTTTGCGGATGGTAAGCACTACTAAATTTCATCTTCATTCCCACCATTTTCCACAAACTAAGCCAAAAATGACTTAAAAAACGAGTATCTCTATCTGACACAATAGACTCTGGCAATCCATGAAGTCGATAGATCTCCTTGAAAAATAACTGAGCCACATGAACAGCATCCGCCGTCTTCTTACAAGCAATAAAATGTGTCATTTTTGAAAACCGGTCAACCACAACATATATTGAGTCATTTCCCCTTTGAGTTCTCGGCAAACCCAACACGAAATCCATGCTAATGTCCACCCATGGTTTTGTAGGTACAAGTAAAGGCATATACAAACCCGCATTTGTAGCTATCCCTTTCAAAACTTGACAAACGTGACATTTCTGAATAAACCTTTCAACTTCCCTTCTCATTGACGGTGAATAATAAGACTGAGAAATCAACTGCAATGTTCGATCTCTACCCACATGTCCTTCTTCATGCAACTCTTTCACAATTTTCATTCTCAAGTTGCAATCTGGTACACATAATTGATTTCCTTTGAATAAGAATCCATCTACCAATACAAATTCATCAGTACTCCCATCCTTGACTTTCTCAACAAATTTCATAAAGTAAGGATCTTCTTTCATCAGTTCTGGCAATAATTCAAATCCCGTCACCTCAATTTTCATTGTCGTTAATAAATGACTCCTCCTACTCAAAGCATCAGCTACCCGATTCATCACCCCAGACTTGTGTTTGACAACAAAAGTAAATTGCTGTAAATAGGCAATCCACGATGCATGCCTTGCTGAAATCTTGTCCTGCCCTTGCATATGCTTCAACGCCTCATGATCAGTGTACAGAACAAATTCTTTCTGAAACAGATAGTGTCTCCAATGCTTAACAGCCTGAACAATTGCGTAAAACTCCACATCGTATATGCTATACCTCATGTTTGCTCCTGATAACTTCTCACTGAAATAAGCAACGGGTTTCCCAATCTGACTCAAGACTCCACCAATTCCCACCTTCGACGCATCATTATGCAATTCAAACAACAACTGAAAATTTGGTAAAACAAGAATCGGTGCCGTCGTCAATAGTTCCTTGATCTTCTCAAAAGCAACCCCCGCTTCCTCTGACCATACAAACTGTTTCCCTTTCATGCAATCAGTAACTGGAGCCATCACGCTACTGAAGTGCGGAATGAATCTTCGGTAGAATGACGTTAGCCCATGAAAACTTCTCACTTCCGTAATTGTCTTTGGCTGTGGCCAATTCCTGACTGCTTCAACTTTATTCTGGTCCACTGTATACCTTCTCCTGACACAACATATCCCAGAAATAAAACACTATGCGTCATGAACACGCATTTCTTCGTAGCAGCATAAAATTGTTCCCCACGAAGAATAATCAGCACTTCCCTCAATTGTTGAACATGCTCCTCCATACTCCTGCTATATATCAGAATATCATCGAAATAAACCACCACGAACTTCCCAATGAATGGTCTAAAGATTTGATTCATCACCCGCATGAATGTACTAGGTGCATTTGATAAACCAAATGGCATAACCAACCATTCGTATAACCCCTCTCTCGTCTTGAAGGCTGTCTTCCATTCGTCTCCAGGTCTAATCCGAATTTGATGATATCCGCTTTTCAAATCAATCTTTGAAAAGATAGTAGCCCCACTCAACTGATCTAGCAAGTCATCCAACCTCGGCATAGGAAATCTGTAGCGAACAGTAATCTTGTTCAAAGCTCTACTATCGGTACACATTCTCCATGTTCCATCCTTCTTCGGCACCAACAAAGCTGGTACTACACAAGGACTCAAGCTTTTCTGAACAACTCCCTGCTCTAACAACTCTTCCACCTGCCTCCTCAACTCCTCATGTTCCTTCGGACTCATCCGATAATGTGGTCTATGCGGTAATATTGCTCCCGGAACAAGATCGATTTGATGTTGAATGTCTCTAAGTGGCGGTAACTCCTTAGGCAACTCTTCTGGAAATACATCCTCAAATTCTTTCAAAATTGGCTTCGCTTCTTCTGGGATTTCAACCTCTTCACTACAATCTCGTCCAATTAACACAAAGACTTCAGGCTCCCCTTCAACTTCCTTAACAAACTCCTTCAAAGTTAACAAAGTTTTCAGCTCTTCAATCTCCTCAGATTTACTCTCTCCCTGCTGTCTCTTCTTTGGAACTAAAATAATCTTGACGCCTTCAAACATAAAACTATAACTAATGGTTCGACCGTCATGCTGCACTGCTCGATCATACTGCCACGGTCTTCCCAAAAGCAAATGACAAACATCCATCTCAACTACATCACACCAGATTTCGTCTTTATATTTCTTCCCAATAGAAAATGGAACTCGAACTCGCCTATCCACCTTCACCTCTCCTCCTTTTCTCAGCCATGCTAACTTATAAGGATTTGGATGTTTTTCCGTTTTCAATTTCAATTTTCTCACCGCTTCTGTAGAAATAATATTGTCACAACTTCCTGCATCAATCACAAATTTACAAACTTTTCCCAATATAGTGCATGTCGACTGAAAGATGTTACTCCTCAACCAAATAGCTTCATCTTCTTGCTTTGGTGTTAAACAAGACCTCCTCAACATTAGATTACACCCTTCGTCTCCCGATGCGATATCCTGTTCATTCTCCTCAACTGGACTATCTTCACCCTCAACAGCATCCTCACTTTCAACCTCAGCTATCATAGTTCGTTTCTTTGGTTTTGGACACTCATTGCTTTTATGACCCACTTCCTGGCAATTGTAACATTTGAAACTGCTGTTTCCCTTTGCCTTCGCAGCCTCATTCACAACCGTTTTAGTAACAGCCTTCGAAACAGTAGTATTGCCACTAGCTCCCTTCACTTGATTGTTGGAATTTGTGAACACACCACCTCCACGCCTTCCCCGCTTCTCCCAAGCTATCGCTTTCTAGTGTGCCTCCGCCACAGATCTCGGATCAAACATATTAACCACATCCTGGATCTGCATTCGTAACCCTCCAACAAATCTAGCAGTCAGTTGTTCTTCTGTCTCCATTATATCATTCCTGGCAATGAGTTGGTAAAATTCATCGGCGTAATCGTTGACTGATTTCGTCCCCTGCCTTAGATTCTGCAATCTCTGGTACATAAGTGATTGATAGTTGTATGGTAGAAATGTAGCTCTCATCAATTTCTTCATCTTATCCCAAGACTCAATCTTTGACTTCCACATTCTCTCTCTTGTAAGTTTAGTTTGCTGTCACCATGCCAAAGCTCTCCCCCTCAACCTAGTAGCAACCAACTTCACTCGACGATTCTCCGGAATCTCTTTGAAATCAAAGATCTCTTCAACATTAGACAATCAATCAAGAAATTCTTCAGCTACCATTCCACCTTTAAATTCAGGAATTTCCATCTTCATACACGATTCCCATCGACTATCATCATCAATAACCCGAAACTGACGTTGTCCCTAATCTCTATGCATACTCCCTCTGTCACCAACAAATTCCTCATCAAAATCTGAAGTATATCGTTGTCGTTCACGTCCTCCAACATCTCTACTATCACTCCTTCGATCAACATTCCTATCACGATTATCAACACTTCTATGATCTTGATCTTCTCCTCTCTCTCGATATGAATGTATCTAAGCTCTACTTCCTCCATGGTTCGATTCAGGTGAAAATCTTCTTCTACTTTGATTCATTTCAAGCATCATTCTCTCTAGTCGACCAATTCCTTCATTCAACTTCTCAGTGAAACTCTCATTGATTCGTTGTTCCATTTCATCAGCTTCTTCTCTTCCATACAAAGCATTGATATTGCGATGACGTTGAGCTCGCCTCGGAGGCATGATTGAACTTCACAAATAATTCAACAAATCTCCAAACTTCAACAAATCAAAACTTTAGCACAAAATCAAACAAGTCACGGCTCCTTAGCTCGGCTTCAAACTTCAAAACAACTTCACAAGGCTCGGCTACTTCTCACAAATATACACGGCCTAACTTCAACAAATGATACCAAAATTGACGCTTCAACTCTCGGCTCACACTTTAAATTCAAACACTTTGCTCCAAGACCCGATTTAGCTATGATTGGCTAAAACGAGCTCTGATACCAAACTGACGCAGCGGATTAACAGAAAATGGATATAACGATGAAAATATAGCAATCGGTGGATTGAAGATACTGAAATGCCCAAATTCATTGATCACAAAGATACCGAATTCTAGCTATCTCTGACTCGTTGATCTGAAGATACCGGGAAAGAGATCTACGATTCTTCGACGTTGATCTTGCACACAAGATTCCGTGAATCGGCTTCACAAACGAAAATTCGAGCGCACTCGAATGACGTAGGTGGAGATAGGAGATCACACTCGACTATCAATTCGAAGAAAGCACAAAGCAATCAAAAGGAATTTTATTCTAAAGTCAACAACTTTGACAATGACATTACATCCCTATTTATAGGGTTTACGACACAACACAAAAGACTTAAGAAAATTACAACATTTTACACAAACGACATAAGCAACAAAGTACCAAAGTACAACGACTCTAACTCGGTTATGACTTAACGACTCGGTAATAAGTCGCTCGCGACTTATGAAAATCATCAGCGACTTAAGAAAGACTCGGCAACGACTCGAGAGAAGCTTTCCATTCCTCAAATTCGCGACTTAACAATAAGTCGTTCGCGACTCAGTAATCTCGGCAACGACTTATAGGAGAGCTTCGCGACTCAGTAATAATCATCAGTGCCTCCAATTCTTCACGCGACTTTGGCTGTTCGCGACTTAGGGATTGAGTCGGTCGCGACTCAACGATACTGGGATGAGTCGTTTGCGAGTTATTAGAGAAGCGGTTGCGCGCCTCATGGTGAAGCGAACTGGGATGAGTCGTTCGCGAGTTATTAGAGATGCGGCTGCGCGACTCATGGTGGGGCGACTCATGGAGAAGCAGCTCAAGGAGGGATCTCGGAGATCTTGTCCTGTTTGAATCAAGGTATGCCCTGCATCACATTCTCTTTTTTTTTCTCGTTCGAAATAATTTTTGATGCCCGGATAAGGAAGGAGACGAAGACGTATTAAAACTTGGAAACGGCTTCTCGAATACGCTTGTTGGAAAGAAAAAAATATCTCTGACCAGTGTACCTTTAAATTAATTATATTATAAAATTTACGAACGTCTTGTTAAGCATAACGCGAAATTCCGGACCCCGTATCAGACATACCGACAGGTGTTTATAAGGTTTTACCCGCATTCCGAACCCAACGGAACATGTTTCAGAGGCTAATTTGATCGTATGCGCGTGTTACAGAAGGAAACGATCAATTTTAAATTAAATCGATTAAAATAAATCTAAGCGTTTTTAGCTGCCAGGGTCAAACGACGACTCCGATTGCTACGGAAATTGAAATCCGATAATAACTAACTATTATGGATCAAATTGAACTGGTTTCGTCGAATTTCGAGACTATGCCTCGGAAGGCTATTTTTAAGTTCAATTTAAACAATATAATTTCAAAACTGAACAAATTATCTTTAAATTAAATTCCAATCATTCCAGTATCTCCAGTATTATCATTATAAATTTTATAAGCCTTCAAAATATTTAAACAAGCTTAGAAATATCCGATTCAACAATTTCCCCAATCTTCAATTATTAAATTCAATATTTAAAGTATACAATTCAATGATTTAATTATCAAGTAAATATTGATAACTTGAATACAATTTAAAATTAACCTTCAAATATTTTAAAATTAATTAAGTATTCCATTTTAAATTGTTGAAAATTCTGGGTTGTCACATTCCTCCCCCCTTAAAAAGAATTTCGTCCCCGAAATTACTAGTTAGGAAGAATGGACCAATACTGTAACGACCCATAATTTTTATTATTTAAAATTTGAATATTCAATTAATTTTAAATATTAATAAGTGAATTTATAAGTCGAATAAATTTTATTTTGAATTATTGGATTTAATTGAATAATTAAATCAATAATTTAATAGATTAAATTATGGAAATAATTGAAAATTGGGTTAAATATGATTGAAAATGATTTGTAAAATTTTATTATATCATGTTGGAGTTAGAACGATATTTTAGAACTTTTAAAATCGAATTAAAAGTTTATTTGTGAAAATTGAATATTTTAATATTAAAACCGACTAGTGAAAATAGTCAATTTTTGAACAGTCTCAGAATTGGACGAAACTAGTTCCATTGGATCCGTAACAGTTAGTTATTATCGGATTTCAATTTTCGTGTCAATCGGAGCTATCGTTTGATCGTGGCAGCTCGAAACGCATCGAATTGTTTTTAATTTTAATTTGGCGAGTTAAAATAGCCATTTTTCAAAAAGTCTCGGATTTCGACGAAACCAGTTTCATCGGATCCGTAATGTGATATTATTATAAGGTTTCAAATTTCAAGTCAATTGGATTTACCGTTTGTCCGGTACAAATTAAAACGCCTAGAAATCGATTTAAATCGGTTTAATTTAAATTGAACGTTTGTTGCCATAACATGCACAGATATCCGAATTAGCTTCCGAAACCTGTTCCATTG
Organism: Allium cepa; assembly: GCA_030765085.1. NCBI lineage: Eukaryota > Viridiplantae > Streptophyta > Magnoliopsida > Asparagales > Amaryllidaceae > Allium > Allium cepa. The sequence continues at coordinate 179,916,055 of CM060935.1, forward strand.
TGTCCGGAACGCAGGATAAACCCTAGGAATGTCAGTTTCGGCGTGTAAATCGGAGTTCGAAATTCTCGGATGAATAGTGTTCGTTCGTTCGTTCTTCTATAGACGAACACCCCTCTCTCTCATTAAAAAAAATAAAATAAACCCTAACCGTAGCCAGCCGCCACCTCTCTTTTCAAAGGCCAGAATTTTTCGATTTTCATCCCTTAATTACTTCCAATCCGTGAAGTTTTAGCCAAAGTTGTTAACTACAACATTGTAGAGGGTAACGAGGGCTTTAAATCTATAAGGTGATGATCGTGTCTCGTGTAGCGTAGAGGGAGATACGGGGGGCAGATTGCTTCAGGTTGTGCACACATTTCCAAGCACATGATGAGGCCGAGCTCAAAGCTCCTTGGGCCAAGTGTAGTTCTTGGCAAGGCGCACGTGGTTGCGCATCTTGATCGAGTTCTCGTCGAGTGTAGTGAGAGCAAATTGAAAACCTAATTTGTTGCTAATGGGTTTGATTTCGTTCGTGTATACTGGAGATGGTTGCTGCGCGTGTGAATGGGAGGGGAAGATGGAATGCACGGTGTTGATGAAGGGGGTGTAGGATCTAACGGCTTGTGTTAGATGTAGGTTTAAATATTAAAATTTATGTTGTAAATTAGTTATTAAAATCGTGTACAAACTTCAATTATTCATAACTTTTTCATACGAGGTCGAAAACGCGCGAAACCAGTTGCGTTGGAATCGTATGGACGAGCACTACGCGATGGAATTGGATTGGAGTCGTTTGGAGTTAGTGAGAATTTTGGGTAAAATTAAACGTCCGTTTAATTTTATTCGAAATAAATCGTTAAAACGAAATTTAAATCAAGGTGAGAACTTCTCACTCAATCGAATCAGTTTCGATTTTATTTTAAATAGTTAGATTTAAAATATTTGAACGCATGTTTGAATGATGATTGTTATCTATTGATTGTTAAAATAGACATTATGCGCCGTTAGTAAGCGGATGTTATTTATTAAAAACGTATACCGCGAATATTTCATAAACAGTGAAATTGGTATTATATATAATAGCAATATATATATTGGCATATGTATATATCGCAGTTATTGATTTCCCGCATTTGTTTAGCGGATGAGACCCTATTGCGCCGTCTATTAAGCGGATAATATTTTAAATCCTATATACCGCGATAATTCCGTACTGGAGCGGAATTGGTATTGTGCTAATGTTTGTGGATGCAGGAAAACAGGTTGGAGGGATCCAACTGGATTCCTCAACAGTTTTTATTTGAATTCAGATATTTTGATATTTGATGGATTATCATATCGATATATGATATCGTTGTTGTCGTGATTGACTATTTGGTGTGTAGCATCATTGGACCAAATTTTGAAACTTTAAAATGATTTTTAAAGTGATTTTTGAAAAGTATACGTTTTATAAAATAATTTTGGAATTGATCCATTTCAAATAAATAAACGTTATAATTTTTAAAGTTATAGAAATTATGATTTTTAAGAAATATAGTTAAAAACTGATTTTTGAGAATATGATGCTAATGATTTTATAAAATAGTTTAATCGGGATTTTAGAATTTATTGTGAAAAGTTTAAATATAGGATTTATAAAATTTAATTATTTTATGAATCAAAATGGTGAAATAATAAAGGAGACTAAAGACGTTTTAAAGAATAATATAAATTGATTTATATTAAGAGATTTATAAATGGATATTATAAAGTGAAATATTGACATTATAAAACAAGTTTTTATAAGTGTTTGAATGAAGTGAAAATAAATTCCATAAATGAATGAAATTTATAGAATTATAAACGGTGAAGTTATAAATAAAATTTTATAAATAGTAGGTTTATAAAATTTGTAAAGTTATTAAAATAATGGTTTTGGATAAATAATTGAATCTTATAAGTTATAAGATTTATAATTATGAAGTTTAAAAGAACGATTTTGTAAAATAATCATTTTATAAGCATTTAACTTATAATATGAACTTTTAGTTTATAATTGAGTTATAAATCGAATAGATTAATAAAGGAATTTATAAAAGGAAGTTGTTATAAAATAAATAGAAATGGAGTTTATAAACGTTGTTTTATAAATTCGCAAACGACTTATTTTGATAAGTAAATTGTTGAAACTTATTAATGGAGTATATTCACATTTTTGACTGTGAATAATCCTTTGAAATAAAATGAATAGAAGTGATGAAAGTTGTTAACGTAGTATATTCACGTTTTTGAACAGTGAATAATATGTTAAAGATAATGTTTAGATTTGATGTTTTAAATGGAAATTAAAACGATCTAACGATGTTTTAAATGTGTTGAGATTCGAAATCATAGATTTCAACATTCATTGTTGAAATAGACGTTTTCGAGAAATAGAAGGAAATGGTGGACTATAACACCGTTGTTATAGTAAATGATTTCCGAAAGGAAATGTTTTGTATAGTATTGGGATTTATATATCTATTTTAATTTCGAATCCCTATACTAGTGATTTTGGGTTGTCGTAACGATGTTTTACGCAACATTCGTTTTGGCCCAAATAAATATGGTTAAGAGAATGATTTCCTTAAAGAATGAAATATATACTTAATTTCGATTCAAGTATATTGAATATTTTCCAAGTGTTGAAAATAAATGGATTTGTGAATTACTTATTAAATAAGTATGGAAATGTTTTCCAATATAAGGTGAATATTAGAGAATTTATCTATTTGAAGATAAATTGAAATGAATAATTGAAATCGAATATCCATAGATATTTTGGATTATAAATTCACTAAGGAATTTATAAAAGAAAGTGGAATTGGTTTAAAAATAAATATTGATTTATTTTTGAAGTATTGAAAATAATATATCTTGTAAAGATATTTTTGGAAAATAAATAATTTGGAAAATTATTTGGAATCTGGTGATGTGTGCATATCAATTGATAGTTCAATAACCGACTATCAATATTTCCCTTTGAATGGGTATTTGATGTGATTTGATTGAATGTGAATGCCACACTTATTTTTGAATAAGCGCTCACTATTCGGGTTAACCGGGAAAGGACCATGGGGTCATACAACCCATTCCGAATATGTGATACGTCGTTATGATAGCATTGAAGATCGGTGTTGAAGACCCGGTATTTGCGAGAGCGATAGGATGACCTGTCGATTGTCTCTGCACTGAGTTGCAACGGTATAGAGACTCCCTAAGTGATGGGAAATCCGATCAGGATTGTGAATATCCGGATTGCAAGGACTTCTTTGTAAGTGCCTTCGGTTTTGTTCGAGCCCAGAACAGACTTGTATGGATTGTATATTTGACGTTACAAGTTGAGATATAAAGCAGATTTCTTTCAAATATATTTCTGTTGGTGGCGGAGAATTTATTCTTTTAGCTTAACACCCTTCTCTGAGACGTACGAGCTCAGAGGTTATGTAGTTGAAGGTTATCAACGATATATCCCCAATTTGGTAATGTGACATGCTGAGTGTTGTTGTTAAATGATCATTGTGTTGATTATTTGTGATAGGATCATTTGTTTGATCGTCTATCCTGGTGATCATTTCTATGATCATTTGTTGACCCAAAGCATGGCTTTTGTATAAAGTATGTTTTTGTGGACGTGACTTCGTCGAGCCTCACACCCCGTGAATGGTCAAAACAGGAAAGAAGCAGCAAGGTTATGAGGGGTAGCGCCCTTTAGGATATGTGCATTTCCTTCTGGAAAAGGGTGGTATCATGGTATGGAGCCCAGATACTTACTCATGTTGAAAACACTTTATGATTGTGTGAATTGATTTCGAGCGCTCGGTAAAAAGGTCCCAAAGGACCGGGGGATGGCATATTCGGTCAGTTGTTACTCAGTTAGGGGTAACCCGGCCTTGTGTTGGTAGAGATCCGGTTTGGTTCTCTGGGATGTCCATCCAGAGGCATTCTCATGTGGCAATGGGAAGTTCCTTGGCCTGATCATTCGTTGGAAATCCAATTCCCAATACGAAATCTTGTACGGTATTATTTGTAGAACCTGCCATTTACTTATGGTGGTCACCACTGTTTAGATGGTAGCTATAGTAGGCATAGTTCGAAATGTCTATGTTGGCTATGATTTATATTCTACTTTCGAAAAATGAATTTTTCCTACACTATGCACTAGTAATAATATAAAATGTTCTTTTAAATGCGTATCAAGCATCTTTGACTATCATAAGGAGAAATCTCCTCCGATTCTGCGTTTGCATTGTGTGTGTGTGTGGGAGGCCTTATGGTAGTCTCATTTTTAAAAGCATTGCGAATTGACTTTAAAAATATTCCTCTATTTTGATTTTAAAGATAAATAAACTGTTTTGAGTTCTCACACCAGTCACATGACTGACTCGGAGTTTATTGTTTTCCTTCCTAAACTCTGGGTGCCCACCAATTTCCACACAGGCAGTCAAGAGTTAAGGTTTATCAGGATATTCTGGATATTCAGGAGTTGCTGGAGGCAAGCTGGATGGCATGGCGTATTACTAATTTATATATAGTATTTCTTTTTCCGCTGCACTGTTTGCTGTTGTTGTACACTCTGACGATATGATGTAATGAAATGTGATGTAATGTAATAACTGATATAGTTCTTTGTTTAAAGATTATTCATTTATCTATTATATGTTGTTCCGCTGCGAATTGTGCGATTCTGATGTTGTTCTGTTATTTTCTTTCTATTCCGTTCTATTTTCTATGTTCCATTTTCTTTTCTCTATTTTCTTTCTTCTTCTCTCTTCTTCTTTCTTTTTCTTTTTCTTAAACCATAACATTTCGGGTTTTTGGCCTTCGATTTCTCGGCAGTCGATAAAGTGAGTATCGATGTTGAATTTTCGAAAGTCGAAAATTTTCGGAGCGTTACATCTGGTATCGGAGCATATGGTTAAGCGACAACCATGATTCTGTTGGGTATTACTCATTAGAGATAGAGTCAGTAGTGCTCTAGAATGAGTTGAGTGTAATAATAGCTATGAGAGCGTATTTGTTAGTAAATATAAAATTGTTTTATATTGTGATGATTGGTTTATTGAGTGGCATATGAACTTTCGTCAGCGTGGTCTGCAAAGCTATGCCGAAGGGGTTTCTAAACACTTGTACAGAACAATTCGACACAATATTGTTTTTAAATTGGGTAAATGAAATAATTTTACCTCGAGTATAATTTATATATAAAGAAATAATTTTTCAGAATTATTAAAGTGTATATAAGTTGATTGTTTAGATGTTTGAATAATCTAAATAAAAAAAATAATTGTATAAGAAAAAGAATTATAAGAATTGAATTATAATTAATGTGATCTACAATTATGAAATAAACTTATATATATAAGAAGTGAAACTATATGGATATATATATATATATATATATATATGAATATGAGTTGTAAGTAAAAGTGAATTTAAAGTTAAATGGAGTATAACTTAAGTGATGTTGAATGAAGTTGATATTGGTGTCAAAGTAAATCAATAAAGTTAAATGAATATGAACTTGAGTTATATAAATGAAATTCAACTGTTGTAATTGAATTGAATTAATGGATTAAATGTTAATCAATTAAATGTGAATAATTGATAAGAAATAATGAATGTAAGTGTTAATTCATTAAAATCTAATGTTATTAGAAGTTGAAAGATTTAATGAAAATCAATTAATTAAACCAATTAAAAGTGATGGTGTTAAACCAAAATGAATGAATATAAGCAAAGGAATTTGGTTGTAATCAATATACATTGATTGTTATATGGTTGTTAGTTGATTGATTGTATATAGTTCATTAAGAGTTAATGAAATTGAAAGCTAAAGTAATTGAAATCCAATTGAAAGTTAAGTGAATCTTAAATAGAATTGAATTTGATTTGGAAGTGTACCAACTTGAATATGAATTAGTAAATATAAACTAATTGAAAATGTTAGTTAGTAAAAACATCCACTGTTAATGAATCAAATGTGATTAAATTGAAAACCTAATTCATTTAATATTATGAGAATATAAATGAATATTTATTGGTTATGGATGTTAGTTGGATGATAGTTGGTTGATGTTTGCATTTGTTGCTTTTACTACATTTGATATGTTGACATATATAGTTATTATGTTGCTATATGTTGTATATCGATACTATCTATATACATGATTCTCATGTTGTTTGTTGAGTGATTAGTAGGTGCGGATCGCGTTTGCTTCGCATTTGGAGCTCGCTTTCGCGCTATATTAGCCGTATGTGCTTGCTAATAAAATATAAGGTACATATCTCGGATTACATACCGTACTTTTACATTTTTTCCCTGCGGGATGCGTCATTACTTGATGAGATGTATATTTGTGATATATATACTGTCATTTTTTTTCGGATCGAGCCGTGCAAAGGAGACTATGGCAAATTTTTCCGAAAATTTAAGGCGTTAGAAAAAATTTGAGGAAAATTGGAAAATTTTGAAAACTATAACTTTGATTTTGGAGTTGAAAGTCAAACAATAGTAGTTGTTTTTGAAAAGATAACTAAGTATGATTTGAAAACTTAGTAAAGTTATTATAAGAAATTTAACTATGGATTTTGGAAAGTTAATAGATTCTGTAACTTTTCTTATTTGTTAATTTCGAGGACGAAATTCTTTTAAGGGGGGAAGATTGTAACGACCCAGAATTTTTATTATTTAAAATTTGAATATTTAATTAATTTTAAATATTAATAAGTGAATTTATAAGTCGAATAAATTTTATTTCGAATTATTGGATTTAATTGAATAATTAAATCAATAATTTAATAGGTTAAATTATGGAAATAATTGAAAATTGGGTTAAATATGATTGAAAATGATTTGTAAAATTTTATTATATCATGTTGGAGTTAGAACGATATTTTAGAACTTTTAAAATCGAATTAAAAGTTTATTTGTGAAAATTGAATATTTTAATATTAAAACCGACTAGTGAAAATAGTCAATTTTTGAACAGTCTCAGAATTGGACGAAACCAGTTCCATTGGATCCGTAACAGTTAGTTATTACCGGATTTCAATTTTCGTGTCAATCGGAGCTATCGTTTGATCGTGGCAGCTCGAAACGCATCGAATTGTTTTTAATTTTAATTTGGCGAGTTAAAATAGACATTTTTCAAAAAGTCTCGGATTTCGACGAAACTAATTTCATCGGATCCGTAATGTGATATTATTATAAGGTTTCAAATTTCAAGTCAATTGGATTTACCGTTTGTCCGGTACAAATTAAAACGCCTAGAAATCGATTTAAATCCGTTTAATTTAAATTGAACGTTTGTTGCCATAATTTGCACAGATGTCAGAATTAGCTTCCGAAACCTGTTCCATTGTGTCCGGAATGCGGGATAAACCCTAGAAACGTCAGTATCGGCGCGTAAATCGGAGTTCGAAATTCTCGGATGAATAGTGTTCGTTCGTTCTTCTATAAATAGAACAACACCCCTCTCTCATTAAAAATAAAATAAAATAAACCCTAACCCTAGCCAGCCGCCACCTCTCTTTTCAAAGGCCAGAATTTTTCGATTTTCATCCCTTAATTACTTCCAATCCGTGAAGTTTTAGCCAAAGTTGTTAACTACAACATTGTAGAGGGTAACGAGGGCTTTAAATCTATAAGGTGATGATCGTGTCTCGTGTAGCGTAGAGGGAGATACGGGGGGCCGATTGCTTCAGGTTGTGCACGCATTTCCAAGCACATGATGAGGCCGAGCTCAAAGCTCCTTGGGCCGAGAGTATTTCTTGGCAAGGCGCACGTGGTGGCGCATCTTGATCGAGTTCTCGTCGAGTGTAGTGAGAGCAAATTGAAAACCTAATTTGTTGCTAATGGGTTTGATTTCGTTCGTGTATACTGGAGATGGATGCTGCGCACGTGAATGGGAGGGGAAGATGAAATGCACGGTGTTGATGAAGGGGGTGTAGGATCTAACGGCTTGTGTTAGATGTAGGTTTAAATATTAAAATTTGTGTTGTAAATTAGTTATTAAAATCGTGTACAAACTTCAATTATTCATAACTTTTTCATACGAGGTCGAAAACGCGCGAAACCAGTTGCGTTGGAATCGTATGGACGAGCACTACGCGATGGAATTGGATTGGAGTCGTTTGGAGTTAGTTAGAATTTTGGGTAAAATTAAACGTCCGTTTAATTTTATTCAAAATAAATCGCTAAAACGAAATTTAAATCAAGGTGAGAACTTCTCACTCAGTCGAATCAGTTTCGATTTTATTTTAAATAGTTAGATTTAAAATATTTGAATGCATGTTTGAATGATGATTGTTATCTATTGATTGTTAAAATAGACATTATGCGCTGTTAGTAAGCGGATGTTATTTATTAAAAACGTATACCGCGAATATTTCATAAACAGTGAAATTGGTATTATATATAATAGCAATATATATATATATATTGGCATATGTATATATCGCAGTTATTGATTTCCCGCATTTGTTTAGCGGATGAGACCCTATTGCGCCGTCTATTAAGCGGATAATATTTTAAATCCTATATACCGCGATAATTCCGTACTGGAGCGGAATTGGTATTGTGCTAATGTTTGTGGATGCAGGAAAACAGGTTGGAGGGATCCAACTGGATTCCTCAACAGTTTTTATTTGAATTCAGATATTTTGATATTTGATGGATTATCATATCGATATATGATATCGTTGTTGTCGTGATTGACTATTTGGTGTGTAGCATCATTGGACCAAATTTTGAAACTTTAAAATGATTTTTAAAGTGATTTTTGAAAAGTATACGTTTTATAAAATAATTTTGGAATTGATCCATTTTAAATAAATAAACGTTATAATTTTTAAAGTTATAGAAATTATGATTTTTGAGAAATATAGTTAAAAACTGATTTTTGAGATTATGATGCTAATGATTTTATAAAATAGTTTAATCGGGATTTTAGAATTTATTGTGAAAAGTTTAAATACAGGATTTATAAAATTTAATTATTTTATGAATCAAAATGGTGAAATAATAAAGGAGACTAAAGACGTTTTAAAGAATAATATAAATTGATTTATATTAAGAGATTTATAAATGGATATTATAAAGTGAAATATTGACATTATAAAACAAGTTTTTATAAGTGTTTGAATGAAGTGAAAATAAATTCCATAAATGAATGAAATTTATAGAATTATAAACGGTGAAGTTATAAATAGAATTTTATAAACAGTAGGTTTATAAAATTTGTAAAGTTATTAAAATAATGGTTTTGGATAAATAATTGAATCTTATATGTTATAAGATTTATAATTATGAAGTTTAAAAGAACGATTTTGTAAAATAATCGTTTTATAAGCATTTAACTTATAATATGAACCTTTAGTTTATAATTGAGTTATAAATCGAATAGATTAATAAAGGAATTTATAAAAGGAAGTTGTTATAAAATAAATAGAAATGGAGTTTATAAACGTTGTTTTATAAATTCGCAAACGACTTATTTTGATAAGTAAATTGTTGAAACTTATTAATGGAGTATATTCACATTTTTGACTGTGAATAATCCTTTGAAATAAAATAAGTAGAAGTGATGAAATTTGTTAACGCAGTATATTCACGTTTTTGAACAGTGAATAATATGTTAAAGATAATGTTTAGATTTGATGTTTTAAATGGAAATTAAAACGATCTAACGATGTTTTAAATGTGTTGAGATTCAAAACCATAGATTTCAACATTCATTGTTGAAATAGACGTTTTCGAGAAATAGAAGGAAATGGTGGACTATAACACCGTTGTTATAGTAAATGATTTCCGAAAGGAAATGTTTTGTATAGTATTGGGATTTATATATCTATTTTAATTTCGAATCCCTATACTAGTGATTTTGGGTTGTCGTAACGATGTTTTACGCAACATTCGTTTTGGCCCAAATAAATATGGTTAAGAGAATGATTTCCTTAAAGAATGAAATATATACTTAATTTCGATTCAAGTATATTGAATATTTTCCAAGTGTTGAAAATAAATGGATTTGTGAATTACTTATTAAATAAGTATGGAAATGTTTTCCAATATAAGGTGAATATTAGAGAATTTACCTTTTTGAAGATAAATTGAAATGAATAATTGAAATCGAATATCCATAGATATTTTGGATTATAAATTCACTAAGGAATTTATAAAAGAAAGTGGAATTGGTTTAAAAATAAATATTGATTTATTTTTGAAGTATTGAAAATAATATATCTTGTAAATATATTTTTGGAAAATAAATAATTTGGAAAATTATTTGGAATCTTTTGATGTGTGCATATCAATTGATAGTTCAATAACCGACTATCAATATTTCCCTTTGAATGGGTATTTGATGTGATTTGATTGAATGTGAATGCCACACTTATTTTTGAATAAGCGCTCACTATTCGGGTTAACCGGGAAAGGACCATGGGGTCGTATAACCCATTCCGAATATGTGATACGTCGTTATGATATAATTGAAGATCGGTGTTGAAGACCCGGTATTTGCGAGAGCGATAGGATGACCTGTCGATTGTCTCTGCACTGAGTTGCAACGGTATAGAGACTCCCTAAGTGATGGGAAATCCGATCAGGATTATGAATATCCGGATTGCAAGGACTTCTTTGTAAGTGCCTTCGGTTTTGTTCGAGCCCGGAACAGACTTGTATGGATTGTATGTCTGACGTTACAAATTGAGATATAAAGCAGATTTCTTTCAAATATATTTCTGTTGGTGGCGGAGAATTTATACTTTTAGCTTAACACCCTTCTCTGAGACGTACGAGCTCAGAGGTTATGTAGTTGAAGGTTATCAGCGATATATTCCCAATTTGGTAATGTGACATGCTGAGTGTTGCTGTTAAATGATCATTGTGTTGATTGTTTGTGATAGGATCATTTGTTTGATCGTCTATCCTGGTGATGTAACGACCCGTTAAATTAATAATATTAAATGAGTTAAATTAATATAATTTCTAACCTGATTTAGAAAAAAAAGGTTTAAGATTTATTTGAGAAAATGTAGTAATTTGTTATAGTAATTGGAATTTAATGTAACAATTTAATGACAATAGTTTTGGATAATGTAATTGTCACACTTTGTTAAAAGTTAATGTTAAGAAACCAATAAATGTTGAATTAGTGAATATTAATTAAATATTTACTAGAATGGGATTCATTTAATATTAAAATAAATAGTAGGATTGTTTCATTTGGTGACCGTTGAATAAACCAATGCAATAAGTGTAGATAAAAATTTTTATGAATATTGTTCGATAATGAATGTACTTAAAAACGGTAATAAACTTAATATAAGAAAACAAAGGCAAATTGTGTATTAATTAATGAATTCATGAATCAGTGTATGGACTTAGTGTAACTATACGTAAATGTACGCAATAAGGTTGTGAAATACCAATGATTTGGATTTCCAATTTATATTAAACATAATGTTGGTAGAAATTGGAATTCACTGTTGTGTGAAATAATGTCAAATGTAAATTATACCGTAGATGATATACTCTTTTAAACAGTAGGATTGTTAAATAAATAAACGTTTCACTTAGGTTTCAATTGGATAACTTATGTAGTTTAATGGAGAATCAATTGCAATTAATTGCCATAAATTAGTGATGATAGGGTAGTTTGATTTGGCCTTTAAGAAGCAAAGAAAAAGAAAGCCAAGATTTATGAATTCATTTGCAATGTGAAATGCAAATCTTGTGGATTGTTTTTTTTTTTACAAATGGAATTAATATTTAACCATTACGTTAGTGGAGTCTGATAAGTTAAGGTAGATAATCAATGGTAATTTACCTAATTCAAAGGATATATTAATATAAATATGGGTAAAATGAGGTTAGACCAAGGATATAATATTAATTGATTTTTAAGGCTTAATTAATACGTGAAATAGACAAGATTCTACATTCAAACATTTATACAAAGCTAAGTTGTAAATAGAAGTACCAATGTAATATAATGTAAATAGATGGGAATCAACATTTATTTATTTATTTAATGGAATTTAATTTCTATAGTATGATAATCGCAATTAAATGAAATTGAAATAGCTAATTTATACGTTAGTTGAAATTTAGCTGGAATATGAGGATTTTTAATGAAATAGTGAAATCAAATGGAAATAAGGTTTCAATTATACATTGGAATTTATATTCACCATAAAAGGTTAATTGAAAACCAAAGGAGTTAATAAAGGAATCAAGCTTTATCTATTAATTTGGATTTAAGATATGGTAAATTGGATTTATTGCAATAATTAATTCTATAAGATGAGGTTAATACTTATTCTATTTATAATTAGACCAAATTGTTGATATAGATTTTTTTGAAAGCAGAATCTATAAATCAATTTGAGTATCAAATTCAATAATTGCGCTTATTGCATAAATAAAGGGAATTTAACGTTAAATATTACGTTACTGAAATTTAAAATGAACTTTAAGAATAATATTGTGAATCATGAACCAAAGTATGTGGCATCCCTATTTGGATAAAGAATGAGTATATAAAAGTTAAAATCTAATATACGGGGTTTTGAGCATTTAATTTTATAATTCTTAAATATAGGAAAGTGTAGAAATTAACACTGCAAATTGATATACTTATAATTTTAATTCACATCCAAGCTTGTTAAATCATTTGAAATTGATTAAATTATATAAGTAATAAAATTTGGACAATTTTAGAATATAATATAAAATTTGGATTTTTGTAATTTATTTTGATTTATTTAATGAATATAGAAATAGCCTTTTTTTTGTCACGGACTAGGATTTCGATGAAACCAGTTTCATCGGATCCGTATCGGTGAATTATTATAGGGTTTCAAGTTTCGTATCGATCGGACTTGTCGTTTGATCGTACGGGCGTGAAACGCCTTGAAATCAAATTTAATTAAAATCAATTTGAATCAATTTGGAAATTTTGTTTTCAGCATAACTTCTTCATACGATCAAATTTGGACGTGAAACTTTTTCCATCGCGTTCAGAATATTTTAAATTACCTATTTGGATATATAGATTTAATAAATTCGATTCCGGAGGCATAGCGGGCTTTTTGGGCCATAGTTTGTTCCGCACGTTCATTCTACGGTCTATCTACTCTATCTCTAACCCCTTTATATAAACCTAGCTACAAGCCCTAGCCTCCACCTAATTTCTTTTCATCTGAGCGTGTACTTTCTTCAAGCTCCTCTTCTTCTTCAATGGGTGCTAACCCTAGATCCAGTCAGTTCAAAAAAAAAAAAAAAAAAAAAAAAAAATCGGATCTGCAGCAGCTTCTGGTCGCGCTTCGGGTTCCAGGTGAGAAAACCCTAGAGCAACTTCGGGTCAGGAAGAAAATGACTCGGGTCGCTCCGGGTCATTTTGGCGAAAACTCCAAGCAAGCACCGGGGAATTGAGGCGGCGCACCGAAGTCGAACCCGAAGTCGACCCAGGACCAGAATTTTTCCATTTTTCAAATTTCCATAACTTTTGCATACGAGCTCGGATTCACGCGCGGTTTGTTTTGCTGGGATCGTATCGGAATTTCTGACGTTTTGACGCTTGTTTGGATGGATTTGAAGACCGTCAAAATTTTGAGTTTAAATTGAATTTAAATTCGATTTAAATTCCAAAGGTGAGTGTTTTAACCCACTCACAACTACTAGAAGCTTTTATGTTTGTTAAATTAATTTTAGAAATGAATAGAAATTTATTTATGAGTATTTGGCATGTTTATTTCACTCATATTTGTTGAATTGCATTTATTAAATTTAACTGTTAATTTAATTTATTTATTGCGTATTAATTGATAGTTAGAATTTATTTGTTTGCCTATAAACTGCTAGTTAACAGTTATATAGATTATTACTGAATATAAACCGTAGATTAATATTTGTTAAATTTAATCTGAATAAAATTGCCAGTTATTACCTGTTATATATTATCAAATATAAATTGTTATTGATTGATATTGATTGATGATTGCGATTTGGATGATGGATGATGTTGATGAATGGATGTTTATTGGATATCATTAAATTGCAAATTATCATGCATATTTCATTTCATTCGGGATTGTGGTTTGAAATGATATATAACCGCAAATTTTTATATCTTTTAAATTGCGGATTGAAATGATAAATATCCGTATCACTTGACCATAGGATAGAAAATTATATACAGGCACCGCGGTATATATATAACTATTTAAATGTGATTTCTATGGTTTGGATGGAATACGGTTTATAATAATCTTAAATTTTATATTGTATAAATATTTTTCTTCCATATATATATACATATGAAGTTGAAAATTTTGAAATTAAAAGGTGTATAAAAATCTTTATTAAAAATGGAAGAAAATTAAGAAAATGGAGTTTAATAATTTATATCATATGTTTAAATGTTAAGTTTGGAAATTTTAAGATATGATATTTATAATTGGATTGTTCCCAAAATAAATTGAAATGAATATTCTAGTATAATTTGAATTGGGAAAAATATATATATTTTATTACTAGAAATTGAAGTCTTATTATTTATGGATTTTATATGAATATTCAAGACTAATTAATAGAACAATTGATTTGTTGAAAGCATAAAATCCAACTTTAGTTTGAAATATTGATACTCAAAATGGATATATGTATATATAAATAAATTGAAGTGGTTTTGGAACTTGCGAGAGATAATATAAATTTTGGTTTAGACTTTAATAAAGAAATGTATTTGTAAAGCCATGAGAACTATTTTCTTTACAAAGTAACATTTAAGTTAAACCATTTAATTCATATACCGTTGAATGTCCAAACCATTCAAGTTTTTTTTATAGAAGTTATGGTTTTAAATTATGATTTTCAAAATACTATGCTTTGAAATTATTTGATTTTCAGACGATATGAAGTTAAAGCATTTTGATTTTGGAAAATAATTATATTTGGGATAAGTGATAAAATATGGTTTTGGGTTTTGAAATGATATCGTATTCATGGTTATGAAATGGAATGTTTATTCTGATTTTTAAAGTATAACCTATTTTTAAATGACCGCGGTGTTATAATAACGATGGGTTGGCAAAGAGACCGGGATCGGATATCTGACATACTCTCTGTCGATACCGAAAACCACTTTGACTAACCGTGTACGCGGTGGAGATTCCAGAATGAAGTAGGTGGTGGCGACGTTTCCTGTAAGGTAAATACGTGGACCCGACTCCCGTGAGTTGGCATAAGGTGGCTAAAACAGGAGCGATTCTCAGGCCAATGAGGTCATTCCTCTGATCGGACCCTCCTCTTCGATATTATACTTTGATTTTGGATTGATTCAGTGGCCACTTCTATATTTTGATTTTGGGGAGTTAGTCCGAGGTGGGCGGTAATTGCGGCTACGCGTTTCCACCAGCCTGGATAGCAATTGGTATATCTACCCTGGCATTGCCTAGTTGTGCCGTGTCACCTACCATACCGAGCCTTTACTACGAGTTTCTATTTGTGTCGTACCTATGGAGTATCCTCTGGTAGCTTCCCGATCAGGAGGTATTACGGTACTGTATAGACTATTGGCATTATTTGTGTTAAGGGCTATATGGGTAACCCCTTAACGCTATTTAAAAGTAAGTTTATTTTATAAATAGACACTATTATAATAGCGCAATATACTACATAGTAAATAGTTTAACGGATCCTTAGGAGATGTAAATCCCGAACATCTCTTGAGTTACTGTACTCATATTTATTTCTGTTAGTTTAACTCACATAAGATCTTTTAGTCTGACTCGAGTGTTTTTGTCTTTTCAAATTCGCTCGGGTCAGTCCGAGCGTTTCAGGATCGAAGACTTTAGCTTTGAAGGACGAAGACGAAGGAGTCGTATTATTATTATCTATAGTATTGCACCACACTCTAAATTTCCGCTGCATTGATTGTATTGGTATGTGTAACTCTGATATTCATTGTATAAGTAAAATAAATATTTTGTAAACAGTTATCATGAACTGTATATTGATTATTATATTTTATCCTTCCGCTGTGAGATTCTATTTTGTTTTATTTCTTCTCTGTTTTTCTTATTTACCCCATAACAATCCGCCCTTGCGTATGCTTTGAATTGGCACGTGTGTCGGTTTAAAGTGTGCGAAAAGGCTGGATGTTACAGTTGGTATCAGAGCTTTGGTTTAGCGATAAACCTTGGTTTTGTGGGGTTTGACTCCTTTTTAATAGGGTAGTAATACCCTATGGGAGTCGCTGAGTGTATATATATGGGAGAGCGTATTTGTTAATGTTAATAAAGATTTTGATATTGTGTTAATCTGTTCCGCTTTGTATTTATAAATTCTGGTTGATGCATGGGACGCTATGACATCAATAGGGATTTCTAAACACTTAATAGGACATACCGACATAATATTTGTTTTTAATATAGGTGAATGAAATAATTTTGCCTATTATATTTTCTATATATAAAAATATTTTTATAAATATATATATATATATATATATATATATATTTGGTTGCTATAGATTGGGTGTTAGGAAATAAAAATATTTATAACAATTGAAGCTAAGTTGAAATTATAATAAATCAAATTGGAGATTTTAGAACTTAAGTCCGGGATTTTTGAAAATCTTCTTTCAAAGGATTTGTGAAATATAATGATTTGGTTTATAGGTAATTTCTTATATAAATGTTTAGTATAATTCGGAAGAATTGTTTTAAAAGAGGATTTTGGAGAAAATAAATTTTGTACTTTCCTCTCTGTCGCTAGAAAATAATTTCGGTGATGGCGGCCGCATCATCGACTTTCATTTTCGAGTTTCGTAGGGGAAAGGCCACTGTAGTAAATTCTACTGCAGATTTATTTTGAAATTATCTAAAATTTTAAATTGTTTTAAATATAAATTGAGATATAAGTTGTAAGAACTCATTTATCTATTATTTTTAAAATAAAATTGAAATTTGACCCGGTATTTAATTCTAAAATTTTCCACTAATTAATGGTTTAAATTATTTTTTGGGAAATATAAAGTAAGTAATAAATGGATTGAAACCTCTAATTTAAGTAAGAAAATTAATGCTAGGTATAAAGGAAGTTAAAATTTTAACTGATAAATAATGGTAAAGATTTATTGAAAATCAACGAATTAAAAGGGTTGAGATTAAACTTGTATAAGTTCTTTTGCTTTTTCTTTAACATAAATAACTTACCAAGTATAAAAAGTTGAAATGTGAATTAAGAGTGGAATAGAATATTATGCAAGTAGAATTTTTGGAAATAATGAAGTATTCAATAAATTACTGTTATAAATAAGAATTTAATGGTATTAACTTAAGTGATGATTGGAATTTTACTAAAATTAAAGGTTGTATTATTAATAGGTGATTTTAACCTTAAGAAAGTAAAAATGAAATTCCTTAATTTATAAAGTTTGATTGTAGGGTTATTAACTTAAGTACGCCTTAATTTCCCCCTATTCTAATATAATAGAAAGTAAGTAATATATAAATGACTGTAAACCCTAAGTAATTAATTAATAAAATTCCTTATTTTTAAGAATGAAGGTTAAAGGGTTAATAATTTAAGTGTAATTAAAAAGGGTTACTGTAATTAAATATAATAGAAAGTGGGTAATTAAATTGTTACTATTATTAAATATAATAGAAACTTCAACATTAAATAAATGAATGAAATTAAAGGTAAGTTGAAATTGTAATTTATAAAACAAATATATATTAATTTAAGGAATTGAGAAGAAACTTGTAAATTTTCACTTACATTCTTAAAACATACATAACTTACCATATAATAAAAGTTGCAATGTTAGTAAGAAAATGTAAGGGGAAATCTTACAAGTGAAGCTTGAGGTAATAAAGGTATTCAATAAATTTGCTGTTATTAATGAGAATTAATTGTATAAACTTAAGTTAAATTGGAAATTTTACTATATAAGTAAAGGTAAGTAGTATAAATAGATGATATAAACTTTAGTCAATAAATTGGAATGCAAATATAATGAATTTTGTAATAAATAGAAAACGAAAATTGTAAGAAATAAAGAAATCCCTCCATAAATGAAAGAAAGAAAATCAAACCACTGAAGCATGAAATAAATGTATAATAAGTTAATTTGGTTGTTGGTTTGAATTGTATTGTTTGATTTATGATTGTGGGGTAAGGAACTTGAAGTTGTTGGATGAATAAATAATCTATCTTTGTTCCATCTAAGACTGTTGAGTAAAGGATGCAATTGATAGTTAATTTCATTTCATACAAATTTCAAGTTTGAACCCAAACAACTATTTGTTTGATGGATTAAATGATTGCTTTGTGTGTGTATGTATGTTGTTTGTAAGGTTGATGGTTGTTGAATTGTTTGGTTGATTAATGATTGAAAATATTTCACTTTAAAATAAATATTTAACCTTTTAGATTTTATAAGTGAAATGCAGGCTATGGAAGCCACTGCTACTGCTCTGGTTTCCTAATAATAAGCGTATTGCCCGACAAATAGGTACGTTTTCGGATTACGTTTAAAGCGCTATTTTATAATTTTGCCCGTGTTGGGATAATATTTTGATAATATATGTAATATATTTGTATATTTTGATATTATATTTTCTCCAGAGTCTCTCCGTACAAAGGAGACTCTGCCAAAAATTTTCGTAAATTTTGGACTTAGAATTTTGTTGAATATTTTCCAAACTTTAATGATTTAAGTATAAAAGGTTATAATGACTATAAAACGGGCATATCTCATTTAAGGAAATTAATTTAGTAAATTATTGTTTATAAGTTAATATTTGAAATAATATGTAATGTTTTATTCTTCCTTCTTCCTTCTTTTTCCTTTTCGGAGACGAAAAGTTTTGAGTGGGGGAGATTGTAACGACCCGTTAAATTAATAATATTAAATGAGTTAAATTAATATAATTTCTAACCTGATTTAGAAAAAAAAGGCTTTAAGATTTATTTGAGAAAATGTAGTAATTTGTTATAGTAATTGGAATTTAATGCAACAATTTAATGACAATAGTTTTGGATGATGTAATTGTCACACTTTGTTAAAAGTTAATGTTAAGAAACCAATAAATGTTGAATTAGTGAATATTAATAAAATATTTACTAGAATGGGATTCATTTAATATTAAAATAAATAGTAGGATTGTTTCATTTGGTGACCGTTGAATAAACCAATGCAATAAGTGTAGATAAAATTTTTTATGAATATTGTTCGATAATGAATGTACTTAAAAACGGTAATAAACTTAATATAAGAAAACAAAGGCAAATTGTGTATTAATTAATGAATTCATGAATCAGTGTATGGACTTAGTGTAACTATAAGTAAATGTACGCAATAAGGTTGTGAAATACCAATGATTTGGATTTCCAATTTATATTAAACATAATGTTGGTAGAAATTGGAATTCACTGTTGTGTGAAATATATGAGAAATCATGTCAAATGTAAATTATACCGTAGATGATATACTCTATTAAACAGTAGGATTGTTAAATAAATAAACGTTTCACTTAGGTTTCAATTGGATAACTTATGTAGTTTAATGGAGAATCAATTGCAATTAATTGCCATAAATTAGTGATGATAGGGTAGTTTGATTTGGCCTTTAAGAAGCAAAGAAAAAGAAAGCCAAGATTTATGAATTCATTTGCAACGTGAAATGCAAATCTTGTGGATTGTTTTTTTTTTACAAATGGAATTAATATTTAACCATTACGTTAGTGGAGTCTGATAAGTTAAGGTAGATAATCAATGGTAATTTACCTAATTCAAAGGATATATTAATATAAATATGGGTAAAATGAGGTTAGACCAAGGATATAATATTAATTGATTTTTAAGGCTTAATTAATACGTGAAATAGACAAGATTCTACATTCAAACATTTATACAAAGCTAAGTTGTAAATAGAAGTACCAATGTAATATAATGTAAATAGATGGGAATCAACATTTATTTATTTATTTAATGGAATTTAATTTCTATAGTATGATAATCGCAATTAAATGAAATTGAAATAGCTAATTTATACGTTAGTTGAAATTTAGCTGGAATATGAGGATTTTTAATGAAATAGTGAAATCAAATGGAAATAAGGTTTCAATTATACATTGGAATTTATATTCACCATAAAAGGTTAATTGAAAACCAAAGGAGTTAATAAAGGAATCAAGCTTTATCTATTAATTTGGATTTAAGATATGGTAAATTGGATTTATTGCAATAATTAATTCTATAAGATGAGGTTAATACTTATTCTATTTATAATTAGACCAAATTGTTGATATAGATTTTTTTGAAAGCAGAATCTATAAATCAATTTGAGTATCAAATTCAATAATTGCGCTTATTGCATAAATAAAGGGAATTTAACGTTAAATATTAGGTTACTGAAATTTAAAATGAACTTTAAGAATAATATTGTGAATCATGAACCAAAGTATGTGGCATCCCTATTTGGATAAAGAATGAGTATATAAAAGTTAAAATCTAATATACGGGGTTTTGAGCATTTAATTTTATAATTCTTAAATATAGGAAAGTGTAGAAATTAACACTGCAAATTGATATACTTATAATTTTAATTCATATCCAAGCTTGTTAAATCATTTGAAATTGATTAAATTATATAAGTAATAAAATTTGGACAATTTTAGAATATAATATAAAATTTGGATTTTTGTAATTTATTTTGATTTATTTAATGAATATAGAAATAGCCTTTTTTTGTCACGGACTAGGATTTCGATGAAACCAGTTTCATCGGATCCGTATCGGTGAATTATTATAGGGTTTCAAGTTTCGTATCGATCGGACTTGTCGTTTGATCGTACGGGCGTGAAACGCCTTGAAATCAAATTTAATTAAAATCAATTTGAATCAATTTGGAAATTTTGTTTTCAGCATAACTTCTTCATACGATCAAATTTGGACGTGAAACTTTTTCCATCGCGTTCGGAATATTTTAAATTACCTATTTGGATATATAGATTTAATAAATTCGATTCCGGAGGCATAGCGGGCTTTTTGGGCCATAGTTTGTTCCGCACGTTCATTCTACGGTCTATCTACTCTATCTCTAACCCCTCTATATAAACCTAGCTACAAGCCCTAGCCTCCACCTAATTTCTTTTCATCTGAGCGTGTACTTTCTTCAAGCTCCTCTTCTTCTTCAATGGGTGCTAACCCTAGATCCAGTCAGTTCAAAAAAAAAAAAAAAAAAAAAAAATCGGATCTGCAGCAGCTTCTGGTCGCGCTTCGGGTTTCAGGTGAGAAAACCCTATAGCAACTTCGGGTCAGGAAGAAAATGACTCGGGTCGCTCCGGGTCGTTTTGGCGAAAACTCCAAGCAAGCACCGGGGAATTGAGGCGGCGCACCGAAGTCGAACCCGAAGTCGACCCAGGACCAGAATTTTTCCATTTTTCAAATTTCCATAACTTATGCATACGAGCTCGGATTCACGCGCGGTTTGTTTTGCTGGGATCGTATCGGAATTTCTGACGTTTTGACGCTGGTTTGGATGGATTTGAAGACCGTCAAAATTTTGAGTTTAAATTGAATTTAAATTCGATTTAAATTCCAAAGGTGAGTGTTTTAACCCACTCACAACTACTAGAAGCTTTTATGTTTGTTAAATTAATTTTAGAAATGAATAGAAATTTATTTATGAGTATTTGGCATGTTTATTTCACTCATATTTGTTGAATTGCATTTATTAAATTTAACTGTTAATTTAATTTATTTATTGCGTATTAATTGATAGTTAGAATTTATTTGTTTGCCTATAAACTGCTAGTTAACAGTTATATAGATTATTACTGAATATAAACCGTAGATTAATATTTGTTAAATTTAATCTGAATAAAATTGCCAGTTATTACCTATTATATATTATCAAATATAAATTGTTATTGATTGATATTGATTGATGATTGCGATTTGGATGATGGATGATGTTGATGAATGGATGTTTATTGGATATCATTAAATTGCAAATTATCATGCATATTTCATTTCATTCGGGATTGTGGTTTGAAATGATATATAACCGCAAATTTTTATATCTTTTAAATTGCGGATTGAAATGATAAATATCCGTATCACTTGACCATAGGATAGAAAATTATATACAGGCACCGCGGTATATATATAACTATTTAAATGTGATTTCTATGGTTTGGATGGAATACGGTTTATAATAATCTTAAATTTTATATTGTATAAATATTTTTCTTCCATATATATATACATATGAAGTTGAAAATTTTGAAATTAAAAGGTGTATAAAAATCTTTATTAAAAATGGAAGAAAATTAAGAAAATGGAGTTTAATAATTTATATCATATGTTTAAATGTTAAGTTTGGAAATTTTAAGATATGATATTTATAATTGGATTGTTCCCAAAATAAATTGAAATGAATATTCTAGTATAATTTGAATTGGAAAAAATATATATATATTATTACTAGAAATTGAAGTCTTATTATTTATGGATTTTATATGAATATTCAAGACTAATTAATAGAACAATTGATTTGTTGAAAGCATAAAATCCAACTTTAGTTTGAAATATTGATACTCAAAATGGATATATGTATATATAAATAAATTGAAGTGGTTTTGGAACTTGAGAGAGATAATATAAATTTTGGTTTAGACTTTAATAAAGAAATGTATTTGTAAAGCCATGAGAACTATTTTCTTTACAAAGTAACATTTAAGTTAAACCATTTAATTCATATACCGTTGAATGTCCAAACCATTCAAGTTTTTTTATAGAAGTTATGGTTTTAAATTATGATTTTCAAAATACTATGCTTTGAAATTATTTGACTTTCAGACGATATGAAGTTAAAGCATTTTGATTTTGGAAAAGAATTATATTTGGGATAAGTGATAAAATATGGTTTTGGGTTTTGAAATGATATCGTATTCATGGTTATGAAATGGAATGTTTATTCTGATTTTTAAAGTATAACCTATTTTTAAATGACCGCGGTGTTATAATAACGATGGGTTGGCAAAGAGACCGGGATCGGATATCTGACATACTCTCTGTCGATACCGAAAACCACTTTGACTAACCGTGTACGCGGTGGAGATTCCAGAATGAAGTAGGTGGTGGCGACGTTTCCTGTAAGGTAAATACGTGGACCCGACTCCCGTGAGTTGGCATAAGGTGGCTAAAACAGGAGCGATTCTCAGGCCAATGAGGTCATTCCTCTGATCGGACCCTCCTCTTCGATATTATACTTTGATTTTGGATTGATTTAGTGGCCACTTCTATATTTTGATTTTGGGGAGTTAGTCCGAGGTGGGCGGTAACTGCGGCTACGCGTTTCCACCAGCCTGGATAGCAATTCGTATATCTACCCTGGCATTGCCTAGTTGTGCCGTGTCACCTACCATACCGAGCCTTTACTACGAGTTTCTATTTGTGTCGTACCTATGGAGTATCCTCTGGTAGCTTCCCGATCAGGAGGTATTACGGTACTGTATAGACTATTGGCATTATTTGTGTTAAGGGCTATATGGGTAACCCCTTAACGCTATTTAAAAGTAAGTTTATTTTATAAATAGACACTATTATAATAGCGCAATATACTACATAGTAAATAGTTTAACGGATCCTTAGGAGATGTAAATCCCGAACATCTCTTGAGTTACTGTACTCATATTTATTTCTGTTAGTTTAACTCACATAAGATCTTTTAGTCTGACTCGAGTGTTTTTGTCTTTTCAAATTCGCTTGGGTCAGTCCGAGCGTTTCAGGATCGAAGACTTTAGCTTTGAAGGACGAAGACGAAGGAGTCGTATTATCTATAGTATTGCACCACACTCTAAATTTCCGCTGCATTGATTGTATTGGTATGTGTAACTCTGATATTCATTGTATAAGTAAAATAAATATTTTGTAAACAGTTATCATGAACTGTATATTGATTATTATATTTTATCCTTCCGCTGTGAGATTCTATTTTGTTTTATTTCTTCTCTGTTTTTCTTATTTACCCCATAACAATCCGCCCTTGCGTATGCTTTGAATTGGCACGTGTGTCGGTTTAAAGTGTGCGAAAAGGCTGGATGTTACAGGTGATCATTTCTATGATCACTTGTTGACCCAAAGCATGGCTTTTGTATAAAGTATGTTTTTGTGGACGTGACTTCGTCGAGCCTCACACCCGTGAATGGTCAAAACAGGAAAGAAGCAGCAAGGTTATGAGGGGTAGCGCCCTTTAGGATATGTGCATTTCCTTCTGGAAAAGGGTGGTATCATGGTATGGAGCTCAGATACTTACTCATGTTGAAAACACTTTATGATTGTGTGAATTGATTGCGAGCGCTCGGTAAAAAGGTCCCAAAGGACCGGGGGATGGCATATTCGGTCAGTTGTTACTCAGTTAGGGGTAACCCGGCCTTGTGTTGGTAGAGATCCGGTTTGGTTCTCGGGGATGTCCATCCAGAGGCATTCTCATGTGGCAATGGGAAGTTCCTTGGCCTGATCATTCGTTGGAAATCCAATTCCCAATACGAAACCTTGTACGGTATTAGTTGTAGAACCTGCCATTTACTTATGGTGGTCACCACTGTTTAGATGGTAGCTATAGTAGGCATAGTTCGAAATGTCTATGTTAGCTAAGATTTATATTCTACTTTCGAAAAATGAATTTTTCCTACACTATGCACTAGTAATAATATAAAATGTTCTTTTAAATGCGTATCAAGCATCTTTGACTATCATAAGGAGAAATCTCCTCCGATTCTGCGTTTGCATTGTGTGTGTGTGCGGAAGGCCTTATGGTAGTCTCATTTTTAAAAGCATTGCGAATTGACTTTAAAAATATTCCTCTATTTTGATTTTAAAGATAAATAAACTGTTTTGAGTTCTCACACCAGTCACATGACTGACTCGGAGTTTATTGTTTTCCTTCCTAAACTCTGGGTGCCCACCAATTTCCGCACGGGCAGTCAAGAGTTAAGGTTTATCAGGATATTCTGGATATTCAGGAGTTGCTG
Organism: Allium cepa; assembly: GCA_030765085.1. Classification (NCBI taxonomy): domain Eukaryota; kingdom Viridiplantae; phylum Streptophyta; class Magnoliopsida; order Asparagales; family Amaryllidaceae; genus Allium; species Allium cepa. The sequence goes on from CM060935.1 coordinate 179,941,114, forward strand.
GAGGCAAGCTGGATGGCATGGCGTATTACTAATTTATATATAGTATTTCTTTTTCCGCTGCACTGTTTGTTGTTGTTGTACACTCTGATGATATGATGTAATGAAATGTGATGTAATGTAATAACTGATATAGTTCTTTTTTTAAAGATTATTCATTTATCTATTATATGTTGTTCTGCTGCGAATTGTGAGATTCTGATGTTGTTCTGTTATTTTCTTTCTGTTCCGTTCTATTTTCTATGTTCCATTTTCTTTTCTCTATTTTCTTTCTTCTTCTCTCTTCTTCATTCTTTTTCTTTTTCTTAAACCATAACATTTCGGGTTTTTGGCCTTCGATTTCTCGGCAGTCGATAAAGTGAGTATCGATGTTGAATTTTCGAAAGTCGAAAATTTTCGGGACGTTACAAATACCCGTTTACTTTTTCCCAAAACCCCTAATTCAACATCCTACCCACTATCTTTTATCAAGAACCTATTATCACATCAACCAACGTCTCAAAATCTTCTATAGCTATCAAACAACACCCCTTTGCTCAATCATCTAAATTCAATCTAAAACTAAACTTTGAATTATCAAAAATATCTCAAAATTTTCTAACTCTCTAAATTTCTGAGAAATTTTGCCAACATCTCCTTTGCGCGGCTAACTCGGTACAACTACAAAAGGCCTCTATGGGCTCCCAAATTCCAAAGAAAACAAAAGCCAAGTGGCTACATCAAAAGCCCAATCCAATTTCATACCGAAATTAAATACATACCTTTTGTCGGGCAATTCACATTTATCTTTTGGAATCAAATCCAATTTTCTTTCCCTTTAATACCTGCATAACCTACTTAGCAACAATATTCAACCGCCACTTTTCAAATTAATTTATACATTTCTTTACATATGTTTCATACCCACTTCTGTTCAAATTAGCTTTTCCCATTTCCATATGAATTCAGTTTATCCTCAATCTTGAATATTAAATTTCATCTTCCATTTATAACTGATTCACATTAGTTTCATCTACAAATTTACTTTAATTCCCAATTTGTAATCCTTTTGCCGCTAACGAAAATCTATTTGCATCGCACTTATTTATAATGGTTAAACAAAAGCATTTCACTTATATTCAATAGCTAAACACATATAAATCATAAGCAACAAGCACCAAAACGCTTCCCGTAAGCTATTTATATAATCTTAAAGCTAATTCAATTGCTTTCAACCAATTTATAAACCATTTCATTTAATTTCAATGGTTTGCAACTCAATTTTTTACATTCCATTGATTTTTAACCCAAACGTGCTCATATTTACCTCAATTAATTTTAAAACCAATTTATTTAATCTCTCTCAACCCAAAGAATGTTAATTTCTTTTGCTTGCAACAACGACAATTGTTTTTATATATAATCGGCGATACTCGCTTAAAAGAGTTTATATTTCAGTTTATACTCTACTTAAATTAATTTTCTACTCATTCTGAATTTAATTTAATTTCATTTCTAATTTATTTATCAACCGTACATTGCATTAAATCTCATCCCCACATTAGATTCATTCAAAACAATTTATTAAGCTTGGCACATTCAATACTTATAAATTAATAATCATTTTCCAGATTACTTCAATCCAAGTTTTTATTGAATGGGCTTTTACCCTTATTCGAAGCCAAGCTTCCAAGAATTTTTAAACTTAAGTTAATTTACTTTAATTTATTCCAATATCAAAATTAAGTTTATTTTATTTGATTCTCATTTAATCAGCTTCCATTAAATTCAGTAAGCCCATCCATTTAAATTTTAATTTTAATTCATCTTCTTAATTTATCAAAATAATATCTAACCACATATTCAAACTAATATACCACCAAATTTAAGTTCAGTTCGATAATCCAATTCCAATCACATCTTTGATTTAGTTTTTCTTTATTAAATCAGACTTTATCCATTTATCATTTAACTCAACTAACCCGTTTTAAAATTTTAATTTTCTTACTTAATTCGTTATCAAATTTAGTTTATTAATACAAGGCCGCTCCCAATTTATTTCTATTCACTTGGGTTTTGTTTTGCAACTCAAAACATCGCTATTATAATCACTTTTCTTATATCCAATTTTCTTGCAAATTTCATTAAACATTATTCAAATCACCCTTGAATTTTATTTGTAATTCAAACCATCACATTTTTCAATCCAACTTTGTTTTACTTTTATTTTACAACACCTCCTCTTATTTAATTCATTATCAAATCTAACTCGAATTCTATTTACAATTCTAATTCATTTCCAAATTCCATTATTAATTTACGATCCATTTTATTTTACCGAGTTAAATTTTATTAATATACTTAATCAAATAATTATTTAGCCAATTAGATTACTTTCAATTTTAAAATCAATACTCGATTTTAATTACAAAATCACTTCGTTAAAATTCTAGTTTGGATTTCCTTTTTATTTCCCAAAATTCCAACTCTTTTATTTAAAATTTCAGAAAAGACTTTAAAGTCACATAATACTATTAAAATAACTCTTTATGAAAATACCTTTTTATAACTCGATGTCTCAACCAGTCCATCCTTGTTCTCACAGAAATTCAGTCATAGGTTGATCAGGAGTAGGACTGAAAATCTATAAGTACTTGGTAAACCCGTTTCAACACCTAGTGAAAATACTTGGAAAACAATTTTTTATTGAAAATATAGATTTTTTTTTTTTGAAATAGAGAAATATCTTTGGTGATAATGCCCTGAGAATCATCACCCCCATCCATGGTCGCAGTTAACCCGATGGTTACGTTGCCATCCCGACAAAATACACAGATAACAGTAGGCCTCCGCGCCCCACGATTACACCATGGAATCCACGACAGATTGTAGCTACAACTGGGGTTACGTAGCTATCACAACAAAAACCCATATAACTGTAGGCATCAGCGCCATCGAATTTTGCTGCCAAAAATGAAACTTCTCCACTCCACTTGACCATAGATCGCAGTCTACCGATGTTGTGTTGCCTTCCCGGCAAAATCAAGTGTAGACTGTTGGCACTCATCCTCCACACGATTTTCGCTATGGTCCCCACAGTAGATCGCAGCGACATCGAGTTACACTGTCGTCACAGCATAATCCAAATGCCTCTGTAGGCATCAACGCCATCGACTTACGCTATCCAATAATCCTCAGGAACTAGTTTTGTCCGGACTCCTCACAGGATCAACTTTAAAACCCCCCTGGGGCTCAAGGCAGCACCACCCGGTGGTACTCCTGAGAAGTTCATTTCAAGGGAGTGCCTGTTACCCCAGAGCCATCATCAAAATATTTTATACTATACACATATAGTATCTTCAAATCATACACCTAGTATGATCTCATACAAGCTCATTTATATAAAAATCGATTATCCCAGAATCGATAATTCTCAAACCAGGCTTCCTAAATTCAATATTGATTTTACCCAAAATCAAAGCCTTTCCAAATCCAAAGGTTCTCAAAACCTTTTCCAAAATTCTCATAAGATCCTTTATATATATACAGATATATATAAAAAAAAATTAAACTTTGGATCACTTTAAACTTGTATAAAATTCCTTTTATACTTCAAACGCTTCCAAAATCCTGTTTCTTCCAACCATATATTCAACAAGGGGAGAATATATAACAAAGATATAACTTTGTTTACCCAAAATCAAATATTCAAATTTGATTACTCCTTCCAATATCAATTTCCTTTCTATTCACACTTCCTTAAATTTCCATTCACTTATTTACAATTGCCTTAATCCCCATTTGGATTATCACCTCAGTTCTTATCTCGGTTGGGCATTAAATCCATAATAGTTTGAACTCCGACCAGTTTAGATTTACAAAATAGCTTGAAAATTTAAAAAAAAAATAGATAAGTAGTTGAAAAATAATTAATAGTTTGCAAAATAGCTTTAAAATAATTAACTAATTATAGAATAGTTGAAAATAGTTAAATAGTCTCAGAAATTTTTAAATAATTGCCAAATAGTTGTAAAATAGAAATTAGTTTGTGAAATAGTTGAAAAATAGTAATTAGTTTAGAAAACCGTTGAAAAATGGTTAAATAGCTCCAAAAATAATTGTAAACCAAGTATAAAGTAATTTGGCTGTAAGAAAGAAAAGTTGTATATATATTTAGTAGCTTAGAAAAATAAGTTTATATCAAAACAATTTATATTGAAAATAGTCAAGAGTCCACCGTTCACTTTCCCAACAATTCAATTTAAATCTCCAAATTCCATTGGACTTGATTAATCCCCAATTCAAGTTGAATCAATCTTGATTCCTTTCCCAACTTAAATAAAATTCAAATTGATTTTAATCCTGTTCAATTTCAATTATAATTCCCTATTATCCCAATCAATTTGAATTATTATCAATTGAACCCATTTCAAATTCAAATCATTTCGATATAATCCAATTTGTTTTCCCATTTAAAATTTTAAACTTATACATCTTCAAGCACCAATCCAATTAATTCAAACCAAATTCAATTTTGAACTAATTCAATTCAATCTTGAATTTAAACTATCTCGACTCATAGAAATACGAGTTAAATCCTCAAAGGTTGCTTTAACTCTTTAAACCAAATTAACTTTTATTTAAAGTTTTTTTAATCAATTTAATTCCTGAGTTCAATTCTCAAAATTCCATTTTAAATTATCTTAACTTATGTATTTCATGGTTCAAAACAATTTTATTTTAAAATTTTAATTTATTATTAAATTTTATCTTCCAGTTTGAAGCCAGTTCTTAGACAAGTTTATTTTACAATTCAATTATTCAAACTTATTTTATTTTATTTATACAATTCCATTCTCAATTTAAAGATTTTTATTTACAATAGGATGATATCATCCAATTTATTTAAAATGCCCATCCATTTTCAATTTTTAAATCTCAAACCCGTTTTGAGGTCACACAAATTCCGAATTCAAATCAACCATTTAACTTTCCAAGTTAAATTCCAATTTCGTCTTGAAATTTCCAAATCCTGGTTGCTTTCTTTTTTTTGTTTTTTTATATCACATTTCAGGAAAAAATCAAAACTCAACCTCTTGGAGTTTATTTCATTATTTTAAATTATTTTGATATCGTGTATATCCATACATATTTATTTCTTGGCCCTCCCAGCCATGATTTAAACTCTAAACCATCCTTGGTTTTAAATTCAAATCAAACTTCAAACAACCCATTGGTTTCAACAAGTCCCAGTTATCTAAATAATACTTATTTATTATTTTTCATTACTTTGGAACAAATTTTCAAATTCTGGAACCAGATTTAGAATTTTAATTTCAATCCATTAAATTTTAATTTGGTTGTATTTTTATTTCTACTTAGTTTAATTCCAATTCAAGACTTCAATTTCAGTTTGAATCCATTTCAAACTTATCTTTATTTAATTTTAGTTTGGTTGTATTATATTACTTCTTAATTTAATTCTAATAATTTAACAACCAATCACCTTAATATTTATTAGAAGGAAATATTGCTTTATATATCAAAAATATATTTTTATATAAAATCATTTAAAATCTTTTTATAGGAAAATAACAAGTATGCGCTCATACATATATATATCCTCAACTCATTCTAGAGTACTACAGACTCTATTAAATGAGTAATCCCCACCAGAGCCAAAGTTCTCGCTTATCCTTTCAGCTCTGATACCAAATGTAACGACCTAAAATTTTCTAACCCGAAAATTCCAGATAGTTATGTAAAAGAAGAAAGAGATTAGAGAAGAAGAACAGAAACACCAAACATCTCACAATCGCAACGGATAAAATATAATATCCGTCGATTACACTTTAATACCATTAGAGTTTTCACAAATATACAGTCACTGATCATATACAAATCATGTCTCGGATATATAATAATATACTGCAGCGGAAATACTGTAAACATACTTGTCATCCAGCTCGTCTCTTGAGCTCCAGAACGTGCTTACCTGAAAATCTGTAATACTTGGTCTGACCCGAGCATTACATCAAAGTAACACCCGGGTCAGGCTGGAAACCAGCGTGAGTAAACCATCTAACATGGAATACCAAGCAACAACCAATATAAACACCCGGGCAACTCAACAAATTTTACAAGTCACAATTTGTTATAGACATAACTTATTTTCAAATAAGTTTCCTAAGTGTCAAAATTAGATTTAATAATCCAATTCATTTGAGTCCAATCATTTCAAACTATCAATTTTCTCATATTAATTTATAAGAAATTCGAAGTGGTTTCGGGTATCTCCCAATACCCAATTCCGACCTCTTCGAGTCTCATGTCATCCTATCCCAAGTTATACATACGAAAACTCATTCACTTCATAACAGAGATAACAACTCATTCAAAGCATCCAATACCATTCAATCAACCATAAGCAAAGCTTAATCGCATACAAGCCAATTCAATTTTCAAATTAAATTTCACACCCCGATTTCTTAGATTTCTTCATTAATGGATTCCCAAACCAATTAATTAATCTACTCTCCATATTCATTCATCGTAATTAATCACCCTAGATTTAATTATCTTCCAATTCCGTTCAAGTAATTATCTTTAATTCATTTCACGAAAATAATTAGTCTTAACCCAAGTTCAATAAATAATCTGAATTACCTCAGGAATTAATTAATTATTGAATTATATTAGTCCATAATTGCTTATATTAATTAACTTCCCATAAGTCACTTATAGTGATTTATTTCTTAACGAATCAATTTCTGATTACATCATTGATTTTATAAATTTGATGATTTTTCGTTTACATTTCGATTTATTCTAATCTAATTTAATTACATGAATCATTAATTAAACCATAAATATTAATCATTCTTGATTTATCTCAACCGATAATTAACTATCCTTTATTTACTTCATTCATAAATCAATTTCTCCTTAATTAATCATCTTAATTAATCTCCTGATTTATTTCGCAAAGTAATTATATTTTATTAATTTCGTTTAGTAATTACTTATCAAATCATCCAACGCTTATTCCGAATTACTTACACTATATTAATTATCTTAAATCGGAATTAAGGCAACCCTGTATTACTAAATTAATTAACCCAAATCATTAATTATTTGAATTAATTAATTATCCATTTTAATTATTCTGTTAATTTAATGAATCACAATTATTAAGCCCCTTATTAACTTTAAATTGAAATATTTCCTTCTTTATGCTTTAACATTAAACAATTTTAAACTCGAATATTTCGAGTCAAGCAACAACTAACTCGAGAACCAACCAAAATCTAAGTCACACCATCACCAGTGCACATCCAGTCAAATTAATCATCCAACAAAACATTACATTTCAATATAAATCCAACAGAGTGAGATTTACTCACCTTTGCTTCTATTTGCAATCCACCTCAAACTTGCCTTAGTTTCCTCGATTTCGACCTTGTATAAATAATTATATGATTTTATTAATATTTGAATCAAGTCAATCAATTAAATTTTCGTTTCCTAAACTTAATTTCAACTAATTATTAAACTTAAACTAAATTTCATTTACTGTTAATTACTCTCTTCTTTTTTTTTCCTCTGTTTAACCTCTAATCTATACGTACATCCAATATATAGGATTAAATAGAGAAAATAAATATACCTTACTGCTATGATGCCCCCACCATCTTGAAAACTCAAGGCAGTTCGCATCTTCACGAGGCTAGAGGAATCCCTAGTATCGAATGCACGTGCCTCCTCACTGCTCGCGCAACCCCTACCAATCAGAATTGCACAGATCGAACGCACGGCCTCAAAACCACGGCGACTTTGCCTCTTCGATGAACCCTAGCCCAAACCCTAGTTCGAATCCCCAAATTTGAGTCTCCGCTCTCAAGCTCGACCCACAAGCCATTGCCTTCCATGTAACCGCAGCCACCGCACTCGAAGAAAACTACTACGTGATGTTGCCCAGGTCGCGATTGATTTCGCCGTCGATCAATTGATTTTCGAACGGCTAAATCTCGAATTTGATCCCAATTCGAACTCGATTTCTGAGGACGAAGAAATTCACGCGAGTCCCTCCCTCGATTTCGATCTGAATTGAGCATGAACTAAAGATTTTTTTTTTTAAAAGATTCGGTTATGAAAGAAACGAATGATAATTTATTTTTATTTTATTTATTTTTCGGCCTGGAGGGAGAGTTGAAGATGAAGGAAGAAACAGCCATTCTCTCTTCTTTTTTTTCTCGTTCGAAATAATTTTTGATGCCCGGATAAGGAAGGAGACGAAGACGTATTAAAACTTGGAAACGGCTTCTCGAATACGCTTGTTGGAAAGAAAAAAATATCTCTGACCAGTGTACCTTTAAATTTATTATATTATAAAATTTACAAACGTCTTGTTAAGCATAACGTGAAATTCCGGACCCCGTATCAGACATACCGACAGGTGTTTATAAGGTTTTACCCGCATTCCGAACCCAATGGAACATGTTTCGAAGGCTAATTTGATCGTATGCGCGAGTTACAGAAGGAAACGATCAATTTTAAATTAAATCGATTAAAATAAATCTAAGCGTTTTGAGCTGCCAGGGTCAAACGACAACTCCAATTGCTACGGAAATTGAAATCCGATAATAACTAACTATTACGGATTAAATGGAACTAGTTTCGTCGAATTCCGAAACTGTACCTCGGAAGGCTATTTTTGAGTTCAATTTAAACAATATAATTTCAAAACTAAACAAATTATCTTTAAACTAAATTCCAATCATTCTAGTATCTCCAGTATTATCATTATAAATTTTATAAGCCTTCAAATTATTTAAACGGGCTTAGAAATATCCGATTCAACAATTTCCCCAATCTTCAATTATTAAATTCAATATTTAAAGTATACAATTCAATGATCTAATTATCAAGTAAATATTGATAACTTGAATACAAGTTAAAATTAACCTTTAAATATTTTAAAATTAATTAAGTATTCCATTTTAAATTGTTGAAAATTTTGGTCGTCACATATAGGGTTTGCATTGCATAAATACAATTTTTACATTGCTATGCAACAAAATATATGCTAAATAAAGGTAATAAGCTAGATAAATTAATTACTCTAAGTAACTAAAAGCTGCAACTACATTAGGACACACCTATATGAATCTCAACTGGATGTTGATTCCTGACATGTTTCACCATGGTGCGCGACGCTCTGTGCCACTTTCTACGGCCATTATTTGCATCTTTCATGCCTACACCTTTCTCCACATTATACATGCAATGCTATATTTCATGTAACGTGCCATGTTCATATTGATTGAGCTACAGGTATTTGGAGACACTATACTTATCAAGCATTATCACCCTGGCCTGAAGTATAATATCACCAGTGAGGGGTTGGAGCACGTGGCATACAATATAATTATCACCCTCGCATGAAATTTGCAACTCAAACAACTAAGGATCTGTATTTCAGTAGATTTCACGTTCAATGTTCCTCCTCCCACTGTTATATCTCAATCAAGCACTGTGCAAGTTTCAACAAGCCATCCGCTCGCAATCTAAATCCCCTACAGCTACTCTTTACTTCAGATTGCTTTTATTATTAGCTACTCCACATGCATAATCACATGCTACTGCTGCCAGCATTTGCTCATCCCTGTCCAAATCATGTCTGTCTTCATTATATGACCAGAACCATCTCATATCCCTGCAAACTTCATTTTCAACAAAGCATTTGCTCATACTGAAAATTTTGCAATCTTTAGCAGGTGCAATTTCCTGTAGGTTTGACCATTTACCCTCTGCCAAATTATAATTAACACCCATTCATGCCACATGCTTCTATTTTGTATAACAATAACTATAATTTTTGGTTATTATATCAAACAAAAATGGAAAGCAAGAACAGCATATTTGACACTGTTTAGCCTAAAGACCTACATGATGCAATAACCACTACCATGATAACTTGAATTAAAGACTGAAAATATCCGTCTCTACTTAAACGATTCGGTCTTTAAATAACATTTAGAAACTGAATAAAGACCTACACTTTCAGTCACTAAATATCAAGTCTCAAAAACATTGGAACTGAATTTTAGTCTTCAAATTATAAAGACTGAAAATTGCCTTAAGTATGTTTAAAGAACGAATTTAGCGACTGAGATACAGTTAATAATCAGTCTCAAATTAAAAATACATGTATATACATACCACATTATATTATATTTTATTTTATTAGAATGTTTATTATTGTTATACAATGTAAACCATGCTTTCCTTGGTTTATTTTGAAATGCCAAACAAAAATTAAATTTACTTAGTTGCAAAAGAAACATACACGAACAAACCATAGATATCAAAATGGTTAATAACATCACGTCAGCGCTCTTAGCCTGTCTTCGTTAATATACAAAATTCGAAGATTGGGACATTGTGTAACTCTCTCTTTACAAAATCTAGAACTGAACTAAACTCAGCTCAAACTGCATGATTTTTTTGCCCTTCCAAGTGGTGTACAAGACTGGAATGTACATAGATTATGGACAAATGGTATTGGTTGATGAGCGAACAAGAGCCCAATCCATAAACTCATGTTCAGTCCCTCCATGGCCTGTAACCCTCCAGTCTGCTCCATGTACCAGTTCACAAGTTCATAACCACTACCCGATTGTGATGATTAGTGTGTGCACGACTTTTGGTTCTCCTTGTACTTTTGACAGATTTAATCTCTGAGAACTGTATTATGAGAACGTCGAATAGGAAATAGAGAGACGTCACCTTCATCATGAGCCCGCAGCTACACTACAAGCAGATTTCGAAATCTGCTTGCCACTAGTGTTGGTAATAAGGAATCTATATTCTTATAGTTATAACAATTCTCAAATTATTTTGGTTGGCTTTTTGAAACTATTGGAATATCAGTGAGAGATTATAACTATTAGAATAATCTGTGTACGATATATATTAGGTGGCTGTTTAAAATGAGTTTTGGTGAGAGTGAATAAACAGAAAAGTAAAAGAATATGGAAGAATCATGAGTTTAATGTAAGTAAAAATTCTTTTTGAATCTATATAAAAGGAGAAAGATGTAACGAATATGCATGAGGGAATATGAATTGGAAGAAGAAGATTTGGTTTTTAATAAAGAGAACGGGACTGTAGTTTAGTAGAGAAGGTGGAGAAGTTGCGTGAGATGAAGCCTTGAATTTAGGGAAAGGCGTAGAACTGCAATATTTTTGTTTAATATAAAATCAGAGAGATATCACATGGATCATCAGTTTTAGCCATCAGATTCAAACTATAAAAATAGCCTTCATCTTTCATTTTATTGTTTTTAAAATATAAATTAATGGTTTAATTAGAGACCGGAATCCAGTCATTATGCAGTTTCAACTTATACAAACCTATCAAAGATTGACTTTTAGTCTTTATTGTTTAAATCTTAAGACTGTTTTTCTTAGTTAGTAATCAGTCTTTGAGTAGAGATTAAAGAAAGAGGCTTTGCACCAAATGTCCCTATTTTCGATGTTGTTGTAAGAAAAGTCATTATGATAAGAAATATGTAAATTAAGTCCCCGTTTTTTGTAAATCAGATAGCGCAAGCTATCTTGCGCTTTTCTTATTCGAAAATTTAATTATTTTTGAAAATTTCAAAATTTTAAAAAAAATTCAAAATAAAAAAGCGCGAACTAGCTTGCGTTTTCTGATAAAAGTTGCAAGTTAGCTTGCATTTTCTGCCAGAAAAGTGCAAAACACCTTGCGTTTTCTATTTTTCAAAAAATAGAGACTAAATTTACAAACTTATATATACATGGACTTTTCTTATAACAACATCAAAAATAGGGACCTGTAACTCTTTTCTTGTTAAAGAAATTCAGTTTTAAATTTCTAGTCTTTAAATGAATATATTTTTGTAGTGAACTATTTTTTATTCATTTTTACATTATAGAGGGAATCGCTCAAATGTATATTTATAGGTATGGAGCTATAAACCTATAATCTTATTTAGAATGATCAATTTCATCAATAGACGTACGTATCTACATTCAACAACCCTAGTTTTATTGTGCACTAAAAGTTGGGGTTTTATTTGAAAGATTGATTAATAGAATCCCACATATAAATGAAGACGGAACCAAGATTGATTCATAATTAAAATATAAAACTAACATCTACCAGGAGAAGCTGGAATTCATAATGTCAAAGCGTAGAAGTCGAAAACGCCAAATAAAAGAGCTAATTACAACAATAACCCAACTTACACTCCCAGAGAACCGATGGGTCGATCGATGGCCCTTGTCAAGTCGATCGGTCGTAAGTTTATTACACGAAGGGTGCAACTCCTTGGTCACTGATGGACCCATGAAGTGGGAGCGCTCTACTAATCACTGATCGATGCCTTGCCTTAAAGAAACTAAACCAAGTTGTGACGACCCGCCTTTCTATCCACAGAAAGATGTATCATCAATAAGAAAAGAAAGAGATAGAAATAGAACAGATAGAAAGAAAGAATAACAACATCAGAATCTCACAGCGGAAACAGAACAAAATATAATACATCACATAACTATTACATAGTTTTATATATATCAGAGTTACACAACATCATACAACAAGACAGTCATATATATCTATCATTACATACATCCCAAAATACGGGTAAGTTTTACCTTACGCTAGCCAAAACAATTTCATAGGAAATCCAGTTATATTATAATAGTGTCTAGGGAGTAAAATACAGAAATATACATCTCACATTCCAACATAGTTAGGCACAATCAAAACGTACGGCGCTTTTTAGAGATTGGATTCCATACAATGGCAGAGCTAATAGGGTACCGCCCGTCACAGTACGGGGTCTAGAACATCGTACCGAGGATCACTACCGACCCCCTACAACAGAAGGCCGGAACTATTCCATACTGAACAGTTCCGAACAAGATAACCCCGTGGTTATAGCTAGCAACCGCCCACACAGCCGAATAAAAAGGGACATCTATACAGGGGTATATCTCGTCCTGCTTGGGTGCTACCACCTAACCTTGCTGCACATCCCCTATTTTATCCATTCCCAGTCGATGAGGCTTGAGGCAGCGATTACATTTATAGAACATATCTTTTAGAATGCTCATCATCCACCTGACGATGTTCTGAAAGCATTCAATCCATACAAGTTCGTTCCGGGTTCAAACGAAACAGAAGGCATTATCTCGTTACACTCATGTTGGAATCACCCACAGAGTTAACGACGATAACCCTTGCATTCTGAAACACCATCTCAATCTTCACTTGGAAATTTACGACCTAACGTTTAATTTGGATCAATGTGGTTTTCGGATAATCATAACTGACAACCGATCCCGGTCTCATCGAAATCCAAATGCCAATTTAAAGGTAAAGTTGTTTAATAGCTTAAACAATTTAATTCAACATTTTGAATTCACATAGCATTTATCGCAGATAAATTATACACAATCATCATAGACATATCAAGGCCTATCACAGAGTATCACAGAATATCACCCAATAAATATCACAAATCCAGATATTCTACTTATAATCATCCATATGCAAGCATCTTTAATCCTTATTGTAATTAATTCAATTTAAATTAATAACTTAATCCTGTTTAATTAATCATTAATTAATAATTATTCCATTTCATATCATTTAATTAATTACTTCTTGATCAACTTATTAAACCTTAATTACTTAATTAGTTACCCCTTAATTATTAATTAATAACCTTAATTATTAATTAATAAAACTTAATTTCAAATTAATTAATCCTTAATTATTTATTTAATTAACTACTAATTATAAATTAATTAACTTTAATTATCTAATTAACAAATTCTTAGTTACAAATTAATTAGACACTTAATTATTAATTAACCAATCTCAATTACAATTATAAATTAATCATTCTTAATTACCTTCTAAAACAATTGATTAATAATAATTATTCATCTTAATTAACATTTAAAAATCTTTCTTAAACTTTTAAATCAAATTATTACTAATTTGAAAACTTTAATTTTAATTAACTTTCAACACTTATCTTAAATTAATTACTTAGTTAAAGTATTAATTGGATTTTAAAAACATTCTAAAGTATTTAGTAAAATAATTTAAACTTGTATTAAAGTATTAACTTAAAATTGTCAAACATTAATTAGTCATCACAACTTATAATTGTTTAAATATTTTGCTTAATTTACTTTTATTATACTGCAGGTTTGGGAATCAACACGAGCAATCCCCCCGTTTACTCGAGTAAACACTCGAGTTTCCCCACTATCTTTCACGAGACCTTCTCTCTTCCCCACGTACTTTCTTCTTCCTATTCTTTTATTTTAAAACTTAAGTTTAAACTTAATAAACTGTTCTAGGCTCGAGAATACGCGTTCCAACCCGAAGCAAGCCCTTCATTTTCTCGAGTAACAACTCGAGTCGCTCACCACCCAACAACTCCGACACATATCTATGCCGTAGATGTGCACGGCGTCTCACCGTCAATCTGGCGAACTCCACTAACTTTGGCAAGTTGCGAATCACCCCTACATTCGAAATCAAAACTCGATTCGACACCAAAAATTCCAAATTGAAATTAAGCATTTCGTTCGAAAAACTATAACTCAATCGAACTAAAAAAATCACTTCGCCCCAGTTGCTCTGACCACCGGAGATGCTCCAACTCCGTCCACTCCACGTCAATACCCCACTCTACTATTCCCTTGAGTTTCGAGAAACTCGATCAAACCGAGGAGACGAACTCGTCTCATTTTCTAACCACAACAAACTCGAACCTTAAACCCTAAACTGGCCTCGTTCCTACAATTCGTGCAATAGAAAAATTATTTGACAATTTTGTTGAAATCATCGACTGCCAAACTTGCTTCAAGCAAAATCTTAACATTCAAAATTGGTTCGATTATCAGAAAATTGTTAAAAGGCATATTCTATTCAACTATGGACTTCTCCTAGAATAAGCAACTAAAAATCACCATATTAGTTTTAAAAATCCTATCTCTGAATGTTTTTTTAAGTTGTATAATCGAACTAATGTTTTAAAATGTTCGAATTTATCATATGATTGTCCCTTTACTGCAAAATGAATTTTACAGCACCCATTATTCATTATCAAGCTTAAAAGAAAATTTAGCACATAGATTATGTTTAAACTAACTTATTTGTTGAAGATTAAAGCCTATCAGATATTAGGGAAGTGAAGTTTAAATTTTTAACTTGATTGAACCTTGTATTTTTTTAAAACAAAAACACAGAGACGACAAACATTTGTGCATAGAACAAATAAAAATAACATTCATAGAAATACTCATCTGTATACAACCATATAGCACAACATTTTCCATAAATCACCTACACAGTTTTAGTTATACTTAAATCTTTTCAAAATGTTTTTACTCACCTGAAAAGTTTGTGAACAGAGAGCAACTTTTGTTTTGAAAACCTATTGTTTTGATCTGCCTTTGAATCCTGTCTGTTTTTTTTGAATTGAATGATGTTTGAGTTTGTAAAATAATGATGCTTCTTATTTTTCTTTTTCTAGTTTGCTAAGTTATCACTGAACGAACAGGAATAGTAAGACACACACATATATATAGAAGAAAGGATTTTGTACAGGGAAGGTATTATCTGATACAAGTTTTTCTTTTGTTTGACTAAACTAGATTTTGTTTTCTAAAAATTGAAATGATTTCTGAATATTTGAAATGACTTTATTTTGGCTGAGATGATAGCATTTAATGTAATTGTTTCCTTCTAAGTTTACATACTTATTATATTTTATTTCATTTTCTATGTACATAGACACTTGCAGGTAGATATTTTGTTTTCAGATGTACATAGATATTTAATTTTCCTTGCATTCACATACATACATTTTGTCTGGTTTTTCTTTACCTTTGTGCTTAATATAAAAATTATTATAGTTATTTTTATGTGTTTATCTTATGTTGCATGCACACTATAATTACTTAATCCGTGTTTTTATTTTTATTTCTATTTTAACTATCAACATTTAATTTATATTCATATGTTTTAATAATTATATTTTATACTTATATTTAATATTCATAGGATTTGATTTTATTTTAAACATTTTTAAATGACTTTATTTCATTTTAAACATTATTATCTATAGTACATTCATATGCATAGATTTAGTTTAAATATTAATAAGGTAGAGCATTTAATTAAATAGAATAAGGTAGATTTTATTTTAAATATTTTTGAAAGATTCTATTTTAAATTTTCAAATCAAAGTTTCCTTTTCAAAATACATATGTATATAAATAAATGGAAAATATTCCAGAAGTCCTATCTTTTTAAAATGATAAGTTTACATTTTATTTAATTGGATTAAATATTTATCAAAATAATATTGCCAAAATCCCGGGCCGTCACAATCCTCCCCCTTAAAAAATATCGTCCCCGAAATTTAAAACAAAAGATAATTCAAAAGCTTTTATGACACAATCCAAACATACATATCATCCATATATTAGCAAACAATCAAATAGTTTATCCTAACAAACATCACTAGCTATCCGGACACAAATCCGAATAGCCTTTCCTAAAACTTTCCAGAGTTTCCCAGGTACAATCTCTGGGATCCTCGCTCCACTGCACTTTGACGAGCTTCACTACTTTGCTCCTGAGTTGCCTCTCGTCTTGATCAACAATCCGAACTAGATTCCAAACCACAGTCAAGTTTGGCTCGACCTCCAAATCTTCCTGGACTATCGGTTCTACAACCAATGATGGATCATGAACAAACTTCCTTAGATGGGATACGTGAAATGCATTTCGAATTCCATACATCCATTCTGGCAATTCAATTCTCTAAGCTACAACACCAATCCTTTCTAGTACCCGGAATGACCAATATATATCGGGGCAAGTTTTCCGTCTTTCCGATTCCAATAGCACCTTTGATCAGGGTAACTTTGACAAAAACTAAATCTCTGATCTCAAATTTGAATTGCCTCCTTCTCTTGTTTGCATACTTCTTTTGACGGTCCTGAGCATCTCTCATTCTCTTCTTGAAAAGCTCAACTTTAGCAGAAGCTTCACGAATCAAATCATGTCCAAGCACAAGATGATCTCTCGACTCTATCCAACAGGATGGGAATCTACATGGTCTTCCATGCAGAGCTTCATAAGGAGCCATCTTAATACTCGTTTGGTAAATGTTATTATATGAGAATTCTACCAGATGTAGATGGTCTTCCCACGATCCACCAAAATCCAAAACACAAGCTCGCAGCATATCCTCTAAAATATGATTTAGCCTCTCTGTCTGCCCGTTTGTCTGAAGATGATGGGCTGTACTTAATCTCAAACTCGTTCCCATAGCTGATTACAGAGCCTCCCAGAATTCGCTGGTGAAGATAGGTTCACGATCACTTACTATGCTGACAGGAACACCATGCAATCTAACTACCTCTCTCAAGAAAATCTCTGCTAGAGAAGCTGCAGTACTAGTTGCCTTAACCGATATAAAATGGGCACTTTTAGTTAGACGATCCACAATCACCCATATTCCATCATTTCCCTTCTTGGTTCTTGGCAAACCGTCGATGAAATCCATAAAAATCATCTCCCATTTCCATTCTGGAACTTTCGAAGGCTGTAACAATCCGGCTGACTTCCGCTGATCTCCTTTAACATGCTGACAGATAGCACAACTATTAACGAAAGAAGCTACATCCCTCTTAATGCTTGGCCACCAGAAAATTCTTCTCATATCTTTATACATCTTAGAGATTCCTGGGTGGATATTCAGTCTGGAGCGATGACACTCAGTTAAGACTTCTTGCCTTGATCCATCTATATTAGGTACACACAAGCGACCATTAATCCTCAAAGCACCTTGATCGTCCACATTGAATCGACCATCCTTGGTTCCTAGAATTAGTTCCTCAAAAGATCTATCCTCCATTTGCTTGCTTAAGATTCTTTCCTGGAGAGATGGAAAAACATCCAAAAGAGATAGGACTACATTCCTGCTAAGAGCATCAGCCATAACATTTGCCTTTCCCGAGGTATACAGAATATCCAAATCATAGGATGCCAGAAACTCAACCCATCGCTGCTGCCTCAGATTAAGATCCTTTTGAGAGAAAAGATATTTCAACGGTTTGTGATCCTTGAATAACTTGAACTTCTCTCCAAAAAGATAGTGTCTTTATATCTTTAAAGCAAAAACAATGGCCAACAATTCAAGATCGTGCATAGCGTAGTTCCTTTCATGTGGCTTTAATTTCCGACTCGCATACGCAATTACTCTCCCATTCTACATCAAAACCGCTCCCAGACCAACTATACTAGCATCTGTATAAACTTCAAATTTGGTTTCCCATCCGGAATAGCTAGCACAGGTTCACTGGTTAGCCTCGTCTTCAATTCCTGGAAAGCCTCTTCACACTGGGGTGTCCACTTAAACTTTGCTCCTTTCCTTGTCAACTTAGTCAGATGCGAAGAAATCTTGCAATAGTCCTTAATAAACTTCTTGTAGTAGCTAGCTAATCCTAGAAAAATACGAACTTCAATCGGTGTCTGCGACTGCTTCTATTCTAGAATAGTCTCAGCCTTCGCTGGGTCTACAGAGATACCTTCTCAAGAAACAATATGACCCAAAAATCCGACTTCCGATTTCCAAAAATGGCACTTAGAGAATTTCGCCTTCAAAACATGCCTCCTTAGAATCTCCAACACTATTCTCAAATGTTGCTGGTGCTCCTCTTCAGACTTAGATTAGACCAGAATATCAGCGATCAACACCAGAACAAACTTATTCAATACATCTCGAAAGACTCGGTTCATATGATCGACAAAGTAAGTAGGACCGTTGGTTAACCCGAAAGGCATAACCAACCATTCATAGAAATAATTTGGTCCCCAAAATGCAGTCAAGGGAATACTGTCCTCAACTACCCTTAACTGATGGAAACCTGAAGCTAAATCCAATTGAGAAAAGATAGAAGCTCCATGCAGCTAGTCAAAAAGATCATCAATACGAGGAAAAGGATGCTTATTACGGATAGTCACTTTGTTCAATTCTCTATAATCCACACAGAACCTTAGCGATCCATCCGACTTAGTGACAAACACTGCAGTAGAACCCCAACAAGAAAAACTAGACCTGATCAATCCCTTCTCCAAAAGATCCTGAGTCTGCTTAACTAACTCCTCCCTCTCTCTAGGAGCCATCCACCTACTAGGCTGAATCACTGGTACTGCTCCTGGAATCAAATCAATGTGAAACTCTATCTCTCGGTGTGGAGGCAAACATTTGACTTCCTCAAATACATTTGCGAAATCTTGGACCAAATCGATATCTTCAACCTTCTCTTGAGATGTCTCAACCCCATGTAAACGACTACTCAAGTGAATTCCAAAATTATCACACGTCACTCTGGCGATTCTACCTAAATCGGTTTCCAGCGAAACTGTTCTTTCCTCACAATTCAGAACAGCCTTATACTTATCAAGCCAATCCATCCTCAATATAAGGCCAAACCCCTTAAAATTCAACACATAAGGGTCACAAGAAAAACTATGTGACAAATAGGAAATCCTCAAATTCTTACAGATCATATAATTTGTTTACCCCTTCTATAGGATTAGATACAAAGATGGGACATTCAACAGTACTAGGGGTAAGAAAGAGCTTCTCTACAGATTCTAGAGAAATAAAACCCAAAGAAGCACCCGAATCAAATAAACTTCAATATACTTGCCATCTAAAATTAATTTACCTTCCAATAATCCCTTGCCTTTAGATGAAGCAGATGGTGCACCCTCCAAAGCAAATATCTTATTCTGCTGAGCTTTATGAAGTAGAGGGAAATCCTTGATCATATGACCTGGTTGGTGACAATTGAAGCATAGAGATCTCTGAACCAAAGCCAAACCCGGTCCACTCTGATACGACTGCTGCTGCTGTTGCTGAAATCCTTTCCTGGGACACTTATTCGCCAAGTGACCTTCTTGTTGACATATATAGCATTTGCGAGGTACGTTGTTGCTTCTAGTTTTTTTCTTCTTCTGCTTCCTCCAATTGGGATTGAACTTCCTCTTATTTGGATTAGCCAAATTCCCTCCCGATGCTACTACTGGTGCGGCTAATCTCTTATTCATCAAATCCTCATATCTCAGTGCCATATCAATTAACTCAACAAAAGATCCTTTCAAATGCGCCGTCATCTTTTCGTGAAATTCCAACCTTAGTCCTTGCACAAACCTTTCGTTCTTTTTGAGGGGAGTGTCTATGAGTCCTAGTCCATAACAAGAAAGTTCGTTGAATTTGGTCTCATACTCCGCTATAGTCATGCTTCCCTGCTTCAAATTAAGAAAATCCCGGTACAAACGAGTTTTCCCTGCTGTTGGCATGAATTTCTCCTCAAATAACTCTTTAAATCATTCCCACGAAATGTCGTCCTTAGAGATATTTGCTACCGCTGCATCCCACCAGGCTGCAGCGCCTTCCTGCAATTGCCATGAAGCCATTTCCCTTTTTCGCTCGTGAGACAACTTCATACTCTTAAAGATGCGCTCACAAGAGCTTAGCCAAGCTTGGACCTCAATTATCGATTCCGACCCTTTAAATGGTTTACCTCCAAGGTTGATGAAGTCCTTGCATAAAGTAGCAAAACTGAACTGAGGCTGTACTGGATCTACAGCCTTACTAGCAACTTGACTTCATCCATTATCAGTCGAGGTACTGCCCCTACCTCTGCCTCTCCTTCCAGAACTTATGTTGGCCACCTGGATAGGTAACTCAACATACTTAGATAGGTACATAGTTATATAAAAATACAAATAAGCACTCTCAAGATAAATATTATTCCAGAGCCTAGGTATTATCTCAACTTATGCTCTGATACCAACTGTGACGACCCGCCTTTCTATTCACAGAAAGACGCGTCATCAATAAGAAAAGAAAGTGATAGGAATAGAAAAGATAGAAAGAAAGAATAACAACGTCAGAATCTCACAGCGAAAACGGAACAAAATATAATACATCACATAACTATTACATAGTTTTACATATATCAGAGTTACACAACATCATACAACAAGACAGTCATATATATATCTGTCATTACATACATTCCAAAATACAACATACATTAACTAACACAGCGGAACTAGATAGATAGATACGTCTGGACTCCTGCTCCAGGCTCCTCCAGAAACTCAACAATCCAAAACCTATCACTTGGCTACTCATAAAAATTTGAGTTACCCAAGAGTTTATGAAAAACAGAAATAAACTCCGGGTCAGACATGGGTGTGGTACAAGTAAACGGTTTAAAGTTTTTTAACTTTGAAAACATTTGAAATTAAAGGTATCACATAAGACTTCCCACACATAAATACGAGTAAGTTTTTACCTTACGCTAACCAAAACAATTTTGTAGGAAATCTATACAAGTTCTGAAAGCATTCAATCCATAAAAGTTCGGTCCGGGTTCAAACGAAACCGAAGGCATTATCTCGTTACACTCATTTTGGAATCACCCACAGAGTTAACGATAATAACCCTTGCATTCTGAAACACCATCTCAATCTTCACATGGAAATTTACGACCTAACGTTTAATTTGGATCGATGTGGTTTTCAGATAAGCGTAACTGACACCCGATCCCGGTCTCATCGAAATCCAAACGGCATTTTAAAGGTCAAGTTGTTTAATAGCTTAAACAATTTAATTCAACACTTTGAATTCACATAGCATTTATTACAGATAAGTTATACATAATCATCATAGATATATCAGGGCCTATCACAGAGTGTCACAGAATATCACCTCATAAATATCATATATCCAGATATTCTACTTATAATCATCCATAAGCAAGCATCTTTAATCCTTATTGTAATTAATTCAATTTAAATTAACTGCTTAATCCTGTTTAATTAATCATTAACTAATAATTATTCCATTTCATATCATTTAATTAATTACTTCTTAATTAATTTATTAAACCTTATTACTTAATTAATTACCCCTTAATTATTAATTAATAACCTTAATTATTAATTAATAAAACTTAATTTCAAATTAATTAATTCTTATTTATTTATTTATTTAATTAACTACTAATTATAAATTAATTTAACTTTAATTACTAGTTAACAAATTCTTAGTTACAAATTAATTAGACACTTAATTATTAATTAACCAATCTTTAATTACAATTATAAATTAATCATTCTTAATTACCTTCCAAAACAATTGATTAATAATAATTATTCATGTTAATCAACATTTAAAAATCTTCCTTAAACTTTGAAATCAAATTATTATTAATTTGAAAACTTTAATGTTAATTAACTTTCAACACGTATCTTAAATTAATTACTTAGTTAGTATTAACTGGATTTTAAAAAAATTCTAAAGTATTAACTAAAATAATTAAAACTTGTATTAAAGTCTTAATTTAAAATTTTCAAATATTAATTAGTCATCACAACTTATAGTTGTTTAAATATTTTGCTTAACTTACTTTTATTATGCTGCGGGTTTGGGAATCAACCCGAGTAATCCCCTCGTTTACTCGAGTAAACACTCGAGTTTCCCCACTATCTTTTCGGAGACCTTCTCTTTTCCTCACGTACTTTCTTCTTCCTCTTCTTTTATTTTAAAACTTAAGTTTAAACTTAATAAACTGTTTTAGGCTCGAGAATACGCGTTCCAACCCGAAGCACGCCCTTCATTTTCTCGAGTAACAACTCGATTCGCTCACCACCCAACAACTCCGACACATATCTACGCCGTACACGTGCACGACATCTCGTCGTCGCTCCGGCGAACTCCACTAACTTCAGCAAGTTGCGAATCAACCCTACACTCGAAATCAAAACTCAATTCGACACCAAAAATTCCAAATCGAAATTAAGCATTTCGTTCGAATAATTGTAACTCAACCCAACTGACAAAATCACTTCGCCCCAGTTGCTCCGACCACCGGAGATGCTCCAAATCCGTCCATACCACGTCAACACCCCCACTCTACTATTCCCTTGGGTTTCGAGAAATATGATCAAACCGTGGAGATGAACTTGTCTCGTTGTCTAACCACAACAAACTCGAACCTTAAACCCTAAACCGACCTCGTCCCTACAATTCGTGCAATAGAAAAATTATTTGAAAATTTTCTCGAAATCATCGATTGCCAAACTTGCTTCAAGCAAAGTCTTAACATTCAAAATTGGTTTGATCATCAGAAAATTGTTAAAAGGAATATTCTGTTCAACTTTGGACTGCTCCTAGCATAAGCAACTAAAAATCACAGTATTAGTTTTAAAAATCCTATCTTTGAATGTTGTTTCAAGTTGTATAATCGAATTAATGTTTTACAATGTTCGAATTTATCATATGATTGTCTCTTTACTGAAAAACTGAATTTTACAGAGCCCATTCTTCATTATCAAGCTTAAAACAAAATTTAGCTCATAAATTATGTTTAAACTAACTTATTTGTTGAAGATTAAAGCCTATCAGAGATTAGGGAAGTGTAGTTTAAATTTTTAACTTGATTGAGCATTGTATCTTTAAAACAAAATCACAGAGATGACAAACATTTATGCACAAAACAAATAAAAATAACACACATAGAAATACTCATCTGTATATAACAATATAGCATAACATTTGCCATAAATCATCTACACGGTTTTAATTATACTTAAATCTTTTCAAAAATGTGTTTACTCACCTGAAAAGTTTGTGAACAGAGGGCAACTTTTGTTTTGAAAACCTGTAGTTTTGATCGCCTTTGAATCCTGTCTATTTTTGTTGAATTGAATGATGTTTGAGCTTGTAAAATAATTATGCTTCTTATTTTTCTTTTTCTGGTTTGCTAATTTGTCACTGAACGAGCAGGAATAGAAAGATGCACACATATGTATGGAAGAAAGGATTTTGTACAGGGAAGGTACTATCTGGTACAAGTTTTTCTTTTGTTTGACTAAACTAGATTTTTTTAAAAAAAATTGAAATGATTTCTAAATATTTGAAATGACTTTATTTTGGCTGAGATGACAGCATTTAATGTAATTTTTCCTTCTAAGTTTACATACTTATTATGTAATTTTTATTTTATATGTAGATAGACACTTGCAGGTAGATATTTTGTTTTCTTACGTACATAGATATTGTATTTGCCTTGCATTCACATACATAAATTTTGTCTGGTTTTGCTTTACCTTTGTGCTTAATATAAAAATTATTATAGTTATTTCTATGTGTTTATCTTATGTTGCATGCACACCATAATCACTTAATCCTTGTTTTTTTTATTTCTATTTTAACTATCAACATTTAATTTATATTCGTATGTTTTTATAATTATATTTTATACTTATATTTAATATTGATAGGATTTGATTTTATTTTAAACGTTTTTAAAAGACTTTATTTCATTTTAAACATTATTATCTATATTACATTCATATGCATAGATTTAGATTAAATATTAATAAGGTAGAGCATTTAATTAAATCGAATAAGGTAGATTTTATTTTAAATATTTTTGAAAGATTCTATTTTAAATTTTCAAATCAAAGTTTCCTTTTCAAAATACATATGTATATAAATAAATGGCAAATTTTCCAAAAGTGCTATCTTTTTAAAATGATAAGTTTACATTTTATTTAATTGGATTAAATATCTATTAAAAGATTATTGCCAAAATCCTGGTCGTCACACAAGTATCGCAGTTTCTTATGGTCTACGGATTCCCTACATTATACAATCGAACTCAGGTGGGTTTATCCACCCACTACGGTTCTCCCACATTATAACTTCACTACATAATGATAATGTAATTATATTAAAATATGCTTGTATTAAATGTTATAAAATCATCTATGTGACGATCTTCTTACTGTTTATTTTTGTATAACCTTGTAAACGCTTGTGGAAGCATATTTATGTATTAATTATGCTTATATTAAAATAATTTTTATTTGCTACCGAGCATACAATGGTTTAAACTACATGAATAACAAATTCATAATACTTTACTAATTAATACATCTTTATATAATTTGTTGGACTTCAAGGATGAGTCTGCTCCTCCAAGTTAAACTATTACCATGTTGGATGAATTATACTCTACAAATTACAAATAGCAGTGTGAGTAAAGCATTATTCTATTTAAAGTTCAAAATTGAATTACTTGAGAAATAATAGTAATATATAATATATAATACGGAATGTATAATGATAAGTGATAAAAGAAATACTATGTTTTGATAACTTATGCAACCGAATAAGATGTTTGTGCAAAAATAATAATTAATTGATGAGAATAGAATATAAGTTGCAAAAATTAATCCAGCTACAAAGATTAAAGGGTTGTTGGAGCATTTTTCAAACTCAATTTGCACGATTACAATGAAGCCTTAGGTGCTACAAAAAAATAATTTAGAGCACCACAAAAATCCCAAAGAAGGAAATAAATTAATGTTAATTTACTTGAATATCATTAAGCATCATGCATCAAGTAATTAAGTGAGGGAATACACATATCGCATAAGCAACTGAAATGCAAAATATGCTTTCCTTGACTAATGATATTTGATATCACTCGAAGAACCAATACACATGTACAAAATTCTTGACTGTCTCCAAGCAAGAATAGTTCTAGGTCGAGAAGAAAGAAAAAGAAGAAGATTAGAAATATTGTAACAATCATGATAACATAAACAATTAAAGCATAAACCTAAAGGAAATATATATATATATCCTTTCAAATATATATATATATATATATATATATATATATATATATATATATTTGTGTGTATGTGGGTGTGTTTGTAGAAATAGTGAGCAGAAGCATGGATTTGTAGTTATAGTCATATGCAAGTTGAACCAAACAGAAATCACAACCAACTTCAAAATTCAAACAATATACAAACGAAAACACATAATCTTCTGTCCAATGTCTAATTATCTATATTGAAATAGACCAACCAAAAAACTAGAAAAAATAATAGTTAAAAAATAATCATACATATTAATAATACTACAAGATACAAGGTGATTTTCGACGACTCAAAGCCGTCGGTGGCCGCCGCGAGTCATCGGAAATCCCATCGGAATACAGAACACAGATTTCATTCTATTCCATCAGAATCGATGACGGCTATGCGATGGCCTTCAACGGCCGTTTCCACGGCAGTTTTGACGTTTTTCCAACGGGGCTGACGCCCACCTGGCTTGAAAACACGCCAGAAAACCATCAGAAGCCATCGGTGTTTGGTTAAAGCCGTCGGAATATTTCGACCTATAAGCCTTTGGAGTTTGGTTAACCATCAGAAGCCGTCGAAAGCCGTCTGAATTTTTCGACCTATAAGTCGTCGAAAGCCGTCGGAGTTTGGTTAACCGTCAGAAGCCATCGAATGCCGTTGGAATACTTCAACCTATAAGCCGTTGGAAATCTTGGTAAAAAATTATTTCTGTAGCCCAACAGCACATCAATATCCACATATATCACAACACATCAAAATCAATATATATATATATATATCAGATATATATGCTAAAATCAATATCAATATCAATAATAATACAAAACTCAAAGATTACCATCTCAAACTCGAACATTTCCAATCAATACAAAACAAACTGTCCATCGTCACTGAACTGCAATATCTACATCCAAGCTCAATGTACTATATATAAATCTAACATCAAACCCCAGAAATCAACCCAACAAATCTACATCAAATACCACATATCC
The DNA here is from genome assembly GCA_030765085.1 of Allium cepa. Lineage (NCBI taxonomy): Eukaryota > Viridiplantae > Streptophyta > Magnoliopsida > Asparagales > Amaryllidaceae > Allium > Allium cepa. The sequence continues at coordinate 179,967,885 of CM060935.1, forward strand.
ACAAATCAAACTCACCATCTCTCATTGTATATATACATAAGTTTCACAAAAAACTATAAAACGTACCTCATGACTCGTCACCGGCCTTGGAACCACCAGACGAAGGGAATGCTCCATGATGCTCCATATACTCGACCAAACGCTGGTTCAGTTGCTCCATTTGCATTGCCCGGAAACGGTCCTTCTCCTGCAGTTGTGCAATCTGCTGTCGAACCTCATTTATCTCAGCATTGTCCTGAGCCTTTTGATAGGCTTTTTCCGAGGCTAGAGTCCACAAAACAAGTCAAAATATGTTTAAGTTATTGCCTAACTTTTATAAAAATTATGCAATTTTTACAACTTTGTTAATTTTTATAAATTACATGTTGATTGTCATAACCACAGCGCTTATTTCTTTGTGTCGGGTCTATAACAGAGTCAAAGATAGCATCCTCCTCATCAGTGGTCAATGGCTCTTATCCCGAATGCTCAAGCATCTGTGCACGTGCTTGCATAAATCTTTCCTACAACATAAAATTAAATACAATTAAATATTACATGACATTACTATAATATTTTATGACCAATTAATGAAAATGATCTTTATTAGTTACTTACAACTTAAAATATACTTACATGTGCGGCGTATGCTTTATCATCCTCATGCTAGGCATACATCACCAATCCCTCATCATCGGTCTGCCTGACGGCATGGGTATGTGCAAACACATCCATATACGAGATAGAAGCCGCACACGCTCTTCCTACAATAATTGGTGTACATTATTGTTGTTCATATACATATATAAAAAATGTAATAACTATTTTTAATCGTAATTAATCAATTTACCGGGTCCTCTCGATGATGCTGGAATGATTTCGAGCTACCACGGTGTGTGTGGATTTTTTTGCCTGTTTGCCTAGTTCCTTTCCGACTCCGGCTGCAAATTTAAAATTATATTTTATAAGTATAAATTATGTATTCTCTATTGAAAAAATTAAGATAATATCTGATAGACTTACAATGAATTCAGCGCTACTCCGCCATGTGACCTAGGCATCCCATACGCTAGTGCCCATCCAATTTGGATTCTTCCTAGATTTTCTGAGAGTAGACATTATATCCTAGTAGTTCTTTGCAACTTTGGTATCATGGTATGGAGCCCAGATATTTAACCAATGTGGTTGCTGCAAATTTATTACTTTGTGGTTGTTGATTTGTGGTTTACGATCCTCAGATAAAGGTCGGTAATGACCGAGGATGGCATACTCGTATGGGAGTTATCTAGTTACAGCCTCATTGTAGCGGAAGTATGAGGTAACTCGGCCTTGTGTTGGCAGAGAGCTGGTTAAGTTCTCGGGGCGTCCCTCCAGAGGCGTACCAATGCGGCATAGGAAGTTCCTTAGCCTGACCATTTGTTGGAAATCCAAAGAAATAGTACGCACCTTGTACGGTTTTAGTTGTATAACTTGCCATCGAATGTGGCAGTAACCTGCTATTGAACATGGTAGCTATAGTAGGCATACTACGAAATATGTATGCTTACTAATATTTATATTATACTTTTAAAATGTTTTCCACACTGTCCACTAATGATAATATTAAAAAGAATTTTGCGTATCATGCATGTTTGACTATCATAAGAAGAAATCTCCACCGATTACGCACTTGCATTGTGTTTGTGGCGGGAGGCCATATGGTAGTTTCATATTCCAAAAGCATAGCGGATTACTTTCCTTTTCTTTGTGAAAATAACTTCTTTTAAGATCTCACATCAGTCCCATGACTGAGCTAGAGTTCATTGTTCCCTTTCTAAACTTTGGGTGCCCACAAGAATCCACACCAGCAGCCTAGAGTCAGGTTATCAGTGTTTTGGAGCGAAGTCAGGAAAATATGCTATGGAATTCTGGAGGCAAGTTGGACAGTGAGGCGTAAAACTAGTATAAGATATTCTTTTCCATTGGTTTATTGTTGTAAACTCTGATGATGTATTGTAATAACAGATATAGTTCCTTGTTTTAAAGATTATTCATTTATCTATTATATATTGTTCCGCTGCGAAATGTGAGATTTTGTTATTGTTTCTGTTTCTTCTTTTATCTTCTTCTTTAACCCTAGCGGTTCGGTTTTTTGGCATTCGATGGTTCGGTATGTGATACGGTGGACGTATCGATGTCGACTTTCAGATGTCGAAAAAATTTTGTCGTTACATCGTGGTATCAGAGCAGTTGGTTAAGCGACAAACCCTGGCTCTAGTGGGGATTACTCATTAGAGATAGAGTTAGTGGTACTCTAGAATGAGGTTGAGTGTATTAATAGATATGAGTGTGTATTTGTTAGTGAATATAAAATGTTTCATACTTTGTTGACTTATCAGTTGATTATTTATAGATTCTGGTCGGTGCAGTTTGGACAACTTTATTGATAATTGTTTCTAAACTCTTAAACAAGATAAACCGATACAGTTTTGTTTTTAAAATAGGGTAAATGAAATAATATTACCCAAAATTATTTTTGGTATATATAAGGTATAATTTTCCGTAAATTATTATAGTATATGGTTGCTTGGATGTTAAGAAGTGATAATATTAAATTATTATCATTGGTTATTGAATAAGAAATTGAAAACATAACCAAAGGTTAAGAAATAATCATATACAAATGGGATTTGTAAGTATAAATTGTAAATGTAATTTGAAATAGAATTCTAGAGTAATATTTGAAAATTAAGTTGAAGGATTTGAAATTTGAAATTTTGGTGAAAAGTTTAAATCCCATTGATTTGAAAATGATTTTCAAAGGTTTTGGAAAAATGTTTTTGAAAGGATAAAACCACTAAACTATTTTTGGTCACTAGAAAATAATTCCAATGATGATCGCGACATCATTGCTGTTTGTTTTGAGTTTCCAAGAGGGGAATTGCTGCTAAATTCTTTTAAATTGAAGTTGTTTGCAAAACTGCGTTTGGTTTTGGAAATTCAAAGGATAATTTGGATTGACTTCAAAAAATGATTTTGGAATGTTGGAAAGACTCTGGAATCCTATATAAAATATTTATAGAATATAATTGTAACGGCTTGCAAATCCGTACGCCTTGAGTCAACACTATTGTACAACAATCAACTAAAGTTGAACAGAAATACGAACCATTAGGGTTAAAGAAGATGAGGTAGAGGAAGAAAATAGAAAACTACATCGGAATCTAACCATTGCAGCGGAATAAAATATAATAGATAATCATAGATCTTTACACCAAAAACAAATACTATATCAGTTTATACATACATCATCGGAGTACATCATCAGAGTTCAACAACATCAATAGCATACAACTGGATGCACAACAGAACAATAATCAAGTACGTCTCGCGATCCAGCTCGTCTGCTTAGCTCCCCGTCATCATATCCTGTATCCTATAATACTCGGTCTGACCTGAGCATTATAGTTAAATAACACCCGAGTCAGTCTAGAATACCAGCGTGAGAAATCACACTCAAATTGATTATTAAAGTTTCAAAAATTCTTTTGAAAACAAAAGCATCTCGTAAGACCACGCCGCAAATAAACATGTCAAGTTTTTACCTTACGATAGCTAAAACATTTTTTTATTAAAATCCTCTAATTTTATAATATGGTCTATATAAAAATACTTATTAAAATAGCCGAAATTGTTGCATTATTAAATTCCAGCTACTAGCCACAGGGTGGCTAATACAAACAAAACTCGTAAAAGGCGCGTAGGGAGAATGGATTTCCAACTAATGACTAGGCACTGGGGTACCACCTTTCACAATACGTGGCCTAAATAACTATACCGAGGACCACTCCCGATCCCCTGCAACACAAGACCGGGACTACACCTTACTGGATAATCCCGAGTAAGATCACCCCACGGTTGTGATCAGCAACCGCACCACTAAGCTGAAATAAGAGGGACATCTAGACAGGGATGACCTTACCTGAAGCGGGTGCTACCCACCTAGCCTTGCTGCATAACCATTGATTTTCAGTCATTTTTAGTTGATGAGGCTCGATGCTAAGCGTTACCTTTTAGAACGTTTCACTTAGAATGCTAATCGTCCAACTGACGATGTTCTAAAAGCATTCATCCATACAAGTCCGTTCCGGGTTCAAACGGAACCGAAGGCACTATTCCTACTACATCCATTTTGGAAATATCCTCAGGATTAATAGCGACTAGCCCTTGTACTTCACTGCTCCATCTTGGACTCCGAACTCATTTTGCCACGAAAACATACGAACCGGATCGAAGTGGTTTTCGAGAAATAAATCTTGATCCTGGTCTCTTGGAAACGACCAGTGCATTGGCCAATATTAATAGTCGGTGATTTGACTATCAATTAACATTCACAAACATCCATCACACAATAAATAATTTTTCAAATTATTTATTTATCTCAATATATCTTCGCAAGATATATTTCCATTTTCAACCCTTTTGAAAACAGTTTCAAACTACCTTCCTATTAGCGAATAAATTTCCCAAATATTTTCTATTTCCACTGAAATCACCAAGCACAAAAATTTAGATTTTTAAAATAATTTAAAAACACTTCATTGTAAAATATGCTTTAACATTTAAATTTTAGAAAAAACTACTTTAATACTTAATTAAAAATAATACTTTAGGAATATTTAAAATAAGGTTACTTTATAAAATATAAAAGTAGATTTTTTTTATTTTTTTCCTTTAAAACAAAATACTAAGTCACCTTTAAATAATTACTACAATAATAGATTTGAAAAATACTTACTTTAGAATTTAAACATTTAGCAATAATAAATTTTCTAAAATATGCTTTTTAAAACAACATTAAAACTTTTCTCTGATATTTAAAAATTAGCTTTGAAAACATACTTGGCTATCCAGAGAAATATACTTCTCTTCACATTCTTTAAAAATAAATCACTATTTATTTTTAAGCAATTGTTCCCATTCCTTTAATAAATTCCCATCGTGAATTAATTTTTTTCCAAATATCCACTGATATATTACTTTGCTTTTATAAACCCAGTCTATAAATTTCATAGCCATATTCTCCTTTAAAAATCCCTTTTTTTTTCACACTTAAATCAATTCCCAAATTTATTTCGAATTTACTCCATTTATTCTAAAATTCATTAACTTCAGATTTTATTCCTTAATTATGATTTAAAATACTTTTACCTGAAAATACCAATTTTAGATTTCCTAAACTACTTCTTTATCCTTTTAAATAAGTTTAAACTTTGAATTTAAAAATAATTCTTTATTCCTTTAAATGACATCACTTAAGTTTACAATTCATTAACTTGTATTTATTCAAAACCCTTTTTTCCATACTCCAAATTATTTATTAGTATTTTAGTATCACTTCAATTTCTTTCCAATTCGTTCTTAATTTATTCAAATTCACTATAATTATTTTACTTAAAACTCCACTCTTTTGTTATCTTTTCGAAAATCCAATTTATAAATTTTGATAACTCAATGTAACGATATATATTCAAGCAAACCATAGCATCCAATATTCCAATATAATCCATCATAGAATATCAAAATAATCACAACAGAGAATATTAAATAATTTAAATAAATGTTGAGGAATCCAGTTGGATCCCTCCAACCTGTTTCCCGGCATCCATAGACGTTAGCATAATATAAAATACCAATTCCACTTTGAGGTGGAATGTCACGGTATATGGGATTAATATAATATCATCCACTATTATGCGCGCATAGGGTTTCATCCGCTATATAATGCGGGAAATCAATCATTCCAAGATACATTATATACTACTATATATAATACAACACACCAAATCAAATCAATCAATCAATTATTTAAATTTAACCATTTAAATTTAAATCAAACCAGATGGTTGAGATTAACTCACCTTTGTTATTGATTTGAAATCCATTCCATCTTGACTTGTTTTCGTTTGATTCTTACTGAAAAATCCCCTCTAGCGAGTTCGAAAGTCGAACCGGACCCTAGCCTTACAACTTCGCGGCCACTCACGAACATCGCCGATCTAAAACCTCACCGTCTCGAGCCCGTGCATTCCTTTGATCGACCCCTTCCTCTAAGCCACTGCGAGAGGCACAACACATGGCCCAAACCACCAAATCTCCTAGTCCAGCCGCCGTCAACATCCCACACAAATCCCCCAAATCGAACGCGAACCCTAGCTCCTCACTCGAAGCCGCGGCCTCGCATGCACGCCACTACCCATCTTGACTTCGCGCATAGAAGCACGTGATTGCAAATCCCCCTCCACTCACGTGCCTTCCCTCGACCTCGAATTCGAGCTCGCCGCTCTTTTTTTTAACTGGGTAAATTCAATTTGAAAAGGAGAAATGGAACGGTAGGGAGAAGGTGCGATTTTGGAGTGGAAAACTTTTTTCTCGGCCATTCTTTTTTTATTATTCGATTATGCTGAATTGAAGATAGGAGGAAGATAAATATAAGCCATTCCTTTTTTAGATTAGAAGAGAAGGAACGAAGATATGGTTTCGTTTGATTCGATTTGGAAGCCAAAAAGAAATTTCGTGATTCAAAAAGGAAAGGAAAGAGGCATGCAACACGATTTTGAAAAACTGGAAAGGAAGAAGAATAAGTATTGAGGTATTGGACATAAATTTTCTTAAAGCTTTTCATTGTTTAAAATTTTATCTAATGCGTGCGTTATTTTAAAAAGGAGATGGGGGAGACAAGAAGCGATGTTGGCGTGGAGTAGAAGGCTGCGGTGATTTGAAGTGGAAAAGTATCGATGTGAAAGGAATACAGCTAGAGGTTGACTAGGATATACATATTTATTTAAATTAAATTCAAATTGTCACGATAAATGCAACTAAAAATCTCGACCTCCTATCGATGCATGCCGCTAGGCGTTTCTAATGTCATACCCCAATTCTTAAGAAATGGAAAAGGTTTCGAGTCCTAATTCGATTGTATGGAGAAGATAGCTTTTTGGATCAGTTATTATATTGAATTTTCGATATAAAATTTCAGTGTGCTTATATATCATACGCTCACATAACTACTCCAAACACTGCGAAACTTGGAATCTGATAATAATACAATATTACGGATCCAATGGAACTGGTTTCGTCAAAATCCGAGACTATGCCTCGGAAGGCTATTTTAAAATATCAATTTAAACGTTATGTAATGACTCGAATTTTTCCCACTCGAAAATCGACATCCATACTTTACATCGTACTCGAATGCCGTAGATTCGACCGTTCAAATCCGATTCGCCGGAGCTTATAGCAACATTAAGTAAACAACACAGCGGAATAAAAGAATAATACATTGATATACAGCTTTGATACAATATCTGATATAACAGATGATCCAATAGATATCAATATACATCAGAGATATGATACAATAAAAATAGCAGCGGAAAAGAAAATAGTTGGCATCTAGCAGCGGAACAATATAACTCTAAGATAGTCTTCAAAAGAGAACTCCGAGAACTGCAACTCCATCTCTAAGAACCAATCCAGCAATAGCTCGAACTCCCAATAAGGATGCACCAAGCTAAGCAAGACTGGTGTGGTCCAAAGACTGAACTATCTCTAGATAATCTACTAAACCCGACTATCTGAAAAACCCAAACTCTAGACTGCTCGTGTAGAAAATAATGAGCACCTAGAGTTTAGGAACTCCAGATCAGTCGTGGGACTGGTGTGAGCAACACAAACAGTTTATCTTTTAAAACATTCAACAAAAGATTTTTTCAAAGTCAATTCGCAATGCTTTTTAAAAATAAGACTACCATAAGGCCTCCCCCGCACACACACAATGCAAACGCAGAATCAGAGGAGATTTCTCCTTATGATAGTCAAAGATGCTTGATACGCATTAAAAAGAAACATTTGATATTATTACTGGTGCATAGTGTAGTAAAAATCATTTCAAAAGTAGAATATAAATCTTAGCCAACATACGACCATTATCGTATGCCTACTATAGCTACCATCTAAACAGTGGGGCGCCACCATAAGTAAATGGCAGGTTCTACAGCTAAAACCGTACAGGGTTTCATATTGTTTCTTTGGATTACCAACGAATGGTCAGGCCAAGGAACTTTCCATTACCACATGAGAACACCTCTGGAAGGACGTCCCCGAGAACCAAACCGGATCTCTGCCAACACAAGGCCGGGTTACCCCTAACTGGGTAACTACTGACACGAGTATGCCATCCCCCGGTCCTTTGGGACCTTTATCCGAGCGCTCGTAATCAACATCACACAATCATAAATAAAGTGTTTCAACATGAGTAAGTTTCTGGGCTCCATACCATGATACCACCCTTTTCCAGAAGGAAATGCACATACCCTAAAGGGAGCTACCCCTCATAACCTTGCCGCATCTTTCCTGTTTTGACCATTCCGGGGTGTGAGGCTCGACGAAATCTCGTCCACAAAGCCACGCTTTATACAAAAGATGTGCTTTGGGTCAACAAATGATCATAGAAATGATCACAAAGATAAACTATCAAACAAATGATCTTATCACAAATGATCAACACAATGATCATTTCCAGCAACACTCAGCATGTCACATTACCAAATTGGGAATATATTGCTGATAATCTTCAACTACATAACCTCTAAGCTCGTACGTCTCAGAGAAGGGTGTTAACCTAAGAGAATAAATTCTCCGCCACCAACAGAAATATATTTGAAAGAAATCAGCTTTATATCTCAATTTGTAATGTCAGACATACTATCCATACAAGTCTGTTCCGGGCTCGAACAAAAGCGAAGGCACTTACAAAGAAGTCCTTGCAGTCCGGGTATTCACAATCTCGATCGGACTTCCCATCACTTAAGGAGTCTCTATACCGTTGCAACTCAGTGCAGAGACAATCGATAGGTTATCCTATCGTTCTCGCAAATACCCGGTCTTCAACACCGGTCTTCAAAAGCTATCCATAACGTTGAATCACATATTCGAAATGGGTTATACGACACAAAGGTCCTTTCCCGGCTAAACCGAATAGTGAGCGCAACATTTAAAACATATGGATATGGGATTTCAATTAAGTCACAACTTAATAATTCAAAACTTTCTTTCAAATGGTTTAAACAAATTACCATTTTAAATCTTTTAAGCATAAGATTTATTTCATAAAGTTCACCTAGTTTCTCAAAGATTCATTGCTGGATTTCAAAACAATTCCAATTCAATTGGATTTAATTCATTAAATCTTTAAATTAAGATTTAACTTATATCTTTCAAAGTTCGTTCCCAAATATTTTCTTTCAAAATTCGTTTCCAGATATTCATCTATAACTTGGAAGATTATTTCAGGTTAAACTTGAAATCCTTTTAATACAATTTGAAATTCATTTCTCCTATGAAAGCTTTTTATCATTTAGAAACACAGTGTTATTTCGGAAAAACCTTATTTCATTTATACAAGTTATAATCTTTGGGTTAATTCAAATTCTCAAAAGAACAATACTTTAAAAATGGTTTGACTCATATATAACTAGTATAATATCGTTAAACCCTAGTTTCAAATCATAGAACTCAATTTCAAGTATTGAATTCAAATTTAAATCAAAATATTTAAATTTCAAACTCAACAAGTTATTCAAAATAAATTTCATCTTTGAAATTCCATTTCCATTGCTTTTCACTTTAAATCCCAATTCATTTCCAGAACATTTGAACTCAATTGTCTATTTGAAAATCATTTTCAAAAATCTGTGACTTAATCGATTTCCTCGTGAAATCCATATTTGTGTGTGTATAAGTGTGGTCAAGGGGTTTAACACAATGGTGCAATATCATTCAATCATCACAGATTTAAGTACAACAATATCTTTGATAAACGGCATAACTATAATGCTTATCGTCAATTCACAGATTCACAGATAATATAACAATGTAAATAAATGGATAAATCATACACAGTCACAGAACAAAATATTACTGATCAGATAAGACAGTCAATTCAAGGTTTCTCATACAATACAATGCAATATAACCATTCATTAGTAAGGTCAAGAATTTAATAGTCATTTATAAGCAGGATAAATTAATCGTTTAATCCTAATCAATTCAATCTATTCCCAAGTAAATTAATTACTTATGAATTAATTATCCAATCCTGATAAGTTAATTACAAATCATTTGATATAAATTAATTAATCAAACATTTTAATTAAATTATTCTTAATTAATAAATTAATTAGATTATCTTTAAGTTAATTACACAATCGTTTAACCTTAGTTAATTTCATTAAATAATTATCTTTAAGTGATCAATTACCTTTATAAATAAATCAACATTTAATTATATTAAATGTAATTACATCTTAATCCCTTGATTAATTAACTTTAATCATTATTTGTAAAAATTGATTAGCCATTAATAATCCATTAATAATTCTTAATTATTTAATTAGGTGTTAATTGCCACTTAATTAGTTCTTAATTACAACAAATTAATTTTTTTATCATAAATTATCTACTCGAATCTATGATTCTTAATTACACATTAGCTATCTCTTAATTAATTAACTTAAACCTTAATTTGTAAATTTAAACTTCTGTTTACTAATTCAATTAATACAAAACATTAATTATTCCATTATAATTAACTCAATAATTAATAAACTTTAAATCTTTAAGCTTTTCATTAACTTTTAAGCAAAACGCATTCTTATTGATGGTTAAATTTTTCACTTACAAATATGTTTAATACTATATATTTCAAATTTACTTTTGAATTTCATTTTAAATTTTCAAGTTTTAAAATGAATACCAATCGATTTTTAAATAAATCTTAAAACTATCCTTTAAAACTTTTAAATTCACAAGTTAATGTGATACTTTTGTTATAAAGGAATTCAAAATATACTTTAACGTTTGAATTGATTTGAACGTTTAAATTTATAAGCTTCATTTGTTTTCAAAATCTTGATTTTCAGTATTAGATTTAAACCCACGTTTCACATTTTGGTTCAACTTATAAAGTTCTTACTTCCCTTTCCAAATTCCATTTGAAACTCAAACCCTTTTTAAAATACACTTAAATATTTAACACTTTTAAGTTATTAAACAAATTTGAATTCTTAAACTTGTTTGATCATTCAAAATTCAATTTTGAAATTTCAAAATAAACAGAACAAGTTTCTGTTTAAACCTGGAAGACAGCTCAAAGGCTTCTTCACGTTTCACTTCAACTCCTCCTTCCCAAAACAAAAACCACACTGATACACAGTGATACACGTTCACGTGCACGAGCGCCGCCGACCACCGGCGATCATCGCGACGATGCTCCATGACCCCACGATCTCCCTCGAACACGAAATCGTATCCAGTTTTCACGAAAACAAACTAAGTCAAAATTGAGATAAAATCTGGACCAAACAGCATAGCCATGGCCAGAACTTCGCCCCTCCCCATCGCCTTCGTTCTCGAAACCACCGGCCACCTTCACCGAAGCAGCGACACACCTTCCAAAACCCATTCCCCCACTCACGATCCCCTCCGATGATCCCCTGACGACACACAAACCCCAAATCTCGAATCGAACCGATACACCCCTTAAACCCTACCGATCCCTCGTGACGCCACCACGCCCTGTTATACATGTTTCGAATATTTTTCTAGTGATCATTAACATGAAAGCTTCCCTCACCATTGATCTCGGCGCTCAATTCGATTTAAATCGCTGGAATTTGGCCAATACGTGTTTTCCTTTCAAACCCATGTTCCCACTTAAATTTGAAACTAAAAATCAAAATTTTATTTTTAAAATTCAATACTCCCGAACACTAATCAGATTGTATAATCACAAACATAAATTAAATCACTTGATTTTTATCATTTAAGAAGGCATTACTGTGTATTCCTTAATTCCCAATGAACTATCTGTCCATTTCGCTTAATTACATTTTTATAAACAATGTTATACGCATACAAATATCATTCATTTAGCAATCCAAACCCTATATGTTTTGTATTGTGATGATTTTAAATTTTCAAGTAGGGTTTGAAACTTGGAACAGAGGCATGTTGTTTTGCCTGCACACTAATATACATAGTCATTCATTTTATTTTATTTTTTATAAGGGCATGCAAACACAACTTACCACCATCCAAACATGATTCACAGCATATATCAAATATAGATCCAACATCAATGGATCATAGTAAAGTTAGGGAAATGTTTGCTCACCGGGGATGAAGACAGAGGACAAGCTTTCAAACTGGAGCTTGTATTTTGCTTACTGTTTTCCTGTTTTGTTGAGCTGCTTTGGAGCTAGCATTTCATTTGCTTAATCTTTTGATTTGCCTGAAACAATCTCCAGGCTTGACTACCCAGATTTGTTCTGTTTTTATCCTCATCTAATTTAAATTGTTGCCTTTGATTCAATTATTTTATCTCTGTTTCCAGGTTTGCTTTGGAACTTCACTTGATTGTTTGATCTGGTTTTGTTCCTTGTTGAATTGAATTTGAGCTTGTATAAGTTGAAGTTTTGTTTTTCAGATTTTTGATGATATTTTTCTTCGCTTGAATAAACAAAACTGAGGTGAAGATTGATATTTATTAAAACAAGTTTACTGGTTGATGTATTTTATTTGTACAAGTTGATTATATTATTTATACAAGGTGATGTTACCTTCTCTTTGCACTACAAGCATGGTTGAAGATGCTTTCATTTCTTTTTTTTTTTACTCGGCCGAAGAAAAAAAATATGTCAAGGCTTGTTTTACTTCAGCCATACCTACTTGTCTTGGCTGAGATGATTTCTTGTTTTTGGTGCTTTATTTTATAAGTTCATACTATTTCAATTGTAAATGCTTTTATTTATGTTGTTATTTTTTTCTGTTCTTACTTTATGTATGTATACTTTATTTGTTTTGTTTGCTTTTGAATAGAAATGAAGTTCCATTTTAATTTACTGTTTGGTTTCATATTTTATATTCTTTCTTTTGCAAGGTATTGAATATATTTACATTTTCCTTGTTTACTTGTTTCATATTACAAGTGTGCATACTTATATATTTATAAAGTTTATTTTATTAAACATTTTTGAAAGACTTCCTTTTCGAATTTTATAAATCATAGTTTCTTTCAAAACACTCATATCTATTACTTATAAATAAATTTAAAACGATAATTTCTATTTAAAATAAGAATTCATTTGTAAAGACATTTTATTATTAATATCATTTTTTTAAATAACTCAATATTAATTTAAAACAATTTTATAAAAGAAACTATCTCTTTCTTAATAAATAACATAGTTATATTTGGATTTAGATAAACTCAAATCAATTTATCATTTAATTTCACAATGTTAAATCAAAAATAAATTAAATTATCAATTTAAAATAAATTAAAATTTGGGATCGTTACAGACTTCACCCCTTAAAAAGAATTTCGTCCTCGAAATTCGCCGGAGAGAGATAACGAAGATAGATAAAAGATAGAGAAATATCTTTTCAGATCAAACTGGATATTAATTCTGCATTTGGCTTACCTAATCAGAATATCAACAATAGATACAAGAAATTATAATAGAATTTCAAATTTGGTTTTACATGAAATTGATTTATCGCTTAAATTCAAATTTAGCTTCATATTCCATTAATCAATTTAACTCAATTTTTAAAATTTCCAATTTATTTAAATTTTCAACTTCAAATTTCCAATTTTCAAATTTATATAAAATTTTAATTCCAAATATCCAATTCATTTTCATTAAAGTTTAAAATCAAAAACCGATAAGAAACCGATGAAATACGAAGTAAAAATTTTCTACAACGATTTGTAAGGCCACCATCACACCGAAACTTCCTGGAGCTGTCACGAAGCAATCAAAAGAATTTGGAAAGACGAATCAAAGAAATTGATAAGAAAGTTATTTCCATTGTTGCAGGGTATTGACCATTTATAGTCGTATCCCCTTGTCCCCTATCTCGTTTTCTTCTTGCACTCATACTCACTATCAGTGGATAGTAAGAGAATTTACTGAGACATACGGACGGATATTTTAGGGATTACTCATTCTAGGGTTTACTTCACCCTATCTCTAATGAGCTACTTAACGGGTTATACTCCTGAGCTAAAGTTTCACCTTAGCTCTGATACCAAATGTAACGACTCAAATTTTGCCCGCTCGAAAATCGACATCCATACTTTACATCGTACTCGAATGCCGTAGATTCGACCGTTCAAATCCGATTCGCCGGAGCTTATAACAACATTAAGTAAACAACACAGCGGAATAAAAGAATAATACATTGATATACAGCTTTGATACAATATCTGATATAACAGATGATCCAATAGATATCAATATACATCAGAGATATGATACAATAAAAATAGCAGCGGAAAAGAAAATAGATGACATCTAGCAGCGGAACAATATAACTCTAAGATAGTCTTCAAAAGAGAACTCCGAGAACTGCAACTCCATCTCTAAGAACCAATCCAGCAATAGCTCGAACTCCCAATAACGATGCACCAAGCTAAGCAAGACTGGTGTGGTCCAAAGACTGAACTATCTCTAGATAATCTACTAAACCTGACTATCTGAAAAACCCAAACTCTAGACTGCTCGTGTAGAAAATAATGAGCACCCAGAGTTTAGGAAAGAAACAATAAACTACGGATCAGTCGTGGGACTGGTGTGAGCAACACAAACAGATTATCTTTTAAAACATTCAACAAAAGATTTTTTCAAAGTCAATTCGCAATGCTATTTAAAAATGAGACTACCATAAGGCCTCCCGCACACACACACAATGCAAACGCAGAATCGGAGGAGATTTCTCCTTATGATAGTCAAAGATGCTTGATACGCATTAAATAGAAACATTTGATATTATTACTAATGCATAGTGTAGTAAAAATCATTTCAAAAGTAGAATATAAATCTTAGCCAACATACGACCATTATCGTATGCCTACTATAGCTACTATCTAAACAGTGGGCGCCACCATAAGTAAATGGCAGGTTCTACAGCTAAAACCGTACAGGGTTTCGTATTGTTTCTTTGGATTTCCACCGAATGGTCAGGCCAAGGAACTTCCCATTTCCACATGAGAATGCCTCTGGAAGGACGTCCCCGAGAACCAAACCGGATCTCTGCCAACACAAGGCCGGGTTACCCCTAACTGGGTAACTACTGACACGAGTATGCCATCCCCCGGTCCTTTGGTACCTTTATCCGAGCGCTTGTAATCAACATCACACAATCATAAATAAAGTGTTTTAACATGAGTAAGTATCTAGGCTCCATACCATGATACCACCCTTTTCCAGAAGGAAATGCACATACCCTAAAGGGAGCTACCCCTCATAACCTTGCCGCATCTTTCCGGTTTTGACCATTCCAGGGTGTGAGGCTCGACGAAGTCTCGTCCACAAAGCCACGCTTTATACAAAACCTGTGCTTTGGGTCAACAAATGATCATAGAAATGATCACAAAGATAAACTATCAAACAAATGATCTTATCACAAATGATCAACATAATGATCATTTCCAGCAACACTCAGCATGTCACATTACCAAATTGGGAATATATTGCTGATAACCTTCAACTACATAACCTCTGAGCTCGTACGTCTCAAAGAAGGGTGTTAAGCTAAGAGAATAAATTCTCCGCCACCAACAAAAATATATTTGAAAGAAATCAGCTTTATATCTCAATTTGGAATGTCAGACATACTATCCATACAAGTCTGTTTCGGGCTCGAATAGAACCGAAGGCACTTACAAAGAAGTCCTTGCAATCCGGGTATTCACAATCTCGATCGGACTTCCCATCACTTAAGGAGTCTCTTTACCGTTGCAACTCAGTGTAGAGACAATCGATAGGTTATCCTATCATTCTCGCAAATACTCGGTCTTCAAATGCTATCCATAATGTCGAATCACATATTCGAAATGGGTTATACGACACAAATGTCCTTTCCCAGCTAAACCGAATAGTGAGCGCAACATTTAAAACATATGGATATGGGATTTCAATTAAGTCACAACTTAATAATTCAAAACTTTCTTTCAAATGGTTTAAACAAATTACCATTTTAAATCTTTTAAGCATAAGATTTATTTCATAAAGTTCACCTAGTTTCTCGAAGATTCATTGCTGGATTTCAAAACAATTCCAATTCAATTGGATTTAATTCATTAAATCTTTAAATTAAGATTTAACTTATATCTTTCAAAGTTCGTTCCCAAATATTTTCTTTCAAAATTCGTTTCCAGATATTCATCTATAACTTGGAAGATTATTTCAGTTTAAACTTGAAATCCTTTTAATACAATTTGAAATTCATTTCTCCTATGAAAGCTTTTTATCATTTAGAAACACAGTGTTATTTCGGAAAAACCTTATTTCATTTATACAAGTTATAATCTTTGGGTTAATTCAAATTCTCAAAAGAACAATACTTTAAAAATGGTTTGACTCATATATAACTAGTATAATATCGTTAAACCCTAGTTTCAAATCATAGAATTCAATTTCAAGTATTGGATTCAAATTTAATTCAAAATATTTAAATTTCAAACTCAACAAGTTATTCAAAATAAATTTCATCTTTGAAATTCCATTTCCATTGCTTTTCACTTTAAATCCCAATTCATTTCCAGAACATTTGAACTCAATTGTCTATTTGAAAATCATTTTCAAAAATCTGTGACTTAATCGATTTCCTCATGAAATCCATATTTGTGTGTGTATAAGTGTGGTCAAGGGGTTTAACACAATGGTGCAATATCATTCAATCATCACAGATTTAAGTACAACAATATCTTTGATAAGCGGTATAACTATAACGCTTATCGTCAATTCACAGATTCATAGATAATATAACAATGTAAATAAATGCATAAATCATACACAGTCACAGAACAAAATATTACTGATCAGATAAGACAGTCAATTCAAGGTTTCTCATAAAATACAATGCAATATAATCATTCATAAGTAAGGTCAAGCATTTAATGGTCATTTATAAGCAGGATAAATTAATCGTTTAATCCTAATCAATTCAATCTATTCCCAAGTAAATTAATTACTTATGAATTAATTATCCAATCCTGATAAGTTAATTACAAATCATTTGATATAAATTAATTAATCAAACATTTTAATTAAATTATTCTTAATTAATAAATTAATTAGATTATCTTTAAGTTAATTACACAATCGTTTAACCTTAGTTAATTTGATTAAATAATTATCTTTAAGTGATCAATTACCTTTATAAATAAATCAACATTTAATTATATTAAATGTAATTACATCTTAATCCCTTGATTAATTAACTTTAATCATTATTTATAAAAATTGATTAACCATTAATAATCCATTAATAATTCTTAATTATTTAATTAGGTGTTAATTGCCACTTAATTAGTTCTTAATTACAACAAATTAATTTTTTATCATAAATTATCTACTCGAATCTATGATTCTTAATTACACATTAGCTATCTCTTCATTATTTAACTTAAACCTTAATTTATAAATTTAAACTTCTGTTTACTAATTCAATTAATATAAAACATTAATTATTCCATTCTAATTAACTCAATAATTAATAAAATCTTTAAGTTTTTCATTAACTTTTAAGCAAAACGCATTCTTATTGATGGTTAAATTTTTCACTTACAAATATGTTTAATACTATATATTTCAAATTTACTTTTGAATTTCATTTTAAATTTTCAAGTTTTAAAATGAATACCAATCAATTTTTAAATAAATCTTAAAACTATCCTTTAAAACTTTTAAATTCACAAGTTAATGTGATACTTTTGTTATAAAGGAATTCAAAATATACTTTAACGTTTGAATTGATTTGAACGTTTAAATTTATAAGCTTCATTTGTTTTCAAAATCTTGATTTTCAGGATTAGATTTAAACCCAAGTTTCACATTTTGGTTCAACTTATAAAGTTCTTACTTCCCTTTCCAAATTCCATTTGAAACTCAAACCCTTTTTAAAATACACTTAAATATTTAACACTTTTAAGTTATTAAACAAATTTGAATTCTTAAACTTGTTTGATCATTCAAAATTCAGTTTTGAAATTTCAAAATAAACAGAACAAGTTTCTGTTTAAACCTGGAAGACAGCTCAAAGGCTTCTTCACGTTTCACTTCAACTCCTCCTTCCCAAAACAAAAACCACACTGATACACAGTGATACACGTTCATGTGCACGAGCGCCGCCGACCACCGGCGATCATCGCGACGATGCTCCACGACCCCACAATCTCCCTCGAACACGAAATCGCATCCATTTTTCACGAAAACAAACCGAGTCAAAATTGAGATAAAATCTCGACCAAACACCATAGCCATGGCCAGAACTTTGCCCCTCCCCATCGCCTTCTTTCTCGAAACCACCGGCCACCTTCACCGAAGCAGCGACACACCTTCCAGAACCCATTCCCCCGCTCGCGATCCCCTCCGATGATCCCCTGACGACACACAAACCCCAAACCTCGAATCGAACCGATACACCCCTTAAACCCTACCGATCCCTCGTGACGCCACCACGCCCTGTTATAAATGTTTCTAATATTTTTCTAGTGATCATTAACATTAAAGCATCCCTTACCATTGATCTTGGCGCTCAATTCGATTCAAATCGCTGGAATTTGGCCAATACGTGTTTTCCATTCAAACCCATGCTCCCACTTAAATTTGAAACTAAAAATCAAAATTTTATTTTTAAAATTCAATACTCCCAAACACTAATTAGATTGTATAATAACAAACATAAATTAAGTCACTCGATTTTTATCATTTAAGAAGGCATTACTGTGTATTCCTTAATTCCCAATGAACTATCTGTCCGTTTTGCTTAATTACAACTTTATAAACAATGTTATACCCATACAAATATCATTCATTTAGCAATCCAAACCCCATATGTTTTGTATTGTGATGATTTTAAATTTTCAAGTAGGGTTTGAAACCTGGAACAGGGGCATGTTGTTTTGCCTGCGCACTAATATACACAATCATTCATTTTATTTTATTTTTTATAAGGGCATGCAAACACAACCTACCACCATCCAAACATTATTCACAACATATATCAAATATAGATCCAACATCAATGGATCATAGTAAAGTTAGGGAAATGTTTGCTCACCGGGGATGAAGACAGAGGACAAGCTTTCAAACTGGAGCTTGTATTTTGCTTACTGTTTTTCTGTTTTGTTGAGCTGCTTTGGAGCTAGCATTTCATTTGCTTAATCTTTTGATTTGCCTGAAACAATCTCCAGGCTTGACTACCCAGATTTGTTCTGTTTTGATCTTCATCTAATTTAAATTGTTGCCTTTGATCCAATTATTTTATCTCTGTTTCCAGGTTTACTCTGGAACTTCACTTGATTGTTTGATCTGGTTTTGTTCCTTGTTGAATTGAATTTGAGCTTGTATAAGTTGAAGTTTTGTTTTTTAGATTTTTGATGATATTTTTCTTGGCTTGAATAAACAAAACTGAGGTGAAGACTGATATTTATTAAAACAAGTTTACTGGTTGATGTATTTTATTTGTACAAGTTGATTATATTATTTATACAAGGTGATGTTACCTTCTCTTTGTACTATAAGCATGGTTGAAGATGCTTTCATTTTTTTTTACTCGGCTGAAAAATAATAATATGTCAAGGCTTGTTTTACTTCGGCCATACCTACTTGTCTTAGCTTAGATGATTTCTTGTTTTTGGTGCTTTATTTTATAAGTTCATACTATTTCAATTGTATATGCATTTATTTATGTTGTTATTTTTTCTGTTCTTACTTTATTTATGTATACTTTATTTATTTTGTTTGCTTTTGAATAGAAATGAAGTTCCATTTTTATTTACTGTTTGGTTTCATATTTTATATTCTTTCTTTTGCAAGGTATTGAATGTATTTACATTTTCCTTGTTTACTTGTTTCATATTACAAGTGTGCATACTTATATATTTATAAAGTTTATTTTATTAAACATTTTTGAAAGACTTCCTTTTCGAATTTTATAAATCATAGTTTCTTTCAAAACACTCATATCTATTACTTATAAATAAATTTAAAACGATAATTTCTATTTAAAATAAGAATTCATTTGTAAAGACATTTTATTATTAATATCCTTTTTTTAAAATAACTCAATATTAATTTAAAACAATTTTATAAAAGAAACTATCTCTTTCTTAATAAATAACATAGTTAAATTTGGATTTAGATAAACTCAAATCAATTTATCATTTAATTTCACAATGTTAAATCAAAAATAAATTAAATTATCAATTTAAATAAATTAAAATTCGGGATCGTTACGCGATATATTTTCAAAACTGAGCAAATCACAGTTAGATTCAATTTTAACACTTCTATTATCTTCAGTATTATCAATATAAATTTTACAAGCCTTCAAATTATTTTTAACAAGCTTAAAACTTTAGATTCAACATTTTACCAAACTTTAAATTATTTAATTCAATAATTAATTATCAAATAAATTATGATATTTGAATTCAAGTTAAAATTAACTTTTAAATATTTAAAAATCAATTAAATATTTCGATTACAAATGCTCAAAAATTCCGAGTTGTCACAATAATTGAGTATGGCAACTTATAAATTTGAAATTGTTAGAATAAAATCTAACTTGAAGAAAAATTAAAATTAAATAAAGTGTGAAATGTAAATAAGTTTGAAAACGTAGAGAAATTCGAATGGAAATTAAATTTGATCTGTGATAAACAAAGTAAAGTGGAAATTTTGTTAAGTTGGACCAAATGAAGCAAAGTATTGAAATATTCTAAATTAATAAGTGAATGAAGATTACACTAGAAATTGTGAAATGATAATTGTGAATAAGGGAATGAAAATAAACAATGTGAATAAAGGAAAGAAAATTGATATATTCAATAATCAATTAGAATTAATATGTAGGATATACGTATATTCTTTTCATAGCGATTTGATCCTGAATTCGAGCATCGAATTTCAAGATAGTTATATCGATCCGAGTTGGAATTTTTCACTTGATTTTCGACGACGAACCCTGGAGATGGATTTTGGTTGATTCTTGGAATTCTCTATCATAGTTTATGGTTATGCAAGGAGAATGACGGTTTCTGATCAAGAAACAAGATCTGAGTCAGCACTAGGAAGTCGGGTGAACGATGCTAGTTTGGAAGTGAAATTGTGTGATCGAATGAGCGATCGAATTTGGTATTGCGTACGAATGAAATGAGTGTATCGTATGGGCTTGAATAAATATTAAAACTATTATAAAGAAATTTGCAAAATGACTTTTAATGTTGTATTTGGATATTATTGTCAAGTAGGATATACAGGTGATTTAAATGCAAAGGGAATTGGATTTTTATTTCGAAGATAAATTTGAATTGCTCGAAAAAGGTATGTATTTGAATTTCTATATGAATTGACGATTTTTGGGTCTAGCCCCTTATACTTTTGTTTTCTTTTTAAAAACTGGGGGCCCGTGGTGGCATTTTGTAGTCGTACCGAGCTATTCGCGCAAAGGAGACGCTGGCAAAAAATTTCAAAAATTTAGGGAGTTTTTAAAATTTTGAGAAAATGTTGAAAGTTTAAAATTTGAATTTAAATTTAAATTTGAATAATGGAATAAATAATGATGTTTGGAAACTATGGAAGATTTTTCAAAGCTACTTGAAGTGATAAGAGATCTTTAATAAAAAGTTTTTGGCAAGTTAATAAAACTGTTTAGTTTTGGGAAAATAGGAAATAGGTTACGGATCGTTCTTCTTAACTAGTAATTTCGGGATGAAATTCTTTTAAGGAGGGAAGAAAGTGACGAACCGGGAATTTTAACATTTAAAAATGAAATATATAATTAATTTTAATGTTTGGAAGATATTTTAAGCTTGAATTTCAGATATAACTATGGATTTGGCAATTAAAAAATTTAATAAAATGGAATCGCGTAAAATATGAATCTGAAATTCTAAGCTTGTTAAAAATATTTTAATGGCTTATAAAATTTATATTGATGCTACTGAAGAAAATGGAAGCTTCAGAATTGAATTTGGAAATGCTTTGTTCGGTTTTGAAAATATATCGTTTAAATCAATATTTAAAAATAGCCTTCCGAGGCACAATCTCGGAATTCGACGAAATCAGTTCCATTAGATCCATAATATTGTATTATTATCGGATTTCAATTTTTGTAGTGTTTGAAGTGATCGTTTGACCATACGGTTAGTAAATGCGTTGAATTTATATCGAAAATTTAATATTATAGCTGGGTCCAAAAAGCTATCTTCTCCATACGGTCAAATTTGGACCTGGATCCTTTTCCATTGTATTCGGAATAGGCGTGTAACATTATAAATGCCTGGCGGCATGCTTCGATTGGAAGTCAAATTTTTGAGTTGCGGAATCGAGACAATCTAAATTTAAAATTAAATTTAAATATAACTACATATACATATCTCCCTTTAAATTTTTAGACCTTATCAAAACACTTGGCATTCGATTTATAACACGTGTCACATTTTCTACACGTGTTCATTAAAAAGAAATTTGAGCCAGTAAAATAAAAAACATACGAACGAAAAAAAATCAAATACTATTTTCGTTCAAATTCAAATGGACTCGCCTCAAATTAAATTCTCAAAAAAAAATGGTGGATGATAAATGAAAAATCTAAATGAAAATGATGGCCGAGAAAAGGAATCGCACCCTCCCCATCTTCTTTCTTTCAACTCGTAACCGCTATATCATATAAAAAAATAAAATAAATCGAAGTCCTAAGCGGCGAATGCGTGTAGGTGTTGCGGCCATCGGTGTAGTTCGAATCACGAGCAGGTAAGCACGTCAGTGGGTGGCCACTATTGTTTGGGGTCGTACTGTGTGGGGCAATCTAGAGTTTCGATTTCGAGTAACGGCATGGGTTCGAAGCGGCGCTTGAGGGAGGCACGAGGCCATCAAGTCGAGGCTATCGAACGCGGCGTGTTTGGGTTTAGGAATCGCGATTTGGAGGCTCGCGCACAGGAGGGTGGTTCTGGAGGATGCGACGACACAGCAAGTGACGGTGTGGATGTTGGTTTTGGGCATCTTCGGTTTTACTCGGCAGCGAGGTATATTTTCGTATAATTTATTTATTAAAATTTAATTATTTGTATATATATATATTTTACGAAAAAATATAGCAGTAATATATATATATATATATATATATATATATATATATATTACAGTGAAGCAATAATGTTGAAGAAAATAGATATATAAAAATATTTAACTTACTATTAAATTTTAAATTTTTTATTAAGGTGTTTAATGTATTTAATCAACTTATTTTACAATTTTTTTAAAAGAAAGTTAGTGAAGATTTAAAACTATTAGTTTAAATATAAATCACTGGTTAATTAAGACTACTAAATGGAAATTAATTTTTTTGATTGGGGAATTAATAGTTTAATTAAATAATCAGTTAATTAAATTTATTTTAACGATGATTGATTATTGGTTTGGTTCAATTATTTCATTTTAAAGAAAATTTGTTTAAAAATAAATTTTTGGTGTAAATCCAAATTATTATCTAAAATTAAATAAATAACTAGTAATTAATTGTTTGATTAATTCAAAATATTAATCAACTTTATAAAATTATTTATACAAGGTCTAATACTGTGAAGAAGACAAGTCGAGATTGGGAATAATTGTAAATAAAAGGCAAGATCTTCTCACTCAAATTTAAATAATTGGAATTTCAGTTATTGGCGACTGTTGGATGCGGTAGTATATATAGTAGTATATATATATATTTGGATTGATTGATTTTTCGCATTATATAATGGATAAGACCCTATGCGTCGCATAATAGCGGATGATATTATATAATCCCATATACCATGATATTCCACCTATTTAAATTGTTGTGCTAACATTTGTGTATGCAGGAAAATAGGTTGGAGGGATCCAACTGGATTCCTCAATATTTGAATTTATTTTCATGTTGTGATGTGATTATTGATAATCCATGAATGATTATATTGCTGATTGGAATTTATTGAAAGATATGGTTTAGCCGAAAATATTTTTGGTATCGTGGGATATTTGAAATATAAAATTCTATTTTTGGAAATTAAAGTAGAAAATTTTAGATAAATTCATTTTAGAGAATTGGATGAATATAAAAGATGGAATTTTCAAAAGGATAGAGAATGATTTTTGTAATCATATTGAACAAAATTCCAAAATATGGGAAAAAAGTTTTTAATAAATGGATTTCGAGTGATCTTGTTTAAAAGTTGAAGAATTTATTTAAAATTCAGATTTTAAATAGTTTGGAAAAAATAAAGGAATTTGTTTTAAAAGATAATAAATTTAGAAATCAATTTGAAAATTGATTTGGTGTTTGGAAATAAATATAGAAATCAATTTGGAATTTGATTTGGTGTTTGAAATAAATTTGGAAATCAATTTGGAATTTGAAATTGCTGTTGAAAGTGAATATTTGAAAATCGATTTGAAAATCGTATATTAGTGGATATTTGGGAATTTAAATTCACAATGGGAGTTTATAAAGGAAAGGGAAATTTTTTTTAAAAATAAATATTGGTATATTTTTAAAAGTGTGGAAAGGAATTTACGGATTTGGAATGTAAAGTTAAAATAAATCAAGAAGGATTTATTGATTGATTTAAATGAACCATTATGAAATGGAAAGTTTATTTTTCCGTGGAAAGTCGAGTATGTTTTCATAGTAGCTTATAAATATAAATTGAAAGTTTAAAGGATGGTTTTAAAAAGGATGCTTTGGAGAAATAATTTCCTTAAATTGTTTTCAAATCTTTAAAGTAAATATTTATTAAGTTAATTATAGAAGTGATTATCTTAACGATTTAATTGATATTTGATTTATAAAATGGTTATTTAAATAGTTGTACTCTATCAAATAATTTTATTTTATTTAAAAAAAAATTAGTTTGGACTTGAAGTTTATCTGAGATATTAGTATAATATTTTCATAACTAATATTTTGAATAGAGTGTTTAAAAATAGTTTTTATTTCAAATGTTTCCAAATATATATATATATATATATATTTGGATAAGTAATTTGAAACACCTTTTAATGTATTTGGACTTGGCAAATTTTCTGTGGGAATGAATAATATTTGGAAATTTATTCCACGTGAGGAAAGTGATTTGAAATTTGTTTTCAAAGTGTTGAAAATGTACCTTGCGAAGATATTTTGAAAATAAATAATTGGGTAAATTGTTTAAATTCTGGTGATTATTGTGAATGTTGATTGATAGTTAAATAACCGATTATCAATATTGGCCTTTAAATGGAATTTGAATTTCGATGCGATCGAGGGTCGGATTCAAAATGGATATTCGAAAACCACATCAAATCTTTGTGATGGATCTTTTGTTTAAAAGATCAAAAGTGGAAATTTGTTGTGATTTACTTGAAATCTGAATATAACACTTATTTTTAAAATAAGCGCTCATTATTCAGATTAGCCTAGAGAGGACTTTGTATCATAAAACCCATTCCGAATAATGATATGATGAAATGGGATTGCATTTGAAGATAGTGTTGAAGACCGGGTATTTTCAAAGATGAAAGGATTACCTATCGAATGTCTCTACACCGAGTTGCTCCGGTATAAAGATTTTATCACCCTTTGTGATGGGGGGTCCGAACGTGATAAGGGAATATCCGAATTTGCAAGGGCTTCTTTGAAGTGCCTTCGGTTCTGCTTGAACCCAGAACGGACTTGTATGGATGTGTGTTTGACGTTACACTTTGAGATGTAAAGCTGGTTTCTATCAAATACATTTTCGTTGGTGGTAGAGAATTTATTCTCTTAGCTTAACACTCTTCTCTGAGACGGACGAGCTCAGAAGTTATGTAGTTGATATTTACTAGTGATACATTCGCAATTTGGTAATGTGGCATACGAAATGCTACTGATCATTTGTTGATTGAAACATGGCTTTTATGAAAAGCGTAGCTTTGTGGACGAGACTTCGTCGGACCTCACACCCCGAAAATGATCCAAACAGGAAGAATACAACAAGGTTTTTGTTTTTAGGGTAGCGGCCTTAGGGTATGTCCATTTCCTTCTGGAAAACGGTGGTATCATGGTATAGAGCCCGAATATTTAACCTATGTGGTTGCAACAAATTTATTACTTTGTGGTTGTTGCTTTGTGGTTGAGGATCCTCAGATAAAGGACGGTAACGACCGGGGATGGCATACTCGTGTACGATTAATCAATTTGCAACTTCATTGCAGCGAAAGCGTGAGGTAACTCAGCCATGTGTTGGTAGAGAGCTGGTTAAGTTTGCGGGGCGTCCCTTCAGAGGCGTACCCATGTGGCATAGGAAGTTCCTTAGCCTGACCATTTATCGAAAATCCAAAGAAACAATACGCACCATGTACGGTTTAGTTATATAACCTGCCATGGAATGTGGCGGTAACCTGCTATTGAACATGGTAGCTATAGTAGGCATACTACGAAATGTGTCTGCTGGCAAAGGTTTATATCATACTTTCGAAATGTTTTCCACACTATGCTTTAATGATAATATTAAAAAAATTGCTTATCAAGCATGTTTGACTATCATAAGGAGAAATCTCCTTCAATTGTGCGCTTGCATTATGTTTGTGGTGGGAGACCTTATGGTAGTTTCATTTTTCAAAAGCATTACGGATTTCTTCTCCTTTCTTTGTGAAAATAACTGTTTTTAAGACCTCACACCAGCCCCATGTCTGACCTGAAGTTTATTGTTCCATTTCTAAACTCTAGGTGCCTACAATTTTCCACATTGGCTGCCTAGAGTCAGGTTATTAGGGTTCTAGAGCGAAGTCGGAAAAATATGATGTGGAAATTTGGAGGCAAGCTGGATGGCGAGGCGTAACACTAGTATAAGATATTCTTTTCCGCTGGTTTGTTGTTGTAAACAGATATAGTTCTTTATTTTAAAGATTATTTGTAGCGTTTGTGGTTTTTCGTCGCTCGAAAACAAACATCAATATGTCCACTGTATCAACCGCCGAACAATCGAAGGCCGAGAAACCGTACCGTTAAGGTTAAAGAAGAAGAAAAAGATAGAAGAAGAAGAAAAATAGAACAGAACAGAAAGAAACAACAGAACAATATTAGAATTTCACAATCTCAACGGAACAACATATAATAGACAAATGAATAATCTTTAAACAAAGAACTATATCAGTTATTACATTACATCATATTACATTACATACATCATCAGAGTGTACAACAACAAACAACAACAAACAGCGGAAAAGAAATACTATATACTAGTGAATACGGCATGCCATCCAGCTTGCCTCCTGCAAATTCTGAATTCCAGAATATCCTGATAACCTAACCCTAGACTGCCCGTGTGGAAATTGGTCGGCATCCAGAGTTTAGGAAGGAAAACAATAAACTCCGGTCAGTCATGAGACTGGTGTGAGAACTTAAAACAGTTATCCTTTAAAAATAAAATAGAGGAATATTCTTAAAGTCAATTCGCAATGCTTTTTAAAATGAAACTACCATAAGGCCTCCCGACACACACACAATGCAAACGTAGACTTGGGGGAGATTTCTCCTTATGATAGTCAAAGATGCTTACTACGTAAAATCAAATTATTTTTGATATTATTATTAGTGCATAGTCTAGAAAACATTTCGAAAGTAGAATATAAATCTTAGCCAGCATAGGTAGCATTATATTATGCCTACTATAGCTACCGTATTAGATGGTAGGTTCTACAACTAAAACCGTACAAGGTTCGTATTATTTCTTTGAATTTCCAACAAATGGTCAGGCCAAGGAACTTCCCATTGCCACATGGGTACGCCTCTGGAAAGACGACCCGAGAACCTAACCGGATCTCTGCCAACACAAGGTCGTGTTACCCCTAACTGGGTAACTACTGACACGAATATGTCATTCCCCGATCATAACCGATCTATATCCGAGGATCCTCGATTTCCAACAACCACAAAGCAATAAATTTGCAGCAGCAACATAGGTCAAGTATCTGGGCTCCATACCATGATACCACCTCTATCCAGAAGGAATGACATACACTAAAGGGGCGCTACCCCCTAATAACCTTGCTGCATCCTTCCTGTTTTGACCATTTTCGGGGTGTGAGGTCCGACAAAGTCTCGTCCACAAAGCCACGCTTTATACAAAAGCTGTGCTTTGATCATCAAATGCTCAACAGCACTTCGTATGCCACATTACCAATTTGGGAATGTATCACTAGTAACCATCAACTACATAACCTCTAAGGGTGTTAAGCTAAGAGAATAAATTCTCCGCCACCAATGGGAATATACTTGATAGAAACCAGCTTTACATCTCAAACTGTAACGTCAGACACACATCCATACAAGTCCGTTCCAGGATCGAACGGAACCGAAGGCACTTACAAAGAAGTCCTTGCAATCCGGATATTCACTAATCACGTCCGGACTTTCCGTCACTAAGGGTGATAGAACCTCAATATCGGAGACCAGCCGATGCAGAGTCATTCGACGGTAATCCTTCCATTTTCAAAAATATCCGGTCTTTAACACCGGTCATCAAATGCAATCAATAACGACGTATCACATATTCGGAATGGGTTATATGACCCCAAAGTCCTTTCCCGGCTAACTCGAATAGTGAGCGCTTATGTTGAAAATAAGTGCATTTGCTATAACAACAGCGTTATAGTCCATCTTTTCCTTATTTCTTGAAAACGTCTATTTCAACAATGACTGTTGAAATCTACGGTTTCGATATTTAACCCAATTTAATACATCATTAAAACAATTAACTTCATTTGATAATATTCATTTTCCAAAAAAATATCCATTTTATTTAATAATATATTCACTGTCCAAAATCATGAATATACTTCACTAACCAAATTCAATATTTTCTACACATTTTATTTCAAGGATAATTCGCTATCCGAAATCGCGAATATATCTCCTTTAATAACCCTCTATATTAAATTTATCAAATTCAATTGATTTCGGATTTATAAACAATGTTTATAAATTCCATTTCTATTTATAAAAACTTCAATTAAAAAAAAAATCCCTTTTATGAATCAATTCAATTTATAACTCAACTTTATACCCAAAATCCTATTTATAAGTTAATTATTTATAAATCTTTTATTTTACAAAATCTATTTCATTTCATAACTTCACAATTTATAAATCTATAAATTTTTATTCACTTGTGAAATCCATTTATACTTCATTTTAACAATTAATAAAACTCGTTTCACAATTCCTATATTTTTAATTTATAAATATTAATCTTAGAAATCTTTTTTTATATAAACCGTTTATAATAATTCAGAAATCTCAATTTAAATAAACCAATCCTTTTAATAATTTACAAAACGTTATTTAAAACTTATATAACTCCAAAATCATACTTAAGTACTATTTTCCAAAAATATAACTTTTATAACAATAAAATTATAATGTTTATTTATTTTAACAACTCAAAATTTAATAAAACGTATACTTTCAAAAATCGCTTTAAAATTCTTTTTAAAATCAAAAATCATTATTTTAAAACTTCAAAAATGGATCCGATGATGCAACAATACCAAATAGTCAATCACGACAACAACGACATCATATATCAGCATATGATAATCAACAAATATCACAATATCTGTAATCAAATAAATACCGGTGAGGAATCCAGTTGGATCCCTCCAACTCGTTTGGCTGCATCCACAGACATTAGCACAATACGAATTCCGTTCTAGTATGGAATATCACAGTATATGGGATTTATAAAATATTATTCGCTATTATGCGGCGCAATAAGGTTTCATCCGCTATATAATGCGGGAAAATCAACTCCAAGTACATATATAATACCAATTTCACTTTGTAGTGAAATTATCGCGGTATATGTTTTTAATAAATAACCTCCGCTTAATAACGGCGCAAGATGTCTATTTCAATCAATAACCGATAATAATTTATCATTCAGGCATACAATCGAAAAATTTAAATCTAACTATTTAAAATTTCAATCGAAACTATTCGATTGAGTGAGAAGTTCTCACCTTGCTTTCAATTCAGTTTTCGCGTTTTATTTCGAATAAAATTAAACACACGTTTAATTTACCCGAAATTCAAGCTAGCTCTAAATGACTCCAATCCTGTTCCATTGCATAGTGCTCGACAAAACGAAGCCAACGCAATTCGTTTCGTCCAAAACGGACCTCATATGAAAAAGTACGCTAGTCTAAAATTTGAACGAATTATAATATAAATTATTTACAATTTTCTTTATTTTTTACAACCTATTTTAATTTCAGGCCGTCCATCTCCTTTACTTCAGATTTGGCCACCCTCCCTTCTCTTCTCCCTCACGTTCCTTTCCCAAGCAACGCACACAAGCATCAACCCATTAGCCACCTTCTAGGGTTTTATTTCGCTCGAGCTTTATCCACTTTGAAGATGATCAGAGAACACCACCTCGAAGCCCTATGCCAACACCATCCTCGACCGTGATATGGTGGAGCTCAGCCCTGTCTTTGGCCTTAAGAAAAGTGCACAACCTGATGTGAATGCGGCCCTCCTGACGACGCCGTGGTGCTCCAAATTCGATCTCCACCGTTGATCTTCAAGATCTCGATGCCTTCTACAAGTTTGCAGTTGACAACTTTGGCTAAATGTTTACGGATAGGAAGGAAAAGTGGGAAGAAAATTGAGTATTTCTGGCCATTGAAATGCAAGTGGCGGCTGGAGTTAGAAATTACGGTTTTGGCTTTTTGTTTTGCAAATTTGTGAATGTTGTGGCCTTATATAGAAAATTCTACGAAACACTATTCATTCGAAATTTTCCGAACTCCAAACGAAGCATGCCGGTTGGTGTTTCTAAGGTTTGCCCGCATTCTGAACACAATGGAATGTGTTTCGGAGGCTAATTCGATCATCCGTGTGAGTTACGGAAATAAACGATCAAATTTAAATTAAATCGATTTAAACAAATTTCTATGCTTTTTGGCTCGCCCCGAACCAACCATAAATCCAATTGACATGAAATTTGAAACCATATAATAATATCACATTACGGATCCGATGAAACATGTTTTGTCGAAATCCGAGATTGTTTGAAAAATGGTTATTTTAACCCGTCAATTAAATATTAAAATATTCAATTTTCACAAATTAACTTTTAATTCGATTTTAAAAGTTATATAACATCATTCTAATTCCAATATGATATAATAAAACTTTTCAAATCATTTTCAATCATATTAAACCAAATTTCCAATTATTTCTGTAATTTCAACTATTAAATTATCGATTTAATTATCCAATTAAATCCAATTATTCGAAAAATAAATTATTCGACTTATAAATTTCACTTATTAATATTTACAATCAATTAAATATATGAATTTTAATTAACAAACTTCCTGGGTCGTTACATTATTCATTTATCGATTATATATTGTTCCGCTGTGAAATGTGAGATTCTTTTATTGTTTCTGTTTTTTCTTCTATCTTCTTTTTCTTCAACCCTAATAGTTCGGTTTTCCTGCATTCGATGGTTTGGCGTGTGATACAGTGGACGTATCGCAGTCGACTTTCGGGCGTCGAAAAAATTGGGTCATTACAAAAAGCATGCGATATTGTATGAGATATGTTCATGTTTTATCACTGGGTTGATTTTATGGACAGGATTAGACCGCTATATATATATAGAGAAACAGCGTAGATAAGGAAATCACATAAAGACATTTAACTAGCGATAAAATGTAGGTAAGAATGGAAGTTTATAAAATAAATTAAGAAATTAAGTTAGCAACTAGAAATTAAAATAACTTAAATCCCAAAGATTTAGAATTTTAGGGAAACATATTAAGCAAGAAGAGATTAGGGTAGAGTTATTGTGAAATCATGGGTCACTGTCCCTACCCTTAAAAGCTAAAATTTAAAAGTACATGCCTATAGGTAGTTTGTTGTTTTAGAGTAAAAGGTAGGAAGGGTTCCCTAAATCTAAGCTTAATTGCACAATATTAGGGTTAATCATATACAGTGGCTCATAGAACGAGTACCAGTTATGTTAAGACGTGGCCTGATTTGATTTAAGGATGAAGCGGCTAATGTTTTGAAAAAAACTATGTTCAAACACTTTTGAGTTTTTTTATTTGAATGCTTTTGAGAAGTTGGATTCTAATGTTTTTGGAAAAATTTAGCCATTTTCTTTAGAGAATAATAATGATAACGATAATAGTAAAATGGTGTTTACATGCTTTTGGGAATTCGATTTTTCAAACTATTTTGCATGTTTGATAGGAAAGGGAAAAGGATTTTTGATGGAAAATGAAAAAAAATTCAATTTCTAAGGCCACATGCTTAAAATATAGAGAGGGTCGACATGTTACTGAATATGAATTTTTGTAACTACCTATGAATTTCGTTAATTAAATTTGTCATATTAATAAGATATTGGAATTTTTTTATAAAGAAATAAAATTATTATAATTTTTAATGTAGTAAATGTTAAGAATTAACCTATGAAATATTATATTGATTAAAATAGACTTAATTAAAAAGGTTGAATTGAATAAATCCTATTTATTGGAACCTAATTTATTGGTATGCAAATTTATAATAAATGAGTTATTGCAAGAAATTGAAATTTGAATAGAATTCCAATGAATGAAAGTAGTGAAAAGATTATACCCGAATGTAATTGTATAAGAGAAATAAAGGAAAGTATTTAATTGATTAATGTTGTAAGACATTGTTAACAGTAATTGATTGTAAATTAAGGAAACGTGTTAATGCAAGTTAATATTTAATGAACTTGAATGAACGTTACAATTTAATTAAAATTCAAATATTATGACTTAGCTATAAATGGAATATAATAAGAACAAATGCAATTATTGTATTTATTTATGAAATAATATATTGATTTATTTGTAATCGAATGTAACTTAAAGCAATTATGTCAATGTGAGTTTATAGATAATTAATTTAGCGCAACCCTAATTAATTTAAATAACTGTAAGGTCATCATTTGGTGTATTTAGCAAATTTGGAAAATAAATTCCAGTAAATGTAATAAAGTATTTGGAATGTATATTGTTTCCATAGGATAGTATAAAGAAATGAAAACTTGCGACCTATGTTTGGAATAATGACAAAATTAAGTGAAATAGTGTTAATGTAAGTAAATATGTAACAAATTGAATGAATTCCCATGATTTTTTGGAAATTTTATATGTTACAACTTGGTTGTGAACTCAATATAAGGTAAATGAGTGGAAATATTATAATCTGTCTATAAATGTAATGATGAAGTGTTAATGGTAATTAATTAGTGCTATATATGGAATTTTAACCTGGGTTGGTAAGTAATAAACTTATAAATGAAAGAAAGTAAATAGGTGACCATCTATATATGTTATTTATTCATTTAGTATATTAAATCAAATTTGGTAAACTAAGGTAATTATTAAAAAATTGAATGAATTTCAGTTCAATGGAAATAATGAAATATATACTTAGCTACAAATTGAATATATGAAACCAAATGTAAGAATTGAATTAAATTAATGAATTTAAATTAATGAATTTAAATTATAATAAATGGTCATTGGATATGATCAATGTCTTTAAGTAATCATAATATTGGTTTGAAGAAGATAAATTTAAAGGTAATGAATGAAAAGAAAACAAGGTAACTAAGTGTATAGAATAATAATGAACTTAATAAAAGTTTTGGATTGAAACAAATCACTCCATTGAAATCCAAATTATATTAAGTGTAATTTTTGTAGCAACCGAAATTAAAGTTTATGCAATTCGAAATAAAGATAATATGAGAAAATTTAATGTAATAATTTTAAATCCAATATTTAAGTCATCTATTTAACAATAATGAATGGAATAATTATTGATGGGTTTAACTTAATAGAAATTTTGGAAATTAAATTTATAATTTCTGAAATTGAATGGAACTGAGGAAAATACTGAAATCGAAAACATAATCAAATTTAAATTGAGTTTTAATTTGTTTAAAACAACGAAATTGATTGAGAAATATAAAAGTGATAAAATTTGTCAATTTTAAGATTGAAATTGAAATTTTGATTTAATTAATTAATTATTAACTTAGTTAATGGAAAAATAGTCATTTTGGCCACTGACTTGGATTTCGAAGAAACCAGTTTCATCGGATCCGTAACGGTGAATTATTGTAGGGTTTCAAGTTTCGTAGCGATCAGACTTGTCGTTTGATCGTACGGACTCGAAACGCCTTGAAATTTATGAAATTGAAATCAATTGAAATCAATTTGAAAAATATTGATTTGAGATTAACTTCTTCATATGATGTAATTTGAACCCGAAACCTTTTCCATTGCATTTAAAATATTTAAAAACATCTATTTTGATATATGGGTTAACCCAATTTCGTTCCGAAATTGAAACGGGCTTTTCAGGCCATATATCGTCAAACGCGTACATCCATTTGATCCGGTCCATTCTTCTCCAACCTTCTCTATAAATATCCTGTTATAAACCCTAGCAACCTCTATTCCCCATTTCTATATGTACAGAAACTTCTGTGCTCTTCTTTCTAAATGGCTGCAAACCCTAGATCCAATTGCAAATTCAAAATCAAATGAAAATTCAAACTCCTCAGAAAAATTCTAAAAAAATATATACTGAATGTTAACGCTCAAATTTAAACGCTAACACCCTGGTGTATAAGATGTGATTGTGAAAGCACCACCCGTTCGTACGGGAAACAGAAATAAGCAGAAAGTATGCAGAAAAACAGTAAGAGACACAGTATTTATAGTGGTTCGGCTTATAATCCAGCCTACGTCCACTTTAATCTTTTTATCACTAGTTTGATTACAATTCTTTACAAGATCTTTCAATTACAACACACTTCAAGTGATAGGATATGTGAAACAAGTAGCTCAAGCTTTGATGTTGACAATCATCTTCAAATCCATGGCGAATGTGGATGATTCCTTCATGGAGTTCCTTTAGAAGTTTGTTGGATCTAAAAAGCTTTGAAGTAGTCTGGAATTCGGCAGAGTAATGGTGCTTGAAGAGAATGAGCCCAAAAAGTCCTTTGCATGTTGGAGATGGTTTCATATTTATAGAGAGTTCTGGGCGGAAAAAGTGCTAAGTCCTAACTCGTGGCCGACTTAAGATAAGTCGTGGACGACTTAAGGTAAGTCGTCCCCGGGTCACTGAGCCGAGTCTATGGCAGTTCCCCTTTTCTGAACCCATCCCTAAGTTCTAAGTCGTGTGCGAGTTATCTGGCTGCAATTGCTAATTTCCTTTCTTAAGTCGTATACGACTCTTTTTATGTCGTAAGTCGTAGTCGACTTGACTAATTGCAACTGGTTTAAAGCAAGTCTTAACTCGTAGACGAGTTAAGAGGTGTGTCTTTAGGTCGTATCCTCCTTAAGTCGTATAACTTCTTTAAGTCGTAAGGGTCTTAAGTCGTACAAACTGCAGTTATCATTAAGTCGTAGGCCATCAATTTCCTTAAGTCGTAAAGACCTTAAGTCGTTAGCTTTTCTTAACTCGTATGCCTGCTAACTTGTAGATAATCTTAACTCGCAGAGGATTAACTCGTAGAGGCTTAACTCGTGGAGGATTAACTTGTGGAAGATCTTAACTCGTACACTTGCTAATTTGTAGATATGCTAACTCGTAAAGGCTTATCTCGCAAGTAGCTTAACTCGGGTACTCCTTAACTCGTAGGCTGCTTATCTCGTAAGCTTGCTAACTCGTAGAGGTCTTTAAGTTGTAGGAAGTTGCTGACTCATGTATCCTTTAACTCGTACATGCCTTGAGTCGTACATGCCTTAACTCGTGGACCTGTTAACTTGTGAACGAGTTAGGGTTAACATTTGCCCCTCGAAGCACACGCTTAAATCGTAAGTCGTGTGCTTCGACTTATCATAACTCGGTCATGTCGTTTCAAATCCCAACCTTTCCAGATATAAAAGCCTGAGTCGTCCTTCTTCTCATCACTTAACCTTTTAAACTGCTTTCTGCCATTAACGCATCTTCAAGCTCTCCGAGGCGATTTCGACCCGATTCATCTCTGATTCTTTCTAGCATCAAACAATCGTAAGAGATCTTGCTTCAAACTTCGACCGTTAACCATTGTTACTTTATGTATTCAGTTCATCATCTTTGGTTTGCCCCATTCAAACCCTGCGAATTCTATTCGAATTGATTACCGATGAACTAAAATTCATCTGATTTGGCCTATGGTGATTCGCGCTTTGGGGCGATTCATAGTGTAACGGGTTAAGGTTGTCGCTGCTGAAGAAGCCAAGGATGAACAGGTTAAGAGATTTGAAAGGGAGGCGAGTTGGTCGAATAGGTTGATTGAAAATAACAAGGGATCGTCTCATATATGACTCGGCTTCTTTCATGTGACTTAGCGATTTCCATGAGCCGTAGCCGGGTTAAGACTTGGAGGATTTCTAGTTGTTTTGGATCAGAGCCTTTCTCCTGTTCCCCGAGTTACGACTTAGGACTTAGAGGATAAGCAGCTTGATGTGTTTGATGGCTGAGGATAGGAACGACTCATCCCTTGAGTCGGTTGCGACTTAGTACTTGAGTCGGTTTTGACTTAGCACTTGAGTCCGATACGACTTAGCACTTGTGTTCGATACGACTTAGCACTTGTGTTCGATACGACTTAGCACTTGTGTTCGATACGACTTAGCACTTGTGTTCTTTTTAGGATCTGCTTAAACCTTGAATTGTTGCAGTGATGTTGAACTGTTGAACTTTGATGCCTTCTTTTACAAATTACTTTGACTCGCAAGTTAACAACCTGTCCAATACAACATTTACAGAAAAACCGGGGCGAATATACTGCCATTGATCGCCCTCTTCGAATGACAGATTAGCTAATAACAGTCATTAAACTTAAACAGATTGTGTGAATGAAGTGCTCAACTTATTAACTTCAAGTAAAATACTAAAGCAATACTGAAATAGTCAATTAAAATTGACCAGCTCGCATTAATATTATACTTGAACTAAAGACTAACAAGTTCTGAAATTTTTGTAATCGATCAATCGTCGACTAGTCTTATTTCAGTTATATTTACTTGTTATTATTATTTTTTTTTTTTTTTATTAGTTTTTTGCACAACACTTCACACTTTTTTAGGAAACGTGCACCTTCATATTTGAATATCCAGTTGTTTGTGTAGAATGACTTCTCAGGAAGGTGATGCAACAGTTCGGACTGGAGAGGTAACTGTTCTTCCGGCTCCACTGGTTAATCCTCCCGAAAGAGCTCCTACTTCACTATCATACAAAGTTTTTCGCCAGTTGTGTGCTCAGTTTGGTATCGTTGAATCAGATGCCATTCTTCCCGAAAGAAATAACACTGCCGATATAGCTCCTTCTGGCTTTGTGACAATTAACCGGCAAATGTGCCTAAGTGGAGGCATTCCTCCTTTCAACGACTTTTTCCAACAACTTCTCCGTCAACTGGCCATTGCTCCATCCCAGCTACACCCCAATGGCTATGCCATTCTAATGGGGTTGTGTGTGCTTTTTAGGAGAACACTTGATCGACTTCCAAGCTTTGGTGAAGTTTGTTATCTATGCTCTTTTACTCGGACTAAGGATCATCCTTCCATTACTGTTGTGAGGAGCGCCCGAAACCGCAAACTGATTGTTGGCCTCCCTGATACTGCTCACGGGTTTTTAACCCAATTCTTCTATGTTCGTTGCCCTCCGGGGTTTTATGGTGTGTGGAGAGTTGGAAGTAAGGGCGTTCAGCTTTATTCCTGACACATGTTTTCCTTATAAAATCTTTTCATAGCCTGAGTAGTTAGATGTTAATTTCCCTTTTTACTTTTCAGCGCTTCCACCTCCTTCTAGAGACCCAGGCTATAAGCAAAATTTTGAAAGATTGAATGCTGTGCCAGTAGAAGAGAGGAGTATAAAGTTTTTGCTGAGAGATGACTTTTTACATCAATACGGGCTTCTTCACTCTTCTCGCTATACTCAGCCTCATGAAGCCCCGACTGAAGTTCCCGATTCCCCGACTGAAGCATCGGATGCCCCCGTTACTATCGAACAACCTTCATCAAAAGAGTCTAACATCGAAGCTTCATTGGTGAAATGTTCCACCCCTACCGACATTATGGGGTCATCTAGTAAGACGGCACTTGCCCCGATTGAGGAAGAAGAAGAACCTTCACAGCCTCTCGGGGGATTAGCTGATGTAGGAACTGAGAAAACAAGTCTCACCGAGCATGATGGTGACGATGTTTATGATGGGTTGAGCGACATAATAGTGACCTCACAGGAGCTTTTTAGAGATGACGTGTCTAAAACTATCTCTCCTATAATTGAGGCGACGTCCCTTCTTCGACTAACACCAACACAAACACCAACTCCTCATACCCAAGCTATCATCACCTCTACACCAATGAGTGGTTTGTAGCTTAATGCGCGTAGCTTGCACATCACACAACACTTAGGATTTTTTTTGGCATTTGTTCACATTTAACTTCTTTTCTCCGGAAGTTTCTAAGACTTGCTATTTTTGCCTTTTCAGATTCCTCTATGGGGCGCAGCGGCAGCGGTTCTTATTACAAAGACTTTCGACGCTATGGAGGGCGTGGCAGCTATGATTACAAGCAATACTATACCGATCCCAGAGAGACCAATGAGCAGAGAGCTGCGCGAAAGGCTGAAGAGAGGAGAAGGTATGAAGAACGTCATGAGGGAGCGGGCACGCGACATGAATCCTTCCCAAGGGATGATGATTCCCATAAACGTAAAACGCACGATGATAGGGGGAAGAGCCATATTGAGGATTCGAGAAAGCGGACCAAACTTGTCGAGGAGCACGTGCCCGTGACATCTGAGAGACCTGGTGCCTCAGTTTCTATTGACATCCCTTCCAAATCTCCTGCTCTTGAAGGAAGTGCCATCCAAACACTTCTCAACAGGCCTTCATACCATGTTGAAAGGGGCCCCCCGACTTTGCAGAGCCGATTCCCGAACTGGTGTTTGAGGGGGGTACGCTTCGACCTTGATTTGGTCCCCATCGACAAAGAAGCTATGTACAGAAATCTCGATGCTGTCAAGCTTGATATCGATAGAATGTCTGGATGGCAAAAGCTGGTTGATGAACTTCAAAGAGTTAATCGGGCTAACATCGAAGCAATGCTGACCATGGAAAATGACAAATCAGAATGGCAGAAGATTCTTGATCAACACAACGCTGAGATGAAGGAGATAGCCGAATACAATGAAAAACTCGAAGCTGAAGTAAAGCAGCTCAAAGATGATCTTGCCTCTTCTACTAATACTTACACCCAAAGAGAAGAGGTATTGCAAAAACAAGTGCGAGATGCGCACGCCAGCCAGAGGGACGCTGAAGCTAAAGCTGAGAGGTTGGAACAAGCTGTAGAGAACCACCGCACTGATGTCACCCAGCTGCAGAATAAACTGAGCGCCCGGGACATGGAGATTGAAGCGCTAAAAGCCCAACTTGCTCAGACCGAAAAAGATCGAGATGAGGCCATGGCTGGCAAAATTGCAGCCGAAGAAACTGCTCAGACCATGGAAAACGATATCAATTCGACTTTATTCGATTTTTATTTACATTGTGTCTTGGGACGCGGCAGCCTCTCTTTTCTTGGTCCTAAGTATGAAATCACCCTGGCCGAGGTGTGGGAAGCTGCTCTTAACATGTTTAAAGACGCCGGGTATGGCGATGAAGATTTTGAGGCGCGTTACCTGGATGAGGGAGCTCGCGCTGCTCTTGCGAAGGGGCGAGAACAACTTGCCAGGATGAGAACTGGAATGGCAGAAGAGGAACGTTCTGGAAAGGAATTAACGCTTACTTCCTCTGTCCAACCTCCAGTTTCTCCTGTGGTTGACATCACGGGTTCTAGCTCCTCTACTCCGCCTGCAACTAAGACAGTAACTGAAACTACAAGTGCACAAGGCGGGGATGAAGGTGGTGAAAGCAACGAAGCACAGCGATATGAAATCAGCCTCAGAGATCCAACTGCCCCAGGTAAACTTGACACCGGACCAGCCCAAGTGGTGAACTGCTCGTTCGCTCCTTGTGAACTTGACGATCTTCTTAATTATTTTTCAAATGTCAATGAATTCCCGACTTTTGATTATTCCTCAAATGTTAATGAATTCCCGACTTTTGACGAGCCGTCATCCCCTCTCTTTTCGAAAGATACTGATATTTTAAGTTTTTTCTCCTTTGTAGAGAAAGCACCGAGTCAAACTCAAGCTTCTTCTCCCCCGGTGATCCTTCCTCCATCTCTTCAAGTGGTGCCTCCTTCTGCCTCGCAACCTGGGTCACAAGAAGAACAAATAGAAGCTCTCCATGGCCTGGATGATCCCATTGCTTCGCAAGAGCAAAAAGATGAGGGACTTGAGGGAGGTGACATATCTCCGGAGCGGACTCCTTCTGACGATATAACTTTATCTAAACTTGTCACTCCAGGAAGTGAGTCTTCCTCAAAGAGGAGAAGGAAGCAAGGAGCATCAAGGAGGAGAGGGAAGATAATCACTGCCACTGAAGAGGAGCCAGAAGTTGGGCCAGCTGCGCCTACCTCTCCTTCCTCCCTTATACCCACTGGCCGACCTGAAAAGCTGGTCATTCGGTCGGGTAAAGGGTCCAAAGGCAGTAAAAAGAAGTGAAGACTTTAGCTTTTTGTCTTTTGTATGAACTGGCCGAGAGTTGTGCGGGTATCGGCCCCCGCTTTTATTTTGAGAACCTGTATCTGCATTATAGTTGAATAAAATGATTCTTCGTTTGTACAAACTTCTGTTTGAATTTGAGAATGCATTTACTATTTATTTTTGCACAAGTTTGTTTATATAGTGTTGCAGCGGGCTTATGGTATGTTGCTTGAGTATTACTCTACTGATGCATCTATACTACTATACCATGTTGCCCCCATACCTTA
This sequence comes from Allium cepa, assembly GCA_030765085.1. Taxonomy (NCBI): domain Eukaryota; kingdom Viridiplantae; phylum Streptophyta; class Magnoliopsida; order Asparagales; family Amaryllidaceae; genus Allium; species Allium cepa. The sequence goes on from CM060935.1 coordinate 180,008,897, forward strand.
AGCTTGCTGCAATATTTTATACTTCGAGGGGACTTGCACTCTTATTTGCTAAAGAATAATTATTTTATTCTTTAAAGAAAATTTTTATAGAGTACAACTCCCTTCGTATAAGTTTTTACGCTTGGTCGTTCGAAGAAATCACTTTTTTCTTTTGCTTATGTGCATATTTCATCAAGTGAATTCCTCTATGTGGTAAAGCGGACCTCTGAAGGGTACTTTAACTTCTTTTCTTTTTACGATCATTTCCCATAGTAGGCAAATTACTTTTCCTTTGAAAGTCAAAGTACGCTTTTGATGAGGATTTTTTTTTTTATAGAAAGTTGTACCTCTGAGGAGGGATTTTTTCACGTTTCAACACTTGGAAGTTTTATTTCAATCTCGGTGAAACGTGTACCTCCAAAGAGTTATGCTTTAGAAATCCTTTTCACGTTTCAACACTTGGAAGTTTTATTTCAATCTCGGTGAAACGTGGGTTTCCAAAGAGGTCTTTCTTCTTAATTGTGTTCCCGGGAGGGGGTTGTACCTCTGAGGAGGGATTTCTCACGTTCCAACACTTGGAAGTTTTATTTCAATCTTGGTGAAACGTGTACCCCCAAAGAGTTGTGCCTTTGAAGAAAGCCTTTTCACGTTTCAACACTTGGAAGTTTTATTTCAATCTCGGTGAAACGTGTGCTTTCAAGAAGGTCTTTGTTTTTGCATTTCAACTTTGGTGAAGTGAAATTCCGAAGAGCGGTTGCTACACTTCAACTCCTGGCGAAATGGGCCTCCGAAGAGGGCTTTTATTTTGTTTACATTCCAACTCTGGTGAAGTGAAATCCCGAAGAGCGGTTATAACACTTCAACTCCTGGTGAAATGGGCCTCCGAAGAGGGCTTTTATTTTGTTTACATTTCAACTCTGGTGAAGTGAAATCCCGAAGAGCGGTTATAACACTTCAACTCCTGGTGAAATGGGCCTCCGAAGAGGGCTTTTATTTTGTTTACATTTCAACTCTGGTGAAGTGAAATCCCGAAGAGCGGTTATAACACTTCAACTCCTGGTGAAATGGGCCTCCGAAGAGGGCTTTTATTTTGTTTACATTTCAACTCTGGTGAAGTGAAATCCCGAAGAGCGGTTATAACACTTCAACTCCTGGTGAAATGGGCCTCCGAAGAGGGCTTTTATTTTGTTTACATTTCAACTCTGGTGAAGTGAAATCCCGAAGAGCGGTTATAACACTTCAACTCCTGGTGAAATGTGCCTCAGAGAGGGTTTTCATCGCCTGGAAGTTACTCTCTCATGGTTGGAGGGTCATGACTCCTCCAATCTTTTTTGTTGAGTAGAGAACTTTCTTTTTTGTGGCGTATGACCCATTAGAGGTCTTTTTATCCTCCGAAGAGTTGCGCCTCCGAAGAGGACTTGTGCCGCTGATGGTAGCTTTGGTTGTTCCTCTGTTCACTTGCTTATGCCTTTTCAGCGATCCTCTTTTTTTTTTTTTTTTTTTTTTTTTCTTTTCAAGTTTTCATTCCCCTTTCTCTCACAAGTGGCTTGTTTAATCCAAGGAAGTGTACTTCATTGTCAGGCAAGTTCGTGAGAACGGGCACTAGCTTCCTAATTGGATGTTTGTTCGTTCAAACAATCTCAATTTATTAACAAGGGCTCGTTTCTATCGAAATCATAAGCCGTTCAATTGAAGCATTTCCTATCTAGGATTTGAATTCGGGGCCTTTATGACTTGAAATTTGTTTGCTGAATGATGGTGAGAATCACTCGGTCTTATTATGCGCAAGTTTCATTTCCATTGTCTGCAAAAATTTAAATTGACATTTCAGCAATACATTTTATGTATTTTTATATCGAAAACAAAGCAAACATATAATGATAATAAGGAACACAAGATTTATAGTGGTTCGGCCATGAAATTGGGCCTACATCCACTTTATATTCTTTCATTATTTACTTGCATCAGTTTCACAATTGCTTTCAATTACAAGAATCATACATTCATGATTCTTTTTACAATGTTTCAACAAAATTTTCAAGTAAAGTATGGACGCAAGTGGTTGCTGTTCCATGCCCTTGGAATTTGATCTCCATCAACAGTGGTGAGCTTGAATGTGCCGTCGAGAAGCTTCTGACCTATTACATATGGTCCTTCCCAATTTGGTCCAAACACACCTGTCGCGGTCATAATTCTTTTCAGGACTAGATCTCCAATTTCAAAGCTGCGTTGACGAACTTTGGAATTGAAATGCCTGGCTATCCTTTGCTGATGAGCTGCAATTCTGAGGTTAGCTTCATTTCTTTTTTCATCAAGGAGATCCAGCGCTTCAAGTTGCAGCTTTTCATTTTCTGCTTGATTGAAATGGATTCTTCTGTGTGAAGGGACCTCTGTTTCAACCGGGATCATTGCTTCCGATCCGTATGCTAACGAAAAAGGAGTATGCCCAGTTGCAGTTTTGTGAGTAGTTCTGTATGCCCATAGTGCAAGTGGTAGTTTATCGACCCAACCACCTTTTGCTCTTTCGAGTTGCTTTTTGATGGTTGATTTGATGATCTTGTTCACTGCTTCCACTTGCCCGTTTGCCTGCGGATGAGCTACTGCCGAAAAGCTTTTCTGGATTTTGAATCGTTTGCAAAAATCCTGGAATTCCTCACTTTCAAACTGAGTACCATTGTCTGTGATTATTTTCTGAGGCACACCGTATCTGCAAATGATATTCTTAGTCACAAAATTTATCATCTTTTTGGAGGTGATGGTTGCCAATGGTTCAGCTTCAGCCCATTTAGTGAAATAATCTACAGCAACAATGGCATATTTGATTCCAGATTTGGCGGTTGGTAATGGTCCGATCAAATCTATTCCCCAAATTGCAAACGGCCACGGACTGATCATTTGTGTGAGTTCAGTAGAAGGTGCTCTAGGAATTTTGGCAAATCTTTGACATCTGTCACATTTTCGAGAGTAATCTGCAGCATCTCGATTAATTTCTGGCCAAAAATATCCATATCGGAGAATTTTCTTTGCTAAAGTTTGACCACCTGAATGATCCCCACATTCTCCTCCATGTACCTCTGATAGGATTATTTTGGCTTCTTCTTTGGATACACATCGAAGTAGTGGCATTGAGAATCCTCGTCTGTATAATTGACCATCCTGGATTATATATCGAGAAGCTTTTCTCAGTAGCTTTTGTCGTTCTTTAGAGTTTTCTGGTAAAGAGCCATTGAGTAGATACTTTGTTATTGGAGTCATCCATGATTCTTGCTCTTGCGACATACTCATAACCCAATCGATATCCATTTCATCAATGCTTGGATTTGACAAAACTTCCACTGGAACTAACCCTAAGGATTGGGCTTCGCCAGAACTTGAGTATTTTGCGAGAGAATCTGCTTTCATGTTTTCTTCTCGAGGAATATGACTTATCGTGTAATGGTCGAATTCACATAAAAGTTCCCAAGCCTTTGACACATAAGCGGGCAGATTTCCTCCTTTCGTTTGAAACTCCTTCTTGACTTGGCATACTATAAGCTGAGAATCACTGAAGATCTGTAACGCTCGAATGTTTAGTTCTTTAGCAATTTTCAAGCCAGCAATCAGAGCTTCATATTCTGCTTCATTGTTTGTTGAAGGAAATTCTAATCTTAGCGCATAGCATAATGACCGGCCTTCAGGAGTTTCAAGAACAATTCCAGCACCTGAACAGTAATCATTTCTTGCGCCATCTATAAATAACTTCCATTGGATTGGGGAGTTCTCGATTGTTTCTTCCTCGCTGTTACCCTTGTCTGTAAATTCTGCAATAAAATCTGCCAAAGCTTGTCCGTTGATCGCTTTTCTAGGATGATAAGTGATGTCATATTGGCTCAATTCAATATTCCACTTTAAAAGGCGGCCCGAAGTCTCGGGGCGAAACAAGACTTGCTTTAAAGGTTGATCAGTGAGGACTTTGATAGGATGAGCCTGGAAATATTGCCTCAACTTTCTTGAGGCAATCAATAGACAATAGGCGAGTTTTTCCAACTTGGAGTAATTCATTTCTGCCCCAGTGAGTCTTTTGCTGATATAGTAAACTGGATGTTGAATCCTTTTGTCTTCCCGTACCAGCGCTGCACTTAAAGCATGAGATGAAACTGCCAAGTATATAAGAAGATCCTCGCCATCGCCGGGCCTAGAAAGTATTGGAGGCGTTTCCATATGTTGAATCAATTCTTCAAAGGCTTTCTGGCATTCGGGAGTCCAGTCAAAGTTTTTCTTTCCTTTCTTTAGAGCGTCGAAGAATGGAATGCATTTATCAGTAGCTTTGGATATGAACCGACTTAAGGCGGCAATTTTTCCATTGAGACTTTGCAATTCCCTCTTTGTTTGAGGAGCTTTGACTTCTTTTAAAGCAGTGATTTGAGCTGGACTAGCTTCAATGCCCCTAGCGCTCACGATGAAACCCAAGAACTTCCCAGATTCTACCCCGAAAGAACATTTTAAAGGGTTAAGCTTCATTCCGTATCTTCGGAGAATTGCGAACATTTCTGCTAAGTGTTCGATGTGATCCACTGCTTTCTTAGATTTTACTAGCATGTCATCAACGTAAACTTCCATAGTCTTTCCCAACTGCGGTTTGAACATAGCATTGACCAGTCTTTGGTATGTTGCCCCCGCATTCTTCAACCCAAAGGGCATAACTCTGTAACAGTAAAGACCGACATCGGTGATAAAGCTTGTGTCCTCCTGATCTGGCTCATGCATCATGATCTGATTATATCCGGAGTAGGCATCCATAAAAGACAACAATTCATGACCCGCTGTTCCATCTACCAGTTGATCGATCCTGGGTAATGGGAAGCAGTCTTTGGGACAGGCCTTGTTTAGATCTGAAAAGTCGATGCACACTCTCCATTTACCATTGGCTTTCTTAACCAGCACTGGATTTGAAACCCAATTTGGATAGGTAGATTCTCTGATGAAATTATTCTCCATGAGCCGGTCAACTTCCTCTTTCAATGCTGTCGACCTTTCTGGACCTTGGATTCTTCTTTTCTGCTTTACTGGCGTGAACTTTGGGTCAATATTCAGAGCATGTACCGCAACTTCTGGGGATATTCCGCACATATCGGCATGGGTCCAAGCAAAAACATCCAGGTTTGCTTTCAAAAAAGATATCAAGGCATTCTGAACTGACACATTAAGTTGTGAACCCACATTCAGCACCTTGTTTGGGTCCTTCAGATCAACGGACACCGGTATCGTTGTTTCTGCTGGTACCACCCTACTCTCCCCCGCACTGGCCTTTCTAGGATCCATTACTTTTCGTGCCCCGCTATGCTCGCCAGTGCAGGGTCCGCCCTGTAGTTGCTATAGGGTTGGTGTTTTGATGCGGATTGGGGTTGCCGCATCTTTTCCCATTTCTCTCTTCCTTGCTTCTCGCAGCTCTGTCATATAACATTCTCGCCCAGCGTTCTGGTCTCCTTTAATAACTCCTACCCCATTGTCTGTAGGGAATTTAATAGTAAGACACCATGGGGCAAGGACAGCTTTGAATGCAGCAAGAATAGGTCGACCAAAGAAAGCATTATAAGCAGAAAATTCATCTACTATCACAAAAGTCTGCTTGCGAACTACTTTTCTTTCTCCTTCTCCGAGTTCCACAAGCAAGTCAATGGTTCCTACTGGTTGCTTTGGCTCCCCAGTGAAGCCAACAATCTTCTGAGATGAGGCTTGCACATCCGCCATCGGGATTTTCATCTGGTCAAACGTTTTCTTGAAGAGGATGTTGCAAGATGCGCCGCAATCAATAAGAACTCTTCTGACAATAGCCGGTCCAATACCGGCCGAGATGACTAACGGGTCCAAAGTAGGGGCCTCAATGCCCGTGGAATCTCTAGCCCTGAACACAATATCATCATTAAAAGTCCTTTGTTGTTTCAGGGGTGTAGAGTCCTCTAAAACAAAGACATTCTCTTCAGTTGGCACATGTTTCAGAGCTCGAGTGTACCTCTCCATTTCACCCCAGCTTCTGCCTGCTGGGTGGGGTCCTCCTGTGATGACATTAATAACTGGCCTTCCAGATTCATGTCCTGCGGCCTTTTCATTTGTCCTGGGCTGATGAGCAAGAGCTTGTTGCCCCTGACTTGACGAAGCAGGATCATTACCACTCTTCTTCACAAATTGCTGCAGCTTATTTTCTCTTAGCAATTCTTCGATTATATTTTTCAATTGACGGCAGTCGTCTGTGTCATGACCAGGCTGATTATGGAAGCGACAGAACTTCCCACTTTGCACAGCTTTTCTTCCGGTTCTGAGAACAGGAGGTTTGGGATACTCAAAAGAATCTTTTGTAGCCAGGTAGATGCGCTCTGGTGTCTCTAACAAAGGAGTATATTCTGATGGCTTGAAGGATCGAGGCTTCTTTGAATTGTGTTGTTTCCTTCCATCATTATTTTCTCTTTTCTGTCCCACAGATCCATTCTTACGTGGCGCAGCAGTGTTGTCTTCAGCTTTCTCTACTGTTGCCTTTGCCGGGACAGGACGGCTTTCCAAACGCATGAATTCATCCGCCTTTTTGTAGAACTTTTCCAGAGAATTTGGCTCCTTCATGTTCAGCCACTTTCCGAATTCACTTGACTTATCAATAGCTCTCATCAAATAGGTCAAGACCATGCGGGGTTCTGCATTATCCACCTCAGCTAACGCTATATTAAAGCGATTTAAAAAAGACTTGATAGTTTCCCCCGGATTCTGTTCCAAACCGGATAACGACATGATGTCTTTTGCCTTTGAAGCATATAGCCTAAATTGCTCTTTAAATTTCCTGGTTAGGTCTGAAAACTGATCGATGGACCGGACAGGCAGTTTTGTGAACCAAAGCAGAGCTACGCCTTCCAAATATACGGGGAAGTATCTGCATTTTACTTCATCTGAGGCTCGGGCACCCGTCATATGCCAATCATATTTATACAGAAATTCGTTTGGATCACTTGTCCCCCTATAAGCTGGGATAGTTGGAGGAGCAAATTTTCGTGGGAATTCAGCCTTTAGAATTTTTTCAGTAAATGGAGTCTTGCTCGGAGCAAAGCCCCATTCTTTCTCATCTTCGACTCTTTGCATGCTCTCCTTCATAATTTGGCGAACCATTCCAGAGAGATATTCTTCATCATTACGAGCCCTAGATCCGCCTACCTCAGGAAGTATTTGCTCAGCGGGGTTAGTATCCCTTTCGGAAACATTCCTTTCTTCAGTTTCATGAATATTACCAGCGAAATTCCTTTCATTAGCTGTTGATTGACGGTTTGCCCCGAGCAAATCGTTCAACTTATTCAGGATTAAGGCATTTTGGGCATTCTGGGCTTCCATTTGCACATTTTGAGCATGTATCTGTCTGTTCAACCCCAAAATTGCGGCATCCAACTCTGCTTTCGTAACCCCGACAGTTGGAGTGGCTTGATTTGGTGTTGGGGAAGCGGAGGTTCCCTCTTGAATGTTTGCAGATCTCACAGATTTACTTTTCCTTCCAGGAGCCATGATTTCGGATAGACTTCTGGTTCTTAAAGAAACTTTATCTACAAATCTTTCTGAAGCAATGATGATAGATGTCCTGAGTTCAATTCTCAGTGAAAGCACCAAAATGTTAACGCTCAAATTTAAACGCTAACACCCTGGTGTATAAGATGTGATTGTGAAAGCACCACCCGTTCGTACGGGAAACAGAAATAAGCAGAAAGTATGCAGAAAAACAGTAAGAGACACAGTATTTATAGTGGTTCGGCTTATAATCCAGCCTACGTCCACTTTAATCTTTTTATCACTAGTTTGATTACAATTCTTTACAAGATCTTTCAATTACAACACACTTCAAGTGATAGGATATGTGAAACAAGTAGCTCAAGCTTTGATGTTGACAATCATCTTCAAATCCATGGCGAATGTGGATGATTCCTTCATGGAGTTCCTTTAGAAGTTTGTTGGATCTAAAAAGCTTTGAAGTAGTCTGGAATTCGGCAGAGTAATGGTGCTTGAAGAGAATGAGCCCAAAAAGTCCTTTGCATGTTGGAGATGGTTTCATATTTATAGAGAGTTCTGGGCGGAAAAAGTGCTAAGTCCTAACTCGTGGCCGACTTAAGATAAGTCGTGGACGACTTAAGGTAAGTCGTCCCCGGGTCACTGAGCCGAGTCTATGGCAGTTCCCCTTTTCTGAACCCATCCCTAAGTTCTAAGTCGTGTGCGAGTTATCTGGCTGCAATTGCTAATTTCCTTTCTTAAGTCGTATACGACTCTTTTTATGTCGTAAGTCGTAGTCGACTTGACTAATTGCAACTGGTTTAAAGCAAGTCTTAACTCGTAGACGAGTTAAGAGGTGTGTCTTTAGGTCGTATCCTCCTTAAGTCGTATAACTTCTTTAAGTCGTAAGGGTCTTAAGTCGTACAAACTGCAGTTATCATTAAGTCGTAGGCCATCAATTTCCTTAAGTCGTAAAGACCTTAAGTCGTTAGCTTTTCTTAACTCGTATGCCTGCTAACTTGTAGATAATCTTAACTCGCAGAGGATTAACTCGTAGAGGCTTAACTCGTGGAGGATTAACTTGTGGAAGATCTTAACTCGTACACTTGCTAATTTGTAGATATGCTAACTCGTAAAGGCTTATCTCGCAAGTAGCTTAACTCGGGTACTCCTTAACTCGTAGGCTGCTTATCTCGTAAGCTTGCTAACTCGTAGAGGTCTTTAAGTTGTAGGAAGTTGCTGACTCATGTATCCTTTAACTCGTACATGCCTTGAGTCGTACATGCCTTAACTCGTGGACCTGTTAACTTGTGAACGAGTTAGGGTTAACACTGAAGCTCTCAATGAGCGTAACTCAGATCCATGATTCGTTTTTCATTTTGATTCATCATTTGATCAATAAAAATCGAAGAATTTCCAGCCGTTCATCGCTCGACGATGAACTTTGTCGGATCATCAAACCGTTTTTGGGTTTTGAAGAGGGGGCCGAGCAGATCGCATCTTGGTGGTTAGCTTGTCGATTCAATGGTTAGATCGTCGTAAAATCGTGATTAGGGTTGGGCAGCCATGGGTTTTGGCGGCGGCGGCGAGCACTAGGAGGGCAGGAGGCCAGGCGGAGGTGCGCCTTGATCAGGCAAGCGCGACTGGGTGCATGGGTGTGACGTTAGCGGCCTACGGCGATGAGAATTCATGGTCAACGGCGTTGCCAACGAGGCATTTTGGGAGAGTACCAGTATAAGTTACGTTCGGCTACAGGGAGCTTATGCGTGAGAAGTGATATGCTGATGTGGCACGAGAATGAAGTAAGAATGTGTTCTTTTTAAATTTATTTTTAGAATTGAAATTAAAACGCATTTATCGCTATATCTTTTACATATGAGCACCAATTCACGCGCGAGTTTTTTTTGTTAGGGTCGTATTAAAATTTTAGACACTATAACACTGGTTTGGACGAATTTGGAGACTGTTAAATTTTTGGGTTTAAATTGGATTTAAATTCAATTTAAATTCAAAAGGTAAGTGTTTTAGCCCACTCACAACTTCTATAATTTCTTATGTTTGTTAAATTGATATATGGTGCGATTTAAAATTTATTTATGGTTGTTTGGCATATTTTTAATCATCATCTCTGTTAATTTCATTTATTTAAATTAAATTGCTATTTAATTTATTCATTGCATATAAACTGCCAGTTAAACAGTTATTTAATTTATTATTGAATATAAGCTGCTATTTAATACCTGTTGTTTATTATCTGTTCTATATTGATGCTATTGTTTGAATTTAATGATGATTGTGATAAATGGATGATGGTTGATATTTGATGAATGGATCCTTTATTTTATATGGTTATAAACTGCAAGTTATTATGCATTTTCATTTCATTCGGGATTGCGGTTTGAAATGGCATATAACCATAAATTTTAATTTTTAAATTACGGATTGATGATAAATATCCTTATCACTTGACCACAGGATAGAAAATTTTATACAGACACCGCGGTATATATATACAAATATTTTGAAATGATTTTCTATGGTTTTGTAAAGAAATATATATATATATGGTTTTATGAGATATTGATTTCAGGTATTTGATAAAAGTTATTTTATATATAGTTAAATTCTTGGTTTTAAGCTATGTGTAAAATTGTTTAAAGTATGAAGTAAGTTTAATAATAAAGTTGATTTTATTAAAATATATTATGGATAAGTGTTTACTTAAATTATATTGTAATATAGAGTTTATATTGATTTTTATAAATCAAAGTTGCGAAGATAGTTTTGAAATTGATTTGAGATTTTATTTAATTAAGATCTTATTGAAATTTAGATTTAAAAAGAATATGTTGTTATAACTAAATTCGGGTTTAAGATGATTTAAGTGAATATATCTAGTCTAAATAAATTGAGGAATGTTCAATTATTGAATTTGAAAGTTTTATTTGAAGGATACTGGATTTATTAAGTAAGTATTTCAAAACTAAATAATAGTAAAGTGAATTTGGCATATATATATGAATTAAAAATTTAGTTTTGAAATGGTGGGATATTTAAAACTTTGAAATACATGAAAATTTAAATGGTTTATTTGGGAATTCAAATCTGTATTTGGAATTGATTAGAGAAATTAAAAAGCTAATTTACTTTATAAAGTAATTTATTATTAAACCATTCAAGTATTGAAAATTATGTTTCGAAGCTATGGGTTTAAGATATATATATTTGAAAGTGCTATGATTATTGAAAAAAGATATATTTGAAATAAAAATGATATATTGATTTGGGTTTTAAAATAAAAATGATATTGTATTTATATGGTTTTGAAATGGATATTTTATTCTGGTTTTAAAGTATAAACTATTTTGAAAAGACTATGGTGTTATAATAACGTTTGGTTGTTGAAGAGACTGGGATCGGAAGTTGTCATACTCTCTGCCAACTCCGAAAATCAATTTAACAACGGTGTACGTGGTGGAGATTCCAGAATAAAGTAGGATGGTGGCGACGTTTCCATTGAAGTAAATACGTGGACCCAACTCTCGTGAGTTACCATAAGGTGGCTAAAACAGGTGCGATTAACGGGTTAATGAGGTAGCACCTTTGATCGGACACATCCCTTCGATATTATATTTTGACTTTTGGATTGATTCAGTGGCCACTTTTGATTTTTTATTTGGAGGCGTGGCTCGAGGTGGGCGGTAGCTGCACTCTACGTGTTACCACCGACCCGGAAGCGTAATTGGTATATCTACCCTAGTATTGCCTAGTTGTGCCGTATCACCTACCCTATCGCGCCTTGTACGAGTTTGCTTTTCTCCCGTAGGCCGTGGAGTATTTAGGGTAGTCACTCGATCTAGAGATGCGCTGATACTGATGACTACTGGGACTATTACGTGTTAAGGGCTATATGGGTAACCCCTTAATGCTACGAAAAATGTAAGTTTATTTTACTATTTAGACACTATTATAATAGCGAAATATTACTAAATAGTAAATAGTTTAACGGATCCTTAGGAGATGTGAATCCCAAGCATCTCTTAAGTTACTGCACTCATATTTATTTCTGTTAATTTAACTCACGTAAGGTATTTTAGTTCTGACTTGAGTGTTTTGTCTTTTCAATTCGCTCGGGTCAGTCCGAGCATTTAAGGAATCGAAGACTTTATTTCTAGAGGACGAAGATGAAGTTTTTTTTTTTTTATTATTATTATTATTATTATTATTATTATTATTATTATTATTATACATATATTATATCGTTCCACTACACACTGTATTCCGCTGCATTTATTATTATTCACTGGTATGTGCAACTTTGATTTGTATTGTATATAATCAAATGTTTGTAAAATAGCTTCATGAACTGTATATTTGATTATTATATTTTATCGTTCTGCTGCAAGATTCTATTTTGTTTTTTTTCCCTGCTTTTTTATTTACCCCACAACAATCCGCCCTTCTATATGATTTGAACTGGAACGTTTGTCGATTTAAAGCGTGCGAAAAGGCGGGATGTTACATCTGGTATCAGAGCTTTGGTTTAGTGATAAACCTTAGCTTTGTGGGGTCTGACTCTTTATTAATAGGGTACTAACACCCTATGGGAGTCGCTGAGCGTATATATATGAGAGAGCGTATTTGTTATTGTTATAAAAAGGTTTTAATATTGTGTTAGTTTGTTCCGTTTTGTATTTATAAATTCTGTTTGATGCATGAGACGCTATGACATCAATAGGGATTTCTAAACACTTAATAGGATAGACCGACATAATATTTGGTTTTAAGATAGGTGAATGAAATAATTTTTTCTATTATATTTTCTATATATATAAAGTAAATTTTTATAAAGTTTATATTTGGTTGTATTATATTGGTTGTTAGGCAATGAAATTTATAAATAATAGTTGAAATGAGATTGAAAATAAAATAAATCAAATTGGAAATTTTAAAACTTAAGTCCCGAGGTTTTTAAATTTCTTTCAATGATTTTTGAATATAATAATAATATTATTTAGAAGTCTTTTCTGATATAAATATTTCAGTATAATTTGAAAGAATTGTTTTAAAAGAATTTTTGGAAAGAAATAAGTTTTGTACTCCCTCTCTGTCATTGGAAAATAATTTCGGTGATGGCGGCTGCATCATCGATATTCATTTTCGAGTTTCGAATGGGGAAGACCACTATAGTAGTTTTACTGCGGATTTATTTCGATAAATAAATATAAAATTTTAAATTGTTTTAAATATAATTGGATATATAAATTGCAAGCATATGTTTATCGGTTATTTTCAAAATGATTTTGAATAAACCTAGTATTTAATTCTTAAGTTTCCGTTAGTTAATAGTTTCAATTAAGTGTAGTAAAATGGAATATAACTAATTTATAAATTCGAACCTTTAATTAAAAAAGGTGATTTAATGCTAAGTTATAATGAGATTAAAAGGAAGTTGAAATGGTAATCTTATAAAACGAAAGATGTAATTATTGAACCATTGATTAATTAAAGGAAATAAGATAAACTTGTATGATTTTAATTACATTCTTAAAGGCATACATGTATAACTTAGCCAACAAAAAAGTTGCAATGTTTAATAAGAAATGGCAATAGAATATTATACAAGTAAAAAATTGTAATAATGAAGGTATTCAATGAAATTCCATAATAAATAAGAATTTTGTGTTGTTGTTAGGAACTTAAGTATAATTAAAAGACTACTAGTTAAAGTAGAAAGGTAAGTATCACAAATGGAATTTAGTAATAAATAAAGGTAAAGAAATGAAAACTGTAAGAAATAAAATGTAAAATAAAAAGATAAACTGTTATATGAATGAAAAATAGAAATCAAACAACAAATGTAGGAATGGAATTAATAAGGATAAACTTAATCTGTTGTTTGAAATCATTGTTTGTTTGGTTTATGGTTGTTTGGGTACGGCTACTTTAAAATCGTTGGGATGTATGAATAATCTATTTTGATTCATCTAAGACTGTTGAGTAAAAGTTGCACTTGATAGTTTATTGTTCATTCCGTATAATTTAAAGCTTTGAACCGAACAACTATTTGTTTGTTTTGCTTGAATGGTTGATTTGTGTTGATTCTATGTGATGGTTTTATGCCTGGTTGCAAGTGATTGATTGTTTGTATTGATTTGTTGTTAATGATTGAAACAACTTAAATATTTCATTTTATATAATTGTTAATCTTTTGGATTATGTAAGTGAAATAAAGGTTATGGAAGCAATCGCTACTGCTTTTGATTTCATAATTTAAGCATTATTTCCCGATGAATAGGTACGTCTTCGGATTACGGTTTATAGCGTTACTATATTATTTTTCCCGTGTTGGGATTTAGTATTTTGTAAAATATTTGTTGTATATTGTTATATTGATATTATATTTTCTCCCGAGCCTCTCCGTACAAAGGAGACTCTGCCAAAATTTTCCGTAAATTTTGGACTTAGAAAATATTTTGAAAATGTTTTCAAAACATTATTAATTTGAGTATAAAAAGATTTAATGGTTATAAATTGGTATATTTTATCTAAATTATTCAATTTTGTAAATTTAATTGTTAATAAAGTTAATGTTTTGAATAAGATATATTGATTTCTTAATTCTTCTTTTCCCTTCTTTTTCCTTTTCGGGGACGAAAAGTTTTGAGTGGGGGAGAGTGTAGCGACCCTTGAATTTCGTTAATTAAATTTGTCATATTAATAAGATTTTGGAATTAAATTTATAAAGAAATAAAAACTATTACAATTTCTAATGCAGTAAATGTTAAGAATTAACCTATGAAATATTATATTGATTAAAATAGACTTAATTAAAAAGGTTGAACTGAATATATCCTTTTTATTAGAACCTAATTTATTGGTATGCAAATTTATAATAAATGAGTTATTGCAAGAAATTGAAATTTGAATAGAATTCTAATGAATGAAAGTAGTGAAAAGATTGTACCGGGATTTAATTGTATATGAGAAATAAAGGAAAATATTAAATTGATTAATGTAATAAAACATTGTCAACGGTAATTGATTGTAAATTTAGGAAATGTGTTAATGCAAGGTAATATTTAATGAACTTGAATGAACTTTACAATTTAATTAAAATTCAAATATTATGACTTAGCTATAAATGGAATATAATAAGAACAAATGCAATTATTGTATTTATGGTGAATTAATATATTGATTTATTTGTAACCAAATGTAAATTAATGCAATTATGTTAATGTGAGTTTATAGATAATTAATTTAGCACAACCCTAATTAATTGAAATAACTGTAAGGTCATAATTTGGTGTATTCTGTAACGACCCAGAATTTTTATTAATTAAAATTTGAATATTTAATTAATTTTGAATATAAATAAGTGAATTTATAAGTCGAATAAATTTTAATTTGAAATATTGGATTTAATTGGATAATTAAATCGATAATTTAATACGTTAAATTATGAAAATAATTGAAAATTGGGTTAAATATGATTGAAAATGATTTGTAAAATTTTATTTTATCATATTGAAGTTAGAACGATATTTTAGAACTGTTAAAATCGAATTAAAAGTTAATTTGTGAAAATTGAATATTTTAATATTAAACCGACTAGTGAAAATAGTCAATTTTTGAACAGTCTCAGAATTGAACAAAACCTATTCCATTGGATCCGTAATAGTTAGTTATTACCGGATTTCAATTTTCGTGTCAATCGGAGTTATCGTTTGATCGTGGCAGCTCGAAACGCATCGAATTATTTTTAATTTTAATTTGGCGAGTTAAAATAGCCATTTTTCAAAAAGTCTCGGATTTCGACGAAACCAGTTTCATCGGATCCGTAATTTGATATTATTGTAAGGTTTCAAATTTCAAGTCAATTGGATTTACCGTTTGTCCTGTACAAATTAAAACGCCTAGAAAATCGATTTAAATCGGTTTAATTCAAATTGAGTGTTTATAGCCATAACTCGCACAGATGTCCGAATTAGCTTTCGAAACCTATTCCATTGTGTCCAGAACGCGGGATAAACCCTAGGAACGTCAGTTTCGGCGCGTAAATCGGAGTTCGGAATTTCCGGATGAATAGTGTTCGAAAATTTCTCTATAAATAGACCTAAATTCACAAAAAAATTAAAAAATTAAAAAACCTAAACCTAATTCAATGCACAGGTGGGGGCCGAGCTCTGAGCTACTCTAGCCGAGTGTAGCATGGGAGATGAGCTTCGCGATGGCGGTAGTTTGATCGAGTTTCATCGAGTATTGAGGATGCAAATTGAAACCCTAGTATCAAAAGTTGGGTTCGGCTATACGTGAGGGTGTCTGGAGATGTTGCGTGAGTTGGGGGAGAAGAGCACGAACGGTCACGATGGGGAGATGTTGGATCTTGCGGCCAGGAACGTGTAGGTTTGAAAATTATAAAATTTAGTTGTAATTTATATATTAAAACTCGTGTAACTTCAAAAATTCATAACTTTTTCATACGAGGTCGAAAACGCGCGAAACCAGTTGCGTTGGAATCGTATGGACGAGCACTACGTGTTGAAATTGGATTGGAGTCGTTTGGAGTTAGTGAGAATTTTGGGTAAAATTAAACGTCCGTTTAATTTTATTCGAAATAAATCGCTAAAATGGAAAATAAAATCAAGGTGAGAACTTCTCACTCAATCGAATCAGTTTCGATTTTTATTTTAAATAGTTAGATTTAAAATATTTGAATGCATGTTTGAATGTTGATTGATATCTATTGATTGTTAAAATAGACATTATACGCCGTTAGTAAGCGGATGTTATTTATTAAAAACATATACCGCGAATATTTCATAAACAGTGAAATTGGTATTATATATAATATCAATATATATATATTGGCATATGTATATATTGGAGTTATTGATTTCCCGCATTTTTTGTTTAGTGGATGAGACCCTATTGCGCCGTCTATTAAGCGGATAATATTTAAATCCCATATACCGCGATAATTTCGTACTGGAGCGAAATTGGTATTGTGCTAATGTTTGTGGATGCAGGAAAACAGGTTGGAGGGATCCAACTGGATTCCTCAACAGTATTTATTTGATTTTGAATATTTTAATATTCGTTGACTATCATATCGATATATGATGTCGTTGTTGTCGTGATTGACTATTTGGTATGTAGCATCATTGGACCAAATTTGGAATTTTAAAATGATTTTTAAAGTGATTTTTGAAAGAAAACGTTTATAAAATATTTTTGGAAATTGATTCATTTTAAAATAAATAAACGTTATAATTTTAATGTTATAAAATTATGATTTTTTGAGAAATATAGTTAAAAAAACTGATTTTTGAGAATATGATGCTAATGATTTTATAAAATAGTTAAATCGGAATTTTTTTTAATTTATTATGAAAAGTTGAAATATAGGATTTATAAAATTTAATTATTTTATGAATCAAAAGGATGAAGTTTTTAAAGGAATCTGAAGACGTTTTAAAAGAATAATATAAATTGATTTATATTAAGAGATTTATAAATGGCTATTTATAAATTGAAATATTGACATTATAAAACAAGTTTTTATAAGTGTTTGAATGAAGTGAAAATGAATTTTTGTAAATGAATGGAA
Organism: Allium cepa; assembly: GCA_030765085.1. NCBI lineage: Eukaryota > Viridiplantae > Streptophyta > Magnoliopsida > Asparagales > Amaryllidaceae > Allium > Allium cepa. Next base: position 180,025,983 of record CM060935.1, read on the forward strand.
TCCATAAAATTTTAAATGGTGAAGTTATAAATGAAATTTATAAATAGTAAGATTTATAAATTTCGTGAAATTATTAAAGAATATATTTGGATAAATAATTGAATCTTATAAGTTATAAGATTTATAATTATGAAGTTTAAAAGAACGATTTTGTAAAATAATCGTTTTATAAGTATTTAACTTATAATATGAACTTTTAGTTTATAATTGAGTTATAAACTGGAATAGGTTAATAAAAGAATTTATAAAAAGGAAGTTTTTATAAATAAATAGAAATGGAATTTATAAACGTTGTTTTATAAATTCGCAAATGACTTATTTTGATAAGTAAATTGTTGAAACCTATTAATGGAGTTATATTCCTGTTTTTGAATAGTGAATAATTCTTTTAAATAAATTTATAAAAGGATGAAATGTGTTAACGTAGTATATTCACGTTTTTGAATAGTGAATAAGATGTTAAAGAAATTGTTTTGAATGTGATATTTGAAATAGAATTAAAACGATCTAACGAAGTTTTAATTGTGTTGAGATTCGAAACCATAGATTTCTACATTAATTGTTGAAATAGACGTTTTCGAGAAATAGAAGGAAATAATGGACTATAACACTGCTGTTATAGTAAATGATTTCCGAAAGGAAATGTTTTGCATAGTATTGGGATTTATATATCTATTTTAATTTCGAATCCCTATACTAGTGATTTTGGGTTGTCGTAACGATGTTTTACGTAACATTCGTTTTGGCCCAAATAAATATGTTTAAGAGAATGATTTCCTTAAAGAATGAAATATATACTTAATTTCGATTTAAGTATATTGAATATTTTCTAAGTGTTGAAAATAAATAAAATTTGTGAATTACTTATGAATAAATAAGTATGGAAACATTTTCCAATATAAAGTGAATATTAGAGAATTTATCTTTTTGAAGATAAATTGAAATGAATAATTGGAATCGAATATTCATAGATATTTTGGATTATAAATTCACTAAGGAATTTATAAAGGAAAGGGGAATTTGTCTAAAAATGAATATTGATTTATTTTTGAGATATTGAATTTTATATCTAGTGAAGATATTTTGGAAAATAAATAATTTGGAAAATTATTTGGAATCTGGTGATGTATGCATATCAATTGATAGTTCAATAGCTGACTATCAATATTTCCCTTTGAATGGGTAATTGATGTGATTTGTTTGAATGTGAATACTACACTTATTTTTAAATAAGCGCTCACTATTCGGATTAACCGGGAAAGGACCATGGGGTCGTATAACCCATTCCGAATATGTGATACGTCGTTGTGAATTGCATTTGAAGATCGGTGTTGAAGACCCGGTATTTGCGAGAGCGATAGGATGACCTGTCGAATTACTCTGCACCGAGTAGCTACGGTATAGAGTTCTCCATATGTGATGGTGAATCCGATCTGGATTGTGAATATCCGGATTGCAAGGACTTCTTTGTAAGTGCCTTCGGTTTTGTTCGAGCCCGGAACAGACTTGTATGGGTTGTATGTCTGACATTACAAGTTGAGATATAAAGCCGATTTCTTTCAAATATATTTCTGTTGGTGGCGGAGAATTTATTCTTTTAGCTTAACACCCTTCTCTGAGACGTACGAGCTCAGAGGTTATATAATTGAAGTTATCAGTGATATATTCCCAATTTGGTAATGTGACATGCTGAGTGTTGCTGTAAATGATCATTGTGTTGATTATTGTGATAGGATCGTTTATTTGATCGTCTATCTTGGTGATCATTGTGTTGATCATTTGTTGACCCAAAGCATGGCTTTTGTATAAAGTATGTTTTTGTGGACGTGACTTCGTCGAGCCTCACACCCCGGAAATGGTCAAATCAGGAAAGATACGGCAAGGTTATGAGGGGTAGCTCCCTTTAGGGTATGTACATTTCCTTCTGGATAGAGGTGGTATCATGGTATGGAGCCCAGATATTTAACCTATGTGGTTACTACGAATTTATTACTTTGTGGTTGTTGGTTTTCGGGATCCCGTGAGAAAGGTCATTTACGATCGGGGAATGGCGTGCTTGTGTCAGTAGTTACCCAGTTAGGGGTAACCCGGCCTTGTGTTGGCAGAGTTCCGGTTTGGTTCTCGGGGATGTCTTTCCAGAGGCATTCTCATGTGGCAATGGGAAGTTCCTTGGCCTGACCATTTGTTGGAAATCCAATTCCCAATACGAAACTTGTACGGTATTAGTTGTAGAACCTATCATTCACTTATGGTGTCGCAACACTGTTTGGATGGTAGCTATAGTAGACATAGTTCGAAATGTCTATGTTGGCTAAGATTTATATTCTACTTTCGAAATAATTTTCTACACTATGCACTAGTAATAATATCAAATGCTTCTTTTAAATGCGTATCAAGCATCTTTGACTATCATAAGGAGAAATCTCCTCCGATTCTGCGTTTGCATGTGTGTGTGTGCGGGAGGCCTTATGGTAGTCTCATTTTTTAAAGCATTGCGAATTGAATTTAAAAATATCTCTCTATTTTGATTTTAAAGTTAAATAAACTGTTTTGAGTTCTCACACCAGTCACATGACTGACTTGGAGTTTATTGTTTTCCTTCCTAAACTCTGGGTGCCCACCAATTTCCGCACGGGCAGTCAAGAGTTAAGGTTTATCAGGATATTCTGGATATTCTGGAGTTGCTGGAGGCAAGCTGGATGGCATGGCGTATTACTAGTTTATATAGTATTTCTTTTTCCGCTGCACTATTTGTTGTTGTTGTACACTCTGATGATATGATGTAATGAAATGTGATGTAATGTAATAACTGATATAGTTCTTTGTTTAAAGATTATTCATTTATTATTATATGTTGTTCCGCTGCGAATTGTGAGATTCTGTTATTGTTCTGTTGTTTCCTTTCTGTTCCGTTCTATGTTTTCTTTATTTCTTCTCTGTTCTATTTTCTCTATTCTCTTTTTCTTTCTATTTTAAAAATTTTCTATCTTCTTTTCCCTATCTAAATTTATCTTTTTTTCCTTTTTCTTTTCTTAAATATTTCTTAAACCCCTAAGGGTTCGTATTTTTTTTCATCTTGAATAAATCCATGGAGATTAGTGTCTATTCAAGGAGTACGGATTTATGGGATTTTCTATTTTCCTTCTCTCTTCTTCTCTCTTTTTCTTTTCTTAAATTCTTTTTAAAACCCATAACTATTCGGTTTTTCGGCAACGAAAAATCGAAGCGTTACATTTGGTATCAGAGCTTATGGTTAAGCGACAACCATGGTTCTATTGGGTATTACTCATTAGAGATAGAGTCAGTAGTACTCTAGAATGAGTTTGAGAGTAATAATAGCTATGAGAGCGTATTTGATAGTGAATATATAAAATTGTTTTATATTGTGATGATTGGTTTATTGAGTGGTATATGAACTTTCGTCAGCGCGGTCCGCAAGACTATGCCGAAGGGGTTTCTAAACACTTGAATAGAACAATTCGACACAATATTGTTTTAAATTGGGTAAATGAAATAATTTTACCTTGAGTATATTTTGTATATGAAGAAATAATTTTCAGAATTATTAAAGTGTATATAAGTTGATTGTTAAGTTGTTTGAATAATCTAAATAAAGGAATTGTATAAGCAAAAGAATTATAAGAATTGAATTTTAATTAAAGCGATTTACAATTGTGAAATAAACTTATATATATAAGAAGTGAAACTATATGAATATATTTATGAATATGAGTAGTAAATAAAAATGAATTTAAAGTTAAATGGAAAATTTACTTAGAATTGGAAGCTGAATTGATTTATAAATGGGAATTTAAGTTAAGTAAAACCAAGTGATGGATGTGAACTTGAGTTATATAAATGAAAGTCAACTTTGAAATTGAATTGAATTAATGGATTAAATGTTAATCAATTGAATGTGAATTAAGTTGATATGAAATAATGAATATAAGTGTTAATTCATTTAAAATATAATGTTATTGGAAATTGAATAGTTGAATGAAAATCATTTAATTAAACCAATTGATAAGCAAAGGAATTTGGTTGTAATTATATATACATTGGTTGTTATATGATTGTTAGTGATTGTATATAATTCATTAAGTATTAATGAAAGTGAATTAGTGAAATTTAAAGCTATGTAATTGAATTCAAATTAGAAGTAAATAAATTTGAATAGAATTGAATTTGATTTGGAAGTGAACCAACTTGAATATGAATTAGTGAATATAAACTAATTGAAAACGAATGTTAGTAAGAACTTCCACTGTTAATGAATCAAATGTGATTAAATTGAAAACCAATTCATTAATATTAATGAAAATATGAATGAATATCTATTGGTTATGGATGTTAGTTGGTTGATGGTTGAATATATTGCATTTGTTGTTTGTTTCATTTGCTATGTTGGCATATATAGTTATTATGTTGCTATATGTTGTATATCGATACTATTGTCTATATGCATGATTCTCATGTTGTTTGTTGAGTGATTAGTAGGTGCGGATCGCGTTTGCTTCGCATTTGGAGCTCGCTTTCGCGCTATATTAGCCGTATATGCTTGCTAATAAAATATAAGGTACATATCTCGGATTAAATATCGTACTTTTACATTTTTCCCTGCGGTATGCCTCATTACTTGATGAGATGTATATTTGTGATATATATACTGTCATTTTTTTTCGGATCGAGCCGCGCAAAGGAGACTATGGCGAATTTTTCCGAAAATTTAAGGCGTTAGAAATTTTTTGAGAAAATTGGAAAATTTTGAAAACTTTAACTTTGATTTTGGAATTGAAAGTTAAACAATAGTAGTTGTTTTTGAAAAGATAACTAAGTATGATTTGAAAACTTAGTAAGTTATTGTAAGAAGTTTAACTATGGATTTATGGAAAATTAATAGATTCTGTAATTTTTCTTACTTGTAATTTCGGGACGAAATTCTTTTAAGTCGGGAAGATTGTAACGACCCAGAAATTTTATTAATTAAAATTTGAATATTTAATTAATTTTGAATATAAATAAGTGAATTTATAAGTCGAATAAATTTTAATTTTAATTATTGGATTTAATTGGATAATTAAATCGATAATTTAATACGTTAAATTATGAAAATAATTGAAAATTGGGTTAAATATGATTGAAAATGATTTGTAAAATTTTATTTTATCATATTGAAGTTAGAACGATATTTTAGAACTGTTAAAATCGAATTAAAAGTTAATTTGTGAAAATTGAATATTTTAATATTAAATCGACTAGTGAAAATAGTCAATTTTTGAACAGTCTCAGAATTGAACAAAACCAGTTCCATTGGATCCGTAATAGTTAGTTATTACCGGATTTCAATTTTCGTGTCAATCGGAGTTATCGTTTGATCGTGGCAGCTCGAAACGCATCGAATTATTTTTAATTTTAATTTGGCGAGTTAAAATAGCCATTTTTCAAAAAGTCTCGGATTTCGACGAAACCAGTTTCATCGGATCCGTAATGTGATATTATTGTAAGGTTTCAAATTTCAAGTCAATTGGATTTACCGTTTGTCCTGTACAAATTAAAACGCCTAGAAAATCGATTTAAATCGGTTTAATTCAAATTGAGCGTTTATAGCCATAACTCGCACAGATGTCCGAATTAGCTTTCGAAACCTGTTCCATTGTGTCCGGAATGCGGGATAAACCCTAGGAACGTCAGTTTCGGTGCGTAAATCGGAGTTCGGAATTTCCGGATGAATAGTGTTCGAAAATTTCTCTATAAATAGACCTAAATTCACAAAAAAATTAAAAAATTAAAAAACCTAAACCTAATTCAATGCACAGGTGGGGGCCGAGCTCTGAGCTACTCCAGCCGAGTGTAGCATGGGAGATGAGCTTCGCGATGGAGGTAGTTTGATCGAGTTTCATGGAGTATTGAGGATGCAAATTGAAACCCTAGTATCAAAAGTTGGGTTCGGCTATACGTGAGGGTGTCTGGAGATGTTGCGTGAGTTGGGGGAGAAGAGCACGAACGGTCACGATGGGGAGATGTTGGATCTTGCGGCCAGGAACGTGTAGGTTTGAAAATTATAAAATTTAGTTGTAAATTATATATTAAAACTCGTGTAACTTCAAAAATTCATAACTTTTTCATACGAGGTCGAAAACGCGCGAAACCAGTTGCGTTGGAATCGTATGGACGAGCACTACGCGATGAAAATGGATTGGAGTCGTTTGGAGTTAGTGAGAATTTTGGATAAAATTAAACATCCGTTTAATTTTATTCGAAATAAATCGCTAAAACGGAAAATAAAATCAAGGTGAGAACTTCTCACTCAATCGAATCAGTTTCGATTTTTATTTTAAATAGTTAGATTTAAAATATTTGAATGCATGTTTGAATGTTGATTGATATCTATTGATTGTTAAAATAGACATTATACGCCGTTAGTAAGCGGATTTTATTTATTAAAAACATATACCGCGAATATTTCATAAACAGTGAAATTGGTATTATATATAATATCAATATATATATATATTGGCATATGTATATATTGGAGTTATTGATTTCCCGCATTTTTTGTTTAGCGGATGAGACCCTATTGCGCCGTCTATTAAGCGAATAATATTTAAATCCCATATACCGTGATAATCTCGTACTGGAGCGAAATTGGTATTGTGCTAATGTTTGTGGATGCAGGAAAACAGGTTGGAGGGATCCAACTGGATTCCTCAACAGTATTTATTTGATTTTGAATATTTTGATATTCGTTGACTATCATATCGATATATGATGTCGTTGTTGTCGTGATTGACTATTTGGTATGTAGCATTATTAGACCAAATTTGGAATTTTAAAATGATTTTTAAAGTGATTTTTGAAAGAAAACGTTTATAAAATATTTTTGGAAATTGATTCATTTTAAAATAAATAAACTTTATAATTTTAATGTTATAAAATTATGATTTTTTGAGAAATATAGTTAAAAAAACTGATTTTTGAGAATATGATGCTAATGATTTTATAAAATAGTTAAATCGGAATTTTTTTTAATTTATTATGAAAAGTTGAAATATAGGATTTATAAAATTTAATTATTTTATGAATCAAAAGGATGAAGTTTTTAAAGGAATTTGAAGACGTTTTAAAAGAATAATATAAATTTATTTATATTAAGAGATTTATAAATGGATATTTATAAATTGAAATATTGACATTATAAAACAAGTTTTTATAAGTGTTTGAATGAAGTGAAAATGAATTTTTGTAAATGAATGGAATCCATAAAATTTTAAATGGTGAAGTTATAAATGAAATTTATAAATAGTAAGATTTATAAATTTCGTGAAATTATTAAAGAATATATTTGGATAAATAATTGAATCTTATAAGTTATAAGATTTATAATTATGAAGTTTAAAAGAACGATTTTGTAAAATAATCGTTTTATAAGTATTTAACTTATAATATGAACTTTTAGTTTATAATTGAGTTATAAACTGGAATAGGTTAATAAAAGAATTTATAAAAAGGAAGTTTTTATAAATAAATAGAAATGGAATTTATAAACGTTGTTTTATAAATTCGCAAATGACTTATTTTGATAAGTAAATTGTTGAAACCTATTAATGGAGTTATATTCACATTTTTGAATAGTGAATAATTCTTTTAAATAAAATGTATAAAAGGATGAAATGTGTTAACGTAGTATATTCACGTTTTTGAATAGTGAATAAGATGTTAAAGAAATTGTTTTGAATGTGATATTTGAAATAGAATTAAAACGATCTAACGAAGTTTTAATTGTGTTGAGATTCGAAACCATAGATTTCAACATTAATTGTTGAAATAGACGTTTTCGAGAAATAGAAGGAAATAATGGACTATAACACTGCTATTATAGTAAATGATTTCCGAAAGGAAATGTTTTGCATAGTATTGGGATTTATATATCTATTTTAATTTCGAATCCCTATACTAGTGATTTTGGGTTTTCGTAACGATGTTTTACGTAACATTCGTTTTGGCCCAAATAAATATGTTTAAGAGAATGATTTCCTTAAAGAATGAAATATATACTTAATTTCGATTTAAGTATATTGAATATTTTCTAAGTGTTGAAAATAAATAAAATTTGTGAATTACTTATGAATAAATAAGTATGGAAACATTTTCCAATATAAAGTGAATATTAGAGAATTTATCTTTTTGAAGATAAATTGAAATGAATAATTGGAATCGAATATTCATAGATATTTTGGATTATAAATTCACTAAGGAATTTATAAAGGAAAGGGGAATTTGTCTAAAAATGAATATTGATTTATTTTTGAGATATTGAATTTTATATCTAGTGAAGATATTTTGGAAAATAAATAATTTGGAAAATTATTTGGAATCTGGTGATGTATGCATATCAATTGATAGTTCAATAGCTGACTATCAATATTTCCCTTTGAATGGGTAATTGATGTGATTTGTTTGAATGTGAATGCTACACTTATTTTTAAATAAGCGCTCACTATTCGGATTAACCGGGAAAGGACCATGGGGTCGTATAACCCATTCCGAATATGTGATACGTCGTTGTGAATTGCATTTGAAGATCGGTGTTGAAGACCCGGTATCTGCGAGAGCGATAGGATGACCTGTCGAATTACTCTGCACCGAGTAGCTACGGTATAGAGTTCTCCATATGTGATGGTGAATCCGATCTGGATTGTGAATATCCGGATTGCAAGGACTTCTTTGTAAGTGCCTTCGGTTTTGTTCGAGCCCGGAACAGACTTGTATGGATTGTATGTCTGACATTACAAGTTGAGATATAAAGCCGATTTCTTTCAAATATATTTCTGTTGGTGGCGGAGAATTTATTCTTTTAGCTTAACACCCTTCTCTGAGACGTACGAGCTCAGAGGTTATATAATTGAAGTTATCAGCGATATATTCCCAATTTGGTAATGTGACATGCTGAGTGTTGCTGTAAATGATCATTGTGTTGATTATTGTGATAGGATCGTTTATTTGATCGTCTATCTTGGTGATCATTGTGTTGATCATTTGTTGACCCAAAGCATGGCTTTTGTATAAAGTATGTTTTTGTGGACGTGACTTCGTCGAGCCTCACACCCCGGAAATGGTCAAAACAGGAAAGATGCGGCAAGGTTATGAGGGGTAGCTCCCTTTAGGGTATGTACATTTCCTTCTGGATAGAGGTGGTATCATGGTATGGAGCCCAGATATTTAACCTATGTGGTTACTATGAATTTATTACTTTGTGGTTGTTGGTTTTCGGGATCCCGTGAGAAAGGTCGTTTACGATCGGGGAATGGCGTGCTCGTGTCAGTAGTTACCCAGTTAGGGGTAACCCGGCCTTGTGTTGGCAGAGTTCCGGTTTGGTTCTCGGGGATGTCTTTCCAGAGGCATTATCATGTGGCAATGGGAAGTTCCTTGGCCTGACCATTTGTTGGAAATCCAATTCCCAATACGAAACTTGTACGATATTAGTTGTAGAACCTATCATTCACTTATGGTGTCGCAACACTGTTTGGATGGTAGCTATAGTAGACATAGTTCGAAATGTCTATGTTGGCTAAGATTTATATTCTACTTTCGAAATAATTTTCTACACTATGCACTAGTAATAATATCAAATGCTTCTTTTAAATGCGTATCAAGCATCTTTGACTATCATAAGGAGAAATCTCCTCCGATTCTGCGTTTGCATGTGTGTGTGTGCGGGAGGCCTTATGGTAGTCTCATTTTTAAAAGCATTGCGAATTGAATTTAAAAATATCTCTCTATTTTGATTTTAAAGTTAAATAAACTGTTTTGAGTTCTCACACCAGTCACATGACTGACTTGGAGTTTATTGTTTTCCTTCCTAAACTCTGGGTGCCCACCAATTTCCACACGGGCAGTCAAAAGTTAAGGTTTATCAGGATATTCTGGATATTCTGGAGTTGCTGGAGGCAAGCTGGATGGCATGTCGTATTACTAGTTTATATAGTATTTCTTTTTCCGCTGCACTATTTGTTGTTGTTGTACACTCTGATGATATGATGTAATGAAATGTGATGTAATGTAATAACTGATATAGTTCTTTGTTTAAAGATTATTCATTTATTATTATATGTTGTTCCACTGCGAATTGTGAGATTCTGTTATTGTTCTGTTATTTCCTTTCTGTTCCGTTCTATGTTTTCTTTATTTTCTTCTCTGTTCTATTTTCTCTATTCTCTTTTTCTTTCTATTTTAAAAATTTTCTATCTTCTTTTCCCTATCTAAATTTATCTTTTTTTTCTTTTTCTTTTCTTAAATATTTCTTAAACCCCTAAGGGTTCGTATTTTCGTTCATCTTGAATAAATCCATGGAGATTAGTGTCTATTCAAGGAGTACGGATTTATGGGATTTTCTATTTTCCTTCTCTCTTCTTCTCTCATTTTCTTTTCTTAAATTCTTTTTAAAACCCATAACTATTCGGTTTTTCGGCAACGAAAAATCGAAGCGTTACATATTCAGTAAATTTGGAAAATAAATTCCAGTAAATATAATAAAGTATTTGGAATGTATATTGTTTCCATAGGATAGTATAAAGAAATGAAAACTTACGACCTATGTTTGGAATAATGGCCTAATTAAGTGAAATAGTGTTAATGTAAGTAAATTGGTAACAAATTGAATGGATTCCCATGATTTATTGGAAATTTTATATGTTACAACTTGGTTATGAATTCATTATAAGGTAAGTGAGTGGAAATATTATAATCTCTCTATAAACATAATAATGCAGTGTTAATGGTTATTAATTAGTGTTATATATGGAATTTTAACCTGGGTTGGTAAGTAATAAACTTATAAATGAAAGAAAGTAAAAAGGTGACCATCTATATATGTTTATTTATTCATTTAGTATGTTAAATCAAATTTGGTAAACTAAGGTAATTATTAATAAATTGAATGAATTTCAATTCAATAGAAATAATGAAATATATACTTAGCTACAAATTGAACATATGAAACCAAATGTAAGCATTGAATTAAATTAATGAATTTAAATTACAATAAATGATGATTGGATATAATCAATGTCTGTAAGTAATTATAATATTGGTTTGAAGAAAATAAATTTAAAGGTAATGAAAAAGAAAACAAGGTAACTAAGTGTATAGAATAATAATGAACTTAATAAAAGTTTTGGATAGAAACAAATCACTCCAGTGAAATCCAAATTATATTAAGTGTAATTTTTGTAGCAATTGAAATTAAAGTTTATGCAATTCGAAATAAAGATAACATGAGAAAAATTAATGTAATAATTTTACATCCAATATTTAAGTCATCTATTTAACAATAATGAATGGAATAATTATCGATGGGTTTAATTCAATAGAAATTTTGGAAATTAAATTTAAATTTCTAAATTTGAATGGAACCGAGGAAAATATTGAAATCGATAAGATAATCGACTTTAAATTGACTTTTAATTTGTTTAAAACATTGAAATGATTGAGAAATATAAAAGTGATAAAATTTGTCAATTTTAAGATTGAAATTTAAAATTTGATTTAATTAATTAATTATTAATTTATTTAATTAATGGAAAAATAGCCATTTTTGCCACTGACTCGGATTTCGACGAAACCAATTTCATCGGATCCGTAATGTTGAATTATTATAGGGTTTCAAGTTTTGTAGCGATCGGACTTGTTGTTTGATCATACAGACTCGAAACGCCTTGAAATTTATGAAATTGAAATCAATTGAAATCAATTTGAAAAATATTGATTTGAACATAACTTCTTCATACAATGCAATTTGAACACGAAACCTTTTCCATTACGTTTATAATATTTAAAAACATCTATTTTGATATATGGGTTAACCCAATTTCGTTCCGGAGTCGAAACGGGCTTTTCGGGCCGTATATCGTCCAACGCGTACATCCATTTGATCCGGTCCATTCTTTTCCAACCTTCTCTATATATATCCTGTTATAAACCGTATGTAACAACCCTGGGATTTTTGTAACAATTAGTTTTCATCATTAAAATGATTAATTGGTTGTTAATTGCTGTTGAATGTTTAATCATTTGTTATTCTTTTACAATTTTGTTATAAGAGTTATGCGGGCTTTCAATTGAATCTTGGCCCATTAACACTCTCTCTTCTATCTTTATTAATTGGGCCCGTTCCCTTTTAATTTATTCAGCCCGTTCCCTTAGTTGAGATAAGGGTGTGTTCGTTCCTCTTTTCATTCCTTTCAAAACCCTAAAACAAAAATAAGCGGAAAAAAATGGCGGCCTCGTGATTTTCGTGCCCGTTCGTTCCTCAAATTAGAGTTTCAGTAATTCATGGTTGCCGACTTCATATGCTCAATCTAACTCGATTATCTTGTTAGAATTATTGGTCGTCTCTTGAAATGCTGTCGTTGTTTCTAATTGAGTAGGTTCGTCTATGCTCTTCAAATCAAGGTGAGTGTTCATCACTCATATCTAATTCATTCGAAAATCTTGATTTCGGTTATATGAGTTCAATCTCCTTAATTGTGTTCGTATATTTTTTTTTTAAGTGTTAACTTATTTGAGTTGGCCATTGATTTTATATAGATATTTGAGATTGTTCACTGACTTTTTCAATTCATGTGGTTTTGAACTGTGACTTGGTTCGATTACTTGATTCTTTGGCACCACGGTTTCGAATCTGAGCTGTTCGATTCCTATCTTTTTTACTTCGGTTTGTGATGTTGTTTATGTGGTGATTTTGACTTTTGTGGTTGAACTTGCTACTGTTGATTTCTTTTGTGAACTTTGTCATCTGAGCATTTAGGTATGTATTTGAGTATTATCAATATTCATCTCCTTATGGAGTAGCTTTGTTGTTACTCACTTGTAATCACTGCAAGTTGTAATTACATGCTAAAGTGAAATTTTGAGCTTCGTTCTTCCTGAAGCCACTTGCATCCTCTATCAGTTCAAGTGTGTTTGTTTCGATCTTTGACTTCATGTGTATGCACTGCCCACCAGTAGCACTGCTAATTCGTGCGTGCATTTCAGTAGTATGCACTATCCACCTGTAGCAAAGCTAACCAAATATTATGCACCACTTGAGTTTGCACATGCATATCCACTTTAAATAGCTATATCACCATTTCATGTTTACTCGAGGCTTGCACTTGAATGTCAGTTTCATTAGTACCATCTGGAGCTTGCATTGTTATTTGAACTGTTGTGGTATGAGCAGTTTGTAATTTGTTGAGCATCATTTATATGCATACATATATAGGCTCCAGTGATAATTCATTTGGTATGTGTTGTCTGCACTCGATTCTTCTCATCTTCAACAATGATGTTTTGAGTCATGTTTAATTGAGTATACTGCAGTCCTTATATTTTATTTTCATAATGACTCTGGTCTGTTGGCTTTGCTGCCTTCATACATTTGCAGTTGTGTTATTGTTGCAATTGCTCCAGTAATTATCTGTTCTACTTGAGTTTGTCTTTGAGACAGTCTACAGTTGCTTTCATGATGCAGTATCATCATAGTGTAATATACAGTTTTCACTTTTGAACTACATGTGTAGTTGTTATTGGTGCCTTGTATCTATTGCCTTCATGTCCATGTACATTGGTACTGCTTCCTGTTCTTATGCATTTGTGCCATCCTATACATATGTTTCCTTGATCATGTTGGCTATTTGGTCGTCTGCACTTCTTTCCTTGTGTAGCCTGGTCTTGAGCTCCTATCTATGATTATGTGCAGTTTTATTGTGTGTATGTCTTGCATTCATTTGTTCTTCATTATTGAGGCTGGTTGATTGTCATATATGCAGCTTGCATTGATTCTACCAGTTCACTGTTGAGTTCATTTGCATGATGTTCTTGAGTCTTTGCTTCTGTGGTTGGTCTTGTTATTTCTTTGATATTGTGTAGCCTGGTCTGAAGTTCATTTTGGTTCAGGTTGCACATTGTATTTGACCATGTTTGTGGTCATGTTTGTGTACTCTGATGCTTTTATCTTGTCTGACGTGACCTTCACTTTAGTCAAGCTGATTTTTGGTTGAGACCTTTTTTAGTCGTCTTGACTGTTTTCCTATACTTGTACATTTTTAAATTGCACCTGTGTTGAATCCACTTTCACAACTCGGGTTTGACCTTGTGCTGATGTCGAGATTTTAATTATATTGCACCTGAGCTCAATCCGTCTTTAATTTGGGTTTGACCTTGTGTTTGATCGTGAATTTTCATTGTGCCTTCGTGTGCACTTTGTTCATTTGATGGTTCATTTTGATTTGGGTTGATGCCATCTGTTTCTAGTTCATTGAGCCTTTGTGTAATTCATGCTGTAGTGGCGAGACAGTACACGCGTGCATGTACTGTAGCCCTACCAGAAGTGACGTTTTAATTGATATTTAAATTTCTTGAAGTTTCTCATTGATTCAATTCAAAATATTTTGAATTGTATTTTGATTTGGTTTGATTGAACATTTTGTTGTTGTCTAATTATCTTCCAGATAATTAGATTATGAGTTTCTAATTATTTATTTCATAATTAGATTTTGTTGATTAATTTTTGTTTAGGAAATTCTATTGTTTTCTAAATTATCTTCATTGATAATCTTTTTAATTTATCTTCATTGACAATTTGGATTTGTTGATTTGTTGTTTAACACTGTTATTTGTTATATTTACTGTTACCCGATTTCTTCTTAAAGGATTGGATAGACGAGATTTATTGTGACTGTCATCTAGTTGTTATTTAATTATTATTGCTTCCATGCATTAATAACTGAGTTTGAATTAGACTGACCCGTGTATAATTTTCTTTTGAATTTAATACTCGGGTCAGACCGAGTTATTACAGGTTGTAGATATCTTGTTTTGGGTTGCTACTAGAGCTATGAAGTCTTTTCATATCTTTTGGGGTAGTTGTCGTCATTTTATAGTAGTCAGTGTATTTGTATAGGATGATATGTATTCATGTATATTAATGATATTAATGTACTTGTATATGTAACATCCTGTGTCGACAGTTATAGTTGTATCATATGTACTGTATCACATGTATTGTAACTGACATCAGTTATATATATATATATATATATATATATATATATATGAGACTTTTGTTATCTGTGTTCCGCATTTAGTTATCTTTGTCATTATTATATATATTGTCCTAAACTATTATGAACAATCGTAGTTCGTTTCATACTGGAATTGTGTATGTCGAGTGTAAGGCCTAACTACGGATGATCGCTCCTATTCATCCTTATTCTTCATAATAACAGACAGTATTCCCTTTAATACTCTTTGTTATTGTGAGCATAGAGGTAGGGAGTCACACCGTAGCAGCCTCTATTCCTCATTTCTATGCGTACAGAAACTTCAGTACTCCTCTTCCTCAATGGCTGCAAACCCTAGATCCAATTGCAAATTCAAAATCAAATGAAAATTCAAACTCCTTGGAAAAATTCAAAAAATATATATATTGAAGCTCTCAATTAGCGTAACTCAGTTCCATGATTCGTTTTTCATTTTGATTCATCGTCTGATCAGTAAAAACGAAGAAGTTTTGGCCGTTCATCGCTCGATGATGAACTTTGTCGGATCGTCAAACCGTTTCTGGGTTTTGAAGAGGGGGCCGAGCGGATCGCATCTAGGTGGTTAGCTTGTCGATTCAATGGTTAGATCATCGTCAAATCGTGATTAGGGTTCGGCAGTCATGGGTTTTGGCGGCGGCGATAAGCACCAGGGGGCCCGGAGGCCAGGCGGAGGTGCACCTCGATCAGGCAAGCGCGACTGGGTGCATGGGTGTGGCGTTAGCGGCCTACGGCGGCGAGAATTCATGGTCAACGGGTGGTCAACGAGGCATTTTGGGTGAGTACCTGTAGAACGTACGTTTGACAGAGGAAGCTTGCGCGTGAGAAGTGATATGCTGACATGGCACTAGAATGAAGTAAGAATGTGTTCTTTTTTTTAAAAAAAATTGAAATTAAAACGCATTTATCGCTATATCTTTTACATACAAACACTAATTCATGCACGGGTTTTTTTTGTTAGGATCGTATTGAAATTTTGTACACTTTGATGCTACTTTGGACGAATTTGGAGGCTGTTAAATTTTTGGATTTAAATTGGATTTAAATTCAATTTAAATTCAAAAGGTGAATGTTTTAACCCACTCACAACTTCTAAAATTTCTTATGTTTGTTAAATTGATATATGATGTGATATAAAATTTATTTATAGTTGTTTGGAATATTTTTAATCATCATCTTAGTTAATTTCATTTATTTAAATTAAATTGCTATTTAATTTATTCATTAAATATAAACTGTCAGTTAAACAGTTATTTAATTTATTATTGAATGTAAACTGCTATTTAATACCTGTTGTTTATTGTCCGTTCTATATTGATGCTATTGTTTGAATTTGATGATGATCGTGATAAATGGTTGATGGTTGATATTGGATGAATGGATGCTTTATTTTATATGGTTATAAACTACAAGTTATTATGCATTTTCATTTCATTCGGGATTGTGGTTTGAAATGATATATAACCACAAATTTTCATTTTTAAATTGCGGATTGAAATGATAAATATTCGTATCACTTGACCATAGGATAGAAAATTTTATACAGACACCGCGGTATATATATATATATATATATATATATATATTTTGAAATGATTTTCTATGGTTTTGTAAAGAAATATATATATGGTTTTATGAGATATTGATTTCGAATATTTGATAAAGGTTATTTTATATATAGTTAAATTATTGGTTTTAATCTATGTGTAAAATTGATTAAAGTATGAAGTAAGTTTAATAATAAAGTTAATTTTATTAAAGTATATTATGGATAAGTGTTTACTTAAATTATATTCTAATATAGAGTTTATATTGATTTTTATAAATCAAAGTTGAGAAGAAGTTTTGAAATTGATTTGAGATTTTATTTAATTAAGATCTTATTGAAATTAGATATCCAAAAGAATGGTAGAATTGTAAAAAACATCTATCCAAATTTCTTTTCTCACATAGGAATATAGATTCAGAAATTGGATTTTCAAAAATTTTGGATGTCAAAAATTTTATGTAAGATTTTGGATGGTAAAGATTGGATGTAAAATTTGCTTAGCCATATTCCTACTCGTAAGAGGGTGGTAACTATGGTGTGAAAAAGAATTTTTGAAAAAATGATACATATAGAACTATGTATTTGTATCCGTGGCACCAATATAGAGTCATTGTGCATAAATGTTTATATGTTGTGATACACCATGCACTTGTACATGTTTGGCCATAAAATTGGTTGTACACTAATTGGTTGGATAGCTTAGATTTGTTGCATGTTTTGTTGCATGATTCAAACCAAATTTTAAAGAAGAAATTCTTTTAGTGGGGAGAATGTACACCCCATAAAATTAATAATAATTAATAACTAATTATTAATGCTCCAAAAATGGAATATGAGAAAATGTTGAAATTTTCTTATAAAACATGCACCTTTTTGTACCAATTTTCTAAGCAAATTCCATATTTGAATTTTCACGATCAGAGCTCAAACGAAAAACATTTCATCGTCTTAAGTTTCCTCAGAGAAAATAATTAAAAACAAAAAAGGAAATAAATAACGTTGAGTACGGAACCCCATCGGTCGACCCGCTCCTTGGGTCGATAGACCGACAGCGATTAACCACCTATGGAGCGATCGCCATTTCGAACATGGTGGTTTGGATTTGAACATTTTCTAATGGCCTTGATTTTATTATTTTAATCTAACGGTCATGGTTGAGTTGAGCGCCTACTAATATAGTCCTTACCCCTCATTCTCTTCTCATATTTTCTTACCCAAGCAGCGAAGCTCTGTCGTTTTCTCTCCTCCACTACTTCAAAAAATTATAAAATATTGTATATAAATATATAATCAAAGAACGTTAGAAAATAAAAGAGAATAAGAGAAGGAGCGAATCAATATTACAGAAAAATATATTTTTTATAAGTATAAATCAATATTCCCCTTAATCCCGAATCTCTTTTGAGATCTATAATTCTAATGGTATGTATACACTTTGTTAAACATATTCTTTTGAAATAGAAAGGAAAAGGAGTCAAGTAAAAGAATGGAATCAGATTCGGAGATTTGGAAAGCTTTAAAAGGTGAGAGGGAAATTACATAATTTATTTATGATATTGAAATTTATATCGCTGGATTTAATTTAATTATTATGCCTAAATAAGATTGATAAATTGTATGTGTAAAAGAAATGTATAGGATTATGACCTATACATTTAATAAAATAGATGATTGAGATAGAAATAGTATATACAACGTAATTTAGAAATCTAAACTCGGTCTTAAATATTTATTATTGTAGAAAGTTTGTTTATTCTAGATCAATAATTGGGTTGTAAATTAGGTTGCCTCAGTTGACTTAGAATGTATATTTCTATTTATTGATTAATTTGGAGTAGGTTCCCTGTAATTTTCATAAATTATCCAATATCAAAATAAGTTGAAAAGCACATCGTTTCAATTAACAAGACATATACCAAAAAGGCAAAGAGGTGTAATGGATATTCTTCTCTATAATTTACACCGTCTATTTCAATAAAAGAAAGAAATAATTCCTTGTAATTTCAAACGAAGCAAAGATCACACTTTTGGTTAATTTATCGAAAGTTATAAAGCTAATTCTTTTTGAGAAAAAAACTCCCGTAAATTAAAACGTGGAAAGGAATGTTCTAGTTTAGAAATTAATGGGTAGAATTATAAATAAACAAACATATAACCGCACTTACCAATCAAAAAATATGTATAAATAACATGTATTATGACGATATTTTATTAGTTATTAACAGCGTAGTAATTAAAGGACTATTATTTATGGACATAATTACAAATTTAATCGGCAAGCAATCAATACAAAGTTAAAAAGAAATTAAACAAGAACTAATTAGGGAAAATAATATGATATTTATTGCGAAACTAAATAGCACAATAGATGGATTTTTAAATTGGAAAATAGATTAAATGCATCAAATAGGTATTGATTAGACATTGTCCAATTTTAACATTAGTAACCAATTATTACGGGTAATTGACATTATTAGACATTACAAGTAAACCAAAGCCTAAACGTATAAATTAGGAATAATTATGTAAGAACTAGTAAGTATTAATCCTATTAAATATATATGTAGAAGGCAACCTAATTTTTATGGTAGGAAATTATGTAGCTTCAATTATACGTTTAAGATAGGCATGAATTGGTGGGCTTAAACCAATGCTTATGCTTAAAGTGATAGGCATGGTATACTGGGTTGGGATACATGGTCAGTTGAGTTACGCAATAGAAGTCCGCCCTTCACTTGGAGGCTACAATTAATTGTGTATAATTACTACTGATGTGGTACTTCTTTAACCATAGAACCCACGGGGAAAGGATATGCCTAGGACGTAGGACCTGCTTTTGGGATGGATGTATTAAGTAGCTATTTTAGGGTTCGCCTCCTTCCTCTAGGAAGTATTAAATGGTCGGGGTTAGAGGTTAGGCATCTTAGTGGATAACTAGGGAAGAGGTTGCTTCGGGTATGAGATGTCAAGTAGCTATTATAAGTTCCACCACTCCCATAAAGAAGTATTAAATGGCTTGATGAGATTTCGTGTAGTGTCAGCTAGATAGTATTGGAGAAGAGTCAGCATTAGAATAGGTATTGAATGATAGAGACCTGCCTAAAATGGAGGTAGTAAATGATTAGAGTCTGCCTAATTTCCGCTGAAAAGATATTAAGTTGCTTGGGTACTATCTCTTACATTTCTACGACATGATTAACGGTAGTTGCATGGGACTAGAAAGGGCATTTGGCCTATAGTTAAGGGTAATTTGTAGAGTTGAGGTGTGTTAGTAATACGACAAATATTATGAAACGTTACCTGGGCGTCATTTGCCTTTGTAATTAGGACCGATTGACTAATGGTTATGTTGTAGAGGGCCCACTTCGGGGACTATAGTATTAATTAGCCATTATAGGGTCCGCCTCATCCCTATTTCAGAAGTATTAAGTGGTTGGGGCTTTTGAATGGTGAAATTATTAGACATATATGCAGATAGGCATATACTTATGTAGTAATACCACAGGGAAGGTTAGGTCAGACATATCATGCGTGAACGTAAAATTTAATCGATAAGGCAAAAATAATAGAAGGAATGCTTAAATGGAAACCAATAGGCATAACATAATGGGACGGGTAAAGTGAGTAATTTTCCAATCACTAGAACATTATTTTGGCCTCCTCCTTATAATAACTCATATGTTAGGTTTAAAGGACTAGATACTGGAGAAACATGGGAATTGTAGAAGGTGAAGACTTTTTATTAATGCTCGGCACGAACAAAGCAAATAAATATCTAAAGAATTTTATTCTAAGATAATTGCCTTATTCGTACTTATGTTCTATTATATTTCTTTCTAACAACCCATAATTTTGTAAACATTTTTAATTAAATTTTTATTTGAAAACTTTAATTTTTAAATTATTTAAAATTATATTTCTGGAATTTCTCCATTGTAAGTTTGGAATTTTTTTGTAATTTATTTTCCAAATAAAATAAAATAAACATTTTCTGAAAATATTGTATTTTGGTCAATTGAAAGTCAAAGTTTGACCATAGTTGAAAATTTTAAATTTGATTTTTAAATCCTAATCTTTTTCTTCAAAAATGTATTTTATTTTAATATTAATTCTGCTTTTCATTCCATTGAATTCTAATTTATACTTTTTGAATTAGATAAATTACAGTGTTTTACACGCAATAACTTACGATATTTTAAATTCTATTTTTCCTATGTTCATTCCCTAATTTATTTTCTATTTTTCATCTTTCTAATTTTATTTTGTTTAAATGTTATTTTATTTTTATTTTTGATGTTTGATTGGTTTAATTTTGATAAATGGTTTAGGAAATTCAAAGGTCATAAGTTGTTCTTGCTTTAATTCAAAATGAGACTTTTCCTTTTCTTACCATCCAAAACTTCTCCTTATACGTTCATTTTTCTTTTGGCCGTGCATTTCACTTGTTGTTCACATACAAATCAAATCATTCTCATCTCTCATTTCATTTCTAGAAAGAAATCTATGCAAATGAATGGCTTGGAGAAATCTAAAAGACATAGGTTACATGTGTTAATTTCTTGCTTTTAATTGCCTAGCCTCTTTATTTCTTACCCTATCCATTCACCTATTCTAGCCGTGCATTCCCCTATCAAATCAAGCACAAAATATTCTCATTATCTCATTTCCTCATTTTCATTTCCAATTAAGAATAAATATATACGTTTCTTTCTCCTTAACTTATGCCTTTCTATTTCTAGCATTTACTTCTTTGCTTGCCTTCCAAACTACTCCATCTATTATCCGTGGGAAACTTTATCAATTCATGTACAAAGGTTTATTTCCCACTTCTCATATTCATTTGCATTTAAGAATAAAATATATGCAAGTTTATTTCTCCTTAGTTTATGCCTTTTTTCCTATCATATACTCCTCCTTAGCCGTTTCTTTTTTTTCTTCCACCTTTAGCCGTGTATTTCTTTTGATAACTCACGCACTATCAATTCTCAAAACTCCTCATTATCATTTTCGTGAAGAAAACATATGTTCAAGCTCTAAAGTCATGGCTTCTCTTCTTTTTCCATTTCTTTTCTCTTTTCCTTTCCTCTTTCTTTGTTTTGCTTCAAAGCTAGGCTCGGCCTCTTGTCTCTAGCCACCACCATGACCACCTCCATCAACCATCACCACTTATGGGTTAGAGCAAAGTTATGTCACTATAATTCATATTTTTCCATTGTTTGAATTCTAATCTTTGCGTTGAGAATTATATTCTTATATATATGTATTGTGTGCATACAAGAGTTGGATCTTACTCTTCATCCACTCAAAAATATAATCGGGCTTTGCCGTGCCTTTTCATGCTTTGCGGAGTTTACATTTGGGTTTGAATTTCAATTCTAGCTTTAAAAAGATGAGTTTTACCACTCTAGACATATGTACTTATATTATTGAATAATGGCAAGTGAATTGTATAAATTTATATGCCATGTTTATATATGTCTGTGATATGTTATATGGTGTTAAATGTTGTTCATATATTTGTTACATCATCTAACATGTTATTATATGATATATTGTTTATTTTATTTACTGAATCTCACACTGCAAGTTCCCTATCACTATGGGTTGAAATGATACATACCCGAACGGACATTAGAATAAGGAAAAATCAACATAAGCTGAAATGATAGGCTCGAATGGTTTTTATTGTATATATTTTACTTGGGATTGTGGGTTTGAAATGATAGAACCCGGATTTTTCTTTTAAATTACGGATTGAAATGATACAGATCTGTATCACTTGGCCGAGGTTAGAAATTTTTATACAGGCCCGTGGATAAATTTTCATAATAGTTTTCTAAAGGTATTATGTATTTTGAATTTTAAATATATGAAATTTTGACAAAAATTTGATTAATGATTCAAAATATAAAGAGATATTGGCTTTCAACAAGTTAAAATTTTATAAGTTGATGATTGCTTTAAATTGTAATTTAAAAATATTTATTTAGTTTTAATAGTAATTTAAAGATCTTTATTTGTGATAAATAACTTAATAATTAAAGTTAATTAATGTGGAATTTTAAAGTTTAACCTGGTAATTGCAATTAATTTTATTTTGAAAGGAATTTGGTTGTTTAATGAATGCAGTAGTTGGAATTGATAAAATGGAATATATATTAATTGGACATTTTGTAATAAATTTACTTAACTAGAAAATCATGGTTAATTTGTAACAACCCGCATATTTATCGAGTTTACATTTAAATATTTTTATTTAAATATTAAATCGTTAATCGGATTTTGGTCCGAAAAACTACTTTTTGCAAACGGTCAAATTAGGACTCGAGACCACTTCCATTGAGTTCGAAATGTCGTTTACAACTTTTTAAGTATAAACATCGATAGGTTTGGAGTTAGTGAAATTTCACTAACTTTTCCCGCTTTGGACTTTGGGTTAGTTTAGCCTATTAAGCCCAAGTTCCAACCCTCTTCTCCTCACTCTTCATAAATTTCCTAACTAACTCAAGCTTTAGCATTAATGGTGAAGAGAATGGGAAATTAAAACTCCAAGCTCAAATTCAATTGCAACTCCATCATTCAACTCCAAATTCAAGTAGAAGATATTGGATTCAAGCTTTGGATTGCTTCTCCTTGCTTTCAAGCTTCATCTTCATAAATTTTAGTGCAAAGGTGAGATTTTTATCTCACAATTCTAGCCTATAATTATATTGGACTGTTGGGAATGATTCCCTATCATTTTTGCATGCATGTTAGCATTTGGTTTGGATTGGATTGGCAAAAAACTCCAATTTTTAGCGTTTTGTTGAATTTTCTGCACTTGAGTCGTTCTGGCCATTTTTAGGTCGTTCGGAGTTAAGTCGTTCGTCCTTGAGTCGCTGAGTCGTTGGAGCCTTGAGTCGCTGAGTCGTTGGAGCCTTGAGTCGCTGAGTCGTTGGACCCTTGAGTCGCTGAGTCGTTGGACCCTTGAGTCGCTGCGTCGTTGGACCCTTGAGTCGCTAGGTCGTTGGACCCTTGAGTCGCTGCGTCGTTGGACCCTTGAGTCGCTAGGTCGTTGGACCCTTGAGTCCTTAGGTCGTTAGACCTCATTTTATCTTCACTAGGTCCTTAGGTCGAACCCCGTAAGCGGTGGCGTTGCCCCCGCACCCCCACCTTGGGGGGTTGCCACCCCCCTTGGACCCCCCTCCGTAGGCGATCTTATCTGAAAAACATTCAACAGAACTTGCTTTGTTGAGATGCTGAGTTGACCATTCTTCGAGACAAACCATCTCTGGTTATCTCGGCCACGTTTGGTCGTTGGGGAACTTCCACTTTGATGCTTTTGAGCCGATTTCCTTGGATTTTATTCACATCTCCGAATGTGATCTTTGTTTCTACAATCTCTTCTGTAATTTGTCATTTTAAAAATATAAAGGTTTCAATACTAGTAGTAAATATCAAAACTCTTTTAACAAACAATTTCAACTCTATTTTTAATAACAAAGCTCTTTTCTTAAACCATTTTCCAATCTATTAGTATATACAAACCTTTACCTCACTCGGATGAGAAATCTAATTAAACGACTTAGTAAAACAAGTGCTATGAAACGCTTGCGTTCACTTCGTCGGTTAATTCCTGGACTTTTTCGATTGAACCTCTTGTGACAATTTTATTAGTGAAGATTTACAGTTTGTTCGTAAATATTTAAGTTAAGCAAGTGGTTATGGGACATGAAGCTAAACTTCTATATTTACTAGCTTAGTGTAATTGACACTTCTCGTTGATCATGACGATCATTCTGATGATTTAGACTAGCAACTGTGCGATGTCTCTTGTTGCGAGGTTAGACTAGACACCACTTGTGTGATTCCACTCACACATACCTTTTTGCTTTTTGGTTAGTCTGGACCTTAATCTGTGTGATTCCATTCACACATGTGGGGTAGCTCCCCTTGGTCTTCGGACCGTCATGTGATAGGCCTCTTTCCCTTTTTATGATTTCTGGATTTCTCGTGTTGATTTCTGGAATTTATGTCATTGACTTGTTATGAGTACAAATTTAGGGTATGATGCCCCCTTCGAATCTTTGAGAAGATTCTTGTGATATTGATTATCTCTTATTGATTGATCTTCTGTTGATCATTATTTACATACTTATAGTGGTATGTCGTTATGGATGTTTATGTTTATGCCATATCTTTTATGTTATATCATGTCATCTGATATTTATAGCTAGACTGATCCGTTTATTATTTTCTTAAATAATACTCGGATCAGACCGAGATGTTACAGGTGCTTCTGCTTGACTTCTTCCCAGGGATTCATCACTCTGACTTTTGGCTAACTGTTTAGATTAGCAGTTTTTGTTGTATACACTTGAGATATAGACTCATAGTTGTATTCTTTTGTATAGCACGTGTTGCTATTCTTTTGTATTATCGTGGATCTTATTGACCACTACTCTGATGTACACTTTCATGTGTTAGTTATATATTCATATCTTCTTCCGCCTTTGTGATATGGATATCTGTGACTGATTTGTGATATGATTATTTCTATGTTTGTTTCCGAAGATTATTTATAGCCACCGTGTGATAAGCAATTACATGGATGGTCGCTCCTCAACAGCCTTATTCTCCGTGCTAGTTGACAGCACTTCTCCGGAGTGTTCTTGGCTAGCGTGGGTATAGAGGTGGGGCATCACATAATTGATGTCTAAATAAATAGATCTATAAAGAGAATTGGAGGGTTATATTAACTATGATAGATTATTTTGTTTGTGGTTATGTTTTGTAAAATAAATAATTATTATTTTAAAATGGAAATTGTAACTTAAAGATGACATAACTTGGAAATTGGAAATTTAGTTTGCAAAAGGAAAGTTCAAGTAAATTTAGTTATAGATGGATTTTATTTATGAAATGGGCATTTTAAATAAAGTGGAAAGTTAATTGTTAAATAGAATATTAAGTTATAGGTTGAAATAAAAGTTAAGCAATTCAGAAAGTATTGACTTAACAAATGAATTTTAATTTAAATGGGATATTTATTAATAAAATGTTATTTTATTAAAATTTATAAGTTAAGTAATACCCAAATAAAAACTTTTGGAAGTGGAATAAGTTTGATAAGTTAAAAATGAGAAAAATTGAAGATATATTGTTTTAAAGGGTATAACAAAAATTATAGCGTTTTAGAAATGTTGTAGTTTAATGAACTATGGCTTGAATATACTAAAGATGCCTATATCAGCATTTCTGAAATGCTGTAATTTCTGAAAATTTAAACTATGTGCTGAAATTAAAGATACCTATTACAACATTTCTGAAGTGCTGTAGTTGCTGAATTTGAACTAGGTTTTGATATATACAAAATATATCTATCGCAGCACTTTATAAATGCTGTTGTTTATGAATTTGACAATGTTTTGAAATATTACTATATCTACAGTAACACTATGCTGTTGTAGCTAAAATTTACAATGTATTGGAAATTTAATAATGAATGAATGAACTTAGAAATGCTACAACTTTGAAACGAATATTAATTGACGTAGAATTTAATTGATTTAAAATGAATATTATTTGACATTGAATTTAAATAGTTTAAATAAATATGTTCAAAGTGTTTGATTTCAGAGTTGTTATAACTTGAAGGTAATATGGCTTTGGAAATGGAATTATTGGAAATTGTATTTAATTAAGAACTGTCTTCAAATATATTAATTTGAACTCACTGAAATTGAAGATTTAAGAATATGACTTTATAAAGTGGTTTGGTTAAGATGATTTAAAGGAATATTTCAAGTTTGATAAAATGAAGGAATATTCAATGATTTGGAAATTTGGGTTCTATTTAAATGATATATTGACTTTGTTTGGAATTTAAATGATATATTATTACGCTTTTTGAAATGGATATTATTTTGGAAAGGAAATGGATATTATTTTGGAAAGTATATGGATTTGGAAATATTACCAATTTTGAAAATGGATATTATTTTGAAAAGAAATGGTATGTGTAACAACCCGCATATTTTACGATTTATATATTTAAATGTTTTATTTAAATATGGTATCATTAGTCGGATTTTAGTCCGAAAAGCTAATTTTTGCAAACAGTCGAATTAGGACTCGAGAACCCCTCCAAACATATGCTTTATTTAAATAAACTTCGATATGTTTGGAGCTAGCCAAAAATTTGACCTTTTTCACTTTGGGTTTGGGTTTGGGTTCAGCCCAATGTTCTAACTTAATACCCCAAATTGAAACCCCCTCTTTATTCACTCCCTCTTCTTCATCTTTTCAGTTCTAAAGAGAACAATGGGGGAAAAGATTGGAAATTAAAACTCCAAGCCCTAGTTTCTATTTGCAAATCAACTTCTAGCTCCAAATTTCAAGAGAAGCCATTGGTAAGCATCCTCTTCTTCTCCTCCAACTCATTCTCTTACCAATTTCAGAAATTCCTAAACCTAACTTTGGGAATGTTCTTCTTTTAAGCTTTGATTCAAGCTTGTTGGGTTGGAATTGAAGAGTGCTTGCCCTTGCCATTGCTCTATAGCTTCTTCTTCATTTGTTTTGGGTTTAAAGGTGAGATTTTTATCTCATATCTATGACTATAGTTATCTTTGGTTGTTGGGTATGAATTCTAACACTTCTTCATTGCATTTACTTTTTATTTGGATTGGTTTTGTGAATATTCCAAATTTTTGGTTTTTAAGTCAAATTTGTGTGAAAATCCCTTTAGGGATGCTTGATCATGCTTTTGGTGATGCATCGAGGAGCATATAGGGTCGGGCTGTCGATTGGCATAAACCTTTAGAGCCAGTGTTCATCCGGATGCATTTTGGAAGAATTTGCTCTTCCTTTGTATAGTCTGAAAAACAGCCAGAGGCAAGATTCAGTCGACTGTAAACTCTGTTCAGTCGACTGAAAACTCTGTTCAGTCGACTGAACCTGGAAACAGAAAGATTCCTGAACCTGGAAGTTTCCAGGTACAGAGTCAGTCGACTGAAAACTCTGTTCAGTCGACTGAACCTGCTATTTCAGTCCAGTTTGCTTTTTTGGATTGAATTTCCAATTTAAATCGATTCGTGAAGATCCTATTTGTTGTTATCATTTATTATGACTTTGATGACACCTTTTGTTGGGATTTTTGAATATCCATTTTGATGGATTCTGTGACGACCCGAAATTTTTGAGCATTTAAAATTGGAATATTTAATTAATTTTAAATATTTGAAGGGTTAACTATAACTTAAATTTTAAATATCACCATTATTTGGAATTAAATTATTGAATTTAATTGCTGAAAATTGGATCAAATGTTAAATCTAGAGTTATAAGCTTGTTAAAAATAATTTGAAGGCTTATAAATTTTATATTGATAATACTGAGGATAATAGAAGTTGTAAAATTGAATTTAACACTGATTTGTTTAGTTTTAAAATTTATCGTTTAAATTGAATTTAAAAAAATAGCCTTCCGAGGCACAGTCTCGGAATTCAACGAAACCAGTTCCATTGGGTCCGTAATATTGAATTATTTTCGGATTTCAAATTTCGTATTGATCGGAGTTAGTGTGTGAGCGTACGATATATAAACGCACCAAAAATCTAATTGATATTAATCCAATGAAATTTAATTTAATTAAAATATAAGTCTTCTCTTATACGCCACTCCTTTCCATTTTTATTTCGTTCCATCCTTATCTTCTTTCGTACGCTTCTTGCTCCTTCTAAAATATGCTTGTTCCTTCTTCGTTCATTTAATTCAACTTCCAGTCAAAATCAAACGAAAAAAAAAATCATCTCGTTCAAAAATCAAAATCAAATAATGGCCGAACATAAATTCTCAATCCCTCATCTCCTTCTATTCTTTGAAAATCAAATTTACGGCCTCATTCTAAATCAAGTACTAAATGAAATCGAACGAAATGAAATCGCGCCTCTCGCTCTTCCAGTCTTCGGTTCTAAATCCACGAAGTTATTCGATTGGGAAAAAAAATATAAATATATATAGGCAAGCCGAGGCAATCTCTGAGTCGCGAGATCGAGCGTCGAGTGCAAGTGATCGCTATTCCTTCCCTCATTTCGATTGAAGATGGCGACTGTTCTTTCTCGTGATGATGTTCACGTTTGCATCTCACAATCCGATTTGCGCTAATCTCGATTCAACTCGAGGATCCAGCGTCGTTGCTGTTCTAGGCGAAGGGAATTTCAACTTAGGTTTTCGGGTTCATTAGCGTGGGTGATTGGATAGGGAAGCGACTGGGTGGTAGGCCGATGAGTCGGATACCGAGTTCAGATTGATGCTGATATTTCTGGTGATGTTGTTGTAAGCTTGAGCAAGAAATTGGAGTGGATGGTGGACATGGTAGGTGGCTGTATGAGTAGTGAAAGAGGCACGCCAAGCGTTTGTCCAAATGTCAACTATGATATTAGGCAGGCTGTTGTTTCAGCTGTGCCGGACCCCCTGTGAAACGTGCATGCTAGTGGAGAGGCGCATGATTGTTAGGTCAGTGCCTTGCTGGAATTTACGGTTAGCAATGGCAGTGAGGTATAGTTTTTGTTCTTAGTTGATTTTGAGCGTATATTTGTAGTAGGTAGTCACTGTTTGTCATTTACAACAGGAACTATACACCTACATAGTTAATTTAAAATGTAAGCAGAAAATTTGAATGTTGAATGAGAAAGATATATAAAATAGTAGACTTGGCGGATGAATTGTTAAAGTAACGTATTTAATGAACTTATTCGATTTACATTAGTTACTAAAGATTTCAGGGGAAAATTAGTTAAATCAAATTTTAAGTTAATGTTAAATGTGTAAATGGTGATTAAGTGTTTGATAAATTTAAATATTAATAAATCGTAAATTGTTTTGTACAAGGTTGACTAATCATGGAAATCAAATCGAGAATGAAGTGGATTTGCAAAATCAAAGGTGAGTTAATCTCACTCAGTTAAATTTAAGTGATTAAATTTAAATAATTGTTGAATGGCTGAATGGATTGATGTGCTATAGTATAATATATTGTGAGATTGGTATTTATGTTGTGCTAACGTTTGTGGATGCAGGGAAAACAGGTTGGAGGGATCCAACTGGACCCCTCGACATTTATTTAAAATTATTTAATAGCCTCTGTTATGATTATTTAATATTCTATGGTGAATTGTATTGGAATATTAAATGCTCTGGTTTGATTGGATATGTTTGGGTATAATGAATCACCAAAAATATAAAAATTGAATTTTTGGAAAGAAAATAAAAGAAGTTGATGTGTAAGCGAAATAATTATGGAAGACTTGAATAAATTAAGAATGAATTTAAAGGAAATAGATGTAATATTAAAATACTAATAAATAACTTCATGTGAGAAAAGAATTTTGTATAAAACATAAATTAATGAAATTGTAAACTCGAGTTATATTAATTAAAGGAATAGAGAATTATTTTAAACTTTAAAGTTTAAATTATTTGAAAGAATAAAGAAGTAACTTGAGAAATCTAAGAATTGGTATTTTCAGTTAAAAGCAATTTAACTCATAACTAAGGAAATAAAATCTAAAATTAATGGATTTTGAAATAAAAAGGAAAAAAAATTGAAATTCAATTTGGAAATTGATTCAAGTGATAGAAATTAGAATTTCAAGAAGAATGCGAAGGGAAGTATATTTCCCTGGATAGCCAAGTACGTTTTTAAAGAAAATTTAAATATAAGATAAAAGTTTAAGGTAGTTTTGAAAAGCATATTTTAGAAATTTTATTATTTCCGAATGTTTAAAATTCATAAGTAAATATTTTTCAAATCTATTATTGTAATAACTATTTAAATATGACCTAGTATTTTATTTTTAAGGGTGAAAACTTAGTTTTATATATTTTTCTTTTTATGTAACCTTATTTTCAAATATTTATATGGTATGTATATTTTACAAATTATTGAGGTAGTTTTTATCTTAAATTTTGAAAGTATATTTCGAAGTAAAGTGTTTTAAATTATTTTAAAAATCTAAAAGTTTATGCTCGGTGATTTCATAGGAAATAGAAACTATTTGGGGAAATTTATTCCGAGAAAGGAAGACATTTGAAACTGTTTTCAAAATGGGTTTTGGAAGTGAAAATATATCTTGTGAAGATATTTTTGGGCTTAATAAATAATTCAGGGAAATTATTTATTGGATGATGGTTGATTGTGAATATTAATTGATAACTAAATAACCGACTATCAATATTGGCCAAAGGCGCTGATCGTTTCGAAGAGACCGGGATCGAGATTTATTTCTCGAAAACCACTTCGATCCGGTTTGTATGTTTCGTGTAACGTGTTCGGAGTCGAAGCTGGAGCAGTGAAGTGTAAGGGCTCGTCGCTACTAATCCTGAGGATATTTCCAAAATGGATGTAGTAGGAGTAGTGCCTTCGGTTCCGTTCGAACCCGGGACGGACTTGTATGGATGAATGCTTGTGAAACATCGTCAGGTGGACGATGGGCATTCTAAGGAATATGTTCTAAAAAAAGGTAACGCTTAAGCCTCAAGCCTCATCAACCGGGAATGACTGAAAATCAGGGGATATGCAGCAAGGTTAGGTGGGTAGCACCCAAGCAGGGTGAGGTCATTCCAGTCTAGATGTCCCTTTTTATTTTTCGGCTTAGTGGGCGGTTGCTGATCCCAACCGCGGGGTGATCTCACTCGGGACTGTCCAGCAAGGGATGGTTCCGGCCTTGTGTTGCAGGGGATGAAGGGAGTAATCCTCGGTACGGTGATCTAGGCCCCGTACTGTGACAGGTGGTACCCCAGTGCCTAGTCATTAGTAGGAAATCCATTCTCCCTACGAGCCTTGTACGAGTTTTGTTTGTATTACCCACTCTGTGGCTAGTAGCTGGAATTTAATAATGTAACAATTTCGGCTATTTTATAAGTATTTGTATATAGACCCCATTATAATATCAGAGGATTTCTATAAAAATCGTTTTAGCTATCGTAAGGTAAAAACCCTACATGTTTACTTGTGACGTGGTCTTACGAGATGCTTTTGTTTTTCAAAGGATTTTTGGAACTTTAATAATCAATTGGGTGTGATTTTCTCACGCTGGTATTCCAGACTGACTCGGGTGTTATTTAACTGCAATGCTCGGGTCAGACCGAGTATTATAGGATACAAGATGTGATGCTGTGGAGCTCAGGAGACGAGCTGGATGACGTTACGTACTCACGTACTTGTATATATATATTATTCCGCTGTTAAGTTGTTGTGTATCCATTGTATGTTATTGATGTGAGCTGTGACTGATGTACTCTGATGATGTAATGTATGTAAACAGATATATTGGATTTTGAGTAAAGATTATTTACTATCTATTATATTTTATTTCGCTGCGATGGTTAGATTCTGATGTTGATTTTGTTTTCTCTTCTTCTACCTCTCCTTCTTTAACCCAAATGGTTCGTATTTCTGTACAACTTGAGTTGATTTAGGTAGAATAGTGTTGACTCAAGGGGTACGGATTTGCGGGCTGTTACAGATTCTTTAATGGTTTAATTGGATTTGATTCATGTCTTCGAACGTGAATTTTTATGATTGATTGTTTCTACAATCATTTTTGTGATTTGTCACTTTAAAAATATAAAGGTTTCGATACTAGTAGTAAAATATGAAAACTCTTTCATCAAAACGATTTCAACACTATTTTATTGCAACGCTCGTTTCTTAAACCGCATTCCAATCTACTAGTATATACAAATCTTTACCTCATTCGTATGAGAAATCTAATTGAACGTCTTAGTAAAACAAGTGGTTTGAAACACTTGCGTTTACCTCGTCGGTTAATTCTTGGACTTGTTCGATTGAATCTCTTGTGACAATTTTATAGTGGAGATCTACAATTTGTTTGTAAATGTTTAAGTTAAGCTAGTGGTTGTGGGACATGAAGATAAACACATATATTTGCTAGCTTAGTGTAATTGACACTTCTTGATGATCGATGATGATCATTTTGTGATTTAGACTAGCATTGTGCGATGTCTCTTTGTCTGCGTGGGGGACTGTACCTCATCTTGTGGAGCTTCGGCTCAAGTTGGTGGGGTAGCGACCCATGGTCCACAGACCGTTTTAGTGGAGCCTTAGCTCAAAACTTAATGGTTAGCAACCATGGAATAGCGTTCCGTTTTGTGATACACGTGTTGAGAGTTTTCGTGCTCTCGTTTTGTGATAGGCCTCCCCCTCTCTTTTTCTGATTTCTGGATTTCTAGTTGATGATTTCTAGAATTTGTGTTTCACCAATTTTCGTGATTTAGATTGATAAGCTTTATCAATATTTGTGTATTGGTGAATTTGTGTGCCATCATCATTTTGTGAATTGGCATTAGTTTAATTGCCAATATTTAAGGTTTGGTGAATAAAAATATAGAGTATGACATTCTTTATGATCTTTGAGAAGATTCTTGTGATATTGATTAATCCGTGGTTGATTTTCAGTTACATACTTATCATAGTATGGCCTTATGGTTATCATACCTTTATTTCTGTCATATCTTTTACTTTCATTTTATCTGATATTTATAGTTATACTGATCCGTTTATTATTTTCTTATTAAATAATAATCGAGTCAGACCGAGATGTACAGGTGCTTCTGCTTGACTCCTTATGAGAGATTCTTTTCTGACTTTTGGCTAACTACACTGATTGGTAGTTTTTGTATATACATCTGAGACATAGACTCTATGATGTATACTTATTCTTTTGTGTAGCACATGTAGCTATTCTTTTGTGTTATTGTGGATCTTATTTGACCACTACTTTGATAAACACTTGTATGTGTTATATTCATATCTGATTCCGCCTTTGTGATATGAATTATCTATGACTGATTTATGTTATGGTTATTTCTATATTTGTTTCCGAAGATATTATAGCCACCGTGTGGTAGCTATGAGTTTGTGTCGATGTGTCGGATTTCCTCTTGAGATAATATGCGTGTTATATTATCTGACATATCGGCGCTCGCACAAAGCAATTACACAGATGGTCGCTCCTCAACGACCTTATTCTCCGCACTAGTTGACGGCATCACTTCTTGTGGTGTCCTTGGCTAGTGTGGGTATAGAGGTGGGGCGTCACAACTTGGTATCAGAGCTTAACTTCGGAACAATGTAGAATAATCTAGCAAGTATCATGTCCTAAATTATTCTTAGGAGTTTTGCCTTAGGATTTAATTCGTGTCTTCGAACCGTTCTATCCAAATTTCTTTATGATGCCTTGTTTTATCAATCATCATTGTTTGATATTCATTTTGTGAATAACCATTTTCCTCTTCTTTCTTTCTTTCTTAAAGAAGAGAAATGGTTAGACCAGGCCGTCCCAGCGCTGGTCAATCTAGTGCTACTCCCCAGGATGGAGTATTTATGTCCGCCCAACAACTTCTTGATATTGTGAAGAATGCTCAAGCAGTCGGACCTATTCCAGAGTCTACTCACCCTAAATCTGGATTTGCACGCCTGTGCAACGACTACGCTAATTTGGGTGGGAAGCCATTCAAAGGTTCCAAAACCATTATTGAAGTCCAAGATTGGCTTAGAACATGCGATCACATCTTTTCTCGCATGAATCTTATTGATCTTCACCGTGTTTAGGTGGCCTCTAATATGCTCCAAGAAAGAGCATTAGATTGGTACGAGCTTCTGATTTCTGAGATTAATGAAACGAATCTTACTTGGGAGCAATTCCAGGAACCATTCGAATTAAAATTTGAGCCAGAAGTCAAGAAAGTAACATTGGCTCGTCTTTTCATTGACCTTGTTCAAGGTGAATCCTCCGCGGCAGATTATGTCGCTTCTTTCGAGTCACTTTCTAAATATGGGGTCGAATACATCAACACCCCATTGAAGAAGAACCAAAGATTTTTTTATGGCTTGAACAAAAATCTCAAGAAGCCATTACTTCTAAAATTAGAAGTTTCTTTTGATCAACTCATTGATATCGCTCTTCGACTTGAAGAGGTAGTCTTTACGTTGATTACCGCAAGCTTAATGATCTCACTATCAACAATAAATATCCCCTACCTCGGATTGATGATTCATTCGATCAACTTAGTGGTGCTAGAGTCTTTTCACAGTTAGACTTAGCTACCGGTTTTCATCAGCTTCGTATTGCAGAGGATAGTATTCCTTTGACGTCGTTCCGTACTCGTTATGGATCTTATGATGGCTTGTGATGCCGTTTGGTTTGACGAATGCTCTAGCTTATTTCGTTGACCTTATGAATCGAGTTTTCAGAGACTTCCTCGATCGATTTGTTCTCATCTTCATAGATGATATTCTTGTGTATTCAAAAAACGAGGAAGAAC
This sequence comes from Allium cepa, assembly GCA_030765085.1. NCBI lineage: Eukaryota > Viridiplantae > Streptophyta > Magnoliopsida > Asparagales > Amaryllidaceae > Allium > Allium cepa. The sequence continues at coordinate 180,060,936 of CM060935.1, forward strand.
ATGAAAAGCATCTTCGGGTTGTGTTGGAAACTCTTAGGAGTAATCAATTGAAAGCAAAGTTTTCTAAATGCCATTTTTGGCAATCTCGTGTGAGATTTCTCGGTCATATTATTTCCGAATCTTGAATTTCCATGGATCCTTCAAAGATCGAAGTGATTCAAAATTGGAAGAGACCAGAGAGTGCGACGGAAATCCATAGCTTCCTTGGATTGGCGGGTTATTACCGTCGTTATATAAAGGACTTTTAAAAAATTTCGTGCCTCTTACTAGTTTGACAAAGAAAGGAGTTAAATACATTTGGTCAAACAAATGTGAAGCTTCTTTCAAGAAATTAAAAGAACTCTTTTCCAATGCTCCTATTCCTGTGATTCATGAAGGAAACCAAGATTTTATTGTTTATACCGATGCTAGTCGTGTTGTTTTGGGAGCCGTTCTTATGCAAAAGGAATGTGTTATTTCTTATGCTTCTAGACAATTAAAGCCGGCCGAGACTAAATATGTCACTCATGATTTAGTGTTCGCGGCTATTATTTTCGCCCTTCGAATTTTGCGACATTATCTCTTGGGAGAAAAATTTATGCTCTACACCGATCATAAATCTTTGAAAAATTTATTTTCTCAAAAGGAACTTAATTTGCGTCAACAACGTTGGCTCGGATTTCTTGATCTTATGATCTTGATATTCTTTATACTCCCGGAAAGGGAAATCGTGTTGCCGACGCCCTTAGTCGTAAGCAACAAGCGGTTGTTTCTATCATGATATCCAAATGGAATGATCTCGAGGTTTTGCCACTTGTGAGATTCGAGATCATGAATCCGATTTATGTTCATCTCTTGTTTTGTGTAGCCTTGAAGCTTATTCTTTCCTTTTAGACCGCATTCTTGAAGCTCAAAAGCTAGATCCCGAATTGGCTCGTCTTAGCCAAAATTGTAGGGATAAAATTGATATTGAAAGTTTGAAAGACTTTAATATTGATTCTCGTGGTAGCATTCGAAAATTTTGTAGACTTATCGTGCCAAAAATCAGTGATCTTCGAAAAGATATTTTAGAAGATTCCCATCGTTCTAAATTTACCATTCATCCCGATAGTAGCAAAATGTACACGGATATGAAGCGACTTTATTATTGGGAGGGAATGAAATCTGATATCGCTAACTTCATTAAGTGTTGCATGACTTGCCAACTCATTAAGGTCGAGCATTAAAGGCCAGGTGGGTTATTGCAACCTTTGGGCATTCCAATTTGGAAGTGGGATCAAATTTTCATGGATTTTATTGACGGCCTTCCCCGATCATGTTCGGGTCATGATAGCTTATGGGTGATTGTTGATGGACTAACAAAATCCACCCATTTTATTCCAGTTCGGTCGAATCGAACCGTTCCTCTTTTGGCCAAACTCTTTATTAAAGAAATTGTTAAATTGCATGGAGTCCCTACTTCTATTGTTAGCGACCGTGATCCATTATGCACTAGTGGATTTTGTAAGAGTCTTCAAAAAGCTTTGGGAACGAAGCTTAATTTTAGCACCGCTTATGATCCGCAGTCCGATGGACAAACCGAGCGTGTGAATCAAACTCTTGAAGATCTTCTTCGTGCATGTGTTCTTGATTTTGGGGGAAGTTTGGAAGATCATATTCCAATTGTTGAATTTTCCAATAATAATAGCTTCCAATCTAGTATTGGTATGGCACCTTATGAGGCACTCTATGGAAGGCCATGCCGATCTCCTTCTTGTTGGCTTGAGGCCGTTAAGAACCTGGTTTTAGGTCAAGATTTTATTTGTGATTCCACAGAAAAGATTGATCTTGTTCGCCATAGGATGAAAGAAGCCCAAAGTAGACAAAAATCCTATGCCGATAACCAAAGAAGGAAATTAGAATTTTCTGTGGGAGATTTGGTGTTTATTCGGGTTTCACCTATGAAGGGAGTTGTGCGTTTCAGTTGATCGGGAAAATTAGCACCCCGTTACATTGGTCCATTTCCCATCACCGAAAGCATTGGTTCCGTGGCTTATCTCCTCTTATTACCGGCTCAATTTTCTACTATCCATGACGTGTTTCACGTTTCTCAACTTCGAAAATGTCTTCGAGATTCCGATTCTATTCTTGAGCCCGGTGTTGTGGAAGAAATTAAAATTTCGCCTAATTTGACTTATGAGAGACATCCCATTCGTATTATAGATTCAGAGATTAAACGCCTTCGAAATAAAGATGTCCCTCTTGTGAAGGTTCAATGGTCCTCAAATCCTGAGGATTGCACTTGGGAATCTAGAGAATTCATCGAGCGAACACATCCGGACTTACCCTCTCGTGCTCTTTAAGGTGAACTTCTTATTTCAAATTTCTTCTTTTGTGTTGATATTATGGTTGTTACTTTTTGTTCAATTATTCCTTATGATTGCGAGGACGCAATTTCTTTAAGGAGGGGAGTCTGTAACAACCCGCATATTTTACGATTTATATATTTAACTGTTTTATTTAAATATGTTATCGTTAGTCGGATTTTAGTCCGAAAAGCTACTTTTTGCAAACAGTCGAATTAGGATTAGAGAACCCCTCCATTGAGTTCAAAATGCCGTTTGCAACCATTTTGTGTATAAACTTCGATATGTTTGGAGCTAGCCAAAAATCTGACCTTTTTCACTTTGGGTTTGGGTTTGTGTTCAGCCCAATGTTCTAACTTAATACCCCAAACTGAAACCCCCCCCCTTCGTTCACTCCCTCTTCTTCATCTTTTCAGTTCTAAAGGGAACAAAGGGGGAAAAGATTGGAAATTAAAACTCCAAACCCTAGTTTCTATTTGCAAGACAACTTCTAGCTCCAAATTTCAAGAGAAGCCATTGGTAAGCATCCTCTTCTTCTCCTCCAACTCATTCTCTTACCAATTTCAGAAATTCCTAAACCTAACTTTGGAAATGTTCTTCTTTTAAGCTTTGATTCAAGCTTGTTGGGTTGGAATTGAAGAGTGTTTGCCCTTGCCATTGCTCTATAGCTTCTTCTTCATTTGTTTTGGGTTTAAAGGTGAGATTTTTATCTCACATCTATGACTATAATTATCTTTGGATGTTGGGTATGAATTCCAACACTTCTTCATTGCATTTGCTTTTGATTTGGATTGGTTTTGTGAATATTTCAAATTTCGGGTTTTAAAGTCAAATTTGTGTGAAAATCCTTTTATGGATGCTCGATGATGCTTTTGGTGATGCATCGAGGAGCATATACGGCCGGTTGTCGATTGGCATAAACCCTTAGAGCCAATGTTCATCCGGATGTGGAAGAATTTTCTCTTCATTTGTATAGTCTGAAAAACAGCCCGGGCAAGATTCATTCGACTGAAAACTCTGTTCAGTCGACTGAACCTGGAACCCAAAAGTTTCCAGGCATGATTCAGTCGACTGAAAACCCTTTTCAGTTGAGTGAACCTGGAAACAGAAAGTTTCCTGAACCTAGAAAGTTTCCAGGTACAGGGTCAGTCGACTGAAAACTCTGTTCAGTCGACTGAACCTGCTATTTCAGCCCAGTTTGCCTTTCTGGATTGAATTTTCAATTTAAATCGATTCGTGAAGATCCTATTTGTTGTTATCATTTATTATGACTTTCATGACTCCTTTTTTTGGGATTTTTGAATATCCATTTTGATGAATTCTTTACCTGTTTAATTGGATTTGATTCACGTCTTCGAACGTGAATTTTTATGATTGATTGTTTCTACAATCATTTTGTGATTTGTCACTTTAAAAGTATAAAGGTTTCAATACTAGTAGTAAAATATCAAAACTCTTTCATCAAAACGATTTTAACACTATTTTATTGCAACGCTCGTTTCTTAAACCGCTTTCCGATCTACTAGTATATACAAATCTTTACCTCATTCATATGAGAAATCTTATTAAATGTCTTAGTAAAACAAGTGGTATGAAACACTTGCATTTACTTTGTCGGTTAATTCTTGGACTTGTTCGATTGAATCTCTTGTGACAATTTTCTAGTGGAGATCTACAATTTGTTCGTAAATATTTAATTTAAGCTAGTGGTTATGGGACATGAAGCTAAACTCATATATTTACTAGCTTAGTGTAATTGACACTTCTTGATGATCGACGATGATCATTTTTGTGATTTAGACTAGCGTTGTGTGATGTCTCTTTGTCCGCGTGGTGGACTGTACCTCGTCTTGTGGAGCTTCGGTTCATGTTGGTGGGGTAGCGACCCTGGTCCTCAGACCGTTTTAGTGGAGCCTTAGCTCAAAACTTAATGGTTAGCAACCACGGAATAGCGTTCCATTTTGTGATACACAAGTTGAGAGTTTTCGTGCTCTGGTTTTGTGATAGGCCTTCCCGTCTCTTTTTGTGATTTCTGGATTTCTAGTTGAAGATTTCTAGAATTTGTGTTTCACCAATTTTCGTGATTTAGATTGATAAGCTTTATTAATATTTGTGTATTGGTGAATTTGTGTGTCATCATCATTTTGTGAATTGGCATTGATTTAATTGCCAACATTCAAGGTTTGGTGAATAAAAATATAGAGTATGACATTCTTTTTGATCTTATAGAAGATTCTTGTGATATTGATTAATCCCTAGTTGATTTTCAGTTACATACTTATCATAGTATGTCCTTATGGATGTCATACCTTTATTTCCGTCATATCTCTTACTTTATATCATTTTATCTGATATTTATAGTTAGACTAATCCGTTTATTATTTTCTTATTAAATAATACCCGGGTCCGACCGAGATGTTACAGGTGCTTCTACTTGACTCCTTATCAGAGATTCTTTTCTGACTTTTAGCTAACTATTGTACATACATCCGAGACATAGACTCTATGATGTATACTTATTCTTTTGTGTAGCACTTGTAGCTATTCTTTTGTGTTATTGCAGATCTTATTTTACCACTACTCTGATAAACACTTGTATGTGTTATATTCATATTTGATTCCGCCTTTGTGATATGTATTATCTGTGACTGATTTATGTTATGTTTATTTCTATATTTGTTTCCGAAGATATTATAGCCACCGTGTGGTAGCTATGATTTTGTGTCGATGTGTCGGATTTTCTCTTGAGATGATACGCGTGTTATGTTATCTGACATATCGGCGCTCGCACAAAGCAATTACACAGATGGTTGCTCCTCAACAGCCTTATTCTCCGCACTGGTTGACGGCATCACCACTTGTGGTGTCCTTGGCTATTGTGGGTATAGAGGTGGGGCGTCATAGTATGTGATTTTAAATGGTTTTGGAATAGAAATGTTTTGAAATAAATATCCATGTGTTATAATAACGATTGGTTGTTAAATAGCCCGGGATTGGATATGGGCATACTCTCTGTCGATACTGAAAACCACTTTAACTTCTGTGTATGCACTGGAGATTTCCCGAATGAAGTAGGATGGTGGCGGCATTCCTTTGATGTATATACGTGGACCCGACTCCCGTGAGATGGCATAAGGTGGCTAAAACAGGAGCGCTAACGGGCCAGTAAGGTAGCCCTTCTTATCGGACACACTCCTTAGATATTATATTCTGACTTTGAGATTGATTTGGTGGCCACTTTTATTTATTTATTTTTGGGGGTGTCGCTCGAGGTAGGCGGTAGCAGCTGCTATGCGTCACCACCAGCCCGGATGCGTAATTGGTATATCTGCCCTGGCATTGCCTAGTCAAGCCGTGTCACCTACCCTAGAGAGCCTTGTATGAGTTTGATTTGTGTCGTGCCTATGGAGCATCTTCTGGTAGCCTCTTGATCAGGAGGTACGCAGGTGTTGTATAGACTATTGGCACTATTACGTGTTAAGGGCTATATGGCTAACCCCTTAACACTATTTAAAAGTAAGTTTATTTTACTATAGACATTGTTATAATAGCGAAATATTACTACATAGTAAATAGTTTAACGGATCCTTAGAGGGTGGGTGGTCCCAAGCATCCTTTAAGTTACTTGTTCCTTATGTTACAGTTCACTTGAGTTGGTTTACATTGTATAAGTAGGTATGTCCTGACTCGAGTGTTTTGTGTTTTGCTTTACTCTCGGGTCAAACTGAGTGATATAGCATTTGAGACTTACCTTCAGAGTTGGAGCTTTTCTTGAAGATCCAGCTATCTATTTGTCTTTCATTTGTTCAGTTGATTCGAGTTATCTAGTGGATTCCAATGATGTATTCTGATTTGTACTTGATTATCATATTGTGACTTCAGTTGTATCTTGTTTAACTCTGATGTATTTATATAGTAGCTTCATGAACTACTATTTCTTTGCTTCCCCTACATTATATTACTCTGCGTCTGTGATATTGTGTTTTATTTATTTGTTGTATATTCTGAGATATGCCAAATTTATTTTAAAATTCAGTGTTTTCAGCAATTCAAGTCCGACATGTGTGTCTTCCTATGCACTTGGAGGGTGCAGCATGATAGGGGGTTCTTGCATTTGGTTTGGTAGCGAGCGGATGACTCTTACTCCTACATGTCCCTGTGGGGGTTGGTGCAGTTGAGAGGCTGGCTATAAAGGCAGAACATAGGTACAACTGTGTGCTACGGTGGGCGTTACCCCACTGGGAGGTGGTCCATTACAGTTTGTATCAGAGCTTTGGCACTAGGAAAAACTTAGCATATATGGTAAATTTATTTACAGAATCACTTTCATTAGAGTGTGAATCTCTTCTTTTTGACTCGGTTTCCTTTGAGTTTTGGAATGTTCCCTGTGGTTCCAAATTTCATTCTTGTCCCCCATTATTCATCTTCTTTTGATTTTGGAGTATCCCATAACTCCACTTCGGATGATCTTTATAATGAACTGGCTGTCTCGCCAATCTCCAAATGACTTGTAAAGGGGTGAAACTCCTTTACAATTAGCATTGATTCATCGGAGCTTTATATATATATATATATATATATATATATATATCCTCGGTTTAGATGCTAATATTTTTTGTTATCCCGAATTCTATCTTTTGAGATCGAATGTAGATTTGACCAGAATTCCACATCGATTCTTTAAATCAATGTTGACCTGGTTAAGGTTGCCCGTGATTTATATAAGCTTATCCATCTCCATATTTTTCTATTTATCATCTTATATTTTGGTTCCAACTTATCTTCAAATTAGAATTCTCTTTGATTTGAGTCCATAAAATTTGAATCCCTATCCTTATTTTGAAATTTATTTCTGCATACTGTAATTCTATATTTAAAATGTTTTATATATTGTGTTGTTTGAGTTGTTGATGTTGATTTGGATTTTCGATCGATTCCTTTGATCAACGCTATCGATAGGATATCCAAAACACTTGAACAGAGCAAACAGACATAATGTAGTTTTCAAATTTAGTAAATGAAATAGAAATTATAATTATATAAGTAAAACTTTCTGAATATTGATAGTTAATTGACTTGGATATTAATAAATAATATTTGACTCTATCTTGTAATCATTGGCTTTGGTTTCGTACATAAATAATTGAAGTAAAACATGGTTATAAATTAATTTGGAAATTTAAATGTATTTAAAATAAGGGACTATGAATTTAATTTTCGATGGTTTCAAACTTTGGGTTTAAAGTTTTAAAAGGGTGTATTATTTAAAGTATCATAAGTACAAATTGTTTCAAAGAATTTTTATTTGTAAAACAATGCTCTTTTCTTTGTCGCTGGAAAATAATTTCGGTGATGAATGCAGTATCATCGACATTCATTTTCGAGTTTCGAAGTGAAGAGACCATTCTATATTCTTGCTACAGTCTTGCTTTAGATAATTTAAGTTGAGTTAGATTTCTAAAACATGACTTGATTCATAAAATACATTGATATATGATTTAAAATTTAATTTGATATATATTGTGTATATTTATTTATCTCTAAAATAGTTTGAAGTTGATTGGAAATTTAATTTCTAAAATTTTATCTTAAAGGATGATTTCAATTATAAAATGAAACTAAAATTTTGAATAAATATTTAAGCTTAGATAATTGAATTAAGAAAATTTTATTTCTATAATATTCTTTTGCATTCCAAAATAACTTATCTTAATTATTAGAAGTTAAATATGTTATTGGATAAAATACAGTACAAAAAGGATTTTATAAATAAAATTTGAGTGGTTATAATTAATGTTATACACTTAAATTTTACTTATAAAGGATTAATAGAGGTAAATAGAATGAAAAGTTAATTGAATGAAATACAATATAAATGGTGTTAAAGGAATTCATAAATAAATTGGAATAGTTATAGTAGGAGTAAATATGCATGATATATGTGATTAGATGTATTAAGTGGAATATATTTAATAATAATTTGGAATAAAGAAGGCTTAAATATATTGAATAAATTTTGAGCATAATAAAGGATTTTCCAAATGCATGATTTAATAAATTGTTAATTTAAGATAATTGGATGATAAGGTAATGAAAAAAATTGTTAAGATTTATTTAACTTAGGTGAAATCAGGTATTAATTTAACATTTTCATGATTTTAAATTTATTATCTTATCTTGTTTTCCAATCCATTTTCTTTCGGGATGTTTCTGTTCTCCTACTTCCTTCCGTTTCGGGGACGAAATTTTTTGAGTCGGGGAGAGTCTAACAACCCATAATTTTGTAAATAGTTTTAATTGAATTTTTATTGAAAACTTTACTTTTTAAGTTATTTAAAATTAGGTTTCTAGAATTTTTCCAATGTAGGTTTGGAATTTGTTTGTAATTTATTTTCCAAACAAAATAATATAAACATTTTCTATAAATTTTGTATTTTGGTCAACTGAAAGTCAAAGTTTGACCATAGTTGAAAATTTTAAATTTGAATTTTTAAATCCTAATCTTTTTCTATGAAAATGTATTTTATTTTAATATTAATTCTGCTTTTCATTTCGTTGAATTCTGATTTATACTTTTTGAATTAGATAAATTACAGTGTTTTACATGCAATAACTTTCGATATTTTATTTTCTATTTTTCCTATGTTCATTTCCCTAATTTATTTTCTATTTTTTGTCTTTCTAATTTTTTTTTGTTTAACTTTTATTTTATTTTTATTTTTGATGTTTGATTGGTTTATTTTTGACAAATGGTTTAGGAAATTCAAAGGTCATAAGTTGCTCTTTCTTTAATTCAAAATGAGTCTTTTCCTTTTCTTACCATCCAAAACTTCACCTTAGATGTTCATTTTTCTTTTGGCCGTGCATTCCACTTGTTATTCACGTACAAATCAAATCAATCTCATCTCTCGTTTTATTTCTAGAAAGAAATCTATGCAAATAAATAGCTTGGAGAAATTTAAGAGACATAGGTTACATGCGTTAATTTCTTGCTTTTAATTGTCTAGCCTCTTTATTTCTTACCCCATCCATTCACCTATTCTCACCGTGTATTCCCCTATCAAATCAAGCACAAAATATTCTCATTATCTCATTTCTACATTTTCATTTGCAGTTAAGAATAAATATATATGTTTCTTTCGCCTTAACTTATGCCTTTCCGTTTCCTTGCATTTACTTTTTTGTTTGCCTTCCAAACCACTCCATCTATTAGTCGTGAGAAATTTTATCAATTCGCATACAAAGATTTATTTCGCACTTCTCATATTCATTTGCATTTAAGAATAAAATATATGCAAGTTTATTTCTCCTTAGTTTATGCCTTTTTGTTTCCTATCATTTACTCCTCCTTCGTCGTTTCTTTTTTCTTCCATCTTTAGCTATGTATTTCTTTTGATAACTCACACACAAACAATTCTCAAAACTCCTCATTATCATTTGCATGAAGAAAAATAAATGTTCAAAATCTAAAGTCATGGCCTCTCTTCTTTTTCCATGCCTTTTCTCTTTTCTTTTCCTCTTTCTTTGTTTTGCTTCAATGCTAGGCTCGGCCAATTGCCTCTAGCCACCACCACGACCACCTCCATCAACCATCACCACTTGTGGGTTAGAGCAAAGGTTATGTCACTATATTTCATATTTTTCCATTGTTTAAATTCTAATCTTTGTGTTGAGAATTATATTCTTATATATGTGTATTTTTTTAAATACAAGAGTTGGATCTGACTCTTAATCCACTCAAAAATATAGTCAGGCTTTTTCTTGCCTTTTCATGCTTTGCAGAGTTTAGATTTGGGTTTGAATTTCAATTCTAGCTTTAAAAAGATGAGTTTTATCACTCTAGACATATGTACTTATATTATTGTGGAATAATGACAAGTGAACTGTATAAATTTATATGTTATGTCCATATATGCCTGTGATATGTTATATGATGTTAAATGTTGTTTATATATTTGTTACATCATCTAATATGTTATTATATGATATACTGTTCATTTTATTTACTGTATCTCACACCGCAAGTTCCCTATCACTATAGGTCGAAATTATACATACCTGAACAGACATTAGAATAAGGAAAAATCATTATGAGCTGAAATGATAGGCTCGAATTATTTTTATTATATTTATTTTACTTGGGATTGCGGTTTTGAAATGATAGAAAATGGATTTTTCTTTTTAAATTAGGATTGAAATGATACAGATCCGTATCACTTGACCTAGGTAAGAAAATTTTATACAGGCCCATGGATAAATTTTTATTATAGTTTTCTAAAGGTATTAAGTATTTTGAATTTTAAATATGTGGAATTTTGACAAAAATTTGATTACTGATTCAAAATATAAAGAGATATTGGCTTTCAGCAAGTTAAAATTTTATAAGTTGATGATTGGTTCAAATTGTAATTTAAAAATCTTTATTTGGTTTTAGTGGTAATTCAAAGATCATTATTTATGATAAATAACTTAACAATTAAAGTTAATTATTATGGAATTTTATAGTCTAACCTAGTAATTGCAATCAATTTTAATTTGAAAGGAATATGGTTGTATAATGAATAATGTAGTTGGAATTGTTAAAATGGAATACGGTTTAATTGGACATTTTGTAATAAATTTCTTTAACTAGAAAATCATAATTAATTGATGTCTCGATAAATAAATATATAAAGAGAATTGGCGGGTTATATTAACTATGATAAATTATTTTATTTGTGGTTATGTTTTGTAAAATAAATAATTATGATTTTAAAATGGAAATTATAACTTAAAGATGACGTAACTTGGAAATTGGAAATTTAGTTTGCAAAAGGATGAAGTAAACTTAGTGATAGAAGGATTTTATTTGTGAAATGGGCGTTTTAAATAAAGTGGAAAGTTAATTGTTAAATAGAATATTATGTTATAGGTTGAAATAAAAGTTAAGCAATTTACAAAGTATTGACTTAACAAATGAATTTTAATTTAAATGGGATATTTATTAATAAAATGTTATTTCATTAAAATTTATAAGTTAAGTAATACCCAAATAAAAACTTTTGGAAGTGGAATAAGTTTGATAAGTTAAAAATGAGAAAAATTGAAGATATGTTGTTTTAAAGGGTATAAAAGAAATTATAGCATTTCAAAAATGCTATACATTAATGAACTATGGCTTGAATATAATAAAGATACCTATAACAGCATTTCTTAAGTGTCGTATTTTATGAACATTTGAACTATGTGTTGAAATTGCTAAAGATACCTATTACAGCATTTCTGAAGTGCTGTAGTTGCTGAAATTGAACTAGTTTTTGATATATACAAAATGTATCTACCGCAACACTTTATAAATGTTGTTGTTCATGAATTTGACAATGTTTTAAAATGTGACTATATCTACCATAACACTTTATAAATGTTGTTGTAGCTGAAATATACAATGTATTGGAAATTCTATAATTAAATGAATAAACTTAGAAATGCTACAACTTTGAATTGAATAATAATTGACGTAGAATTTAAATGATATAAAAATGAAAATTATTTGACATTTAATTTAAATAGTTTAAATAAATATGTTTCAAAGTGTTTGGTTTCAGAGTTGTTATAACTTGAAGGTAATATGGCTTTGGAAATGGAATTATTGCAAATTGTATTTAACTAAGAATTGTCTTCAAATATATTAATTTGAACTTATTGAAATTGAAGATTTAAGAATATGACTTTATAAAGTGGTTTGGTTAAGATGATTTAAAGGAATATTTCAAGTTTGATAAACTGAAGGATTCAATGATTTGGAAATTTGTGTTTTATTTAAATGATATATTGATTTGGTTTGGAATTTAAATGATATACTATTACCCTTTTAAAATGGATATTATTTTGGAAAGGAAATGGATACTATTTGGAAAGTATATGGATTTGGAAATATTACCAATTTTGAAAATGGACATTATTTTTGAAAGAAATGGTATGTGATATTAAGTTGTTTTGAAATAGAAAGGTTTTTAAATATATATCCATGGGTTATAATAACGGTTGCTTGTTAAAGAGACCGGGATTGGATATGGGCATACTCTCTATCGATACCGAAAACCACTTTAACAACCGTGTACGCGGTAGAGATTTTCAGAATGAAGTAGGATGGTGGCGGTGTTCCTTTGAGGTATATACATGAACCCGACTCCCGTGAGCTGGCATAAAATGGCTAAAAGAGGAGCGCTAACTGGCCAGTGAGGTAGCCCCTCTTATCAGACACACTCCTTCGATATTATATTCTGACTTTGAGATTGATTTGGTGGCCACTTTTGATTTTTGATTTTTGGGGTGTGGCTCGAGGTGGGCGGTAGAAGCTGCTATGCGTCACCACCAGCCCGGATGTGTAATTGGTATATCTACCCTGATATTCCCTAGTTTTACCGTGTCACCTACCCTAGCGAGCCTTGTACGAGTTTGATTTGTATCATACCTATGGAGCATCCTCTCGTAGCCTCCAGATCAGGAGGTATGCAGGTGTTGTATTGACTATTGGCACTATTACTTGTTAAGGGCTATATGGGAAGCCCCTTAATGCTATTCAAAAGTAAGTTTATTTTACTGTAGACATTATTATTATAGCGAAATATTACTACATAGAAAATACTTTAACGGATCGTTAGAGGATGGGCGGTCCCAAGCATCCTTTAAGTTACTTGTACCTTATATTACAGTTCACTTGAGTTGGTTTACAATGTATAAGTATGTATGTCCTGACTCGAGTGTTTTGTGTTTTGCTTTACGCTCAGGTGAGACTGAGTGATACAAAATTTGAGATTCACCTTCGGAGTTGGAGCTTTGCTTGACGATCCACCTATCTATTTCTCTTTCATTTGTTCAGTTGATTCAAGTGATCTAGTGGATTCTAATTTGCACTTGATTATCATATTAAGACTTCTGTTGTATCTTATTTCACTCTGATGTATTTATATAGCAGCTTCATGAACTACTATTTCTTTGCTTCCGCGGCATTATATTACTCTGTGTATGTGATACTGTGATTTATTTATTTGCTGTATATTCTGAGATTTGCCAAATTTATATAACAATTCGGTATCTTTAGCAATTCAAGTCCGACATGTGCGGATGCGAATAGTTGAAAATATCAGTCTGTTACATTCTTAATTCCACTGTGTGTTTTTATTTATCAGTCTCTGATTTGCATGTATGTTTTACAAGTCATCAAAATAATGATCTGTACCCTAATGTGTTTGGATTTCGATTCAATTGAAATTCGAGCCCATTGAGGTGTGGGTTGTCACGATAAACATCACAATAAAAATTCTATGATTTGAGGGTGCTTAACAATTATAGGTACGTACAATATCTATGATTTATGTAGAGCTATTTTACTTTAAGTTCATAACTTAAATTAATGTTTATTGAGTATTGTTGACATTATAAGGTAGATGAGTACAAACTCATGACATCATATGTCTCAACATCCAATGCATACTCCCTTAAGTCTACATGGGATTTGACTCATTTAAGTTACCCTCTTTTCCTTATACACACACACAAATATATATATATATATATATATATATGTATGTATATGTATTCATATGTATCCATTTATTAATTATACATTTTAATTAATATTAAATAAAACCTTTATATTTATGTAGATTTAATAAAAATTTAAATTTGCATTTTATAACTCTATATTGAATGTTGATACATTTTATTAAATTTATAGAAATTTAATATTTAATTTTATTATTCAAATACATTATTTGAATCAACCTAAGATGCAAAACACTTTTGAATCTTCCACTAGGGCGTACACCCTAGAAAAGGGACCGCTTCGATGAGAAAGGTTAAGGCTATGAGCAAGGAGGTATTTCATTCAAAAGAGCGCTCCTTGATAGGAGTGTCATTCTCCTTCATTAAACACCTTTTTCTTACATACCCATCTAGATGCTTTTTATAGGTATTTTCCTATGCGTTGGTTAGTTATTCATGCAAACAAAATGTGTCCTTTGATACCACTATTGGATCAGGTGCATCAGTAGTGGGTAAAAGGGGAAATTTGAAAAAAAATCTTTTATTAATGTGCATAAGGTCTTATTTGGTATTTACTAGAATGCTATATTTTTCAATAAATAATATATATTTGGTGGTTTTTAATCAAAAAGTTCTATGTTTTAATATTAATTTGGTTAGTTTGCATTAAAACATTAGTGTTTGTATAATGTTATTTATATTTATTAAGTGTTAAATCTGATGTTATATTATTTTATCTAGGTTTAGCTACAATTTATTTTTGATGTGTTTGCATTCATAATCAAAATTTGGTAAATATTACGAATGTGGACTTAATACAATTCTAAATTTGCATTGTATAAATCAATACTGAATGTTGTTACATTTTATTAAATTTAGAGAAATTTAATATTTAATTTTGTTATTCAAATAATCTTATTTGAATCAACCTAAGATGCAAAACACTTTTGAGTCTTCCATTTGGGCATACACCTTAGAAAAGGTACCGCTTCGTTGAGAAAGGTCAAGGCCACAAGTGGGGAGGTATTTCATTCAAAAAAACAATACTTAAGAAGAGTGTCATTCTCCTTCATTAAACACCTTTTCCTTATATACCCATATAGATGCTTTTTCTAGATGATTTCCCTATTTGTTGGTTAATTATTCATGTAAACAGAATGTGGCCTTTGGCACCACTATTGGATCAGGTGCACCAGTAGTGGGTAAAATGGGAACTTTCAAAAAATAAATCTTTTATTAATTTGCATAAGATCGTATTTTATGTTTACTGGAATAATGTATTTTTCAATAAATCATATTTAGTGGTTTTCAATAAAAGAGTTTTATGAATATTAATTTGGTTAGTTTGCATTAAAACATTAGTGTTTGTATAATGTGATTTATATTTATTAAGTGCTAAATCTAATGTTATATTATTTTATCTGGGTTTCGTTACAATTTATTTTGTGATGTGTTTGCTTTCATAATCAAAATTTGGTAAGTATTATGAATGTGGAAGATTGTTTGGTGTGTACATAAATTAGTAAATGTCAGTTTTAATAAATAACCATTAGGATCTATGGTTATTATATTTATCATAGGTTATGAAAAAAATGATAATTTAGCATATAATATATCATCGGTGTAATAAATAAGAGATACATATATGCATATTTAAATTAATTTAAATTTTCGCCCATTATTTAATTTAATATAATATGTTACATTCATTAAATACACACATACGCATTTAAATACAGTATAAATAAATTCGGCTTTGAAAGTAAAAATTAAATTTTCCTTTAAGTAAATTTTAATATACATATAAATACATAAATACAAACATTCATACATACGTGTGTGTGTGTGTGGAGAATTACAAACTTTGAAAAAAATATGATGAAGACATCATTTTTTTTCAGGCTAAAGGACTAATGCAAGGTAAAATTAGCATTATATTTAACTTTCACTATAAAAAATACTAGTTATAACTAGTATTATATTCAGTTTTACACGATACAGAATGCTAGTTATAATTAGCATTGTCTTTCAGCCCAAAAAAACTTTTTGTCCTTCAACCTAATTTTTTTTCAAAGATTTGTCCTTGTTCATATTTTCTAGTATATATGAATATTTTCATATAATTTGTATTTTAAGTATGTATTCACCTTGTCTGAATTTTGATTTATTAAATTAAAATAAATATAAATTAAATCCATGAAGAAATATATGCATATATAATAATTTTAAACCGTGGTATATATGTATAAAATTTTACTTTTGATTACATCATAAAACACATACACACGTGCGCGCGCACATACACATATGTATTAAACTCGAATTCTTTTACCAACGGTTGGAAACAAAACAAGGATATTTTCAGTTCATAACATTTGTATGTATGTATGCATTTATTAATTTTGAAAAAAAATTGTTATATATATAATAAAAATAAAACTATCATCAATAAATGGTTATTGTATTTATCAATATACGCAATTGTTGATGCATATATATCCGGATTCTTTTATACTTGAGATCAAATACAATTTTCTAATGTTTGACGGGCTTGAACCTTGTGTCAAGGAAAAGGAGGTTCTAGCTAATGCATCCACATTGTTATATTTTTAGTGCATCGTTATATGGCTACATAAGTAACATATTTACCTTTTAGATATAATTGGTGTTATGCAAGTTATTTCATCTACCAAAGATGTTCGAAGAAAAACCAACAGGTGAGCATTCGAAAGTTTGATATAAATAATGTAGCTGGTTCGTAAGCGAGCAGATTATACCCAATAAGTTATTTGTCCTTTGTATTTATACTTTGATTTCAAGTATAGAAGAAAATACTATTATTGTATCGGTATAGAAAATTTGACTACAGAATGGCTGATAAAGCTCTTATAATAGCCATTAAATATGTAAAATTTGAGTCTATCAAGGAAAATATTGCCTAAAAATTATATTTTGTATTTTTACCATACCATCATTTTAAGGTATATTATTTTGTTTCCAACTTTATCATTACTTACTTTGATTGAAATAATTATTACTACAAACCCAGACAAACAAAAAACTAAAAACCTTAAAATTGGAGGCAGAAAAATGACATTTATTATATTTAATAGGGGTTCTCCTTTGTCGTATAAAAAATAATTCCACAATTGTTCATGATAGGCCAAAAATTTGTCCGTAGTATTTCAAATTATACAATAGATTTAATAATTTCATACTGATTGGTTATTTGCTAATTATTTTTTTCCCACTTAGCATGTATTCTTCGGTGTACATATTTACATAATTTACATTAAGAGTCGAATATTCTGGTGTCAAGCTTGCAAGACTTGCAACAAAATGATTTGTAAAACATTGGGATCGGGCTATTGGCACGAAGCATGCCAAAAGAATGAAAATACTTAATCTGTAAGGAGACAAATAAGTTGAGTATTTCTACTAAATATTAATTTTTGTAATAATATTTCTATGTAATGTATATATGATACTGAAAGTTTATGATCCATTCGTTTAGCTTGGTTTACTACACTCAAAGAACAAGAGGAACGGATTGTAGGATGCACTGCAATGAGCTTGATAGGGTTATGAATATCAAAGTTGACTATATGTACCAGCAAAACCTAATGACTGTATTATAGATCCCTAACTTTTCAAGGTTAGTGTTACTCGGATCGAGTATATGAATCAAAAAGGACAAAGGATCACTATTATGCCTTACTCACCCATTGAATGTTCAAATAAATCAAGATGTCCGGTGGAAGAAATATTAAAAATGTCAAATTATCTCCTTTATCATTTGTTGTGTCATCTGATGACTTCCAACTCTTCAAACCGCCATTGTTGCTGCATTGTGTCCACCAAATTTTGGATCTGTAAATGCGAACCTTTTACGTGAATTTGCCGCTTTCCTTAATAACTTCGATCCGACTACTTTCGTTATTCTGGGATGCTTAATTTGGCTGGCACATCCCTTGAACTTTTGTCTCTCCTCTTCTACCTGCTGTTTTTCTTAGGGGTAATGGGTTATAAAGTGATTCTGGTGATGTTGTACATTCAAATGTGCATGATTGCGAGGGATTATCTAGTGCACGTCCTGTAGATGTTGTTAATAGTGTGGATGAGGTGGCAATTTTGAAAGCAAGTGTATGCCCTCTTCATTTTTGCATCAATACATCTCTAGTTGTTGCTTGTAAGCTACCTGTTGCTATTCTTCAATTGCCTGATCCTTTGCATGTTGCTTCCCGGAATGTTCCTCGGGTAATTTCTCCTTCTCCTGCTAACAAATGGTCCTCCTTTTTCACAACTCTTCTTAGAAATGTGGGTATTTACTCTTCCCGCTCGTTTGAAACTTTTGAAATTGATGGAGTGATGGTTCCTCCTGGTGAGGTTTTTCAAGCATGAGTTGATTTTTGGTCTGGTAACTGGGTAGGGTTTTTCCATTATTCTAACCCACCATACTACGTTGTCAAAAATCATTGTCGTAATAATTGGAAGCTTAAGGGTGGGCTACGTGTTCATTTTGAAATTTAATGTCTTATTTCAAGTTCTCTGCTAAAGATGTAATAGCGGAACCATCCATCATTATTGGTAAGCCTTTAATTTTTACTCTGTGGAGTCCATCGGTGTATAGTGCATGGGGGTAGATTTTCTCTATTCCTATGTGGGCTCATTTCACGCATATCTCTTTTGTTCAACAAACCTTGATTGGGCTACTGGTTAGCTCGACTTGTTGGCAAGCTCATATGTTTTGATGTTAATACCATGGTAATGAAGAGGCTAATGTATGCTATGGATTTAATTAAAGTAACTCCAGATATGCAGCTACCTGTTCGCATCGTTGAGGGGTAGGAAGTGTTTGTTGATGTTGATTATAGTTGAAAACCATATATTTTCTCGATTTGCCAATCTCTAGGTCACATTGTGGAAAAATGTAAATACGGTTCAGATAATGCTCCCTTGCCTAACCCGATGAAGATCTCTCTATATCGTCCCCTTATTAGGAATGGTTCCCCAACCAAGTATCCGTATCCTATATTTTGATGATGTTTTTGATGGTACTGTGCTTATTGGTTCGAAACAGAGTCTAAGGCCTTGGTAGCTCCTGTTGATGTAGTTGCTCCTATAATTCCTCCTCCTACCAGGCATGTTATTGCTTGGAATTCCTATGACCAAGCTTGAGTTCGTGTGAAATCTGATACGAGATATTCTGAGTCGTCTAATAGTTACCATATATTTGTTGGAGGTGATGGTGAGGACCAATGTTTCTGTTATCATGTGTTTAGGGAAGGACTTGCTTAATCTTCGTTAGGTGAAGATGTTGATAATAATAGAATTGTTTTGGAGGACATCACTTGCGATAGAAAGTATTTATACTCTAGTGATATAGTTGATTATGTTTCTGACTTGGTCACTCAATTTTCAGGGTATTTACATGTCATTAGGCAGATTCTAAGGATGATGGCAGTGGCTCCTCCTCTTTGGAGGGCAACTAGTCTTTTTTTTTTACTTCTATGTATAGTAGCTTTGGCCCTTTTGCCTAGCACCTGTTCTTTTATTTTATTAGTTGCTCTTCCATATGTGTCAAACACCTATTATCTAAAGTTTTTAAAAAAAAGTGGAGACCCACTTTAAAATCAGATAGCCTTGCTAAAAAATGTCAAATTATAAAGTTTAGATTTTTTTACCTTTCAAAAATGGTTGTTTTAGACGGTTTAGTTCAAAAATGAAAAAACTGAATCATGATTATAAATTCATTTTACATCATTTCTAACTTAATTAAAGATTTTCAAATAAGAAGATATTTCCCTAGGTAAGAAGTTTGACTTGTCCAACAATTTGTCACTTGTAACGACCCGCCTTTTTGGACAGTTTAAACCGACGATCAAATACACATGCCGATTCCAAACCATTCAAAAGGGCAGATGGTTATTGGGGGTAAATAAGAAAAGAAAAGAAAGAAAAATAAAGGAAAAGAAACAACACAGAATCTCGCAGCGGAACGATAAAATATAATAGTCAAATAAACAGTTCATGAAGCTGTTTACTATACTTTGACAATTATTTATACAACATTTATCAGAGTTATACATATACAACAGAACAATTAAAATAATGCAGCAGATAGCATGATGCAAGGGTAATAATAGTAATAGTATACCAAATCTTCGTCTTCATCCTCCAGAATAGATCTTCAAAATCTGAAAACTCAAGACTGACCCGAGCGTAATGAAAAGACAAAACACTCGAGTTAGGACTAAAATATCCTTATGAAACTTAAATCAATTGTAAATAAATATGAGTGTAACGACGTCAGAGATGTTTATGGGGTTCGACGTCTCATATCCAGTGTCAACTTGCGAGCAATAACTCAAGAGATGTTACAGGATTTTCCATCTCTTAAGGATCCGTTAAACTATCTACTATGTAGTAATGTACGCTAAGTAGATAATGCCTATCAGTAATATAAAGTATCAAAATAGCGTTAAGGCATTACCATAATCCCCCTTAAATCATTTTTATAATGCCATAGTCTATACAGCACCGTAAGCCCCACCGTAAACTGGTGGTTATCAGAGGGTACCCCATAGCTATAACACAAAACATAACGTAGTGGTCGCGAATAGGATAATCAGTATGACAAGGTACATGAGGCGATCCAACTAGGATTCTAGTCGTTGCGTGATCCGGACTGATGTTGAGCATAGCCAGCAGCTACCCCAACACCACGAAACAACACTCCCAAATCAAGGGGTGCACCCAAATCGAATCACAAATGTAATAGATATGGTATCGAAGAAGTTTGTCCGCTAGAGGTGGCGAACCTCAATGGCTCGGCGCGGCTCTTGTTTTAGTCATGTCAGGGGTCATCTAATATCGTTCTCTTTCTTCAATCAACACGTTCACCAAACCATCCACTTCATTCTGGATCAACACTCCGAATTGTTATTAAAGTGGTTTTCGGTATCGACAGAGAGTATGTCCATATCTAATCCCGGTCTCTTTAATAACTACGTGTTATTACACCGTTGGCCCTTTTACATTTCAAATCGATTCATAATTGATATCAAAATATCATATTCGCTTCAAAAATCAAATCCATTTCAAATACCATCGTATCTTTTCAAATGTAAGATTCCGTTTCAAAAATCATTTTTCGCATCAATATCTCATTTCGATTTCAAAATCATTTCGAATTTCAACTTAGGTTGCAACTTCATTTAACCCAATTCGTATTTAAATTCAGGATTTAAATATAAACATTTCACCTTATTGACCAACTTATAATTTTAGAAAAATAGTTTTAAGTAGTTTAAAAGTAGTTTAAATAATTAAAATACTTAAATTGTTAAAATGGATATGAAATAAATAAATTAGTTTAAAATAATTTAAATCGGGTTAAGTAGATTTAAAATAGATTAAAACAGTTTAAGTATCCAAAATGGTTTATATAACCGAGTAATTTGGAAAACAAAATAAAACAGCTCCAAAACCAATCCATTTCAATTTATAACTTCCCAATTCAAATCAATTTCAATTTCCATTCTACCGATTCAATTTCGATTTCAATTCAAAACAACTTCAACTCTAACTTCAAATCAATTCAATTCTACATTCACCTTCAATTTATTCAATTTCAATTTATATCGATTTGGAGCTTGATTTCAAAATATCCATTTATAACACTTAACAAATTTCCATCAATATTCAAGTTTAAATCCAAATTTCAAATATGGTTCAATTCCAAGCTCGATTTCAAAATATCATTTTTATATCACTTTTACTTAGTAATATTCAAAGCTCGAATTAAGGTTAAATCTTTAAACAAATCAATTTCGAAATTCAATCATATCCTGATTTTAAATTCCAAAGTCTCCCCTTATTTTTTTTAACAATTTCTTTTAACCAAAATTAATTTCAACATTCCAAACTCAAATTTTCGATAAATTCGATTTCTATAAATTGATTTCTATTTATAACTTTTAAATCAAAACATTTAAACAAATTTCAAATCGACGATTTTTAAATTTATTAATTTAGCCAATTCGGTGTCCGTATATAATTTTCTATCCTATGGCCAAGTAATTATTTATTTCAATTAAATGTCAGGGATGAGTATATATTACTTAAATTAAATCACAGTATCATATGTATGCATAACAGGTTATATATAAGCAAATAAACATCCAAACATTTAAATATCAACCAATAAAATCCATCGAAATAAATCATCCAATAGACAATACAATTCATGGCAATTTCATAGTTATCAATGTAAGGTAATTTAATCGCAATTCAGTTTCAATTTCAATTTAACTGTCAATTTAATCTTCAACGGTTAATTCAAATGACAATCTATATGACAATTAAATTCTATCAAACAACGACAAACAAAATTCATATCACTTCATAATATCAAATTTAACTAGCATAATGAATATAGTACGTTGTGAGCGTTATAAAACACTCACCTTGATTTCAATGTAGTTCCAGCGTTTTATTTCGAATAAAATTAAACGAGCGTTTAATTTTACCCGAAATTTTCTCTAGCTCCAAAGACTCCAATCCAATTCCATAGCGTAGTGCTCGTCGATACGATCCCAATGCAAAAAGTTTCGTGCGTTTTCGACCTCGTATGAAAAAGATATGAATTTTAGAAGTTGCACGAATTTTTATTCATAAATTTTACAACATAAATTTCTATTTTTAACCTAAATCTAAATCATTACCGTCCATTCCTTAGCAAAGAAATCCAGGCCGTCCCCTCTTCTCCTTCCTCCCCCACGTTCTACAGGCCGAACCCATTCATGCTCAAATCCATAAAGGCCGCAACCAATACGAACACCTCTACAACGATCAAGCACTATAGTTAACTCGCCTTCATGAGCTCGACCTACGGCAGCAACCTCCTCGAGCTCGGCCCCCTCTAGCACCTGGAAACGCGCCCATACGCAGCTCCTTCACGAATAATTTGCCGCTGATTCCCCTCGAATTTTCTGATCATACCCGTTGGATAGAGAGATATCGATGCTCTCTACGTTTTTCTAGTTGGAGGAATTTGCTAAAAGTTGATGGATTGAGATATTTGAAGAGAAGAAGCTTGATAATTTTTGGCCATTCATTGAGGGGTGGTGGCTACTGAACCTAAACCCTAGGGTTTTAATTATTTTGCAAAAATGAGAGATAAGGGGGCTTTTATAGAAAATTCAACGAACACTATTCATCCCGGATTTTCCGAACTCCGATTTACGCACGATGACCGGCGTTTCTAGGGTTTACCCCGCATTCCAAACACAATGGAATAGTTTTTGGAAGCTAATTCGATCGTATGTGCGAGTTATGGCAATAAACGATCGATTTTAAATTAAATCGATTAAACGATTTCCTATGCGTTTTGGCTCGCCCTGGACAAACGGCAAATCCGATTGATTTGAAATTTTAAATCTTACAATAATATCACATTACGGATCTGATGAAACTAGTTTCGTCGAAATCCGAGACCGTTTGAAAAATGACTATTTTAACTCGCCAAATTAATATTAAAACAATTTCAACGCGTTTCGAGCTGCCACGATCAAACGACGGCTCCGATTTCTATGAAAATTGAAATCAATAATAAATAACTATTACGGATCCAATGGAATTAGTTTCGTCCAATTCTGAGACTGTTCAAAATTTGGCAATTTTCTAGTCGATAATTAAATATTAAAATATTCAATTTTCACAAATTTACTTTTAATTCGATTTTAAAAGTTCTACAACATCATTCTAACTTTAATATGATAAAATAAAATTTTACAAATCATCTTTAATCATACTAAACTCGTTATTCAATTTTCCAATAAATTCCAATTGTAAAATCTTATTAACACTATTATAATCCCAATATAACTTACATTCACTTTGGAAACCAATTTGAATCATATTAAATCAAATTTCAATTATTCACACTATTTTCATATATTAAATTTCAATATCAAATTAATCATATCAAATTCGGAATTTAATTATTCAAACATTTATAATATTAAATTTAAACAAATTTGATTATTCTTAAATCACTATCCTTTTAAATATTCAAAACGAACTTAAAATTTTAACTTTTGAAACGAATTAAAATTATAAAACAACCATTTCCATTATACGGTTATTCAATTCCCATTATTAAATTATTCAATAAATTCCAAATATTAAATTTAAACAATTTCGCTTATCCAATAATTCATTATCTTTTGAAATATTGAAATCGAACCTATAAGATTCAACTTTTAAAACCAATTCACAATTTAGAACACTATTTTCATTTTACAGTTATTCAATTATTCAATAAGTTTGAAATATTTAATTTAAACAATTTACCTGTTCAATATTCAATATTTGATTTTAAATAGATTTTACTTATCAATCAATTATTCTATTATTCCCAACGAATCCCACATTTATTATCCTATTCGACTATTGACTTTTATTTTTTATTACTTGGATAATTATTGTTGCAATTCATTCCAGTTCTTATTATTCCAAATGACTTACAATTTTTTTCCAACACTAAATCACGAAATCTTATTAAATTTAGCTATTTTAATTATTGAAAATTTACGGGTCGTTACATCACTTCTAATTGTGAGAAATTACGAAGATGTTTAAAAATTAAGTGGTTATCAATCCCCCTTTATGTATGTGCATGTGTATTGAGAATAAGAGTGGTATTTTACTCAAACAGAGCAATCATTTTGATATCTCGATGGATTAAACTCTAGAACATCAGAATTTCAGTTAAAATCGCATTAACATTTGTTACTTGAGTTAGTGGTTTTTGATTATACATCACTTGAGATAGTGATCATTGACTACGCATACACACACACATATATATTTATATGTATGTCAGTTATGCTACATATTTGCTACACCTAAAACTCTCTTGATTTCAACCAAATATCCCGAAATAAATAATAGAATGAAATTACAAGGGAAATAAAGTATAATTACTTAAATTGAAACTTGTGGTTGATATCGAGGGGATTTTAGTTGTACTAAAAATATGGTATAGCCGATCCTCGCCCCATATGTATATAATTAATTATTAGTTGCAAATTGTTTTTTATTGTACATTATTTTGATTGTTTTATTTTTGTTCTCTATAATGGAAATAATTATTCCGTGGTATGTTAAACTGTAATTAATAAAAATTAAAATATTTTATCCACAAGTGCGCCGCAATGGAAAAGGGCTGTATAGGTCTGGTTAAAGACTCGGATTCGATTTCCGCCTTGCACATATTCTAACAAAAAATAGAGTTTAGGGGTCAAAGGTGTCACGAGTTGAAGTGGACAAATACAACTTAATTCCTCTCGGCAATTTACCGGTCCGTCGGTTCTCTTAAGTATGGTCAAAAAAAATTACAATATTTTCTATAAAAATATAACTCAAAATATTATATTAATAAATATTTCAAGGATAAAAATATTTATTAACTAAATATATAATTGTTATGTTCTTATTTAATTGAATATGACCTTAAACTAACATAAATAAATCATTTATTTATTCATATGCGTAAAATATATGTTATATATATATATATATATATATATATATATATATATATATATTTAAAAATAAAAGAAAATAAGCACAATGACAAACTAAAAAAAAAAATTAGGCTGAAGGACATCAAATTTGTCTTTTAGGTTGAAGAACAATGCTAGTTATAACTAGCATTTTGTATAGTGTAAAACTGAATACAACGCTAGATATAACTAACATTTTACATAGAGTAAAAGTTGAAAATAATGATAATTATAACTAGTATTTGTTCTTCAGCCTAAATATAAAACTTGGTGTCCTTCAGTTTAAATTTTTTTCAAAGTTTGTCCTTATTCCTAATTCCTTTTTGAAAATATTAGCCTACTTGTTATTTAGTTAGTTTTGATTAATTTTGGCTAAAACATTGTATATAAAATGGTAAAAGGCATGATCCACCTTTTAAAGGGATATTTTAGGATGTTTGCGTCCCTCTTTCTCCTAGAAATAGATCGTTTTGGGCATTTGCACCCTGAAGATCAAGGCCTAGTGAAGCAGGTTGACATGAAGGCAAGAGAAGTTAAATGTCGGTTCTCTTATGCAATTGTGTTAATTATGTTCATTTTAAATGAATAAATGGCTGTTTACCTAAAAAAATATTCCTAAACATGAAAGATGGTTACAAAATTAGAAATCTAGATGTGCTCTCCCGACCAAAGTTCTAACCAAGATTTCCAAATGGAAGTCAAATGATTAGCCCGGAAGTGTTGACATACTAAGTTAAATATTATATGCTGCGTACACCTGTAGTTTATTTTTATTTTTATTTCTACTTCCCCTCTCTCCATAAAACTGTACGTATTGACATTAGATTACACGTTTCATAATTCATAACATGTTTGGTATATATAAAATCTGTCAACTGTCTACATGCCCACTTCAGTGCTTTCTTGCTTCTACTTCAGCCTGCATGCAAACAGTTTCAGTTTCAGTTAATCTTTATCCTGATATGATGCATTGTATATATACTAAAGGCATATATAATTATATATGCACGCTCACTGCTTTGACAACACTATCAAAAGCTTCAGGTCCATGTTTCTGAATGTATCTTTCTACTGATTTTCTTGCATCCAGACTCATCATTTGCAGAACTCTTATATGGTCAGGGTAATCTGAGTGTACATAATTCCCAATCTTCACATATTTTCGAACATAATTCTCGTAAATATAAGCTGCTCCATTAAATACAGGTAGCACTAACCATAGACATACCACTAACTTCATGTATGGCCAAAGTGGCAACCTTTATACAACAACAAAGGTCATAAAATAAAAGTTTCATCTAAGTTTCTTGCATATGTAATTTATTAGCTTGCAGTGGAATATTTCTTTCATACTTACCACTGCAAAACTTTCCAGCATGAGAGTTCAAAGATGGCCATTAGCGAGTACAAAACCCAATATGTTAGCCATTGCTGGTCATCAAATGGTGATGGACTTTCTATAGCTCGAACCGAAGCATACCTAGTATTCAAACAATCAGTATTCGTCTGGTTTATAACATAGAGTAAAAAAAAAGTTAAATTAAGCACTTACAGAGGATAAAGCAGCATCACTGCAGGCCTGATTGTGCAAAAGTAAAGAAATAGATAGATAAAATGTTAATCTCGGATACCAATTCATTATTGCCAACCCCACAGGAAAATTGAACATTTCACTTACCCAGCAAGTGCATCAATATTGCTAGCAATAGCCTTTAAAACACCCATAATGTTGTTTAACTTTTGCCTGTGCAGAAAAATCGGAGAATGGAGACTACAAATATGCAATATTCAGGAAATGCTATGGCCTCTTAAAAGTAAGTCTGGAGAGGGAAGCTAACAAGTAAAGTAACGAGTATAAAGATTTCAAGCAAGGAATGTTTGATACAACTGTTTAAGTATTCTTTGTGCTATTATCTGGAAAAGCAGAACTTGGCCTGGCGAATGAAGCAAGTGTTATTCAGCAGATTAAGTTCTTTTTCAAATGTTTTATATAAAATATTTCATGAAACGCTATATATTATGAAACCTTCAACCCCATCAAGCTTGTAGAGTCCATGTTTTAACTAAAGTAGAGGCCAATCATATGATTCTATACTATAGCGTACATGAACACAAAATTAACCCTTTGAAAAAGCTTCCAAGGGTTCCATGGTTTCTAGGGTTACTTCATCAAGGGTGAGGTCCACTCGGTACACCAGAGCTTTTTTATTATTTTCATTTAACCAAAATGTTATTGCGAACTTGTATAGTTCAGATTTCTTAGTTTAGCTCTACCTTTAATTCTGCGAGCCATCAATCCCTGTCACAAGACCAGTGTAGAGGAGCAAAATCTTTAGGTTTACTGAGTAGATCACTTTATGCAGACGGATATAAAGAAGTCATGATGTGCTCTTAGTTACCATCTTAAAACATGTTTTATTTGTAAAGTAAACGTTAATAGAACAAAATGTGAATTGATTGGTAAATTTACTTACACCGATGGTTTTAAAATTTCTTCGCCGCTAAATTTTCCAATCATGTTTGTAATGTTAACGTCGCCAAACGGGTATGCCGATTTAACTTATTGTTGATACTAATATCATTGTTATGCTAAGGCGAATTTATGGATACCATAAATAAATTCAATAGTAACGAAATGTCAAACCGTTTAAACGGTGGACTTACCAATTGATTATATTTATTTTGTACCATAATCAATTATTATTTTAACAAATATTTAAGGTGAAATTCATTTTATGTTTAGTATTTTTTTCCTTTTTCTTTTTAAATCTTTAGAAAACTTCAACCTTATTTATTTATGTTTGAATCTTCAATGTATTTGTAAGCTACATATCTTGAAACAACCCAAAACCTCATAGTACTTAGTTGACGCAGCGGATATTACGGATTGACGACGAAATGAAGATTTCGTGTCAAACTAATCGTAGAACGATTAGCTGAAGCGATACAAATCGATGGATTGAAAGATACCGAACGCCCAAATCCGTTGATCTTTGAAAGATATCGAATTCTAGCTATCTTTGACACGTTGATCGCGCACGATACCGTGAAAGAAGATCTACAATTCTTCAAACGTTGATCAAACGCACTTGATACCGTGAATTATCTTCAACAATTGTTGATTCGAGCGCATTCAAACACCGAAAGTGCAGATAGGAGATCACACTCAACTAGCAATTTCAAAAGAGGCACAAAGAACTCAAACAAATTTTCATTCAAAAATCAACCCCTCTTTACAAATGACCCACCTTGCCTATTTATAGGCTACAACTCACACGACTCAGTTCCACCGACCTAACCTAGGTCGTTCACGACCTAACATATGTACAAAGACGACATACCAGTACACGACCTATCATACGTCGTTCACGACCTAACAGATACAGACACAAGTGACTTAATCGAAATGCAAATTCCAACATACAACAACTTAAAAGAAATATACAATACAAAAATCTAAGAAACATATTACAACAAATGAGTTACGACCTAGGTAACAAACGGCTTATCTCTACACGGAAACAAGAATCTTCACGCGACCTACATTGGAGCGACTCAAAGAAGATCGTTCCGACCTAACGACTTAAGGAGGCTCGCGACCTAAGGTAATGCGGTAAGTGTGAATGCGGCCTAGCTTGCTTAGGTCGTGACTCGGCACAGTTAGCTCGTCGTTCCATAGGGTTTGCTAGGTCGTTGCGCGACCTAAAATGCTGCGGCTTAATGACTAACGCACTAAGTTTCTATTGCACTCCATCATCCTTCTCGTTAGCTAGCTCGCGACCTAAGACTTCGGTTTGGGCTGCATCATCCCCCCCTGATTGGGAAAAATTCGTCCTCGAATTTAAAAGTTCTTCCCCCTTGTATTGTTCATTTCCATAATAAGGTTTAAGGTGTTTAATATTAAACACGTCAGAAGTGTACACATTCTCTGGCAGCTTCAACTTATAAGCATTTTCATTGATCCGTTTCACAATCTTTACAGGACCAATCTTTCGAGCTTTAAGTTTATTGTATGCTCCCACTGGAAAACGATCCTTCGTTAGTACCACATATACTAAATCTCCTTCATTAAATTCAACACTTCTTCGCTTCAGATCCGCAGATCGTTTATACTTCTCATTCATCTTCTCCAATCGTTTTTGAACGATTTTGTGGCATTCTGTCAACCCATGAACAAAATCAGTAGCTCGCTTAACTGTCCTCTTTGGTTGTGGCATTGTCGCTAAATCCAACGGCCCATTTGGCAAGCTTGAATATACAATCTGAAATGGACTGAAACCCGTACTACGGTTGATAGCATGATTATGAGCAAACTCCGCTTGACATAACTTCACATCCCAGCTCTTCAGATTATCCTTCACGAGACACCGCAATAAATTTCCCAGGGATCTGTTTACAACTTCAGTTTGTCCATCTGTCCATGGATGTATGCACTGTTGAATTTCAGCTTCGTTCCCACCATCTTCCACAAACTCAGCCAAAAATGACTCAGAAATCTGGTATCCCTGTCTGAAACTATAGATTCTGGTAAACTAAGCAAGCGATAGATCTCTCTGAAGAACAATTGTGCCACATGGATTGCATCTGCCGTCTTCTTACAAGCAACAAAATGTACCATCTTCGAGAAACGGTCCACCACAACATATATAGAGTCATTTCCCCGCTTAGTTCTCGGCAAGCCCAACACGAAATCCATGCTTACATGTACCCACGGTTTTGTAGGAACAGGTAAAGGCATATACAATCCCGCATTTGTAGCTGTCCCTTTCGAAACTTGACAAACATGACATCTACGCACAAAATTTTCAACTTCCCGCCTCATCGATGGCCAATAGTAAGACTGAGAAATCAACTGTAATGTGCGATCCCGTCCAACATGTCCTTCTTCATGCAACTCCTTGATAATCTTCATTCTCAAGCTTCCATCTGGTACGGATAATCGATTCCCCTTGAATAAGAATCCGACTAACAACACAAACTCATCAGTACTCCCACCCTAGACTTTTTCAACAAACATCGTAAAGTAAAGATCTTCTTCAATCAACTCTGGCAATAGTTCAAACCCTGTCACTTCAACCTTCATTGTCGTCAACAAATGATTCCTCCTTCTCAAAGCATCAGCTACACGATTCGTCACCCTTGATTTGTGTTTGACAACAAAAGTAAACTGCTATAGATACGCGACCCATGAAGCGTGTCTAGCTGAAATTTTGTCCTGCCTTGCAAATGCTTCAAAGCTTCATGATCCGTATAAAGAACAAACTCCTTCTGAAACTGATAACGTCTCCAGTGCTTCACAGCTTGAACAATCGCGTAAAACTCCACATCATAAGTGTTATATCTCAACTTGGCTCCCGACAATTTCTCACTGAAATAAGCAACTGGTCTTCCATTCTGACTCAATACTCCACCAACCCCAACCTTCGAAGCATCAGTATGTAACTCAAACAACAATTTAAAATCCGGTAAAACTAGAATTGGCACCGACGTCAATAGTGTCTTGATCTTCTCAAAAGAAACCACCGCTTCCTTTGACCATGCAAACTTCTTTCCTTTCACGCAATCGGTTACATGTGCCATCACACTGCTAAAATGTGGGATGAATCTTCAATAAAAAGATACCAACCCATGAAAGCTCCTTACTTCAGTAATTGTCTTGGGTTGTGACCAACTCCTGACAGCTTCCACTTTACTTTCATCCACTTGAATGCCTTCCTTCGAAAGAACATATCCCAGAAACAAAACATTGCGCGTCATGAACACACACTTCTTCGTTGCAACACCAAATTTCTCCTGTCGTAGAACCAACAGTACTTCACGCAAATGCTGGACATGCTCTTCCATACTCCCACTATAGATCAAAATATCATCAAAGTAAACTACTACAAACTTCCCAATGAATGGTCTGAAAATCTGGTTCATTACTCTCATAAAAGTACTCGGAGCATTTGATAAGCCAAACGGCATAACCAGCCATTCGTATAAACCTTCCCTCATTTTAAAAGCAGTCTTCCACTCATCACCCGGTCTTATACGAATCTGGTGGTATCCACTCTTCAAGTCAATCTTCGAGAACACAACAGCCCACTTAACTGATCAATCAAATCATTGAACCTCGGCATAGGAAATCTGTATCTCACAGTGATCTTATTTAGAGCCCGACTGTCCGTACACATCCGCCAAGTCCCATCCTTCTTTGGTACCAATAAGGCTCGTACTGCACAAGGACTCAAGCTCTCCTGAACATGCCCTTGTTCTAACAACTCTTCCACCTGCCTTCTCAGTTCCTCATGCTCCTTAGGACTCATCCTGTAATGTGGCCTATGAGGTAACACAACTCCTGGAACAAGATCTATCTGGTGTTGAATGTCCCTCAACGGTGGTAGCTCCGTTGGAAACTCTTCAGGAAACACATCTCTGAATTCTTCCAATACCGGCTTTACTTCCTCTGGAACTACTCAGTAGCTTCATGTCCAATCAACAAGAATACCTCTGGACTCTCCTCTGCTTCTTCAATAAACTCCTTCAGAGTCAGTAAAGTTTTCAGTTCCTCAATCTCTTCTGACTTGCTCTCTCCTGGCTGCCTCTTTTTCGGAACTAAAATGATCTTAGTATTCTCAAAGATAAAACTGTAGCTATTGGTTCGACCATCATGCTGCACTGCTCGGTCATACTGCCATGGTCTTCCCAAAAGCAAGTGACAAACATCCATCTCCACAACATCACACCAGATCTCATCTTTATACTTCTTCCCAATAGAAAATGGAACATGAACTCGCCTGTCCACCTTCACCTCTCCTCCTTTTCTCACCCACGCTAACTTGTAAGGATTTGGATGCTTCTCCGTCTTCAACTTCAATTTTCTCACAGCTTTAGTAGAAATGATATTGTCACAACTTCCCGCATCAATCACAAACTTACAAACCTTTCCTAGTATAGTGCATGTCGACTGAAAGATATTACTCCTCAACCAACTAGCCTCATCCCCTTGTTTTGGTGTTAAACAAGATCTCCTCATCATAAGATTACATCCTTCATCTCCCGACGCGATATCCTGTTCTTCCTCTTCAACTGGACTAGAATAACATTCACCAACATCCTCACCTTCAACCTCAGCAATCATCTTCATTTCTTCGGCTTCGGACATTCATTACTTTTGTGACCCACTTCCTGGAAATTAAAGCATTTGATACCGTTGTTGACCTTTGCCTTCGCAACCTCATTCACAAATGGTTTACTGACAGTTTTCGAAACATTGGAACTCCAACTAGCACCTTTGTTCTTAGTATTGGAACTTGGAAACACACCACCTCCTCGTCTTCCCTACTTCTCCCAAGCCAACGCTTTCTGATGTGCTTCTGCAACAGATCTCGGATCAAACATATTCACCATCACCTGGATCTTGATTCTCAACCCCCCAATAAATTTAGCAGTCAATTGTTCCTCTGTCTCCATTATGTCATTCCTAGCAATCAGTTGATAAAATTCATCAGCATAATCATTAACAGTCCTCGTCCCTTGCCTCGGATTCTACAACCTCTGATACATGAGTGATTGATAATTGTAAGGCAAGAATGTAGCCTTCATTAACTTCTTCATTTTCTCCCATGACTCAATTTTTGACTTCCCCATTCTCTCCCGTGTAAGTTTCGTTTGTTGCCACCATGCCATAGCTCTCCCTCTCAACCTTATAGCAACTAACTTAACTCTTCGATGCTCAGGAACTTCTTTGAAGTCAAAAAACTCTTCAACATTAGACAACCAATCAAGAAATTCTTCCGCCACCATTCCACCCTTGAATTCTGGAATTTCCATCCTCATACCCGACTCCCATCGACGACCATCTTCAACATCCCGAAATGAATTTTGAACTTGGTCTCGATCTCGATAATGAACACTTCCATTATCACTATCTTCATCAAAATCAAATGTACGTCTATATCGATCTCGACCATCAACATCCCTTCGATCACGCATGTCTCTTCTACTATGTCTCTCTTCATCTCGATATGGATCATCTTCAAACTCATGTGGAGTTATTCTCTCTTAATGTCTATATTCATGGTGATCTCTTCTTGATGAAATTGATGTTTCTCTTCTTTCTCTAAAAGATTATGGAGACACCCTCCTCGCTTCCATAACCGATGGCGAAACTCGGTTTCCTCCATGGTTCGAGATTGGCGACCTTCTTCTTTGACCTTCATTCATGTCAATCATCAGTTTCTCTAACTTTCCAATGCCTTCATCAAATTTCTCATTGATAGGTTGTTCCATTTGCTCGGCTTCTTCTCTTCTATACAACGCTTCAACATTCTGATGGCGGTTAGCTCTCCTCGGAGGCATTGTTAAATCAAACAATCAAACACAACTTCAAAAACTTCAAATTGAACTTCAACTCTCGGCCTCCACTTAGCTCGCACGGCTCCTCTAGCTCGCAAAAACCAATCGCGACCTAACTCAAGCTCGGTCAAAATCCAAACCTCACTTTGGCGCTCAAAAATCCCAACAAGCAAAATCCAAACACTTCCCGAACTTTGATCCAAAATGATATGGATCGAAAACTCCTAACTTGTTGCAACTTCACAATGAACACGATGAATATCAAACTTCAAACTCCTTGGCTCCAAGACTCGGCTTAGCTATGATTGGATAAGTCTCGCTCTGATGCCAAAACTGACGCAGTGGATATTACGGATTGATGACGAAACGAAGATTTCGTGTCAAACTAATGTAGAACGATTAGATGAAGCGATATGAATCGATGGATTGAAAGATACCGAACACCCAAATCCGTTGATCTTTGAAAGATATCGAATTCTAGCTATCTTTGACACGTTGATCGCGCACGATACCGTGAAAGAAGATCTACAATTCTTCAAACGTTGATCAAACGCAGTTGATACCGTGAATTGTCTTCAACAATTGTTGATTCGAGCGCACTCGAATACCGAAAGTGGAGATAGGAGATCACACTCAACTACCAATTTCAAAAGAGGCACAAAGCACTCAAACAAATTTTCATTCAAAAATCAACCCCCTTTACAAATGACCCACCTTGCCTATTTATAGGCTACAACTCACACGACTCAGTTCCACCGACCTAACCTAGGTCGTTCACGACCTAACAAATGTACAAAGACGACATACCAGTACACGACCTATCATAGGTCGTTCACGACCTATCATAGGTCGTTCACGACCTAACAGATACAGACACAAGTGACTTAATCGAAATGCAAATTCCAACATACAACGACTTAAAAGAAATATACAATACACGACCTAAGAAACACATTACAACAAATGAGTTACGACCTAGGTAATAGACGGCTTATTTCTACACAGCAACAAGAATCTTCACGCGACCTACATTGGAGCGACTCAAAGAAGATCGTTCGTGACCTAACGACTTAAGGAGGCTCGCCACCTAAGGTAATGCGGTAAGTGTGGATGCGGCCTAGCTCGCTTAGGTCGTGATTCAGCACAGTTAGCTCGTCCTCATCACTAGGTCGTTCCATAGGGTTTGCTACGTCGTTGCGTGACCTAAGATTCTGTGGTTTAATGACTAACGCAATAAGTTTCTGTTGCACTCCATCAACCTTCTCATTAGGTCGCTCGTGACCTAAGACTTCGGTTTGGGCTGGATCATTAGTACATCTATCAATATCACTAAAATATGAAATAGATTTAGTATTAATGGACATAAATTTATGTAATCTGACTACGAATGTGTAAATATACAACTACTCTTTATGTACTCTACATTTACAGTTGTATACCGATATACCACGGGAGACTTGGATTTGTTAGGAGTCTTAAGATTTCAACCTAACCTCTTGCTCTTTTTAAGCACGCTTACCATAGGAATGTTCACTAAATTATTAAATGCCTTTTGCATATCATTGGTTGTGACATGTTTGTTGTTGCTGCACAGCTTGGAATGATCTAATTGAGTCATGTACTGGGTTGCTCTTTTTAAGACGTTTCGCGTCTCTACCAGACTGGTGCAATGTAGACTGTCAACCACATTGCTATCGGAATAAAAGAACCCATTTGTTTGTATTTCGATTTTTTCAAAAGTGAAAAATTCGATCATTGCACTCTAAATTTATTTGTAATTTTTTTTATTGCTTGAGTTACTAAATTTTATTGGAATAAGATTGACAAAGAAATATGTGTTCTCAGAGTTCTGTCTTTCTATCGATTAAGTAGACAGTAGAAAAGAGAGCAGCATTACTGAGTGATGGAAATATAAGATTAGTGCGGTAAAAAATTGGATCGTGAAGACGATAACTTGAATCGCGTTTTTACTATAGCAACGTTAGAATCATATAAAAAAATTCCGTTTAAAACCATGTCATTTTTCCAAACAATTGTTCTAAATTTTGTACTAAAATTAAAGTGCTACACTACATAAGCCCGGCCTAGCTCGGGTCAGGACTGTCAGTTAATCAGATTATGCACGATTGTATGATGATCCTCTCTTCAACCCAAATGGAATACATTGGCCTTTAGGCAAACATAGTGGCAAAGAAATTCATACATACAGTTATATATATAGACACACACACGTATACATATACATACATACATACATATATATATATACACACATATGTATGTATGCATGTATGCATGTATGCATGTATAATATTACCGAAGATGTGGGACAAAAGTGTTTCTCAATGCACTTATCAATAATCTTCAAAATTCACATCTTTTATTTAAAACATATTCCAAAAATTCCCATTTAATTTTTTAAACATATTTTCTCAAGCAATTAGAAAACATATACGACGGTGCATAGAGATATCGTACGATTAGAACCCTTGCATGGTGAATAAGATTTGAAGTGTACTAGAGTGAAATGTCTTAAATTATACCTCTAAGATCAAACCACATACAACTTTTCTAGCATGCATTCAACAGCCTATGCGTTAAAAGCCTTGCATGTCTATCCTAATATAGTTAACGCTCAAGGAATTTTGCCCAAAATTCTATAGGAATCAGCCAGATTTCCACATTCACATTGGTGAATCTATCAAGAGAACTTCTGTAGCTATGTACTCCACTCCACATGTAGTATGGATTTCATTAACACTCTCTGCTAACTCATCCTCTTAACGCTTAAAGGATAGATGCTTTTTTATAAAGAAAATAGCATGTTCAATTCATATCACATCATAACTAGTTATTACCCATTGAACCTTGCTCTTGAGACCTCGGTCTTTTGGCTGGGCTGAGTGACTCATAATTCTATGAGCAATAGTCTTATTCTTTTAGATGACATAAGGACTTTCTCTTTGGAAAATCCCTCCAACAAGGGATTAACAAAACTTTCATCAGTGCATACATGATCCACTCTAATACCTTCTTAAGAGATACTCTCTCATAGTATTGTGTTATTATGATGCATTTTCCATCTCTTACCGTTATAATAATGGTTTTCAATTTTTACAATAGCCGTGTTACTATCACAATAGATCAACACGGCTATTAGGGTATTTCCCAGAATGGGATATTAACTAGTAGATTTCTCAAGTGATCTGCTTCATTATTAGCAATAGTTTGTGCAGTCATCGAAAGCTCCATACTGGATTGAGCCAAAATAGTTTGTTTCTTATCTTTCCAGGAAATAGCTCCACCTGCTATACTAAAATTATAGCCACTTTTTGCTTTGAGTTAATCAAATAAATTGTTTCACTCAGCATTTTATATTCTTCAAGGATAGCTGCAAGCAAATAATAATGTAATTCAAGGTTCATAGTTCGTATAAGGTATCTCATGTTCCTTTTAATAGCTTGTCATTGCTCAATACTAGGTCTATTGGAAAACCTGCATATTAATCCCATGACATATGCTATGTTGCGTCTAATACAATCAGTAGCATATTGAAGACTACCAATGATGCTCCTATAGTCTGAATATCTTACACGTTCACCGGTTTTGCTAAATAGTTTTACATTATGATCATACGATGTACTAATAGGTTTAAAGGCAAAGTAATTTTATTTATACAACATCTTCTCAATGCAGTGAAATTGATTTGAAGTATCCCTTTTTGGACCTAGTAATCTTAATATCAAGGATTACACTTGCTTCTCTAAGATCTTTCATAACAAAGCAAGCACATAGTATTTATGCATTTAAAGCCCCGCTATAGCCTCACTATTGCCTTGCTAGAACTCTTAGCATACTTCGACCACTACGCTTATTCAATTTAGTGATATTAAATAGTGGATCCGTTTAAAACTCCATTTTTTTTCCACTATACCCGCTAAATTGGTGCTTTTAGCACCCTCTTTAGCAATTTAAATATAAAAATGCTAATTTGACCATCCTCTTAAAAACCAAATCAACAAATTTATAGTTTAGGTCTAATTTTAAGTCTTAAACACTCAACATGAAATGAAAGTCTATTATGTTCACTAAGTTTGAACTACATGGATTATGATATTCTTCGCTTTTGTTACATAAGAGAAAACAATGTTTTTTCTCTACACAAATGAAGTGGTAATGATGATAAATCAACTATGGATATTAGATTTTATCATGAATAATGAATTGTAAACCTTCGTTACTTTTTGATATACTCCCGCTATAACGTTTTGTATCTCCACCTTTATAAAACTATTAAGCACATTGCAGAGCATAGTACAAATTTAACAAAATTCACAACATGAATATTCAAACCAAATATAAGTAAATCATTCACATATAAAAATATGATAGTGCAGATGTTGTTCTCAGATGTATAATAAATATATTTGTGATGACCCATAAATTTTCACTTTGATAAATTATATTTAATTTTGAAATATTCAAATACAAGGTTTTATAACACCAACTATAAAGATTTTAATCATAAAATTATGATTAGAACTTGTTTTCAAATATAATTGTGAATATAGTTTCATAAATAACGCACGTGCCCCGTACACAAATTTTCATCGATAAATTGATTTTTAATGGAAAGGAGATTTTCTCGATATTTTAGTTCATGAGTTTGGATACATACACTAATACATCTATTTAAACCAGATTATGAGATAAAATTATTTATTTTTAGAAATAAAACATGTTTATGACGTCACTAGGAATGTCATTGCTTTTATATTTTCTCCAAAAATTCAAGTTTATGTAATCAAATAGTAGTTTTAATATGCTAATAATTCATTTTGATTAGTTATAAATTGATTAGTAAATCATTTATAATTGGTTTTAAAGTTATGTACTTGATTTAAAAATATAAGGAAAATTGATATCGCTTTATCGGTAAAATAGCACTTTTGTAAACATTTGTCTAATACCAATATATATATATATTTTTATAATCCAAGTGAGATCGTTTTAATTCATTTAAAATGATGAGAAATATATTCTCAAGTTTTTTTTACTAACATATATAGTTTAACAAAATAGTAGAAATATGACCGGCAATTGGAATCAGTATTCGTAATGGTTTAACATATAGAATTGGTACAACATTGTTTGTATCATTAGAATACATATCTTACATACACATGCATACATTAACACATACATATGCAATTAACACATGGAAAAGTAAAAATAAATTTACCATTTACATTAAAATTTACATAGTAAAACGTATAAATATCCAAGATATTTTCTACCTTAAAAAGCAAATATCGGCTCACTTACATATTGCATCACCATGCACATGGAAGATGACATCAGGAGGATGACATGGGGAAAGGTATGCGCCTTAACAGGAGAGGCAGAGTGTGGGCAAGGGGAAAAGAGTAATTACACATTTGGTTATTTATTTCCAAAGTGTCACGACCCAAAATTCAGCGTTCAAAAGTCGACGTCAAATATCTCACTTGTATTCGACTGCCGGAGATTCGAACGTCAAATTTCAGTTCAGATGGAGCTTATAACAACATCAGATGAATATAAAACAGTAGAAACAAAATGAATGTCACATATCAATACAGATACAACATGATACAATATCCAATGCAACATCGATCCAAGTATCAGAGTGATACAAATATGATACAACAATAATACGACAACAGAAATTTCAGCAAGTTTCCAACATACTTCAACTTCGACAAGGTCTTCACAACTCCAACACTTCAAAAGAATTCCTAACCCAAAGCTTCCAGAAGACTTCAAATCCAAGCTAGCTCCAAAACACGGATAACCTGCATCTAGGCTGCCCGTTTGAAAAATTATGGGCACCCAGAGTTTAGGAAAGAAAAAATAAACTCCAGGTCAGTCGTGGGACTGGTATGAGTAAAAAAACAGTTGCTTTTAAAGAAATAAATTTATAAAAGAATTTTGATATGCTTTTAAAAATGAAACTACCATAAGACCTCCCGCCACACACACAATGTAATCGCAGAATTGGAGGAGATTTCTTCTTATGGTAGTCAAATATGCTTGGTACGGAAAAATTTCTTTGATATTATTACTAGTACATAGTGTAGAAAACATTTCGAAAACATAATATTAATCTTAGCTGGCATGGACATTGCGAACTATGCCTACTATAGCTACCATTTAAACAGTGGGGCGCCACCATAAGTAAATGGCAGGTTATACAACTAAAACTGTACAGGGCTTGTATTGTTTTGTTTGGATTTCCAACAAATGGTCGGCCAAAGGAACTTCCTATAAAAAATGAAACGCCTCTGGAATGACGTCCCCAGATCCTAATCGGATGTGAACTACACAAGGCCGGGTTAGCTTTGTATCTAGGTAACAACTGAAATGAGTATGCCACTTTCCGGTCGTTACCAACCTTTATCCGAAGCGCTTCTCAACCGACAACCACAAAGTAATAAGTTTGCAGCAACCACAAAGTTAGTATCTGGGCTCCATACCATGATACCATTCATAATCCAGAAGAAATTGGACATACCCTCAGGGGAAGCTATCCCCAAATAACCTTGCTGCCACGATTCCTGTTTTGACCATAACCGGGTTGTGAGGTTCGACGAAGTCTTGTCCACAAAGCTATGGTTTTCACAAAGCCATGCTTCGACCAAAAAATGATCAGCAACACTCAGCATGTCACACTACCAAATTGGGAGTATATCACTAATAACCTTCAACTACATAACCTTTGAGCTCGTGCGTCTCAGAGAAGGGTGTTAAGCTAAGAGAATAAATTCTCCGCCACCAACAGATATGTATTTGAAAGAAATCAGCTTTATATCTCAGTTTGTAATGTCAGACATACAACCATACAAGTCTGTTCCGAGTTCGAACAGAACCGAAGGCACTTCCGAAGAAGTCCTTGCAATCCAGGCATCCACAATCCCGATCGGACTTCCCATCACTTTGGGAATCTCTATACCGTAGCTACTCGGTGCAGAGATAATCGATAGGTCATCCTATCGTTCTCGCAAATACCCGGGCTTCACCACCGGTCTTTAAATGCTATCCATAACGTCGAATCACATATTCGAAATGGGTTATACGACACAAAGGTCCTCTCCCGGCTAATTCGAATAGTGAGTGTCAATTTTAAAACATGTGGATGTCATTCATAAAGATTCACTCATTCGATGTGGGTTTCGGATAACCAACCGGAATCCGACTCCCTGTCGCATCGAAATTCAAATGTCGTTTTACGGGCCAATGTGTTTTCACAAATCACACAGCAGTAATACCAATATCACAGCTCAGCTAAAAGCATTCAATATTACATAGCAT
Source organism: Allium cepa (assembly GCA_030765085.1). Classification (NCBI taxonomy): domain Eukaryota; kingdom Viridiplantae; phylum Streptophyta; class Magnoliopsida; order Asparagales; family Amaryllidaceae; genus Allium; species Allium cepa. The sequence continues at coordinate 180,102,046 of CM060935.1, forward strand.
CACATCACATAACAGGAATATCAATCCAACACACAATATTCATGAACAATCAAAGCATCTTCAATTAAGGTGAATAAATCATGTGGTTTTAAATTTATTAATCACATAATTACTTTCATTTGTAAACATAAATCAATGATTAATTACAACAAATTACAGTTGATTAGATCTTAATCATTTTCATTAATTATTCACTTCTTAATTAATTTTCTTAAATAATTTCAAATTAATTTATCTTAATTATAAATTAATGTAAATCTTAATTATCAATTTATTTAAACTTTAATATTAATTAGTTAACTAAGGTTATTTCCTATGAAGTTATATTAACACATCATTAATCGCTTAAGTAAACCAAAAGATAATCGAATTGCTTTGATTATCTTTTCAAAACCATGTTCAATAAATTTATTTTACCTCTTTTTAAAGGTTAAGATTTAGTTTTAAACAACATTTTACTTTAATTTTCCTATGAATTACATTATTTATTTAATATAAATAACCTTATAAAAATATTATGTTAAAACTAAATAAACTAAAATTAATTTCTTCAAACATTCCACTTAAGACTTACATTAGCTTAAAATTTCAAATCAAATCATTGTTTGAACTTATTTTAAAAGTGTCTTAAAATTTGAATTTTTTTAAAGTAAAAACTGTTTATAAATTTGTCTCGAGACCTGCTTATGGTCACGCACGAGAAAAACTCGTGTTTGCTTTGGGTTTCTCAGGAATTCAACCCGAGTACTATATTTTCAAACCTGAATTTTTCAAGTATATTACCCGGCACGCCAATATTTTTACTTGAGTGGATACTCGAGCCAACACATGATAATCCCGAAGCCTCCTTCGATTCGATACCCTTCTTCGCCAAAGTCCAACACAGATGCACGCGATTGACACCGTGCACGTGTCCAAGCGATTGGATGGTCGCCAACCATCCCTAAGTCCTCCGGTACGTCAGCCAACATCACAGCGACCCTCTCCAACCATCAAAACACTCTCGCTTTCCTCGAATCAAAATCGAGCTACTCATCACCAAACCAAAACCAACTCAGTCGCTCAACTTCACCTCGCTTCACCATGACACACCACCAAAACGCACGTGCCTCTGGCCAAAAGCACTCCAACCGCTCACGAACCCATCGTCCTTGGTGCGATGGCTTGAATCGCGATGTCGACTATGGCATTTCCTCGCGACTTTGACCTTCAAAACACAGGGTTAAACCCTAATTACGCTTCGTCCCCAAAATTCTTGCAATAGATAATTTTTCAACATTTTTCCTAACATCATTAAGTTCCAAACTAGCTTCAAGCGAAATTACAACATCTAAAATTTATTTGATTACCAAAAATTGATTAAAACGTGTTTTTGGTTCAACTACAGACTTTTCATAGTATACTTAACTAACAATTTCCATTTTTGTTTTATAAATCCTATTTTCCAATGTAGTTTCAAGTTCCAAAATCGAATCAATAATTTTTAACATTCAAAATTTGCATATATTTAAGATATGCTCTGTAAACCAAAATTTACAGAGTCAATTTACCACATTCATACTTAAACAAAATGTTAGATCATAACCTATGCTTAAACAAACTTGTTTAGTTTGATACTTTAGGCCTAACAAAGGTTGAATGATAATACTTTGAAACTTGATAAAACATTTAGCCTGTAACCTCAACAGAGAAAATAGTATGTTACAGAACAAACACAGAAACAAAATCAAACCAAAGCATGTACAAACTATATTTTTACTGAATTTTTTAATGTTTTTAATTAACTTAAAGCTTTAAAATGTATGTTTACTCACCCAAATATAGTTGAAACAGAGAGCACTCTTTTGTTTACTCAGCCTGCTGTTTATCTTTTTTTTTTGATCTTGAGTGATATTTGAATTCTTGTCAGATAATGATGCTCTTTTTCTTCTTCTTCAGGTTTGAAAAGTTATGGTTTTGAATGAACTGAAGACAATCTAGGTGTAGATATAAAGTAGAGAGTTTGTACAGGGTGATTTATAGGCAAGTACTCTTTGCTCAGCATTTTATATATTTTTTTTTTCTTTGTTGACTAAACCCATGCCTTGCTTCAGCTGATTTGATCTTGATCATGCTGAGGAGTAAATTGCATTTATTACTCATGCCACCATCCTTGTTTACATATATGTATGCTGTTGATTTTTTTGCTGGTTTATATAGTTCCACTTGCAAATAATGTTTTCTTGTTTATAAAAAATTTCATACAAGTTTATATGTATTTCTTGGTCATTTTTATAACTATATGATTTTGTTACAACATACTTTCCAAAATTTATTTCTATTCAAAGTTTAAACTAACAACATTTTCATTTGTGCATGTTTTATTTTATTGATTAATACAAAATTTTGTTATATATTTCATTTATTTATCATTTATTTAAAAACTTAAAATATCAAATATTTATTTATATCCATATATTTTTCTTTTATTTAATACTAATAATATTTCATTTGGTCTTTAAAATTTCTCAAATTTATTCAAAAATTTGAATAAGTTACTAAATTAAATTTAAAAGTTTTTGGATGTTACAAATATCCCCCCTTAAGAAAATTTCATCCTCGAAATTTGAAAAAGAGAGAAAAACAAACAAAGAATATACGAACTTAGAAGAATAAGGAAATGGCTTACCAGTTTAAGCCGAGATATCAACTCTGTAGTTGGGATATGGTTTTTGCATATTATCTTCGGTTTCCCAAGTACAGTCCTTTGGATCGCCACTCCATTGAACTTTAACTAGTTTCACAACTTTGTTTCTCAATCGCTTCTCATCACGATCTACAATCTTTATCGGCTCTCTCTCTACTGCCAAGTTAGGAATGATCTCAAGATCCTGTTGAGCTACCTCCTCAATAATACTATCTGGGTCGTGTACAAATTTTCGGAGATTAGAAGTATGAAATACATTGCGCATGCCAGATAACCCGCTGGGTAGCTGCACTCGATATGCTAGAGAACTGATTCTCTCCAGAATAGGAAAAGGACCAATATAACGTGGTGCTAGCTTTTCTGTTTTCTCGAACCTCAATACACCCCGCATCGAAGACACTTTCAGAAATACAGAATCTCCAACTTGAAATTCTAAATCTCTTATTAGACGGTCATAATAGTTCTTCTTACAAATTTGAGCAGTTATTAACTTCTTTCGGATAAAATCAACCTTCTCTATAGCTTCTTTAATCATATCTGGTCCAAGGACGAGTCTATCACCTGATTCGATCCAGCATACGGGTGATCGACACGGACGACCATATAAAGCTTCGAAAGGAGCCATTTCAATACTGGCTTGGTAGCCATTGTTATAAGAAAATTCTATCAGATGTAAATTGTAACGACCTGTAAATTTCGACAATTTAAGTTGTTAATTTAATAGGATTTTTAAATTTAATTTTAGTAGAAACAATTAAGGGGGTAAATTAATATTGAAAAGAAGGCTAAAATAAAATATATGAATGCTAACTAAAGGCTTTATTTGTAATATGAATAGAATTTCAATAAATAAAATGGTAAGTATTGTACCTGTATATAAGGTGAATTGAATAAATCCCATTTATTGGAACCTTGTTTATTGATATACGAATGTATAATAAATGAGTATTACAAGAGATTGAAATTTAAATAGAATTCTAAATAATGAATAGTGGAAAGGATTATGCAGGTGTATAATTTAATGCGAGAAAGGAGAGTATTTAATTGATTTTGTAATCAAAACGTTGAACCGAAAATTGGAATAAATGTATTTAATGAGAGTTGTTGAAATAATTGTTGTAGAGAATAAATTACAAATGTTCTAAATTGTATAATGCTGACAACTATTTTTCGTTACCAATGCATTTAATTAATAGCGATTAAATGTAATTAATCATTGCCTTTTGTAAGTTAAGAAAATAACTGAAAATTTTGATGGTAAAATCAATAGAAAGGTTAACTATATGCATAAGCGGAAAGTTGAATAGAATTCTAATAAATGATAATAATGGAAAACGTATACAATCAATGTAGGTAATTAGTAATTACAATGTTGTTGAAATTAATAAACGTTTCTTTGTTGATAATTAAAAACATAACGGAAAGAGTAAATGTATTCATTAGAATATTAATTGCAATTGGATAGGGATTTTTTAAGTAACAATGTTAATGCAAGGAAAGTAATGCTAAATTAAGTCAATAATAATGAATAGTGATTAATTCAAAATTTGTAACATATATCGTAAATCAACTGCTAATTTGTTAATAGAATTAGAAATTGTAATAAGTGATAATAAAAAATGAATGTTACAATAATGGAAACGAAATAACGTTCGTTTAAATGTGAGTAATTATAGGGTCGTATTTATAAGCGTTACTTTAATAATTATGATTAGTTGCGAAATTAATACGAGAAGCATGTAAATTTATAACTAAGAAAGGAATACGTTATAAATTGATTATAACCTAAACTTAAGTATAAGTTAAAGGTTGAAATTGAATCTAATCCGTTAAATCGGGAATTTATTAAAATAAAATGGGATTCAATTTATAATAAGGGGTTATTTTAAGAAATTGAAATAAATTCTATAATGAATGAATTAAGTTACTTAAAATTTGAGATGGAAATTGGTTTAAAGAATTATAAATTTACAAGTAAATCAAGATGATAAAATTTATGAATTATAGAATTTGAATTTTAAATAGTGGGTTACTTTATCTAATTTATAATAAATTGTATTTATTGTAAATCAATGAAATCAAATATTTAACTATTACGTTAATTTAAAATTAAGTTGAAATTGGGAAATATTTAAGTAATAGCTATGAGCCAATGTAAATTTCATCCATTTGACTGTAATGGATTGAATAAAAAGAATGAATAGTGAATTCAATGGAATTATTGAAAGGTTAATTTATAATTGAAATATAACGAAATTTGAATTTACACTGAAATTCATGATCGAATCAACAATTTATTGACATCTAAATTGGTTTAAATCACTGAGATTGTTTAAGAAAACAAAACTGATAAGATTTGTAAATTTTGGAAGTGAAATTGAAAAATGATTTAATTAATGAACTTTTAATTTATTTAATTAATATAAAAATAGCCATTTTGGTCACGGACTCGGATTTCGACGAAACCAGTTTCATCAGGTCCGTAACAGTGAATTATTGTAGGGTTTCAAGTTTCGTAGCGATCGGACTTGTCGTTTGATCGTACAAATGCGAAACGCCTTAAAATCGATCTAATTGAAATCAATTTGAAAATATTTTTTCAGCATAACTTCTTCATACGATGGAATTTGGACGTGACACTTTTTCCATCGCATTCAGAATATTTTAAAACATCTATTTAGATATATGGGTTGACCCAATTTCGTTCCGGAGTCGAAACGGGCTTTTTGGGCCAATTGTCGTTGAGCACGTTTGTTTATCAGATCCATCTACTCTATTTCTAACCTACCTATATAAACCCAGTTATAAAGCCTAGCCTCCATCTATTCTCATTTGTTTGTGCATTCATTTTTCCTCAACTCCTCCTTTCCAATGGCAGCAAACACTAGATCCAATCACAATTTCATATCTAATCAAAAGCTAAAAATTCAAAGTCTTCAGAAAAATTCCGAAATAATATACGTTGATGCTCTCGACGAGCGTAATTCAATTGTGTAATTCGTTTTTTGATTCGGGTTGTGGTTTGATCAGAATTTGGGCGTTTAGTTTCGGCCGTTCATCGTGCCGGAATCAATGGAGTCTGATCGGGAAACCCCTTCTGGGTATCGTAGAGACCATCGAGGGAAGTCGATCGGTATGGTTCGTTTGTGATTTTGACGGTTGGATTTTGGAGTTAAAATTGATCTAGGGTTTTAAAACCTAGGTGGCGGCCGTACGCAGGGCGAGCTCTGGTGGTGATCGAGTGCCGAGCGCATGAGGGGGGTGGGGGGTGGCGCTTGGTGATTGGGTGACGCGACGACTGTCAGGAGGCGCGACGGCGCGTGATGGGTTTGCGAACAAGAGATACAGGTGGTTTGGAGGCATGGGTTCCTGTAGGCGTGATGCGTGTGAACGAAGCAGTGACGTGGATTGTTGAGGGAGTGAGTTATTTTATTTGTTTATTTTTATTTTGTTTTATTTAAAATTTCAGTCGCTCTAAATTAAATAACTCTCTCATACCTGACCCGTTTTACGTGCGGTTTTCTCCGCTAGGTTCCTATTAGGATTCCGGACATTTTGGCGTAGGTTTGGATGGATTTGAAGACTGTGAAATTTTTGGGTTTAAATCGGATTTAAACTCGATTTAAATTCAAAAGGTGAGTGTTTTAACCCACTCACAATTTCTAAAATTTCCTATGTTCGTTAAATTGATTTAGGATATGAGTAGAAATTTATTTACGACTGTTTCGCATGTTTTATTCATCATCTCAGTTAAATCCCATTTAATTTAATTTAACTGTTAATTAAATTTATTGTTGCACATAAATTGTCAATTAAAATTTATTTATTTTGTATATAAACTGCTAGTTAAACAGTTATTTATTTATTTATTTATGTTGAATATAAACTGTTCGTTGATACCTATTATATTTTATATGCTGTATTTGTTTAAATTGATGATGATTGAAATAAAATTGGTTGATGAATGATATTGGGTGAATAGATGTGGTGTTCTATATTATATAAACTGCAAGTTATTATGCATTCTCATTTCATTCGGGATTGCGGTTTGAAATGATATACAACCGCATTTTTTATTTTTAAATTGCGGATTGAAATGATAAATATCCGTATCACTTGACTATAAGATAGAAAATTATATACAGGCACCGCAGTATATATATATAAAATTATTTTTGAAATGATTTCTGTGGTTTGGATAGGATGCGATTTAATAAATATTAATTTTGATCTTATATAAAATCTTATTTTATATATACATATATAGTTAAAGTATTGAATTTAAGCTATGTATAAATTTGTTAAATAAATTAAATAAGTTGAATAATGGAGTTTGATTATTTTATATTATACGGTTATGTACATGTTAAGATATTGAAAATATATAGAGTTTTAAATGATTTAAATCAATTAAGATTGGGAGTTAAATTGAAATTTTATTTAGAATTGAGCTAAATTAAGGATTTGACTTCGTAAGTTGATGTAAAATTTATTAACTTGAAATTTTAAAAAGGCATGATATTTATAACTAAATTTTTATCAAGATGAGTTAAATGAATATTTCTGGCATAAATAAATTGAAAGAAAAATTATTTTAAATGCAAACTATTTTATTCTATATACCGTTTGAATATCCAAACCATCCAAGTTTTAGAAGTTATGGTTTTAAAGCTATGAATTTTCGAAGTATTATGGTTTGAAAGTTATAATTCAAATGTTTGGTTTCCAATTATTATAAATTTTAAAGCAACAAGATTTTGGAAAAGGAATATATTTGAAATAAAATGATATTATATTAATTTGGGTTTTATAAAAAAATATCAAATGAGTTTGTTTTGGAATGGAAAGGATATCGTATTTATACGGTTTTGAAATAGATTTTTATTCTGGTTTTAAAGGTAAATTTTTTTTAGTGACCGCTGTGTTATAATAACGTTTGGTTGTTAAAGAGACCGAGATCGGAAGTTTTTATACACTCTGCCGACCCCAAAAACCAATTTAACAACCGTGTCCGCAGTGGAGATTCCAGAATGAAGTAGGTTGGTGGCGGCGTTTTCCTGTAAGGTAAATACGTGGACCCAACTCCCGTGAGTTGGCATAAGGTGGCTAAAACAGGAGCGATCGACGGGTTAATAAGGTAGCACCTTTGATCGGACACTTCCCTTCGATACTATACTCTGACTTTGGATTTATTTGGTGGCCACCTTCACTTTTGATTTCTTTGATTTGGGGGAGTTTGTCCGAGGTGGGCGGTAGCTGTGCGCTACGCGTTACCACCGACCCGGAAGCGTAATTGGTATATATACCATGGCATTGCCTAGTTGTGACGTGTCACCTACCCTATCGCGCCTTGTACGAGTTTGGATTTCTCCCGTAGCCCATGTGGTATCCTCTGGTGGTTTCCCGATCAGGAGGGATTATGATATTCGATGGACTACTGGGACTATTACGTGTTAAGGGCTATATGGGTAACCCCTTAATGCTAAGAAAAAGTAAGTTTATTTTACAATTAGACACTATTATATTAGCGCAATATACTACATAGTAAATAGTTTAACGGATCCTTAAGAGATGTAAATTTCGAGCGTCTCTTGAGTTACTACACTCATATTTATTCCTATTAATTTAACTCACATAAGATCTTTTAGTTCTGAATCGAGTGTTTTTGTCTTTTCAAATTCGCTCGGGTCAGTCCGAGCGTTTCAGGATTTGAAAATTTAGCTCTGGAGGACGAAGATGAAGATTTGTATTATTATTATTTATACAATTGCACTACACTATTAAATTCCGCTGCATTGGTATTTATTGGTGTTAACTCCTCTATTCCACGGCTCAGCGACCTAAGGAAATAAGCGACTTGGAAGAATTAAAGACCCCCAACGACCTAGCGACCTAAAGGGCTTGCGACCTAGCGACCTAAGCTTATCAACGACCTAACAATCAACACAGGGCGACAACATGTCATAGCAAAGAGGCTTCGCGACTTAACGGGCTAAAGGTACAAGAGATCTGCGACCTAACGGCCTATGGACTAAAGCGACCTAACGACCTAGTAGATAAGCAACCTAGCAACCTAGAAGATCCAGCGACCTAGCGAGTTATCACGGAATGAAGTCGTTTGCTTATAGGCCGCTCCCAACCTTAGGTCGCCAACCATCCTCCCCCAGGTCGCTCACGACCTAAACAATACCGAAGTGACTCCTTATGCCGCTTCCTCCTTAGGTCGGTCATGACCTATGACTTGCTAGATTGTTCGAAGTGATCAAGTACACCATAGTTAAGCCGTAAACCGCTCCCACTAGATCGCTCACGACCTAAGACCTATCCAAGGTCGCTCGCGACCTACGACCTAATTCAGAAAACTCCCTATAAATACCCCGCCTACCCCAACTGGAAGGGGATCCTTTTGGCTCATTTCTGGAACGCCGACACTCTGCTGAATTCTCGACTCACTCGACACTTCAAACACGAAAGACATCTCAACGAACTTCAAGAGGAAATCTAACATATTCAACATGGATTCAAAAAGTTCTTCTACATCGGAGTTCTAGCTACTTGCACTATCAGTGTTGTAATAGAAGATTGTTGTAAAATTGTAATTGATTCAACAATAAAGAAGATTAAAGTGGACGTAGGCTTAACTTGAAGCCGAACCACTATATAACTATTGTCTTTTTACTTCTTTTTCTGTGACTTTTCTACTTACTTCTATTACCATGTTGTCGGGTGATGCTTTCACTTAATCTCTACTTACACCGGTGTGTTAGCGTTCGAATTTAAACGTTAACATTTTTGGTGCTTTCACTGAGAACCCAACTCAGGCTGCTTTCGTCATTGCTTCGCAAAAGTTTGTTGAAAAAACCTCTCTCAAAACCAGAAGTCTGTAAGAGATAATGGCTCCTGGAAGAAAGCCCGGATATGCCAGTCTCCGTGATGTACATGAGAATACTGCCACTTATCCTTCATCAAGTCAAGCAGCACCAAGTGCTGGAATTACACGAACGGAGTTAGATGCTGCGGTATCTGGGTTATACCAGCAGATGGAAACTCAGAATGCTTTAATGCTTGATAGGTCAAATGTTTTGCTCGAAGCTAGCGTCAACTGGTGAATAATGAAGAGAACCTTGCAAATGATGTACATAATCCTGAAGAGAGGAATATTCCTCAAAGAGCAACTAGCCCTGCCATAGAAACACCTCCCCAAGCTGGAGGATCGAGACCGCAGCCAACTCTCCGCAAACGTTTGTCCAGACAAACTTCCGAGAAAATCGCTGAAGTCTGTCCTGTAGAGCCTTTAAATGATGAGGAATACCTTTCGGGCATGGTGCGACAAATCATGAAAGAGAGCATGCAGAGGGATGAAGATGAAAAAGATTGGGGATTCGTTACGAGCAAAACTCCGTTCACTGAAAAGATTTTGAAAGCTGAATTTCCCAGGAAGTTTGTTCCTCCTACCATTTCGGCTTATAAGGGAACAAGCGACCCTAATCAATTCCTGTACAAGTATGATTGGCACATGACTTGTGCTAGGGCATCCGATGAGATCAAATGCCGGTACTTTCTGGTATATTTGGAAGGAGTGGCTATACTCTGGTTCACAAAGCTTCCAGTCCGATCCATAGACCAGTTTGCCGATTTGACTCGGAAGTTTAAAGAGCAATTCAAGTTGTATGCTTCAAAGGAAAAGGATATTATGTCACTGTCAAGCCTGGAACAGAATCCTGGGGAATCAATTAGATCTTTCTTCAACCGCTTCAACATAGCTTTGGCTGAAGTGGACAATGCAGAGCCATAGATGGTCTTGACATACTTGATGAGGGCACTCGATAAATCAAGCGAATTTGGAAAGTGGTTGAAGATGAAAGAACCGAATTTGCTTGAGATATTCTACAAAAAAGCCGATGAATTCATGCGCCTGGAAAGCCTTCAAGCACCGGCTAAAGTGGCATTGACAGAGGTCAAGAATAACACTGCTGCTCCTACCAAAAAAGAGTCCGGGAGTCAGAAAAGGGAGAATAATGGCGGGAAGAAACAGAAGGATGTGAAGAAACCTCGCTTCTTAAAACCTTCAGATTTCACTCCTTTAACCGACACCCCAAAGAATATCTTTTTTGCTACTAAAGATGCGGTGGAATATCCTAAACCACCTGAGATGAGAGTTGGGAAAAAGGCTCTTCAGAGTGGGAGATTTTGTCATTTTCATAATCAACCCGATCATGATACCAACGAATGTCGCCATCTGAAAAGCTTGATTGAAGAATTGCTGAGAGAGAACAAGTTGCGGCAATTTGTGAAGAGGAATAAGAATGACCCAACTTCATCTACTAAGGGTCAGCAACTTCCTACTCATCCGTTTGGCTTGGGTGAGAGGACTACTGCGCATGAATCAGAAAGGCCCGTTATTAATGTGATTACAGGAGGTCCTCACCCAACAGGCAGAAGCTGGGACGAGATGGAAAGATATGCCCGTGCCTTGAAATACGCACAAGCAGAAGAGAGTGTTTTTGTGCTAGAAGATACTGCACCATTGAAGCAGCAGAAAACTTTTAATGATGACATTATGTTCAGAGCCAGGGACTCTATGGGTATTGAAGCTCCAACCATCGATCCCTTGGTTATCTCTGCAGGCATTGGGCTGGCTATTGTAAGAAGAGTGCTTGTAGATTGCGGAGCTTCTTGCAATATTCTCTTCAAAACGACGTTCGATCAAATGAAAATTCCGATGGCTGATGTTCAAGCTTCATCTCAGAAGATCGTTTGGTTTACTGGGGAACCAAAGCAGCCAATTGGAACTGTTGACTTGTTCGTCGAGCTTGGAGAGGGGCAGAAAAAGGTTGTTTGAAAACAGACTTTTGTAATTGTTGATGAGTCTTCTGCCTACAACGCCTTCCTAGGCCAGCCAATTCTTATGGCTTTTAAGGCAATTCTCGCCCCCTGATGCCTCACTATGAAATTCCCCACAGATAATGGAGTTGGAGTCATTAAAGGGGATCAGAATACTGGGCGAGAATGTTATCTTATAGAGTTGCGTGAAGCAAGGAAGAGAGAGATGGGAAAAGATGCGGCAGCCCTAGTCCGCATCAAAGAACCAACCTTGTAGCAATTACAGGGTGGACCCTGCATTGGCGAGCATAGCGGGGCACGAAGAGAAATGGATCTTAGAAAAGCCATTACAGGGGAGAATAGAGTGGTGCCAGTGGAGGTAACGGTACAAGTGCCTGTTGACCCGAAAGATCCGAACAAAGTGGTGAATGTGGGTTCGCAACTTAATGTGATGGTTCAAAATTCCTTGATATAATTCTTGAAAGAAAATCTGGACGTATTCGCTAGGATTCATGCTGATATGTGTGGAATATCCCCAGAAATTGCAGTACGTACTATGAATATTAATCCAAAGTTTACACCGGTAAAGCAGAAAAGAAGAACCCAAGGTCCTGAAAGGTCGGCAGCGTTGAAAGAAGAGGTAGAACGGCTCATGGAGAATGGTTTCATCAGGGAGTCTACTAGTCCGAATTGGATTTCAAATGCAGTACTAGTTAAGAAAGCTAATGGGAAGTAGAGAGTATGCATCGACTTCTCAGATTTAAACAAAACGTGTCCCATAGACTGCTTCCCGTTACCCAAAATAGATCAGTTGGTGGATGGAATAGCGGGGCATGAATTATTATCTTTTATGGATGCTTACTCCGGATACAACCAGATCATGATGCATAAGCCGGATCAGGAGGACACGAGCTTCGTCACCGATGTTGGTCTCTACTGCTATAGGGTTATGCTATTCGGACTTAAGAATGCAGGGTCAACTTACCAAAGACTCGACAATGCTATGTTCAAGCCATAGATTGGAAAAAATATGGAAGTTTATGTTGACGATATACTGGTGAAATCAAAGAAGGCAGTAGACCATATGGATCACTTGGAAGAAATGTTTGCAGTTCTCCGAAAATATGGAATGAAACTTAATGCTTTGAAATGTTCGTTTGTGGTGGAGTCCGAAAAGTTCTTGGGTTTCATTGTGAGTGCTAGGGGCATTGAAGCTAATCCTACTCGGATTGCTGTCTAAAAAGAAGTGAAAGCTCCTAGAACGAAGAAGGAATGGAAAAGTCGCTGCCTTGAGTCGATTCATTTCCAAAGCCACTAATAAGTGCATTCCATTCTTTGATGCTCGGAAGAAAGGAAGCAAAATTTTTGACTGGACTCCTGAATGCCAGAAAGCTTTCGATGAGTTGATTCGTCATATGGAAACGCCTCCAATACTTTCTAAGCCTGACAATGGTGAAGATCTTTTCGTATATTTGGCAATCTCATCTCATGCTCTCAGTGCAGCGTTGGTACGGGAAGGCGCAAAAATTCAGCGCCCGGTCTATTATATCAGCAAAAGAACCACTGGGGCAGAGATGAATTATTCAAAATAGGAAAAGCTCGCCTATTGTCTACTGATTGCATCAGAAAAGTTGAGGCCGTATTTCCAAGTTCATCCTATCAAAGTCCCCACTGATCAACCTCCGAAACAAGTCCTGTTTCGTCCCGAGACTTTGGGTCGTCTTCTGAAGTGGAATATTGAACTCAGCCAATATGACATCACTTATCATCCCCGGAGAGCAATCAATGGACAAGCTTTAGCAGATTTCATTGCAGAATGTACAGATAAAGGTGACAGTGAGGAAGAGGTGACGGATAATACCCCAATTCGATGGAAATTATGTATTGATGGTGCAAGAAACGATTACTGTTCCGGAGCTGGGGTTGTGCTTGAAACCCCTGAAGGGCGGTCGTTGTGCTATGCATTGAGATTGGAATTCCCTTCGACAAACAATGAAGCAGAATATGAAGCTCTTATTGCCGGCTTGAAAATTTCTAAATAATTGAATGTCAAAGTGTTGTAGATCTTCAGTGATTCATAGCTTATTGTATGATTCATAGCTTATTGTATGTCAAGTCAAGAAAGTGTTTCAAACTAAAGGAGGAAATCTGCCTGCTTACTTTCTAGAACCTGAGAACTTTTCGAGGATTTCGATCATTATACGATAAGTCATATACCCCGAGAAGAAAACATGAAGGCAGATTCTTTCGCAAAGTACGCAAGCACTGGCGAAGCTCAATTACTGGGATTGGTGCCTGTAGAAGTTTTGTCAGCCCCAAGAATTGATGAGATGGAGATTGATTGGGTGATGACTGTTTCTCAAGAGCAAGAATCATGGATGACTTCGATAATGGAATATCTTCTCAACGGTTCTCTACCAGAAAATTCAAAAGAACGACAGAAGTTGCTAAGAAAAGCCTCCAGATATATAATTCAAGATGGCCGATTGTACAGACGGGGATTCTCAATGCCATTGCCCAATGTGTGAACAAGGAAGAAGCTAAGACAAGTCTATCTAAAGTACACGGAGGAGAGTGTGGAGATCATTCAGGTGGTCAAACTCTAGCAAAGAAAGTTCTCCGTTATGGGTATTTTTGGCAAGATATTAATTGTGATGCTGCAAGCTATGCCCGAAAATGTGACCGATGCCAGAGATTTGCAAAAATCCCAAGAGAACCTTCCACCGAGATAACACAGATGGCCAGTCCGTGGCCATTTGTTATTTGGGGAATAGATCTCATCGGGCCTTTTCCAACCGCCAAGTCCGGAATCAGATATGCTATTGTTGCTGTTGATTATTTTACTAAATGGGCTGAATCTGAAACATTAGCTACTATTACCTCTAAAAAGATGATAAGCTTTGTATCTAAGAATATCCTTGTAGGTATGGTGTGCCTCAAAAGATAATCACAGACAATGGGACCCAATTCGAAAGTGAAGAGTTCTAAGATTTTTGCAAGCGATTCAAGATCCAAAAAAGCTTCTCAGCAGTGGCTCATCCGAAGGCAAACGGGCAAGTGGAAGCAGTAAACAAATTTATCAAATCAACCATCAAAAAACAGCTGGAAAAAGCGAAAAGTGGTTGGGTCGATAAGCTACCACTAGCACTATGGGCATACAGAACTACCCACAAAACTACGACTGGGCACACTCCATTTTCATTGGCATATGGATCAGAAGCAATGATTCCGGTGGAAATAGAAGTTCCTTCACATAGAAGAATTCATTTCAGCCAAGCTGAAAATGAAGAGTTGCAACTTGAAGCACTTGAGTTCCTTGATGAAAAAAGGGAAGAGGCTCAGCTCAGAATTGCAGCCCATCAGGCACTTCAATTCCAAAGTTCGCCAATGCATCTTTGAGATTGGAGATCTAGTCTTTAAAAGGATCATGACAGCAACAGGAGTGTTTGCGCCAAATTGGGAAGGGCCGTATGTCATAGGCAAAAAACTTCTTGATTGCACTTTCAAACTGACAACTGTCGAAGGAGATCCGATTCCAAGGGCTTGGAACAACAATCACTTGCGCCCATATTTTACTTAAAAAGCTTTACTGAAATGCTGTAAAAGAATTATGAATGTATAATTCTTGTATTGAAAGCCATTGTAAAGCCAGTGCAAGTGAATAATAAGAACTATAAAGTGGATGTAGGCCCAGTTCTTGGCCGAACCACTATAAATCTTGTGTTTTCTACTATTATAAGCTGCTTGTTTTATTTCGATATATAAAGTACCTTAATTGTATTGCTAGAATGTCGATTTAATATTGCAGGCCATTAAAACAGAGCTTACCCATCACAAGACCAAGCGAACCCTAACATCACTCAACAAATGAATGTTCAGCCAGAAAAATTCCAGACTCAAATCCTATATAAGAAGTGCTTCAAGCAAACAGTTAGTGGTTCCGCCAGAGGTGGACCCTTCCTAACTAATTGTGATCGTTTGTGCAAACGAACATCCGATTAATTAGCCTGTGCCTGCCCCTACGAACTCATTTAACAATGAAGTACATTTCTTTGGATAAAATAAGCTACTTGCACAAGAAAAGAATGTGTGCTTGAAAATGATAACAGGGAACCGCTGATATGAGCAAATGGCGAAAAGACATAGGCAAGCAGGCAGGAAACAACAAAAGACCTCTTCGGAGGCACAAGCCCTCTTCGGAGGCACAACTCTTCGAAGGATAAAGACCTCTAATGGGACTTCACAGAAAATGAAAGTTCTCTTTCTCAACAAAAAAGATTGGTGGAATGACCGGTGGCACATGGCACTCGTTAACTAGCTGAGAACGTTTGTGCAAACAAACATCGAAGTACCTTGTGTCCGCCCCATGAATCCCTCCAACCATGAGAAAGAAACTTCCAGGCAAAAGCCCTACTCGGAGGCACACATTTCACCGTGATCTGAAATAAAACTTCACACAAGTTGAAAGGTGAAAAGGCCTCTTTGGAGACACGCATTCCACCGAGATCTGAAATAAAACTTCACAAGTGCTGGAATGTGAAAAGTCCTCTTCAGAGGCCCATTTCACCAGAGTTGAAATGCTAAAAGACCTCTTCCGAGGCACACATTTCACCGCGATCTGAAATAAAACTTCATACGAGTCGAAATGTGAAAAGCCCTCTTCGGAGGCCCGCTTCCCAGCGAACAGGGAAAAAATAAAAGCGTCTCCCCAGAGGCAGAAACAAAAAGCCCTCTTCGGAGGCCCGCTTCCCCGCGTATAGGGAAAAAACAAAAGCCCTCTCCCCAGAGGCACACACAAAAAAGCTCTCTTCCCAGAGGCACAATCAAACAAAAGCCCTCTTCGGAGGCACAAACAGGTCAAAGCCCTTTTTCGGAAGCCCATTTTACCACATAGGAAAGTTCACCTGTCAAAAATAAAAGTGACTTTCTCCGAAAGTGAAGTGTAAAAACTTCTCCAAAAAAAAAAGAAAGAGAAGACTTCTCCAATACGATGCACATTCTACTAAATCAGAAAAATATTTCCTTAAAGTGGAAAAATTATTCTCTAAAGTACAGATGCAAACCTCCTTCAAATAGAAAAGTTGTTCTCTAAAGAAAGAGTACACGTCCTCTCGAAACAGAAGGGTTGTTCTCCAAAGTTTTGCCAATGTGAAAGGGATTGCAATAAACCATGGTATGGGGGCAGTATAATATAGTTACAAAAATAAAAGCAATGCTCAAGCAACATACCATAGGTTTACTGCAACATCACACAGAGAAAATATAGAAACTTGTATGAAAAAGAAGAGTAAATGCATTCTCATATACAGACGGAAGTTTGTACAAGTAAAAGAAAATCATTTTATTCCATACTATGAAAATTTTATACATGTGCAGGTTTCAAAACAAAAGAAGGCGGGGACCGGTACCCGCACAATCTCCGGTCAACACAAGTCTTTATACACACAAGCAAAAAAGCAAAAAGCAAAAAGCATAAGAGAAGAAAATCACTTCTTCTTCCGGCCACCTTTTGAGCCCTCGCCTGGCCGGATCACTAATTTTTTAGGTCGGCTTGTGAGAGTAGGGGAAGAAAGAGGAAGGGGTACAATTGGACTTTCTTCTGCTTTTTCTTCGCCGGCAGAAGCTTCTCTCCTTTTCTTCGAGACTCCACGCTTCCCCTTCTTCCTTGAAGAAGACTCACTGCCCGGGGAGAAAAGTGCAGACAACTTTATGTCATCAGAAATAGGTTGCTCCGGGGTTCTTTCGCCTTCTTCAGGTTCTTCGACCTTCTGTTCTTGAGAAGCGACCGGGTCATCCAAGCCTTAAAGAGCTTCTATCTGCTCCTCTTGTGACCCCGGTTGAGAAACAGAAGGGGGAGTAATCTGAAGAGGCGGAGAGGAAACAGCTGGAAGAGTGGAAAGCTGAACAACACTTGGCGCTTTTGCTATAGGAGAACAGAAGTTAAAGTCAGCATCTCTCATAAAAAGAGGAGAAAGTGGCACGTTAAGATTTAAGTAATAATCAAAAAGCTCATCAAGCTTATGTGAAGTAAACAAGCAGTCCACTTGAGCAAGATCAGCATTGAGGTTACCTGGAGAAGTAGAATTTACTATGTCAACTTCAAAGTCCTGCGCCTCAGTGCTTTCTTGTGTCTCATCTCCGGTGCGGGCGGTTGCACTTTCAATAAAAGCTTGAGCAGGAGGTGGAGAATGGGAACTGGAGCCAATAATATCGATGTCGGCCGAAACCGAAGGTTGAACTGGGTCGGTTGAAGTTGCCTTCCCTAAATGTTCTCCTTCTTCCATTTCGGCTCTCTCTTTGGCGAGTTGCTCCTTTCCCCTGGCAAGAGCGGCACATGTATCATCATCTAGATTGTGTGCCATTAAATCTACTACAGCATATCCAGCTCCCCCAAGCATATCAAGTGCGGCTTCCCACACTTGGGCTAAAGTGATTTCATACTGCGGTCCCAAAAATTTAAGGCTACCGCTCCCTAGAACACCATGAATGTAAAACTCGAATAGAATGGAGCTGACTTCGGCTTTAGTTTCCATATGAGATTCCTCGGCTGCTGCTTTGCCGACAATAGCTTCATCACGCTCCTTTTCAGCTTTAGAAAGTCGAGCTTTTAGTAGTTCAATTTCCAAGTTCTGGGAGTTGGTTTTTTCTCCCAGCTAAGCAACGTCAGCTCGGTAGGTTTCCACAACTTGCTACTGTGCTTCAAATTTAGCTTCAGCATCTCTCTGTACAGCGTGAGCCTCTCTCATCTGTTTTTGAAGCACTTCTTCTCTTTGAGAGTAGGAAGAGGAAGAAGTGGCGAGCTCTTCTTTAAGTTTTTCAACTTCCGCTTCAAGCTTCTCATTATAAGCAGTAATACTCTTCATCTCGGCATCATGCTGGTCGAGTGTTTTCTGCCACTCGGATTTGTCATTTTCCATAGTCAGCATGGCTTCGAGATTTTCACGGTTTACTCTTTGAAGCTCGTCAACAAGTTTCTACCAACCAGACATTCTCTCGTTATCGGGCTTGATGGCATCAATATTTCGCAACATGGCTTGCTTATCGAATGGGACCAAGTCAAGGTCGAAATGCACTCCCTTTAAGCACCAGTGCAGAAAACGGCTTTGAAGAGTAGCCGGACCCTGTCCAACTTGATATGGGGGTCTACTGATAATTGTTTGAATATTGGCTCTTTGAAGGGCGGGAGAGCTGGAAGGAATTTCCAAAGAGACGGGAGCAGCGGGTTTTTCAGAAATTTCAGATGTCGGTTTCTCACCAAGTTTGGCCCGTTTGCTTGGATCTTCAACGACATGACTTTTTCCTTTATCATCACGGGATTTTCGTTTGTGGGAATCATCCTCTCTCTGAGAAGAAACATGTCGTTCGTCTCTTCTCCCGTAGCGTTCTTCGTAAGAACGCTTCTCACGAGCTTTCCTTGCAGCTCTTTCTTCGTCGGTTCCCCAGGAAGCAGGAAGATACCTCTTGGGGTCATAAGAGCCGCGTCTCCCATAACGTTGGAAATCATCGTAGTAAGAGCCACTTCGTCCCATTGGAGAATCTGAAAATAAAGAAAAGATAAATTCAGAAATCTTCAAAGCAAGGAAGTTGAATGCATAAAAGTGCTGAAAAATCCTAAGTGTGTGTAACGTGCAAACTACGCGCGTCAAGCTACGAATCACTCCTCGGTTGGGGGGTGATGACGGATTTTACAGCAAGTGCCAACTCTTGGGCTGACGGAGTTTGTTGCAAGTGTGACGCCCCACCTCTATGCTCACAATAACAAAGAGTATTAAAAGAAATACTGTCTGTTATTACGAAGAATAAGGCTGGATAGGAGCGGCCATCCGTAGTTAGGCCTTAGCCTAGTATTGGTTATCTCGATAAGAGTGGTACATATTTTTATTTTTCATCTCATATTTATTTACTCCCATCAACATACCCAATTCTAGTATAAAACGAACTACGATGGTTCATAATAGTTTAGGACAATATATATAATAATAACACAGATAAAGTAAATGCGGAACACAAATATAACAGAAAATCTCATATATATATAACTGATGTCAGTTGATATACATGTGATACAATACATATGATACAACTACACTGACGACTATGGAAGTTACATATACAAGTACATTATCGTGAATAATATACATGGATATACAGCATCCTATACAAATACACTGACTACTAAACATGACGACGATACTCCATAAGATATGAAGAGACTTCATAGCTCAAGCAGCAACTCAAAGTAAAATATCAACAACCTGTAAATACTCGGTCTGACCCGAGTATTAAATTCAAAAGAAAATAATACACGGGTCAGTCTAATTCAAACTCAGTTATTAGTGCACAGAAGCAATAATAATTAAATAATGAATAGACGATAGTCACAATAAATCTCGTCTATCTGATCCTTAAATAAAGAAATCGGATAACGATAAATATAACACGTAACAGTGTTAAACAACAAATCAGCAAATTCAACCAAATCAGAATGAAATTCAAAATATAGAATTGAATAAACGAAATATTTCAAACCATTGAAATATCAATTAAAATATTAAGACAAGTAGGGCTGCAGTACACGCACGCGTGTACTGCCTCGCCACTACAGCACATGAACTACGCAAAAGATTAATAAATCAAAACAAAATAGAGTATCACAAAACCATACCTTGTGGCAGCAGTTCACGCTTGCGTGCACTGCCTTACCACTATAGTGAGAATGTACCCAAAAACTCAATACCGTGTGGATGCAGTTCACGCTTGCGTGCACTGCCTCGCCAATACGTCGTGTGAAATCATCACAACAGTGAATACTGACAGCAATCGAAGCTGTAGAGGTCAAGTCAGTGACTCAACGCAGCTGCAAAAAAATGAATCAGAAATTACACCACAAAGGATAACAGTTCTAAGAACTGCATAGCATCACGCAACGGTGAAATGGATCTGCAATTGAATAGACAGTACACAACACAATAGGTCCAACCACCAAGTTCCAGTATGAAGTACTCAAGAAATGCACAAATATGCGACAAGACTTGCAGCTATGCCACAATGCAGACAGGTTACAACGGATAATCAAACTCAACAAAATCAGCCTACAAAGTTCCAGTGAAGTGAAATAGTGCAACTCAACATGGCCACATGTAGTGACTCGCAAGATACAACGGGTCAGCGTCGAGCATAAGTGTGCACATGACAAAGACGGAGCTCGAGGCCAAGCCTAAAGCAAACCAGACCAGGTAATACAAGGATGGCCAGTACAAGTATCAAGATCAGTGACAAGATACTACGGGAACCAAACTACAAGAAACAATACTGCAACATTGTAGAATGCATATACACAAGGGAATTATGCAGAGACTTCAATTTCAGGTCTAGTGCACAGTGAAGACAGACCAAAAGTGAGAACAAGACAACACAAATGTCAGATGCCTCAATTGGTACAAGTTGCAGACTACAACATCAAGTGATACAAGAGAATGCATACACAAGGCCAATGCATTCCACGACAACAATTTCCACAGTGAAAAAGAATCAAACTCAAAGTACAACCCAATACAAACAATACCAAAGATACAGTCGAACCAAGGTAATGCATCAGTGAATGGCAAATACAACATGCATAAGCCTGTCAACATCCTTAAAGCTAACACCAAGGATGAACTTAAAGGTATAAGACATGAACAGATCAGGGAAAAAGTGAATTCAACTCAAGTGGACATTACAACCAAATATGGAAATGACTCAAACCAGAGTACAATATGATACAACATGGTACACTACAAGTGCACTGACAACTACCAAATGGTCTCAACTCCAATGCAAGACTCAAACCTGGCTGAACACTGATACAACAACATAGTAACCATGGCACAAACGACCAGAGTCCAACATACATGAACCACAACAATATGTTAAACCAAACCATTTTAGTGAACAAATGATATCACAAAAGTACAACACCATAGGCAAACTGAAATTGGACCAATTGTCATATATCAGACATATGGACATATACAGAGATGTGATACAAAGTGCAACAAGAAATCAAAATAGCAGTTTTGAACAAGACAGTGCCGAAGCAAAAAGGAAAAAACCAGCAACATTGAAATGAATGGAGAAAGTGCAGCAATTTAATATATATATATATATATATATATATATATATATATATATATATATATATTTCCAAAACCAAATCTTTGAATTCAACAACTGCCGTTCGAATTTTTAATGACTAGTAAACAAAATCAGTGTCATGGTGATGGCCGAAACAAATATAGAGTCATAGACTCTCATACTCAAAACCATACGGCCGAAGTCAAAAGCAGATAAACCCGTGGTGGTCATGAGTTACCACAGTGCCAAAATAACCAGAAAACACAAAATAAATCATTGATATAGAAACACAGTTGAACAGCCGAAAATCAAGTTGAACAAAGTCACAAATTCAAAACCGATAACACAAAATCAAATCAACATCGAATTTGCAGAAACCCTATATTAAGATTAAATTAGATGTGAGTAAATTTAATTACTCACTTTCGTTTCCCATAGCAAAAACCAAAGATCGACAGCCAAGCAACGACAATCATCATTCGATCCATCAACCTAAAGTCGACGCCTTTGATTCCCCGAGCCTTAGTTTTTGAAGACGAAAACGAAAAATTGCAGCCGCCATTTTTATTCCTTATCGTGAGTTTAGGTTTAGGGTTGCCCAAAAATGAGAATGAGTAGAGGGAACGGGTCGAATAGAAAAGAAGAGGGAACCAGTTATTTTCTTTTTTTTTTGAAAATAATTATAACCCGAATCAAAACTCTAAATAGCACTTAACAAACCAATCTAATCGTCATTTGACAAAATAAATTTTCACAAAATTCTGGGTTGTTACAGCAAGACATATGTCGCTTCAACTACTGGAGAAACAACTTTAGTAGCAGCGGTATCATCTTTAAAAAGCTCCTGTGAAGTTATCATCAAGTCGCTCAACCCCTCGAAAATGTCGTCACCATTGTGCCCGGCGGGACCCTCGCCCTTAGCTCCTTCATCAACAGTCTTCCCGAACTGGTGAGGAGGTTCTTCTTCCTCAATGACCGGGGCAAGTGCAAGTTTGCTAGACGACCCCGCAACGTCAATAGAAGTATAGCACTTCACCAGTGAAGCCTCAACAGTATATTCTTTCGGTGTAGGTTCTCCGACGGAAACTGCGGCATCCGATGTCTCTACTGGAGAATTAGGAACTTCATGAGGCTGAGTAGAACGGGAAGGGTGCAGAAGTCCGTATTGGTGAAGAAATTCGTCTTTCAGCAAAAATTTAATACTTCATGAGGCATCCGATGTCTCTACTGGAGAATTAGGAACTTCATGAGGCTAAGTAGAACAAGAAGGGTGCAGAAGTCCGTATTGGTGAAGAAATTTGTCTTTCAGCAAAAAATTAATACTTCTTTCCTCAACCGCCACGGCACTTAATCTTTCAAAAGTCGGGTTGTGGCTGGGATCTCTGGAGGGAGGAGGAAGTGTTGTAAAAGAAAAGAACGAAATTAGCACCTAGCAACTCGGACTTTGAAAAGCTCAAATGGAAAAAGCGGGAATAAGCAATCGTACTTCCTACTCTCCAGATGGCGTAAAATCCTGGAGGGCGACAAACGAAGAAGAATTGATTTAAGAACCCGTGGGCGCTTTCCAGAAGATAGACAATCAATCTACAGTTTCTGGCACTTGTCACGAGTATGATAGAGGGATGATCTTTATTCTTTGCAAATGTGCACAAGTAACAGATTTCTTCAAAACTCGGAAGACGATCAAGTGTCCTCCTGAATAGCACGCAAAGTCCCATTAGGATGACATGTCCATTGGGATGCAATTGGAAAGGAGAGATAGTCAATCAAAGGAGGAGTTGCTGAAGAAAGTCATTAAAAGGAGGAAAGGCACCACATAGGCACATCTGACGGTTGACAGCGATAAAACCAAGAGGTGGCCTATCAGCCGTATCGTTTGGCCCAGGAAGCAAAGCATCTGCTTCAGCAATACCAAAATGAGTACGTAATTGGTTGAATGCCCGCTGACTCAGGGTAGTTGGAGTTCTTTCCAAAGGATTATCTAATGGAATGGCTATCGGAAAGACCCCTTCAGCTTGCCCTATTATCTCTTCTTAAGAAGACATTCTACACAAGGAACTGGATATTCAAATATGAAGGTGCACGTTTCCTAAATGTGTGAAGTGTTGTGCAAAACTAATAAAAACAACAAGCAAATATAACTGAAATTGAACTAATGTGAATTTGTCAATTCTAAAATTTCAGGGCTTGTTGTTTTAAGTCCAAATACAAGTGCAATGTTAATGCAAACAAATCAGTCTTAATTGCTTAATATGGCTTTGCTTTAATACTTCACTTGAATTTGTCGATTCACAACATTTCATATAATTTCTATAGGTTGATTATCTTTTATCGACTAATCTGTCATTCGATGTGGGCGATCAGTGGCAGTATATTCGTCCCATTTTATGCAAATGTTGTATTTAACAGGTTATTAGCGTTAAAGTTAATGAGACCTGTAAATAAGTGCAACAAGTTTAAAAATGTTATCTCGGCAGTTCAAGTTGGGAATTCAATTCAGCAATGTCATGTTCATTCAAGTTGAAAGGAGTTCAAGGCATTGCAAAATACTAAGTCCTAGGTCGTTCGAATGCATACGCGACCTACGACCTATGCCACAAGAAGTTAAGTCATCAATCTCGTAGGTCACTCTGCTTTAAAATTTCATGGAAAAGGTAGTGCAAATTTGGCTAAGTATTAGGTCGCTCGAGCACACATTCAACCTAGAGGTTAAGTCGTAGGAAGATAGGTCGCAAAGGACGATCCACAAACAGTTAGGTCGTGAAGGTTTTTAGGTCGGTTAAAGTCACTAGGTCGCTCTGAGACGACTCGGCAATATCAAGCTCCTCCCATCAAACTTTTATCACCTTCTCCCCACTCATCAACTGCCGCGTGTCCATCCCCTCCAATTCACCAAAACGTTGCAAACCCTTTAACCCGAAACCTCTTCGTCTCCACCACACCTCAAAAAACCCACTATCAACTCCCAATTCACTCAGAAACTTCATAAAACCCTAAGACAACGCATTTTTCCAAGAATAAAACACTTGCCAATAATCGGCAATGATCATAAAGCAAAACAGGGTGTAGTCTCCTAACACGGTATCAAGAATTGTAAGAAGTTGGTTATGGAGGAATGGTAAACGTGGCGACCGGACGATCAAGTTTACCTAAGTTTGCTGGTGAAGATGATGATCGGAGGCGTACGGGGAGGAGTTTCGCTTCAATTCTCGAGCTTGGATGCAATAGTGACGGCAAAGAAATAAGCAGTAAAGTGAGAAGGAGGAAACGAGTTAAGGGATTAAATGGGGGGAGAAGGGAAAGGCGAATAGACATGCGAGTGAGCTTATCTCTTAGGTCGCTCACGACCCAGCATAATTAAGTCGAAGCACACGACCTATGGCATAGGCGTATACTTCGAGGGGCAAATGTTTACTCCTCTATTCCATAGCTCAGCGACCTAAGGAAATAAGCGACTTGGAAGAATTAAAGACCCCCAACGACCTAGCAACCTAAAGGGATCGCGACCTAGCGACCTAAGCTTATCAACGACCTAACCATCAACACAGGGCAACAACATGTCACAACAAAGAGGCTTCGCGACTTAACGGGCTAAAGGTACAAGAGATCTGCGACCTAACAGCCTATGGACTAAAGCAACCTAACGACCTAGCAGATAAACGACCTAGCAACCTAGACGATCCAGCGACCTAGCGAGTTATCACGGAATGAAGCCGTTTGCTTATAGGCCGCTCCCAACCTTAGGTCGCCAACCATCCTCCTCCAGGTCGCTCACGACGTAAACAATACAATAGTAACTCCTTATGCCGCTTCCTCCCTAGGTCGATCACGACCTATGACTTGCTAGATTGTTAGAAGTGATCAAGTACACCATAGTTAAGTCGTAAATTGCTCCCACTAGGTCGCTCACGACCTACGACCTATCCAAGGTCGCTCGCGACCTACGACCTAATTCAGAAAACTCTCAATAAATACCCTGCCTACCCCAACTGGAAGGGGATCCTTTTGCCTCATTTCTGGAACGCCGACACTCTACTGAATTCTCGACTCACTCGACACTTCAAATATGAAAGACATCTCAACAAACTTCAAAAGGAAATCTAACATATTCAACATGGATTCAAAGAGTTCTTCTACATCGGAGTTCTAGCTACTTGTACTGTGACGATCCTGACTCGACCTTCGAAAAATCGGTATTAAAATCGGCACCGAATATGACACTCGTATTCTAATGCCGCAGATCCAAACGTCGAACCTGGTGCGCCGGAGCTTATAACACAATTAAGTAAACAACAAAGCGGAAGAAATAATGAATATCAATATACAACATCCTGATACAATAGATGATACAATAGATATTGATATACATCAGAGATATGATACAATAAAATAGCAGCGGAAGAAATAACTCGAATAGTCTTCAAGGCAGAACTCCAAACTGCAACTCTATCTCCAAGAACCAATCCAGAAATAGCTCGAACACCCAATAACGATGCACCAAGCTAAGCAAGGTCAGTCATGTCCAAAGACTGAACTGACTCCAGATAATCCACCAAACCTAACTATCTGAAAAACCCAACTCCAGACTGCTCGTGTAGAAAATAGTGAGCACCCAGAGTTTAGGAAAGGAACAATAAACTCCGGGTCAGTCATGGGACTGGTGTGAGTAACAAAAAAAGTTTTATCTTTAAAAACAAACAGAAAAAGAATTTTAAAGTAATTCACAATGCTTTTTTAGAAAATGAAACTACCATAAGACCTCCCACCACACACATAATGCAAACGCAGAATAGGAGGAGATTTCTTCTTATGATAGTCAAACATGCTTAATACGCAGAAAATTTCTTGGATATTATTATTATAAGTGCACAGTGCAGAAAAAATTTCGAAAGTAGAATATAAATCTTAGCCAACATACGACCATTATCGTATGCCTACTATAGCTACCATGTTCAATAGCAGGTTACCACCACCTTCCATGGCAGGTACTACAACTAAAATCGTACAAGGCGTGTATTGTTTCTTTGGATTTTCCAACAAATGGTCAGGCTAAGGAACTTCCTACTGCCACATGGGATCGCCTCTGGCGGGACGTCTCGAGAACCTACCCGGATCTCTGCCAACACAAGGTCGAGTTACCTCTGTAACTAGGTAACTACTACTCGAGCAAGTCATTCCCCGGTCCTTTGGGACCTTTATCCGAGGTACCTCTAAGCAGCAACCACACAGTAAATGAGATTGGAGCAACCACGTAGGTTAAATATCAGGGCTCCATACCTAATATCACCCTTTACCAGAAGGGAATGACACACCCTAAAGGGCGCGACCCTCATAACCTTGCCGCATCTTTCCTGTTTTGACCATTTCCGGGGTGTGAGGTCCTGATGCAGTCTCGTCCACAAAGCTATGCTTTATACAAAAGCCATGCTCTGATCACAAATGATCAACAAATGATCATCAACACACATCAGCACTCAGCATGCCACACTACCAAATTGGGAGTATATCGCTGATAACCTTCAACTACATAACCTCTGAGCTCGTACGTCTCAGAGAAGGGTGTTAAGCTAAGAGAATAAATTCTCCGCCACCAACAGATTGTATTTGAAAGAAATTTGTTTTATATCTCAAAGTGTAGTGTCGGACGTACAACCATACAAGTCTGTTCCGGGTTCGAACAGAACGGAAGGCACTTCCGAAGAAGCCATTGCAATCCGGGCATTCACAATCCCGATCGGACTTCCCATCACTTAGGAAATCTCTATACCGGCGCGACTCAGTGCAGAGAAAATCGATAGGTCATCCTATCGCTTTCACAAATACCCGGTCTTCACCACCGGTCTTCAATGCTATCCATAACGACAAATCACATATTCGGAATGGGTTATATGACACAAAGGTCCTCTCCCGGCTAAACCGAATAGTGAGCGCAACATTTAAAAACATATGGATATGGGATTTCAATTAAGTCACAACTTAATGATTCAAAACTTTTCTTTAAATGGTTTAACGAATTACCATTTCAAATCTTTTTTAAATAAAAAGATTCAATTCACAAAGTTCACCCAAATTTCACAAAGATTCATTTACACAGCTTTCAAAACGATTTCTTTTCAAAATTGGACTAACTCATCCAATCTTTAAATCAAAGCTTTCAAAACCATTTACAATTTAAATCCTTTATAATATAAAGGATTCACCATTTAAAATTCTCTTCGATTTGAAACAAGGTTCAACCATCTTTACAAAGATAAATTTTATAGTCTTCCAACTATTTACATGTCCATTTCAAAATTGAAATCGTTTTAACACAAATCAGGAATTCATTCCTTATATGAAAGCTTAATTATTTGGAAACCAATAGTTTTCGTTTTAGGAAAAACTGATTACAATTTAAGGCCATTCAAGTAAAGATTTTAATTTTAATTTACATTTCCAAAACCACACTATTTAAATGGTTAAAATTCTATATAAACATCTTTATAACTTGTATGGTGTTTTAAACCAAAATTCCAAGTCATTGAATTCAAATCATTTAAAATTTCAAGTTATATTAAGTTATTAAAAAAAACTAACTTTTATTTTGAAATTCATTTGAAAAGTTCTCAATTCAAAATTCAAAACTATTTTGGATTCAAGAATTCAATTTCTAAATTTGATACAAATCTGTGACTTAATCGATTTCCTCGTGAAATCCACATTTGTGTGTGTATGGTGTGGTCCAGGGGTTTAATACAATAGTGCAACATCATTCAATCATCACTGATTAAACACAGAAATATAGTTGATAAGCGGTATAAACTATAACGCTTATCTTTTATTCACAGAACACAGATATATATATCACAGATAATAATTACATTTATCCCAGATAAATAATTACATCTCACATCATAACACAAATTAGGATATATCACAAAGCATCAATATCAGGGATATCAGACAAATTAATTATTCAGTCAAGTTCAACCATTCACAAGTAAAATTCATTAGTTGACTGATAAATTTGAATCAACGGTGTTAATTATAAATCTGGGTTAAGTATCATAAGTTAATTACAAATTATTAAGAATAAAATCCCCTTTTATCATTTATTATTTCACTTTTAATTATGGCCTAATATATCTTAATTAATGAATCAATTTAACCTTTAATTATTTGATTTATCTTAATTAATCACAATTATTAATTACTTCTCTAATTAATAAATTAAACTAACCCCTTAACAAATAATTATACCCAAATTGCTGATTAGCATTTATTAACTACATTCGGTAATTATCAATTAATTACTTTTCTAAGTAATTATAATTTCTAAAATTTTCAGGTGGTTATTCTAAATTAGTGAACTGAAGTGATAAACCTGAACTAGTCCAATTAACTCACTTAATTAAATTTAATAATTAATTCTTTAATTACTGTCATTAAGTAATTACACTTCATAATTCCACAAATAATTATTATTAAATAAATCAATCTAATTTATTGTTTTCAAATTCCCTTTTTCAATTCTATTTTATTTTCAAGACTGAAATGAATTCTTATTTATTTTTAAATAAGTTTAAAATAGAATTTTCTAACATTTTAAAATTTACATGTAAAAAAACAATTTATTTTAAAGGAGATTCTTCAAGAGTTAAAAATAAATCTTCCTTTCCGCTTTTAACTTTAGTAATTTGTTTTATTTATTTATTTTAAACATTTAAGTTATAAATTAAAATTTATTTTAAAATTAAAAATCTGATTTAAAAATTTATTTCAGGTTTAAACCTTTAAATCTTCAACTTGTTTTAAATTTCCATTTACAATTCAATTCTATTTTTGAATTCAAACTTCTTTAATACACTTGATTGCGTAGAAATTATTAAACCAAATTGAATTTAAAACATAATTTTATTTACAAACTAAATTTCAATTCAAACTTGAATTTTATTTACATTTTGATTTAAACCTCAGTTTTAAAACCTTGTTTTAAAATTTAAATTTTTGTTTTGAATTTCTCGAAGATAGGTTCAGGTAAAGCCTGGAACCAAACCTTTGACTCGAGACCCCTCTTCCTTGCTTCGAGTTCCACACCGAAAAACTTCGGGTATACCACTTGAACTTCTCGAGTTACTCGCGTGAATCTCCTCTGTGCTTCCCAGGCATACAAATACTCAGGCAACACAACATCGTACACGTGCACAGTAGCTCTGACCGACGCCGGTCATCGTCACGACTTCTAGCACATCGACATCAACTCCAGAACGTATTCCGATCATTCGATTCACTTCATCCTCTCGAGATTTAAATTCGAGTTCGAGCTTGAAAACCTGGAACACGCGAACCCAACATTCCCCGAACCTGTCAACGTGACGTTCCCATCGCCTCGGCCACCAGACCGCCAGCGCCTCCGGCCGTAGCCTTGTCTACCTCCCCTCTATCAAACCCCAGCAGCACTTGACACTCGATCGAACGGTGACGTCGTACGAACGAAAAAAAAATCCAAGCACCTCAAAACTAGGTCTACAGAAAAGAAAACATCGCCGCCGACGCCACCTTCACTTCCATCACCTCCAACTATTTTTCCTAGGACCCCCGTAGGCTTCTCCATCCCCGTGCAAATCCCCGAGCAACACAAATCGAGGGATCACCGTGGTTTGATCGAAGTTTAATTTTCAAGCAAATTCAAACAGCTCTTAAACCCCTTGCTTAAAAATCACCAAATTTACTTTAAAAATCATGACTTCAAGCAAGGATTCAAGCTATATATTTGAATCAAGATTTTATTAAATTCCAAAATTTCAAAATTTTGAGTATCCTTTGTAAAAATTTAAATTTTTCTTCCTGCATACGTTTTTACTTCGTGGGATTATTTTTAGAACAAAGTTCTTACTTAAATACACCTTTTTGCTTTAAACATCAAAGCTTGAAAATGAGTTGAAATGGAGAGATCGAATTGTTTTCAATTGGGCTTCATCCTAACTATAAACTGAGAAGAACATCTCAGTTCTGTCCAATTCGACTACATACACCCAGTGCTTAAACTAAGAAGATATCCCAACATCCATATTTAACATGAATCATATAGTGATTAAAATTAATCCAAGTTGTTTACTCACATGATTTTCCAGAAAGAACAAAGAAGAACAGAACTTGTTTTTGAACCAGGCCTTTGAGAAAATGCTTGCTGAAGATCTTCTTCTTGCTTCTTTGATAAATCTGGTTTGTTTTGATTTGTCTGATGCTTTCAACTAAAGTTTGTCTAAGTTTAAAATGACATTCACTTCAGTTTTGCTTAGTTTTGTTTGAATGGAACAAAATGAGATGAAGTTGATATATGAAATAAGTTTACAGGTTGGTATATAGAAGCATACAGGTGAAAAAAAATTTTTGTACAAATGATATAATGTTGTTTTGTACAATCAAGATCAAAGATATTTTGTTTGGTGGCTGAGGTGATTTCTTTTATTTCGGCTAAGATGTTTGCATTTATTATTATTCATCTTCTTAAGCAAGCTTCTTTATACATGTTTACTTGTTTTACTTTAAAATGGTGGCTGAAATGTTTGCATTTATTGTTGTTGTCTTGCATTATCTTCTTTGTCTTGTCTTCTTCTTATTGCTTTGTCTTATAATCTTAAAGATACTTATACTGTTTTCATATTTTATCTTTGTTTATTTGTACCAGGATATTTTGTGTATTGTGAATAGTTTGCTTTCTTTTATATTGTTCAAATGTGTATACAGCAAACTACTTGTTATTTTCTTCTATGTTTATATTTTGGTGGCTGAGAGATATACTTTGTGTGCTAAAGATATGATATTGTTTGTAGATGTTTTTCTCTTGCATACTTTTGTTTCTATCATACTTCATTTGTATAACTTCTTTTGCAAGCTTCATGGATATTTTTGTTTTACTTAGCAAGTTAATTCATACTGAACTATACATGTTTGTTCTATTGCTTTGCAGTGAAGTGTTAGAGTCAGTATATTGTATTGACTTTATATCTTATGAACTATACCATTTATTTATATGCTGTTTGAATTCGTCTAATTTCTTTCTTTTGTCTTGTTACTTTATAGTATAAAGGAAGTTCAAAAACTAACATATCGTTTGAATTTATTTTATAGTTCACATAACTAAAATTTTAAGATATTTATTTTCCTATTTATATTATAAATTCAAATTATCTTTAAACCATTTACTTAAAACTCAATTTAAATGATTTAATAGATATTTAGCTGGAATTTGGGGGAAACTCAAACCAATTTATCAATTAATTTCACAATTTTATTTAAAATTTAATTTAATTATCAATTTAAAATAAACTAAAATTCGGGATCGTTATAGACTTCCCCCCTTAAAGAAATTTCGTCCCCGAAATTTACAGGCACGAAAATAACAAAGATTGATACACCGGGATAGAGAAACAATTTTCCAGATCAACTGGATATCTATTCTGCATTTGGCTTACCAAATCAGAATATCGACAATATGAGAATGAACTCAATCAATACTACATAGGATACTTGGGTCACCAAATCTACGAAATATGCAAAACACTGGTTAGTTCGAAGGAATAACTAACCGTCCGTAAAATAATTCCGGACTCAAATTGTATTCACATATCTGTCTACTTTTGGGTATAATTTCAAAAAATTTAGTTTAGAAACCAAAGTATATCTGTCAACCATAGCAACCAAAGCAAACAAAGCAACCAATACATCCAAACAAACAATTTTTGGCCTATTTGGAGTTTATGTCCCATACACATATATCAAATCTTCTTCCTGTATTTGCCAGGAACCATCGAAGAATTTACAAGAGATGCTGGACAAAAGAGATAGATTTAACCTTCTATAAGTGTTTCAAATACTAGGAATGGATTCAAGTCGGAACATCTCAAGCTATATATATAATTTGTCTCTCTTCGGACTTCGATCAACCCAAGAGCTTACAACAGAATTTTAAATTTGGTTTTAAACGATATCGCTTTACCGATTCAATTCAATTTATCTTCATATTTAATTAATCGATTTAACTCAATTTAAAATTTTCAATTCCAAATTTTCAATTCATATTCATTAAAGTCTAAATCAAAAACTAAAAAGAATCTGATGAAATACGAAGTAAGAAATTTCCTACAACGATTCGTAGAGCCATCATCACGCCGGAACTTCTTCTTGCAACTGCCATGAAGAAATCAAAAGAATTTGGGATTGAATCAAAGGGAATTGATAGAGAAAATTATTTCCACTGTTGCAGGGTATTGACCATTTATAGTCATATGTCCCTGTTCCCTATCTCATCCTCTTCTTGCACTCATACTTACTACCAGTGGATAGTAAGGGAATTTACTAAGGCATTCAAATGGATATCTTAAGGATTACTCATTCTAGGGTATACTTCACCCTATCTCTAATGAGCTACTTAATGTGTTATACTCCTGAGCTAAAGTTTTAACCCTCAGCTTTGATACCAAATGTGACGATCCTGACTCGACCTTCGAAAAATCGGCATTAAAATCGGCACCGAATACGACACTCATATTCTAATGCCGCAGATGCAAACGTCGAACCTGGTGCGCCAGAGCTTATAACACAAATAAGTAAACAACACAGCGGAAGAAATAATGAATATCAATATACAACATCCTGATACAACAGATGATACAATAGATATTGATATACATCAGAGATATGATACAATAAAATAGCAGCGGGACAAATAACTCGAATAGTCTTCAAGGCAGAACTCCAAACTGCAACTCTATCTCCAAGAACCAATCCAGAAATAGCTCGAACACCCAATAACGATGGACCAAGCTAAGCAAGGTCAGTCATGTCCAAAGACTGAACTGACTCCAGATAATCCACCAAACCTAACTATCTGAAAAACCCAACTCTAGAATGCTCGTGTAGAAAATAGTGAGCACCCAGAGTTTAGGAAAGGAACAATAAACTCCGGGTCAGTCGTGGGACTGGTGTGAGTAACAAAAACAGTTTTATCTTTAAAAACAAACAGCAAAAGAATTTTAAAGTAATTCGCAATGCTTTTTTAGAAAATGAAACTACCATAAGACCTCCCGCCACACACACAATGCAAACGCAGAATTGGAGGAGATTTCTTCTTATGATAGTCAAACATGCTTAATACGGAGAAAATTTCTTGGATATTATTATTATAAGTGCACAGTGCAGAAAACATTTCGAAAGTAGAATATAAATCTTAGCCAACATACGGCCATTATCGTATGCCTACTAAAGCTACCATGTTCAATAGCAGGTTACCACCACCTTCCATGGCAGGTAATACAACTAAAACCGTACAAAGCGCGTATTGTTTCTTTGGATTTTCCAACAAATGGTCAGGCTAAGGAACTTCCTACTGCCACATGGGATCGCCTCTGGCGGGACGTCCCGAGAACCTACCCGGATCTCTGCCAACACAAGGCCGGGTTACCTCTGTAACTAGGTAACTACTACTCGAGCAAGTCATTCCCCGATCCTTTGGGACCTTTATCCGAGGTACCTCTAAGCAACAACCACATAGTAAATGAGATTGGAGCAACCACGTAGGTTAAATATCAGGGCTCCATACCTAATATCACCCTTTACCAGAAGGGAATGACACACCCTAAAGGGCACAACCCTCACAACCTTGCCGCATCTTTCCTATTTTGACCATTTCCGAGGTGTGAGGTCCTGATGCAGTCTCGTCCACAAAGCTATGCTTTATACAAAAGCCATGCTCTGATCACAAATGATCAACAAATGATCATCAACACACAGCAGCACTCAGCATGCCACACTACCAAATTGGGAGTATATCGCTGATAACCTTCAACTACATAACCTCTGAGCTCGTACGTCTCAGAGAAGGGTGTTAAGCTAAGAGAATAAATTCTCCGCCACCAACAGATATGTATTTGAAAGAAATCTGCATTATCTCAAAGTGTAGTGTTGGACATACAACCATACAAGTCTGTTCCGGGTTCGAACAGAACGGAAGGCACTTCTGAAGAAGCCCTTGCAATCCGGGTATTCACAATCCCGATCGGACTTCCCATCACTTAGGAAATCTCCATACCGGCGCGACTCAGTGCAGAGACAATTGATAGGTCATCCTATCGCTTTCACAAATACCCGGTCTTCACCACCGGTCTTCAATGCTATCCATAACGACGAATCACATATTCGGAATGGGTTATATGACACAAAGGTCCTCTCCCGGCTAAACCGAATAGTGAGCGCAACATTTAAAAACATATGGATATGGGATTTCAATTAAGTCACAACTTAATGATTCAAAACTTTTCTTTAAATGGTTTAACGAATTACCATTCCAAATCTTTTTTAAATAAAAAGATTCAATTCACAAAGTTCACCCAAATTTCACAAAGATTCATTTACACAGCTTTCAAAACGATTTCTTTTCAAAATTGGACTAACTCATCCAATCTTTAAATCAAAGCTTTCAAAACCATTTACAATTTAAATCCTTTATAATATAAAGGATTCACCATTTAAAATTCTCTTCGATTTCAAACAAGGTTCAACCATCTTTACAAAGATAAATTTTATAGTCTTCCAACTATTTACATGTCCATTTAAAAATTGAAATCGTTTTAACACAAATCAGGAATTCATTCCTTATATGAAAGCTTAATTATTTGGAAACCAATAGTTTTCGTTTTAGGAAAAACTGATTACAATTTAAGGCCATTCAATTAAAGAACTTTAATTTAAATTTACATTTCCAAAACCACACTATTTAAATGGTTAAAATTCCATATAAACATCTTTATAACTTGTATAGTGTTTTAGACCAAAATTCCAAGTCATTGAATTCAAATCATTTAAAATTTCAAGTTATTAAGTTATTAAAAAAAACTAACTTTTATTTAGAAATTCATTTGAAAAGTTCTCAATTCAAAATTCAAAACTATTTTGGATTCAAGAATTCAATTTCTAAATTTGATACAAATCTGTGACTTAATCGATTTCCTTGTGAAATCCACATTTGTGTGTGTATGGTGTGGTCCAAGGGTTTAACACAGTAGTGCAACATCATTCAATCATCACAGATTAAACATAGAAACATAGTTGATAAGCCGTATTGTGACGCCCCACCTCTATACCCACGCTAGACAAGAACACTACGGAGTAATGCTCTTGACTAGCACGGAGAATAAGGCTGTTGAGGAGCGACCATCCATGTAATTGCTTTGCGCGAGCACCGATATGTCAGATAGTATAACATGCATTTTATTTCAAGAGGAAATCCGACATACCGATACAAACACAAAGCTACTACACAGTGGCTATAATAATCTTCGGAAACAAATACAGAAATAAACATAACATTAAATCAGTCACAGATAATTCATATCACAAAGGCGGAAATAGATATGAATATTACACATGAAAGTGTACATCAGAGTAGTGGTCAAACAAGATCCACAATATCAAAAAGAATAGATACAAGTGCTAGACAAAAGAATAAGTATACATCATAGAGTCTGTATCTCAAATGTATACAACAAAAACTACTAAACTTAAGTGGTTATCCAAAAGATCAGATGAAAGTCCGATAAGGAGTCAAGCAGAAGCACCTGTAATATCTCAGTCTGACCCGAGTATTATTTAGGAAGAAAATAATAAACGGATCAGTCTAGCTATAAATATCATGTGAAGTGATATATAATAAGAGATATGACATAAACATATAATAATCACAATGCCAAGCTGTGATAAATAAGTAATTGAAAATCAACAAGAGATTAATCAATATCACAATAATCTACTCAAGATAAAAAGGAATGTCATACTCCTAATTTCATTCACCAAACCACAATAAATGACATATATATCAATGCCCATCGTAAAAGTTGGTGAAACATAAATTCCAGAAATCAACACACGAAATCTAGAAATCACAATAAAATGGAACAACGACGTCGTACAGCGGGACATCCGATGAACCAAATCACAATCAAAGGGAACAACGACGTCGTACAGCGGGACATCCGATGATCCAAATCACAATAAAAAGGATGGCCAATCCCCAAAAAAACTGGACATCGACGCACCTAGGAAGACACGCCCCATGTACAGTCGAACATCGACGCACCTAGAAAGATACGCCCCATGCTCTAGCATCGACGCACCTAGAAAGATACGCCCCATGCACAAATAAACATCCATGCACCTAGAAAGATACATCCCATGCATAAATAAACATCGATGCACCTAGAAAGATACACCCCATGTAATGTCTAACATCGATGCACCTAGAAAGATACACCCCATGCAAAGTCGAACATCGACGCACCTAGAAAGATACGCCCCATGCATAGACGAACATCGACGCACCTAGAAAGATACGTCCCATGTCCCGACTTATTGAGCCGATTGCTCCACGAAGTAAATAAACATCGATGCACCTAGAAAGGTACACCCCATGCATAAATAAACATTGACGCACCTAGAAAGGTATGACCCATGTGTAAACAAACATCGATGCACCTAGAAAGGTACACCCCATGCATAATAAAACATTGACGCACCTAGAAAGGTACGACCCATGTGAGAAATGAGACGAAGCTCAATAAAATGAGGAACGGTCCTCCACATAAACAAAGAGGCATCGCACATTGCTAGTCTAAACCACAAAGATGATCGTCATGATCAAAGAGAAGTGTCAATTACAATAAGCTAGTAAATATATGAGCTTAGCTTCATGTCCCATAACCACTAGCTTAACTTAAATACTTACGAACAAATTGTAGATCTCCACTAGAAAATTGTCACAAGAGATTCAATCGAACAAGTCCAAGAATTAACCGACGAAGTAAACGCAAGCGTTTCATACCACTTGTTTTACTAAGTCGTTTAATTAGATTTCTCATACGAGTGAGGTAAAGTTTTGTATATACTAATAGATTGGAAATCGGTTTGAGAAAACGAGCTTTGTAATAAAATAGTGTTGAAATCATTTGAAGCAAGAGTTTTGATATTTACTACTAGTATAGAAAACCTTTATATTTTAAAGTGACAAATCATAGAAGTGATTGTAGAAACAATCGGGCATAAAAATTCACATTCGAAGACGTGAATAAAATCCAAAGAAATCGATATAAAATCCATCAAAGTGGATATATCTAAAATTCCCAAAGAAAAGGTCGTCAAAGTCGATAATAAATGACAACAACAAAAGAGAGACAACACGAATCAATTAAAGTTGGATATTCAAACGAATTAGCAATATAGGCTAATCTGGCAAATAGTAGCAGGTCGGTCGACCGGACACCCTGAGTCGGTCGACCGAACCAGAGGTTGGAAGTGCTCGGGGCACCAGGTCGGTCGACCGGCCCAGGGGGCTCGGTTGGTCGAAGCCTGTAACCAGCACTTCCAAACAGAGGCAGGAAGTGCCTGGACTACAGGTCGGTCGACTGGCCCAGGTGGCTCGGTCGGCCGAACCTGTATACTTGCACTTCCTACACTATTTCTAAGGAGGTGCAAATCTCGATCAAATTGCAATCGCACGAGCAACGACGCTAAGGGTTTATGCCAATCGACTACCCGGCCCTATATGCTCCTCGATGCATCACCAAAAACATGTTCAAACATCAAACTTAGGATTTTGAATGAATTGAACTCAAAACACTAAAAATTGGAACATTCACAAAAGCAATCAAAATCAAAATCAAATGCACATGAATAAGTGTTAGGAATTCATACCTAACAATAGAAGAGAATTATAAGCATAGATGTGAGATTAAAAATCTTACCTTTGAATCCGAAAACAATGAATGAGAAGCTTGAAGACGAAGGAAGATCAACCACACTTCAATCTCAACACAAGAAGATTGAATCTAAGCTTAAAAGAGAAACATTTCCTAAATTAGGTTTAGGAATTTTCTGAAATCAAAGAGAGAATGAATTGGAGAAGAAGAAGAGAAAGCTTACCAATGGGTTCTCATGAACTTTGGAGCAAGGAGATGGATTTGCAAAGGAAGCTAGGGCTTGGAGTTTTAATTTCCACTCTCCGCCTCCATTTTCAGTTTTGCTAGAGAGTTAGGAGTTGGAATGAAGTAATGAAGAGGAGAGGGGGATTGGGACTGAGTTAGTAAGTGGTTAATTGGCTTAGCCCAAACCAAAACCCTAAGTGAAAAGTAGCAAAATTCAACTTTCTCCAAACATATCGAAGCTTATACTCAAAAAGGTCGCGAACGGCATTTTGAACTCAATGTGGGTGGTCTCGAGTCCTAATTCGGTTGTTTGCAAAAAGTAGCTTTTCGGACTAAAATCCGACTAATGATAAAATATTTAAATAAAAATATTTAAATATAAAATCGATAAATATGCGGGTTGTTACAGACTCCCCTCCTTAAAGAAATTGCGTCCTCTCAATACTTAAGAGGAAAATAAGAAGTAACAACCATGGAAGCATATCAACACAAAAGAAAATTTGAAATAGGAAGTTCACCATAAGGAGCATGAAATAGTTAGCAAGAACGGGATCGCTCAATGAATTCTCAAGATTCCCAAGAGTAATCCGTAGGTTTTGAGAACCATTGAACTCTCACAAGAAGAACATCTTTATTTCGAAGTCGTTTGACCTCCGAAGCAATAATGCGAATGGAATGTTGCTCATAAATCAAATCTGGTGAAACTTCAATTTCCACAATATCACCGGGCACAAGAATAAAAATCGGAATCCCTAAGGCATTTCCGAAGATAAAAGACGTGGAGAACGTCAAGAATAGCACAAAATTGAGCCAGTGCAATGGCGTAGTACAGAAACGGTACGCCCGAGAAACAAGAAACTCGAATAATTTGGAATACCGACGTAGTACAAAAACGGTAAGTCCAATGAACCGATAAACCGGAACAATGATGTAGTATAATGGTACATCCATTGATCCAGATAAGACGGAACATCGATGTAGTATAATAATAGTACATCCGATGAACCGAACACCATAAAAGAACACCGGACACTAGTCCATAAAAGGAATGAGACAAAACTCAATAAGACGAAGTACATCAAAACGTTCGATGAACTTGATAAAGAGATAATTCCCTTCAGACATCATCAAAGAATTCAACCACTTGTTGCCTACGACAAAGTGCATTGGCAACATGATTTACCTTCCGGGAATAAAAAGAATATCAAGATCACAAGATGTCAGGAACCCGAGTCAACATGAAGTTCCTTATGAGAAATACATATTCCAAAGATTTATGATCGAGGTAGAGAACAAATTTCTCATCCAAATATGATAATGCCAAATTCCAAAAGTAAAACAATAGCCGAGAGCACCAGATCATGAGTGGCATATCTAGTCTCGATAAGCTATAATGATCTAGAAGCACAAGAGATAGCACGTTCTCCTTTGCAAGAGAACGGCATCCAAACCAATACGACTAGTATCGGTACAAATAGCAAAGTCTTGGTTCCCCTCCAGGAATCACAAGAATAAGAGTATCGAAAGAAAGAGTTTCTTTTAAATAATCTTCTTTCCCATAAAGTTAAAACTTTCAAAATTACACTTATCTTTATGCAGTTATCTTTCTGGAAAATTTTTACGTTTTACAAGTCAATACATCGTGTCTGATTGTCTCATCAAAGCGTTTAGGAAATTCCTATCGACAACGTTGATCAAGCGCATCGACCAAAATTCTTAAAACACTAAATGGACAATACAATCACAAAATCGTATTCTATAGGATAAGTAAGTTTCTCAAAAACTTCTAAGAATATTCTTTGTTCGTTTTAAGAACAAAAATCCGGTTATACTTCTAAATAAATCTTATGAAAAAGATTTTGCAAAATTTTAAATTGCTATTTTCATCCAAACTCAATAAGTACAAGAATGGAGTCATTGAGATATTCATAGAATATTCGATCTATAAAATGGATGAAATAAGCTGGACAAACTGAATGACAAAATAATTCATTCATAGAATCATAACGAGTGCAGAGTGCATAAGTGGAATGCTAACTCACGCGACTCGTAGCCAAATGAAAATCGGTGGCAAGGTCAAACTGAAATGACCTTAGCACCACACAAAAGATTACTTAGGTGATAATCCTAAGACAAGCTTAAAAATACCGGAAAATTTCTCTAACTACATGAATGAGAGAAATAACACTTTCCTTATA
The DNA here is from genome assembly GCA_030765085.1 of Allium cepa. Taxonomy (NCBI): domain Eukaryota; kingdom Viridiplantae; phylum Streptophyta; class Magnoliopsida; order Asparagales; family Amaryllidaceae; genus Allium; species Allium cepa. Next base: position 180,142,824 of record CM060935.1, read on the forward strand.
AGTGGGCTTAAGGAAGAAAATGATGCCATCAAGTTGGAATCAAAATCATAAAACGGAAAAATAGAAATCTGCTTAACAGATTGAAAATGTCAAAGATGAATAGTCCACTCGAGAAATAGGATATGGGCTTCACAATGATTAAGCCGATCCTTACAAAAAATCAATTTCGAAGCCTAAGTAAAAATATCGGCTCGGAAAGAAAAATCACATAAAATAATTTCGACATCAATAAAAAGCAAATTGAGTGTTGCGGATCTACCATCCGGATTCACAACTCTCAAAGAAGTCATCAAGCCCAAAATATTTTCAAAGAAAAAGAATCGACAAGTTCTTTTGATAGAAAATAATAAGATGAAACCCATATCAAAAAGAACTCAAATAAGAAGATCACAAAATAAAACAATGCCATCAAGGATTAAGTGACCTTGACCAAGAGAAGAGTTGCTAGGGGCTTGCATAATATTTAGCTTTCTCATGTCCTTGTTCAAAAGTTTGGGACACGCAGATAAAAGATGACCCGGTTTCTTGCAATAGCGACAAGAATGGAGTTTTGGACACATATTCGCATAGTGTTCCATAGAATTACAACTGTAGCATCCTCCACGATTAGGGATTGGAGTCTTTGCTACAAAAGTAGTTTGCTTCACTCTCTTATTGGGATTAAGGCTCTTGAACTTAATATGCCTCTTCTTGGAAGTCCCAATATCACAAACACTTCCTTTACCAACCTCTCCATGAAGAAGGGTAACATCCACAAGCTGATTGAAAGAAACTTCAAGTTTCAAAGGTAGAACCATTTCGGGGTTCTTACTCAAAGCATAGATAAACTCTTGATTCTTTACAAGATCCAAAAGTTGTTGAGCAGACATAAATACTCCATCCTGGGGAGTAGCACTAGATTGACTGGCGCTGGGACGGCCTGGTCTAACCATTTCACTTCTTCAAGAAAGAAAGAAAGAAGAGGGAAAAAGTTACTCTCAAAATAAATATCAAGCAATCTTGATAGATTAAACAAGGAATCATAAAAGAAAGTAGAATAGAACGGTACGAAGACCCGAATAAAATCCTAAAGCACAACTCCTAAGAAAGACTTAGGACATGATCCTTGCTAAATTATTCTATATTGTTCCGAAGTTTGGCTCTGATACCAAGCTGTGACGCCCCACCTCTATACCCACGCTAGACAAGAACACTACGGAGCAATGCTGTCGACTAGCACGGAGAATAAGGCTGTTGAGGAGCGACCATCCATGTAATTGCTTTGCGCGAGCACCGATATGTCAGATAGTATAACATGCATTTTATTTCAAGAGGAAATCCGACATACCGATACAAACACAAAGCTACTACACAGTGGCTATAATAATCTTCGAAAACAAATACAGAAATAAACATAACATTAAATCAGTCACAGATAATTCATATCACAAAGGCGGAAATAGATATGAATATTACATATGAAAGTGTACATCAGAGTAGTGGTCAAACAAGATCCACAATATCAAAAAGAATAGATACAAGTGCTAGACAAAAGAATAAGTATACATCATAGAGTCTGTATCTCAAATGTATACAACAAAAACTACTAAACTTAAGTAGTTAGCCAAAAGATCAGATGAAAGTCCGATAAGGAGTCAAGCAGAAGCACCTGTAATATCTAAGTCTGACCCGAGTATTATTTAGGAAGAAAATAATAAACGGATCAGTCTAGCTACAAATATCAGATGAAGTGATATATAATAAGAGATATGACATAAACATATAATAATCACAATGCCAAGCTGTGATAAATAAGTAATTGAAAATCAACAAGAGATTAATCAATATCACAATAATCTACTCAAGATAAAAAGGAACGCCATACTCCTAATTTCATTCACCAAACCACAATAAATGACATATATATCAATGCCCGTCGTAAAAGTTGGTGAAACATAAATTCCAGAAATCAACACACGAAATCCAAAATCACAATAAAAAGGAACAACGACGTCGTACAGCGGGACATCCGATGAACCAAATCACAATCAAAGGGAACAACGACGTCGTACAGCGGGACATCCGGTGATCCAAATCACAATAAAAAGGATGGCCAATCCCCAAAAAAACTGGACATCGACGCACCTAGAAAGACACGCCCCATGTACAGTCGAGCATCGACGCACCTAGAAAGATACGCCCCATGCTCTAGCATCGACGCACCTAGAAAGATACGCCCCATGCACAAATAAACATCGATGCACCTAGAAAGAAATATCCCATGCATAAATAAACATCGATGCACCTAGAAAGATACACCCCATATAATGTCTAACATCGATGCACCTAGAAAGATACACCCCATGCAAAGTCGAACATCGACGCACCTAGAAAGATACGCCCCATGCATAGACGAACATCGACGCACCTAGAAAGATACGCCCCATGTCCCGACTTATTGAGCCGGTTGCTCCACGAAGTAAATAAACATCGATGCACCTAGAAAGGTACACCCCATGCATAAATAAACATTGACGCACCTAGAAAGGTACGACCCATGTGCAAACAAACATCGATGCACCTAGAAAGGTACACCCCATGCATAATAAAACATTGACGCACTTAGAAAGGTACGACCCATGTGAGAAATGAGACGAAGCTCAATAAAATGAGGAACGCTCCTCCACATAAACAAAGAGACATCGCACATTGCTAGTCTAAACCACAAAGATGATCGTCATGATCAAAGAGAAGTGTCAATTACAATAAGCTAGTAAATATATGAGCTTAGCTTCATGTCCTATAACCACTAGCTTAACTTAAATACTTACGAACAAATTGTAGATCTCCACTAGAAAATTGTCACAAGAGATTCAATCGAACAAGTCCAAGAATTAACCGACGAAGTAAACGCAAGCGTTTCATACCACTTGTTTTACTAAGTCGTTTAATTAGATTTCTCATACGAGTGAGGTTAAGGTTTGTATATACTAATAGATTGGAAATCGGTTGAGAAAACGAGCTTTGTAATAAAATAGTGTTGAAATCATTTGAAGCAAGAGTTTTGATATTTACTACTAGTATAGAAAACCTTTATATTTTAAAGTGACAAATCATAGAAGTGATTGTTGAAACAATCGGGCATAAAAATTCACATTCGAAGACGTGAATAAAATCCAAAGAAATCGATATAAAATCCATCAAAGTGGATATATCTAAAATTCCCAAAGAAAAGGTCATCAAAGTCGATAATAAATGACAACAACAAAAGGGAGACAACACGAATCGATTAAAGTTGGATATTCAAACGAATTAGCAATATAGGCTAATCTGGCAAATAGTAGCAGGTCGGTCGACCGGACTCCCTGATTCGGTCGACCGAACCAGAGGTTGGAAGTGCTCGGGGTACCAGGTCGGTCGATCGGCCCAGGAGGCTCGGTCGGTCGAAGCCTGTAACCATCACTTCCAAACAGAGGCAGGAAGTGCCTGGACTACAGGTCGGTCGACAGGCCCAAGGGGCTCGGTCGGCCGAACCTGTATACTTGCACTTCCTACCCTATTTCTAAGGAGGTGCAAATCTCGATCAAATTGCAATCGCACAAGCAACGACGCTAAGGGTTTATGCCAATCGACTACCCGGCCCTATATGCTGCTCGATGCATCACCAATAACATGTTCAAACATCAAAGTTGGATTTTTAATGAATTGAACTCAAAACACTAAAAATTGGAATATTCACAAAAGCAATCCAAATCAAAATCAAATGCACATGAATAAGTGTTAGGAATTCATACCTAACAATAGAAGAGAATTATAAGCATAGACGTGAGATTAAAAATCTCACCTTTGAATCCGAAAACAATGAATGAGAAGCTTGAAGACGAAGGAAGATCAAGCACACTTCAATCTCAACACAAGAAGCTTGAATCTAAGCTTAAAAGAGAAACATTTCCTAAATTAGGTTTAGGAATTTTCTGAAATCAAAGAGAGAATGAGTTGGAGAAGAAGAAGAGGAAGCTTACCAATGGGTTCTCATGAACTTTGGAGCAAGGAGATGGATTTGCAAAGGAAGCTAGGGCTTGGATTTTTAATTTCCACTCTCCACCTCCATTTTCAGTTTTGCTAGTGAATTAGGAGTTGGAATGAAGTAATGAAGAGGAGAGGGGGATTGGGACTGAGTTAGTAAGTGGTTAATTGGCTCAGCCCAAACCAAAACCCTAAGTGAAAAGTAGCAAAATTCAACTTTCTCCAAACATATCGAAGCTTATACTCAAAAAGGTCTCAAACGACATTTTGAACTCAATGGGGGTGGTCTCGAGTCCTAATTCGGCTGTTTGCAAAAAGTAGCTTTTCGGACTAAAATCCGACTAACGATAAAATATTTAAATAAAAATACTTAAATATAAAATGGATAAATATGCGGGTTGTTACAGGTATAAACTATAACGCTTATATTTGATAAGCGATATAAACCATAACGCTTATCTTTTATTCACAGAACACAGATATATATATCAAAGATAATAATTACATTTATCCCAGATAAATAATTACATCTCACATCATAACACAAATTAGGATATATCACAAAGCATCAATATCAGGGATATCAGACAAATTAATTATTCAGTCAAGTTCAACCATTTACAAGTAAAATTCATTAGTTGACTGATAAATTTGAATCAACGGTATTAATTATAAATCTGGGTTAAGTATCATAAGTTAATTACAATTTATTAAGAATAAAATCCCCTTTTATCATTTATTATTTCAATTTTAATTATGGACTAATATATCTTAATTAATGAATCAATTTAACCTTTAATTATTTGATTTATCTTAATTAATCACAATTATTAATTACTTCTCTAATTAATAAATTAAACTAACCCCTTAACAAATAATTATACCCAAATTGCTGATTAGCATTTATTAACTACATTCGGTAATTATCAATTAATTACTTTTCTAAGTAATTATAATTTCTAAAATTTTCGGGTGGTTATTCTAAATTAGTGAACTGAAGTGATAAACCTGAACTAGTCCAATTAACTCACTTAATTATATTTAATAATTAATTCTTTAATTACTGTCATTAAGTAATTACACTTCATAATTCCACAAATAATTATTATTAAATAAATCAATCTAATTTATTGTTTTCAAATTCCCTTTTTCAATTCTATTTTAAATTCAAGACTGAAATGAATTCTTATTTATTTTTAAATAAGTTTAAAATAGAATTTTCTAACATTTTAAAATTTACATGTAAAAAAACAATTTATTTAAAAGGAGATTCTTCAAGAGTTAAAAGTAAATTTTCCTTTCCGCTTTTAACTTTAGTAATTTGTTTTATTTATTTATTTTAAACATTTAAGTTATAAATTAAAATTTATTTTAAAAATAAAATCTGATTTAAAAATTTATTTTAGGTTTAAACCTTTAAATCTTCAACTTGTTTTAAATTTCCATTTACAATTCAATTCTATTTTTGAATTCAAACTTCTTTAATACACTTGATTGCGTAGAAATTATTAAACCAAATTGAATTTAAAACTTTATTTTATTTACAAACTAAATTTCAATTCAAACTTGAATTTTATTTACATTTTGATTTAAACCTCAGTTTTAAAACCTTGTTTTAAAATTTATTTTTTTGTTTTGAATTCCTGGAAGATAGGTTCAGGTAAAACCTGGAACCAAACCTTTGACTCGAGACCCCTCTTCCTTGCTTCGAGTTACACCCCTAAAAACTTCGAGTATACCACTTGAACTTCTCGAGTCACTCGCGTGAATCTCCTCTGTGCTTCCCAGGCATACAAATACTCAGGCAACACAACATCGTACACGTGCACAGTAGCTCTGACCGACGCCGGTCATCGTCACGACTTCGAGCACATCGACCATCAACTCCAGAACGTATTCTGATCATTCGAATCACTTCATCATCTCGAGATTTAAATTCGAGTTCGAGCTTGAAAACCTGGAACACGTGAACCCAACATTCCCCGAACCTGTCAACGTGACGTTCCCATCGCCTCGGCCACCAGACCGCCAGCGCCTCCGGCCGCAGCCTCGTCCACCTCCCCTCTATCAAACCCCAGCGGCACTTGACACTCGATCAAACGGTGACGTCGTACGAACGAAAAAAATATCCAAGCACCTCAAAACTAGGTCTACAGAAAAGAAAACATCGCCGCCGACGCCACCCTCACTTCCATCACCTCCAACTATTTTTCCTAGGACCCCCGTAGGCTTCTCCATCCCCGTGCAAATCCCCGAGCAACATGAATCGAGGGATCACCGTGGTTTGATCGAAGTTCAATTTTCAAGCAAATTCAAACTGCTCTTAAACACCTTGCTTAAAAATCACCAATTCACTTTAAAATCATGACTTCAAACAAGGATTCAAGCTATATATTTGAATCAAGATTTTATTAAATTCGAAAATTTCAAAATTTTGAGTATCCTCTGCAAAAATTTAAATTTTTCTTCCTACATACGTTTTTACTTCGTGAGATTATTTTTAGAACAAAGTTCTTACTTAAATACACCTTTTTGCTTTAAACATCAAAGCTTGAAAATGAGTAGAAATGGAGATATCGAATTGTTTTCAATTGGGTTTCATCCTAACTATAAACTGAGAAGAACATCTCAGTTCTGTCAAATTCGACTACATACACCCAGTGCTTAAACGAAGAAGATATCCCAACATCCATATTTAACATGAGTCATATAGTGATTAAAATTAATCCAAGTTGTTTACTCACATGATTTTCTAGAAAGATCGAAGAAGAACAAAACTTGTTTTTGAACCAGGCCTTTGAGAAAATGCTTGCTGAAGATCTTCTTCTTGCTTCTTTGATAAATCTGATTTGTTTTGATTTGTCTGATGCTTTTAACTAAAGTTTGTCTAAGTTTAAAATGACATTCACTTCAGTTTTGCTTAGTTTTGTTTGAATGGAACAAAATGAGATGAAGTTGATATATGAAATAAGTTTACAGGTTGGTATATAGAAGCTTACAGGTGAAAAAAAAAATTGTACAAATGATATAATGTTGTTTTGTACAATCAAGATCAAAGATATTTTGTTTGGTGGCTGAGGTGATTTCTTTTAATTCGGCTAAGATGTTTGCATTTATTATTATTCATCTTCTTAAGCAAGCTTCTTTATACATGTTTACTTGTTTTACTTTAAAATGGTGGCTGAAATGTTTGCATTTATTGTTGTTGTCTTGCATTATCTTCTTTGTCTTGTCTTCTTCTTATTGCTTTGTCTTATAATCTTAAAGATACTTATACTGTTTTCATATTTTATCTTTGTTTATTTGTACCAGGATATTTTGTGTATTGTGAATAGTTTGCTTTCTTTTATATTGTTCAAATGTGTATACAGCAAACTACTTGTTATTTTCTTCTATGTTTATATTTTGGTGGCTGAGAGATATACTTTTTGTGCTAAAGATATGATATTGTTTGTAGATGTTTTTCTCTTGCATACTTTTGTTTCTATCATACTTCATTTGTATAATTTCTTTTGCAAGCTTCATGGATATTTTTGTTTTACTTAGCAAGTTAATTCATACTGAACTATACATGTTTGTTCTATTGCTTTGTAGTGAAGTGTTAGAGTCAGTATATTGTATTAACTTTATATCTTATGAACTATACCATTTATTTATATGCTGTTTGAATTCGCCTAATTTCTTTCTTTTGTCTTGTTACTTTATAGTATAAAGGAAGTTCAAAAACTAACATATCGTTTGAATTTATTTTATAGTTTACATAACTAAAATTTTAAGATATTTATTTATTTTCCTATTTATATTATAGATTCAAATTATCTTTACACCATTTACTTAAAACTCAATTTAAATGATTTAATACATATTTAACTAGAATTTGGGGGAAACTCAAACCAATTTATCAATTAATTTCACAATTTTATTTAAAATTTAATTTAATTATCAATTTAAAATAAATTAAAATTCGGGATCGTTACATGTACTATCAGTGTTGTAATGAAGATTGTTGTAAAGTTGTAATTGATTCAATAATAAAGGAGATTAAAGTGGACGTAGGCTTAACTTGAAGCCGAACCACTATAAAACTGTTGTCTTTTTACTGCTTTTTCTGTCACTTTTCTACTTACTTCTAATTCTCGTATTGTCAGGTGGTGCTTTCACTTAATCTCTATTTACACCGGGGTGTTAGCATTCGAATTTATACGTTAACAATTGGTATGTGAACTCTGATATTTATTATATAAAGAAGAACCAAATGTTTTGTAAACAGTTTTATGAACTGTATAATTATTATTATATTTTATCCTTCCGCTGTGAGATTCTGCTTTCTTTTTATTTCTTCCTTGTTTTCTTATTTACCCCATAATAATCCGCCCTTCCGTATGGTTTGAATTGGCACATGTGTCGATTTAAAGCGTGCGAAAAGGCGGGACTTTATAGTTGGTATCAAAGCCAGGTTTAGCGATAAACCTTAGCTTTGTAGGGTTTGACTCTTTACTAATAGGGAAGTAATACCCTATGGGAGTCGCTGAGTGTATATATATGAGAGGGCGTACTTGTTTATGTTATAAATGGTTTTATTATTGTGTTAATCTGTTCTATTTTGTATTTATAAATTCAAGTTGGTGCATGGGACGCTGTGACATCAATAGGGATTTCTAAACACTTAATAGGACAGACCGACATAATATTTGTTTATATAGGTGAATGAAATAATTTTGCCTATTATATTTTCTATATATAAAATAAAAAATTTCAAATGACATCTATAATTGGCTGCAATAGATAGGTTGTTAGGTAATAAATTTATAATTAATAGTCGAAATAAGATTGGAAATAGAATAAATGAAATTTGGAAATTTAGAACTTATTTTCCGGGGTTTTGAAATTTCTTTTGAATCATTTTTGAAATATAAATAATAATATTATTGAAAGAAGTATTTCCTGATATAAGTATGTCAATATAATGTGAAAGAAATGTTTTAAAAGAAATTTTGGAAAGATGAAGTTGTACTCCCCTCTCTGTCGCTGGAAAATAATTTCGATGATGGCGGCCGCATCATCGACTTTCATTTTCGAGTTTCGAAGGGGGAAGGCCACTGTAGTAGTTTTGCTGCAGATTCATTTTGAAAATAAAAATAAATTTTTTGAATTGTTTTAAATATAATTAGAGATATATAAGTTGTAAGAATATATTTGTCTATTATTTTAAAATAATTTGAAGTTTATCCCGGTATTTAATTCTTAAATTTCCCTTAATGAATTGTGTCAATTATTATAGTGAAATGAAAGTTAAGTAATTAATAATTGAAACCCTATATAAAATAAGAGATTTAATGATAGGGTGTGAATGAAATTAAATGAAATTTGAAATTATAACTTATAAAACAATGATGTAATTATTGAACCATTAATTAATTAAAGGAATAAGATAGACTTGTATAACTTTCAATTACATCCTTATATATATATATATATATATATATATAACTTACCGAATATTAAAAGTTGAAATGTTAATAAGAAAATGTAATAGATATTATACAAGAAATTAACTTGAGGTAATGAAAATAAGTAATGGAATTCTTTAATAAATAAGAATTGATGTGTAGTTGTATAAACTTAAGTATAATTGAATGCCACTAATTAACTATAATGGAAAGTAGGTATTGTAAGTAAGCAATTATAAACTTAAATGAATAGGTTGAGGTTAATTCTGAACAATATAAGAAAATTTTGACTATAAACTTAGGTTAATGAATTTACCTATTAAGAATTTGACTGATTAGGAAAAAAGTATATAAATGAATAAAAAGAAGAAACTTACATGACAATAAATGGAAAAAATTGAATATTGTAAGTAATAAATGAATTTTTTTAGTGATCACTGAATGAATAAAAGAAAGGAAATCAGACAACTAATGTATGAAATAAAATTAATAATGAGTTAATTTGATTTGTTAATAGAAATTGTGTTGGTTGGTTATGGTTGTTTGGGTAAGATACTTTAAAATTAGGTTTGGGTGAATGAATAATCTATTTAGTTTTATCTAAGACTGTTGAGTAAATGATGCACTAGTAGTTTATTCTTCATTCCGTACCATTTAAAATTTTTGAACCCGAACAACTATTTGTTTGTTTGTTGAATGGTTGTTGTATTGATTGTTGTTAGTGATTGAAACCACTTAATATTTCACTTTACATAAATTGTTAACCATTTAGATTTTATAAGTGAAACGCAGGTTTTGGGAGCAATTACTACTGCTTTTGGTTCCATAAAATAAGCGCAACTTGCCCGACAAATAGGTACGTTTTGGATTTCGGTTTATAGCGATATTTTATATATTTTCCTGGGTTGGGATATAATATTTTAGATAATATGTGTAATATAATTGTTATATTTAATACTATATTTTTCTCCCGTGCCTCTCCGTACAAAGGAGACTCTGCCAAAAATTTTCCGTAAATTTTGAACTTAGAAATATTTTGAAAAGGTTTACCAAACTTTAGTAATTTAAGTATAAAAAGATTTAATGGTTATAAATTGAGATATTTTATCTAAATTAATTTATTTTATAAATTTAATTTTTTATAAAGTTAATGTTTGAATAAGGTATATTGATTTCTTAGTTCTTCGTTTCCCTTCTTTTCCTTTTCGGGGACGAAAAGTGTTGAGTGAGGGAGAGTGTAACGACCCGTAAATTTCGACAATATAATATGTTAATTTAATAGGATTTTTAAATTTAATTTTAGTAGAAATTAGTAAGGGGGTAAATTAATATTGAAATGAAGGCTAAAATAAAATATATGAATGGTAATTAAAGTCTTTATTTGTAATATGAATAGAATTTCAATAAATAAAATGGTAAGTATTGTACATGTATATAAGGTGAATTGAATAAATCCTATTTATTGGAACCTTGTTTATTGAAATGCGAATGTATAATAAATGAGTTATTATAAGAGATTGAAATTTAAATAGAATTCTAAATATGAATAGTGGAAAGGATTATACAGGTGTATAATTTAATGCAAGAAAGGAAAGTATTTAATTGATTTTGTAATAAAAACGTTTAACCGGAAATTGGAATAAATCTATTTAATGAGAGTTGTTGAAATAATTGTTGTAGAGAATAAATTACAAATGTTATAAATCGTATAATGGTGACAACTATTGTTCGTTACCAATGCATTTAATTAATAGCGATTAAATGTAATTAATCATTGCCTTTTGTAAGTTAAGAAAATAACTGAAAATTCTGAAGGTAAGAGCAATAGAAAGGTTAACTATATGCATAAGTGGAAAGTTGAATAGAATTCTAATAAATGATAATAATGGAAAACGTATACAATCAATGTAGGTAATTAGTAATTATAATGTTGTTGAAATTAATAAACATTTCTTTGTTGATAATTAATAACATAACGGAAATAGTAAATGTATTCATTAGAATATTAATTGCAATTGGATAGGGATTTTTTAAGTAACAATGTTAATGCAAGGAAAGTAATGCTAAATTAAGTCAATAATAATGAATAGTGATTAATTCAAAATTTGTAACATATATCATAAATCACCTGCTTATTTGTTAATAGAATTAGAAATTGTAATAAGTGATAATAAAAAATGAATGTTACACTAATGGTAAACGAAATAACGTTCGTTTAAATGTGAGTAGTTATAGGGTCGTATTTATAAGCGTTACTTTAATAATTATGATTAATTGCGAAATTAATACGAGAAGTATGTAAATTTATAACTAAGAAAGAAATACGTTATAAATTGATTATAACCTAAACTTAAGTGTAAGTTAAAGGTTGAAATTGAATCTAATCCGTTAAATCGGAAACTAGTTAAAATAAAATGGGATTCAATTTATAATAAGGGTTTATTTTAAGAGATTGAAATAAATTCTATAATAGATGAATTAATTACTTAAAATTTGAGATGGAAATTGGTTTAATGAATTATAAATTTACAAGTAAATCAAGATGATAAAATTTATGAATTATAGAATTTGATTTTTAAATAATGGGTTAATTTATCTAATTTATAATAAATTGGATTTATTGTAAATGAATGAAATCAAATATTTAACTATTACGTTAATTTAAAAATTAAGTTGAAATTGGGAAATATTTAAGTAATAGCTTTGAACCAATGTAAATTTCATCCATTTGACTATAATGGATTGAATAAAAAGAATGAATAGTGATGTAACGACTCGGTATTTTCAGCCATTCGCAGCCGCACATGTTAGACTTGAATTGCTCAAAATACCGCATTGTAAATAAATTAGGAGCAAATGAAATACAAATCACAGAATCACAGACACAGAACAAACAGAGTACCTCGCAGCGGAATATAAAATACATAGTAGTTCATGAAGCTACTACGACAGAGTCTCAAACCAAAAACATAATACAGTCTGAAAACAACAAAATAGAAATCCCAAATACATAGAAGTTCACTAATGCATGAGATAAACTAGAATAGCTGAAAAAGAAGGTAGATATAAATGTAGATAAGCAGAAACTCCAGCAAAGACCATCCGCAGAAAGAGAATCCAAAGCTGTGAATACTCAGGCAGATACGAGCGTAAAGTAAAACCCAAAACACTCAAGTCGGGACAATATATACTTATATAATGTAAATCAACTCAAGTGAACTCTAGTATAAATGTACCATAACTTAAAGGATGCTTGGGAACGCCCATCCTTTAAAGATCAGTTAAACCATAAATTAAATACGTCCCGTGGTTAAACTTTCAAAATAGTATTTATACTTCGAAATCAAATATCATTTAAAATTTCAGTATCATTCAAAATCCATTTCAAAATATCAAAATATCATATCTTCCAAACCACATTCATTTTTATTTAATTTAAATACCATTTCAAAACACATTTCAAAATAGTTTATATTTCGAAACAAATTGCTTCATTTAAATCATTGAAATGAAGATATTATATTTAATAATTAAATTTCCAAAATTTTAATATTTCAAAGTTTAATCATTCACTTAAATTTATTAAAACAATGAAATTTCAACTTTAGCAGCATTTAGAAAATGCTACGTAAAGTCACACTTAAAACAGTTCAATTTAACAAAAGATAACATTTAAAATGCTGTAGTAGGGTTCCATTAGTTTCAAATAAACTTAGTTAAATTCAACCATTATAACATTCACAAAAAATGCTATAATAGCCTTTAATTAAATTGAGCCATTTGGTTCATTATTATCAAATACAACATTTACAAATGATGTATTATCCTTTATATTAGCATTAATAACATTTTAGAAATGCAGTAAATTAACTTCAAATATTCAGTATAATTTCACAAAATATTATATTTTTTATTTAAACCATTTCTAACTTATAAAATCATATAATTTCACTTTTAAAACAACCATTCAAATACCCTTATATTCATGATTTTATAATGTTAAATCTCTATTCAAAAATCAAAATTTAACAGTAATTCACTTATTAAATTCCAACATTAAATTTAAATTCATTAAATTAAATTTAACTTAACACTTAAGTTTAAATTTTCAAATATAACTTAATTTCATTTTTATTTACTTAACTTAAAATTCACTTTTAAGCCAAATTCACAAATTTCCAATTTTAATTATATTTGAAATTTCAACTTAAATATTCATTCATTTCACATTTTAACTTAATTCAAAAATCATTAATATATTATAGAATTATTTTAAATTCATTTAATTCAAAATATAATAAAATTATCATATTTTCATATTTAATTTAAATTCCATTTGTCATAAAATTATAATTTCCAAAAAAACTTACATTTCAGATTTTCTAACTTTAGCATTAATTTATTTCATTATAAATTTTCAGAGAGTCAATAATGCTTTAAAAAATAATTTTTAGTCAAATTTAAATCAAAATACAATAATATTTACATTTATAAAATATTTTAAAATTTTAAGAAAAACATATCTTAACAACGGGTCTGTATTTCATTTTCTAGCCCAGGTAAAGTGATATGGGTAATATATCATTTCAACCCGTAATTTACAAAGAAAACCTGGGTTTGATCATTTCAAACCCGCAATCCCAAGTAAATGAAAATAATTGAAAATCATTCAGTCCTATCATTTCAGCCCATAACGATTTTCTCCTATTCTAAAGTGCGTTCGGGCATGTATCATTTCAACCCATAGCGATTCTAATCTAAAGGGAACTTGCAGTGTGATTAAATGATAAAATAACAAAACGGCAATAATATAACAGTAACATATGATATAAATGGTGTTTAATCATGTGCGAACATCATATGATAGTGACACAGCAAATAAAATATGGTGATGCAGTTTACATATTCACAAGCGGTCGATTTTCTATTCATATCAGTATATAAGATTATTTCACAACTGTAAATCACATTAATTATAATTCCATACTTATAATTCATTTGCTTATACAATTATTCTTTTACAACTATTGTTTTACTTATTTAACTTACTCAAATTACTTTGATTGACTTATATATATTTATTTTTTCAACGATCAAGCAATCAATTATATACACTTTAATAATTCTGAAAAATTATTCCTTTATATACAAAATATAATCAAGGTAAAATTATTTCATTTACCCTATTTTAAAACAATATCGTGTCAAATTGTTCTGTACAAGTGTTTAGAGATCCCTATCAACAACGTTAATTACTCGTGTTGACCAAAATCCATATACCACTCAACAAACCAATCATCACGATATAAAACAATTTCATATTCACTAGCAAATACGCGCTCGTATCTATTATTACACTCAAACTCATTCTAGAGTACTACTGACAACATCTCTAATGAGTAATTCCCAACAGAGCCATGGTTGTCGCTTAACCATATGCTCTGATTCCAAATGTAACGACGCGACTTTTCGACGCTCGAAAACCGACATCAATACGTCCACTGTATCAACTGCCGAGCAATCGAATGCCGGAAAACCGTACCGTTAAGGTTAAAGAAGAGGTAGAAGATAGAAGAAGAAAGAAAAAGATAGAACAGAACAGAAACAACAGAACAATATAAGAATCTCACAATCGCAGCGGAACAACATATAATAGATAAATGAATAATTTTTAAATAAAGAACCATATCAGTTATTACATTACATTACATCATCAGAGTGTACAACAACAAATAACAACAAACAGCGAAAAAGAAATACTATATGCTACTAATACGCCATGCCATCCAGCTTGCCTCCTGCAACTTCTGAATTGCAGAATATCCTGATAACCTAACTCTAGACTTCCCGCGTGGAAATTGGTGGGCACCCAGAGTTTAAGAAGGAAAACAATAAACTCCGAGTCAGTCATGTGACTGGTGTGAGAACTAAAACAGTTTATTTTTTTAAAACCAAGAACAGGATAATTTTAAAATAGATTCGCAATGCTTTTTAGAAAATGAGACTACCATAAGGCCTCCCGCACACACACACGATGCAAACGCAGAATCGGAGGAGATTTCTCCTTATGATAGTCAAAGATGCTTGATACGCATTAAAAAGAAACATTTGATATTATTACTAGTGCATAGTGTAGGAAAAATCATTTCGAAAGTAAAGATATAAATCTTAGCCAGCATAGGCATTCCGCACTTATGCCTATTATAGCTACCATCCAAACAGTGGTGACCACCATAAGTGAATGATAGGTTCTACAACTAAAACCGTACAAGATCATATTGTTTCTTTGGATTTCCAACAAATGGTCAGGCCAAGGAACTTCCCATTGCAACATGGGTACGCCTCTGGAAAGACGACCTGAGAACCTAACCGGATCTCTGCCAACACAAGGCCAGGTTACCCCTAACTGGTAACAACTGACACGAATATGTCATTCCCTGATCGCAACCGATCTATATCCGAGGATCCTCGATTTCGAACAACCACAAAGCAATAAATTTGCAGCAACAACATAGGTTAAGTATCTAGGCTCCATACCATGATACCACCTCTATCCAGAAGGAATGACATACACTAAAGGGGCGCTACCCCCTAATAACCTTGCTGCATCTTTCCTGTTTTGACCATTTCCGGGGTGTGAGGTCCGACGAAGTCTCGTCCACAAAGCCACGCTTTATGCAAAAGCTGTGCTTAAATTCACAAATTCTCAACAGCACTTCGTATGCCACATTACCAATTTGGGAATGTATCACTAGTAACCATCAACTACATAACCTCTAAGAGTGTTAAGCTAAGAGAATAAATTCTCCGCCACCAACGGAAATATATTTGATAAAACCAGCTTTACATTCAAATTGTATTTTTAGACACACATCCATACAAGTCCGTTCCGGGATCGAACGGAACCGAAGGCACTTACAAAGGAGTCCTTGCAATCCGGATATTCACTAATCACGACCGGACTTCCCATCACAAAGGGTAATAAATTTCTATATCAGAGATCAGTTGATGCAGAGATATTCGACGGTAATCCTTCAGTTTTCACAAATATCCGGTCTTCAACACCGGTTATCAAACGCAATCCATAACGACGTATCACATATTCGGAATGGGTTATACGACCCCGAGGTCCTTTCCCGACTAACCCGAATAGTGAGCGCTTATTCAAAAATAAGTGTGGCATTCAAATTCAAGCAATCACAACAAATACCTATTTAAAGGTAAATATTGATAGTCGGTTATTTAACTATCAATAGGCAAGCTCAACATCACCAGATTCCAAAAAATTTTCCAAATTATTTATTTTTCAAAATATCTTTACAAAATATATATTTTCCACACTTCAACATTTGAAAACAAATTTTCAAATCACTTTTCACCTTTACAGCTTTTGAAAACAAATTTCAATCATTATCCTTATGTGAAATACTTTCATTTCAACATGGTTCATTTAAACCAATTGAATAAATCCTTACCGATTTACTTTATATTTACGTTCCAAATCCGTAAATTTATTCCCACACTTCAAAAATAAATCAACGTTTATTTTTTAAAACAAATTCCCCTTTCTTTTATAAATACCACAGTGAATTTACAATTCCAAAATATCTATGAACATATGATTCCCAAATTGATTTCTAATATTCATTTTCAATTTGTCTTTAAAAGATAAAATCTCAAAATATTCACTTCATATTGGAAAACACTTCCATACTTATTTAAAAATAAGTAATTCACAAATCCATTTATTTTCAACACTTGGAAAATATTCAATATAATTAAATCGAAATTAATTATATATTTCATTCTTTAAGGAAAACATTCACTTAAACACATTTATTTGGGCCAAAACGAATGTTGCGTAAAACATCGTTATGACGACCCAAAATCACTAGTATAGGGATTCGAAATTTAGATAAATATATAAATCCCAATACTATACAAAAACATTTCCTTTCGGAAATCATTTACTATAACAACAGTGTTATAGTCCACCATTTTCTTCTATTTCTCGAAAACGTCTATTTCAACAATGAATGTCGAAATCTATGTTTTCGATGTTTAATACATTTTAAAACATCTTTAAATCGTTTAGATTCATTTTATACTATCATTTCCCAAACCATATCCATTTTATTTAATAATATATTCACTGTCCAAAATCGCAAATATATTTCCTTTTATAAACTTCTATATTCCATCTATCAAATTCAATTGATCTCGAATTTATAAACAATGTTTATAAATTCTATTTTTTATTTATAAACTTTGATTTATAAATCTCCTTTATTAATCCAATTCAATTTGTACAACTCAATTATCCAGTTGGATCCCTCCAACCTGTTTCCCTGCATCCAAAAACATTAGCACAATACCAATTCCGTTCCTGTACGGAATTATCGTGGTATATGGGATTTATAAAAAAATTATCCGCTTAATAGCGGCGCAATAGGGTCTCATCTGCTATATACTGTGGGAAATCAACTCCAAGTACATATATAATACCAATTTCACTATACGGTGAAATATTCGCGGTATATGTTTTTAATAAATAACATCCGCTTACTAACGGCGCATAATGTCTATTTCAACCAATAACAGATAATAATTTATCATTCAGGCATACACTCAAAAATTTTAAATCTAACTATTTAAAATTTAAATCGAAACCGATTTGATTGAGTGAGAAGTTCTCACCTTGATTTCAATTCAGTTTCTGCGTTTTATTTCGAATAAAATTAAACGTGCGTTTAATTTTACCCGAAATTTTCACTACTCCAATCACTTCCAATCCAGTTCCATTTCGTAGTGCTTGTCGATACGAAGCCAACGCAACTTGTTTCGTAATTTTTCGACCTCGTACGAAAAAGATATAGTATTTCAAAGTTTACACAAACTAAAATATGAATAATTAACATTTCTTTTTTACATTTTATACCATTTTCAAATCCAGGCCGTTCATTTCCTTTTGAAAAATCCCGGCCGCATTATCTATCTTCTTCCCCACGCCATTTTTTTTTTGCTCGGCCGAACCCAACTCGTTCACAAACCCTAGATTAGCGCGCCCTCTATGACTACATATACTTCGATCAGAAACCTCCACTTCGTGCACAAGCCAACAATCCACCTTCACCCTAAGTTTGAACGAGCTCGGTCGTCCTCGGCTCGAGAAAAACGAGCACGAACCATGCACGGTCGCGGCCAATTTCCCAGCGATCTGTAGCTCAATTTTTCATCTCCATCGTTGAGATGGTAGATCTCGTTGTGCTCTACGAGTTTCGTTTAGGAAGTTTTAGCTATTGGTCGACCGATTGATCAGAAATTGAGGAAGTAGGTTAGCCATTTTCGGCCATTGAATACACATGGAGGCGGCCTGACCTAATTAGGGTTTCTGAATTGCAAATGGTGAAAGATGAGCCCTTTTATAAAAAAACGACGTACACTATTCATCGAAAATTTTCCGAACTCCAAACGAAGCGTTGGCGTTTCTAAGGTTTACCCCACGTTCTGAACGCAATGGAATGTGTTTCGGAGGCTAATTCGATCATATGTGCGAGTTACGACAATAAATGATCGATTTTAAATTAAACCGATTAAACGAATTTTCTATGCGTTTTGGCTTGCCAGGACAAACGATAAATCCGATTGACTAGAAATTTGAAATCTTACAATAATATCACATTATAGATCCGATGAAACTGGTTTCGTCAAAATCCCAGACTGTTTGAAAAATGGCTATTTTAACTCGTTAATTTAAATAGTAAAATATTCAATTTTCACAAATTAACATTTAATTCAGTTTTAAAAGTTCTATAACATCTCTATAACTTCAATATGATTAAATAAAATTTTACAAATCATTTTCAATCATATTAAACTCGATTTTCAATTATTTCTGTAATTTCAACTATTAAATTATTGATTTAATTATCCAATTAAATCTAATTATTCGAAATAAAGTTATTCGACTTATAAATTCCACTTATTAATATTTAAAATTAATTAAATATACGAAGTTTTAATTGACAGAAATTCTGGGTCGTTACAATCTTCCTCCCTTAAAAGAATTTCGTCCTCGAAATTACCAAATAAGAAAAAGTTACAGAATCCATTAACTTTCCAAAACAAACCATTCAAATTAGATTTTTCAAATCTCTTAAGTGTTTAACTTTCCCAAAATTCATAGTTAAACTTCTTACAAAATCTTTACTAAGTTTCCAAATCCAAACTTAGTTTTCAAAAATTTTCCAAATTTCTCAAAAATATTCTAACGCCTTAAATTTTCGGAAAAAATCGCCATAGTCTCCTTTGCGCGGCTCGATCCGAAAAAAATAACAGTATATATGTCACAAATATACATTTCATCAAGTGATGAGGCATCCCGCAGGGAAAAAAGTGTAAAAGTACGATATTTAATCCGAGATATGTACCTTATTTATTATTAGCGAGCATATACGGCTAATATAGCGCGAAAGCGAGCTCCAAATGCGAAGCAAGCGCAATCCGCACCTACTAAACACTCAACAAACCAATGAGAACATGTATATATGAAAAAATATCAATATAAAGCATATAGCAACATAAGAACTACATGTGCCAACATAGCAATGCATTCAATCAACAAATGCAACCATCAAACAACTATCCAACCAATAAACATCCAACAAAACCATAATCAAATCAATATTCATTTATATTCTCATTAATATTCAATGAATTTATTTTCCAAATTTAATCACATTTGATTCATTAATAGTGGATGTTTTTACTAACATTCATTTTCAATTAGTTTATATTCACTAATTCATATTCAAGTTAGTTCACTTCCAAATCAAATTCAATTCTATTCAAGTTCGTTTTCTTCCAAGTTGGATTTAATTACTTTAGCTTCCAATTTCGCTCATTCAATTTCATTAACACTTAATGAATTATACATATAATTAATTTATAATCATATAATAACCAATGTAGATTCAAGATAACCAAATTATTAAATGTACCTTCAATTCGGACACCTTTTTACTTTCAGTTGGTTTATATTAAATTGATTTCCATTCAATTATTCAACTTCCAATAACATTAGCTTTTAATGAATTAACACTTACATTCATTATCCCCTATCAATTTAATTTACATTCAATTGATTAACATTCAATCCATTTATTAATTCAATTGCTAATTCCTTTAACAATATAAAGTTGAATTTCATTTATATAACTCAAGTTCAAATTGATCACTTCTCTTGATTAATTTACTTCGATACCAAAATCAACTTTATTCAACTTCACTTAAGTTATATTCCATTTCAAACATCATTTGCTTAATTTAACTTAAATTTCCACTTATAAATCCAATTCAAATTCCAATCCCATTTAACTTTTACCAAAGTCAAATTTTATCACTTATTCAATTCCATATTTCATTTTGCTTAACAAAATTGTTTAACTATTTTAACTATTGGTTTCACTGACATTTTATAAGTTATACAACTTATATTCAACAATTACCACTTGTATTTTATTGATTAACTTATACCTCCTTTAATTTAACTCCATCCTTTAAGTTAAATTTATTCTATCAAAATTCAAATTGTATAAGTTATCAACTCATTTATCATTCCCATAAATATTTAAAATAGGATTCCAGAGTCTTTTCAATCTTTCAAAACCATTTTTGAAACCAATTCAAATATGGTTTTGAATTTCAAAACCCGAACCAAATTTTCCAAACAACTTCCATTTAGAACAATTTGGCAGCAATCCCTCTTTTGGAAACCCGAAAATGAACACCGATGATGTCATGATCATCATCGAAATTATTTTCCAGCGACCGAAAAGAGTTTAGGGCTTTAATTTTTCCAAAACAATTTTTCCAAAATATCAAATCCTTTCAAAATACTCCTTTGGAATTTTGGTTTTTTAGATTATAAATCACATTTACAAACCTTTTACTTATATAATTTCACTTCTTGTATATAAGATTATTTCACAATTGTAAATCACATTAATTATAATTCCATACTTATAATTCATTTGCTTATACAATTATTCTTTGACAACTGTTGTTTTACTTATTTAACTTATTCAAACAACTTTGATTGACTTATATATATATTTATATTTTCAACAATCAAGCAATCAATTATATACACTTTAATAATTCTGAAAAATTATTCCTTTATATACAAAATATAATCAAGGTAAAATTATTTCATTTTCCCTATTTTAAAACAATATCGTGTCAAATTGTTCTGTACAAGTGTTTAGAGATCCCTATCAACAACGTTAATTACTCGTGTTGACCAAAATCCATATACCACTCAACAAGCCAATCATCACAATATAAAACAATTTCATATCCACTAACAAATACGCGCTCGTATCAATTATTACACTCAAACTCATTCTAGAGTACTACTGGCACCATCTCTAATGAGTAATTCCCAACAGAGCCATGGTTGTCGCTTAACCATATGCTCTGATACCAAATGTAACGACGCGACTTTTCGACGCTCGAAAACCGACATCAATACGTCCACTATATCAACTGTCGAGCAATCGAATGCCGGAAAACTATACCGTTAAGGTTAAAGAAGAGGTAGAAGATAGAAGAAGAAAGAAAAAGATAGAACAGAACAGAAACAACAGAACAATATCAAAATCTCACAATCGCAGCGGAACAACATATAATAGATAAATGAACAATCTTTAAACAAAGAACTATATCAGTTATTACATTACATCATATTACATTACATTACATCATCAGAGTGTACAACAACAAACAACAACAAACAGCGGAAAAGAAATACTATATACTACTAATACGCCATGCAATCCAGCTTGCCTCCTGCAACTTCTGAATTCCAGAATATCCTGATAACCTAACTCTAGACTGCCCGTGTGGAAATTGGTGGGCACCCAGAGTTTAGGAAGGAAAACAATAAACTCCGAGTCAGTCATGTGACTGGTGTGAGAACTAAAACAGTTTATTTTTTAAAACAAAAAACATGATAATTTTAAATAGATTCGCAATGCTTTTTAGAAAATCAGACTACCATAAGGCCTCCTGCACACACACAGACAATGCAAATGCAGAATCCGAGGAGATTTCTCCTTATGATAGTCAAAGATGCTTGGTACGCATTAAAAAGAAACATTTGATATTATTACTAGTGCATAGTGTAGGAAAAAACATTTCGAAAGTAAAGATATAAATCTTAGCCAACATAGGCATTCCGCACTCATGCCTACTATAGCTTCCATCCAAACAGTGGTCACCACCATAAGTGAATGATAGGTTCTACAACTACAACCATACAAGATCGTATTGTTTCTTTGGATTTCCAACAAATGGTCAGGCCAAGGAACTTCCCATTGACACATGGGTATGCCTCTTGAAAGACGACCCAAGATGCTAACCGGATCTCTGCCAACACAAGGCCGGGTTACCCCTAACTGTGTAACTACTGACACGAATATGTCATTCCCCGATCGTAACCGATGTATATTCGAGGATCCTCGATTTCCAACAACCACAAAGCAATAAATTTGCAGCAACAACATAGGTTAAGTATCTGGGCTCCATACCATGATACCACCTCTATCCAGAAGGAATGACAAACACTAAAAGGGCGCTACCCCCTAATAACCTTGCTGAATCCTTCCTGTTTTGAACATTTCCAGGGTATGAGGTCCGACGAAGTCTCGTCCATAAAGCCACGCTTTATACAAAAGCTGTGCTCAAAAAAAAAAATCTAAGGTATGTGGACATACAAATTTCATTAAAGTTTTGATGTCTCCACTTTCTTCGACATGTAAACCGTCTATAGAAAGACAATCACAAAAACCTATATAAAGTGTATAATGTCCACGAAAATATAACATGGATATTAAAAAGTATGTGATTAACTAATTAAAAAATTAGTTTCAGAAACACAATTTTAGGTATCAATTAAAGTTCTACGGTGATTCAAGTGGATAATGACTAAAAGATAACATTTAAACTTGGCCAGAAACAAAAGTAATAGACATTTCTTATAAATTGTTTTTCTTATTAATCAAGCTGACATCGTATATCATCGAATGTCAAGAAAGGAAGTCATTTCACAATTACTAGGAGCATAGGCATGGATGTAGGAATGTGACACAGCCATGTGGCACATTATCGTATTTTATATATTATGTAACTACAAGATGTTAGATGTCATGATCTGTCGACATGCTGCATGTTTTAATAAATCTAGTAATTTATAACATTAAATTAGTATTTATCTGAGCTAGAATTTTTTTTAAAGAAAATTCATGAAAAGTGGCCATCATCATAATATCCCATAGTAATATAACAGTTTCTACAAAAAACTTCAAATAGAGATTCACATTGGACACAATGCTAACCCATAATAGTGGCCATAGGAAGCATCTAACACTCGTAGATTGAATTGAAATGGTAACATTTAGCATTTTCTTAGTATAATATTACACTTCATTAATCCGCTTTATACAAATTTGGCACCAAACTTCAATACCCATGAATATCGACTCTTCTTGAATTGTTGTTTTGCTTTGCCCTGATTGGACTTGCTAATACTAGTTTTAATGCGTAACAAACTTTACGTAGCCTTTTCTACTTTCACAATTCATTATAAGATAAGATGGTAAACACAATCAAATATCAATGTTGAACTAAACTTTCACAGGTTAAAAAAAGTGCACATCATTCAATAATAGCTTGTAATAACTTTACCATAGAACACCCTTCTACTATCTGCACAAGGATAATCAAAGCTACATGATGCTTCTGCCACTCAAGTGTAGCAAGATAACCAGGCAAAAACTAAGAAGAAATCGAAACTATAATGTTCCTACCAAGGGCAGTTGAAAGCCTGTCCAAACACTCCTGCCCTACACTATAATTACTTTCTCACCTACATCCTCCGCCTCAGCCTCATGCCAGGTTAGATCATCCTCAATATCCAATAGCTTCTTCGTGAAAATAGCATACATCCTCCTAACAAACGGTGGCCAATTATGTATCATGCCCAAAGACCTCTCCCTTTCCTCTGCCAAGGTAGTCACAAATTCTATAGCCAAATGCCATGACCCTTCTTCTAGCCCGCTGCCTCTGAAATCTAAAGCATTGCACCACAACATCCATCGTGTTTTCATAAGAGCGTTGTTCTATTCCTACAAGTTCGGTCATAAGTTCTAAAGCTTCTTATGCGGTTGCTTCTTCTCTTGTATTCTAGCTCTCAATTAATGCCCTCATCGTTGCACGTAACAAATCTTGAAACTTGTCTCCAAATAAGGCACATGCTGCTAGTCTCACTGTAGCAGATGTAGATCTTGTTAGATATGTAAGAAAGAAATTATGCAATGTATCCAAATGAAGCAATAAGCGATAATGGTTTTTATTTCAGTTTCGAATGGAAAATAATGTTTACGTGCCAGAAACAATTCTAGACGAGCATTTTGGAGGGTGTATTTTGAAATTTTAGGATGTGGTGATTTTGAAATTCATCCAGGATGTGCATAATAATTTTCCAGATTAGCATATTTCAAAACAAAATTGCCTAAAATCCAAAACAAATATGAAAAGAGAAGAAATTTAACCTCTTCGCCAACATCCAAATACTTAGTTGCCAATCAAGGTCGTTCAACCCAACAACTGGATAGTTGACGCTTGGCATAAAATTGCATAAATTTGAATCTAGAAAAGAAAAGCGAGGAAATTTGGGCCCAAAAAATTTGGAAATTGAGATTTGAAAGTTTTATGGAAAATCAAGGAAGATAGAGAAATAATGGAAGATTATTAAGGGAGGAGGTGTTAAGTGTGAACATGTTCCTTCGGATTTGGGCTTTAGGGAATTTGATATTGAGCAACTGACAGTAAGCAGACCTTCTTAGCGGTCGGTTTGATAAAGCCATGATGAATGATAGATATAAGCAGAAAATTGATAAATTCTTTTATCTTCATTACTTCTCTTTTGCCTCAAGTTATTTTCTTCCATTAGCAATTTATTGCAAGTTATTCGCATAACTCTTATGAACTAGGAAAACTAATTATTAATACTTTAAAAGAAACTCTTGCATAGATTTTGTGTTGTGTTGCAAGTGCTTACTAATTTAGGCAATGGACGAAACCTTGGCTAAATTAGCTACCCCAAGGACCATTGTCACACTCAAATTGAGAACTTAATTTAGCAAGCTCTGTTGATATAGCTAAACTATGTACATGTCATAATTAACAATTAAACGTAATTAATTAAATTTTCCTACACATACTAACTAATTATACCAAAAATTATTTTGTTACTCTTATTAATTGATTATCAATGAATTATAATGAATAATACCTTTCATTATAATTACTCTTCCTCGATTATACATGAACTTATTTTTGAAATGATTGATATATTTCATGGTCTCGTTGCAGACTGAATGCAGACTGAACTTGCATGATGAAACGACATTTGCTGCTTCAAATTTTACTCAAGTATACAATGGTATATTGCTAGTGGCACATTAAATCTTGGATATTACTTGCAGTTGTTTTTTAATCATTGGCTCATGTTTGATTTTCCCACTTACCATCTGTAGTTTATAAAATGCAATATATACAATAATGCATTTTCCATGTTTGTTCATATGCATAATTATTTTTACTCAAGCATACAAATTACGTATTTTCCATGTTTGTTCATATATATAATAAAATTTAATCGAAATGATCTTGAAAATTAATTTTTAATAGGGTTAGATATTCAAATCAAGTTATAGATCTATAGGGAATTTTGAGATTCATATAAAAAACGAATAAAAACAAATGCAATCATCACTTATTACATTGTAACAAATAATATATTAGCGTTGCATAGATTTATTTATACTCACACAATACAATTCATAGCAATCTAATTACAAGTATCATGCTACTCAACGTTAGTTCAATAAAAGCCTTCTTGAATACGGCTGCAAAATTGAAGTTTTCCTTAAAAAAGAGGACACTTAACCATTGTAGCTAAGCCAGGCATTGAACAGTCCAAGCCTATACTAATCCAAAAGGATGTCTATGTTAGCATATAATTTTTTTTCGAATATTGAGCATCTCATGAAAATCAACCTAACCTTTACCATTTGAGTATTAGTTGGGCTGAACAAGAAATCATATAAAATTCAAATTACTAATTAAAAGAGTGTATATTTGTACGCCTTACATGTTAACTCCTCTATTCCACAGCTCAGCGACCTAAGGAAATAAGCGAACGAAGGAATTAAAGTGTGAACAAGCTAGCAGGGACGAAGTTAACATGACCTAACGACCGAAGGAATATAGCAACCCAGCAACCTAACTACTTAAGCGACCTAACTGCTTAAACGACCTAGCGACCTAACTGCTTAAGCGACCTAGCGACCTAACTGCATAAGCGACCTAGCGACCTAACTGCTTAAGCGACCTAGCGACCTAACTGCTTAAGCGACCTAGCTGCTTAAGCGAGTTAACGACCTAAAGCATGAAGCGAGTTAGGGACCTAAATGGGTAAGATAGAGTAAGGTCGCGTGCATACTACCTCTTTACTAGGTCGCTCACGACCTAAGTCCACCGAGCCAAATTCCTATGCCGCTTCTCCCTAGGTCACCACGACCTACCAACTTGTTCAAGTAACCAAGTGCAAGCCTGTTAAGCCATAAGCCACGCTCCTTAGGTCGCTCACGACTTACAACCTAACCCCTAGGTCGCCCACGACCTATAGCACAGCTAACCAAACCCCTAGGTCATTCACGACCCATACCTTGTCCAGAAATTTCCCATAACTATCACGCCTACACCACCGAAGAGGGGACCTTTGCCTCATTTCTGGAACGCCTATACTGTGCTGATTTATCGACTCATCCGACACTTCAAACACGAAAGACACTTCAACGAACTTCAAGAAGAAATCTAACACATTCGACATGGATTCAAGGAGTTCATCTACATCGGAGTTCTAGCTATTTGTCTTAGTAGTGTTGTAATCGAAGATTGTTGTAAAGTTGTTGTGACAACCCGAAATTTGGCGGTATTATTTTAATAAGTTTTTAATCTGATAAATTAAAAATACGAACTTATATTTGTTTTATATGTATATGTGAGTAATTTGGAAGGGATTATGATTTGCCATTTAAAATAAAGCCTTTCCAAATTAATGAAAATAAAATCTATCTTCTTCATATTTAAAATAAATATAAATTTTATTATATATAAAAAAAAATCTATATACACTTAACTATTACATAATAAACTATGTAATCTTGCATCTACCTTATTCTTCAGTCTGCTCACAATCTTTCATATACCACCTTTTATTTCCTTTTCGTTTAACAAAAACAAAACTACATATAAAAAAAGAAAAGAAAGATAATTACAACCTGAAACTAAACTCTACAACTTGATCATCATATTCAAACTTAACTTTATACATAAATGCAAAATATCTTTGTACCAAAGATAAGAATCAGCAAATATTAATTACATGTTAACAAATATGAAGACAAGCATTTAAGAGAAGCATGACATATTGTCCTTTCTAATATACAAAAGAAATCTTCTCAGTACAAAAATGGGTTCAGCCGAAATATGTAAGTATCATTTCATCTTTACAGTAACTAGAAAAATCTAATATGATTAATACAAGTTGAAGCTTGTACTAGAAGACACTATTTTGTCTAGAGATGTTTCTATATATATACACATCATATTATCAGTTCGTTTACAAAAACTTAGAAGCAAACCTGAAAAAAAAAACACATCTTTACCTTATAAACTCAAACAAAATCAACAACAAAGCTGGGAGGCTTTCAAGAATTCAAACTGCAGTGCTTCAATCTGGAAGTTGTTCCTGGTTCAGATTGTTTCATGGTGAGTAAACAACCTGTTCTTAAGATTGAAGTTAAACTTAAATCGTGTATGTATGGTATGATTTGTGAGTGCTTGGTTGAGTATCATTCCAGATTTGTCTCTGTCACACATATATATATGCTGTGTATTACTTATCCTCTCTGTTTGGGTTTCAGAATAGAAAATCAACACAGACGTCAACAATCACTTCATTTAACCATTATTAGACTTTGAAGTTTAAACAAAACAAGTTGGTTTATATGTGATTGAGATCTGAAAATATTTTTCAAGTAGAATATTGTTTGGTAGCAACTGCAAAATTCATTTTTTTAAGGAAAACATAACTTTATGATATTTTTGAATGTCAGGAAACTTGAATTAAATTATATAGCTTGAATTGTTATCAAAAGAAACAGGAATTGTTCTCTGTTCAAAATAAAAAAAAAGTTTTTGCAGGTGAGTAAACATCAGTTTTAAAGTCTTAATTTTGATTAAAATCAGTAAAGACGATTCCTTTATTATATGGTATTGTATATGTTTTACTTTGAATATAATTCTGTGTATATCTAGGCCACTCTGTATATTGTTCTTCTCTGTTATGAATTACAGGGCTGATTATCATTCAAACTCGAATTTGTTTTTTACTGATCATTGTAAACTTTAAGTTTCAATTAAACAAGAAGTTTAAATCTTAATCAAGGTTTCTCAAAGCCGACTTAAACTATGTTTGTGGAATATACATTGGAACCTTGTTTACAGGAAATCAAGCAATAGATTGATAAATCCAGTTATTATAAAAAGCTATTTCAAACTTATAACATGAATGCTTACTGGAAGTTATGATTTATAAAACTAAAATGAAGATTTTTAGTTCAGTAATTCAAGAATAGTTTGTATTTGAATAAATTTTGCCATTTTCTCATTTCCAGACAATTCAATCAATTTAAAATGTTGAAATTTGTGTTGAAGCAAGTATATGTATCTGTGATTTCGTGAAAATTATCAAGAGAATTTTTCATTGCATAAATTAAAGGGACGAATTCATTCTAGGGTTTAAGGTCAGTATTTGTTAAGGCAAGAAACGGTTAGTGTTCGTTCCCGATACGCGATCGAGTGTCACGAGGCGTTGGTGGGTGGTTGCTTAGAGTGTTGCCAAGGTGTGGGTGGAGTTTGAGGATCTCCGGTGGACCGTGTGGCAGTGGCGAGGTGGCTATGACATTTTGGTTGAGCTGCAGGTTTGAGCGAAACGACTGATTTTCGATTCGAAAATTTTGAGGCCGATTCAAGTTTGGTTTTCGAGTAATTGTGAGATTTGTGACTTGCCTGAGGGGTTGGGGTTCGCCGGAGCTTGGTAGAGTTGTCGTGCATGTGTACGGCAGTGGGAATAGATATCAGAGGCTTCGATATCAAGTATTGCGAGTTGTTACTCGAGTCGTTGCCGAGTTATCTGAGTGGTTGCTTAAGGATTTTGGTCGAGTTCCAGAGTGGGTTACCTGATGCTTTTATTTATACTTGAGTTTTAAACTTAAAACTTGCTGGAACGTAAGAAGAAAAAAAAAGAGGAGAAGAAGATGGAGTTCGAGCACGGGAAAGTGATTTGGGGAAAAAGGGAGATTAGCTCGAAATATTACTCGAGTTTTAATAGGAGAATCTCAGGCTTTT
This sequence comes from Allium cepa, assembly GCA_030765085.1. Lineage (NCBI taxonomy): Eukaryota > Viridiplantae > Streptophyta > Magnoliopsida > Asparagales > Amaryllidaceae > Allium > Allium cepa. Next base: position 180,172,817 of record CM060935.1, read on the forward strand.
GTTTTCAAACTGAAGTATATAAAAAAAAATGATGAAGTAAAGTAAATTTGGATTCTACAACTTTTAAGTGTTGTAAACTTAATAAGCGTTTAACAAGTTAAGTTAAAACTTTACTACAAGTTTAATCATTTTAGTTAATTCTTAACAATGTTTTTAATTCTTAATGGTTATTTTAATTAATTAATTAATATAAGTTAAGTATAAAATTAATTAACATTTAAGTTGTGTGGTTAGTAATACATTGTTTAATTAATGATAAGTGATAAATGAATTTGTAATTAACTACTTAAAGTTAATTAATGTATGAATGGTAGTCTACTAATTAAGATTAAATTACAAACTAATAATTGAAAAAAAAAGTAATTAGTGAATAAATAAAGGGTTATTAAGTCTTGTTGATTAATAATTCATAATTGTTCTTAATTGTGACGCCCCACCTCTATACCCACGCTAGCCAAGAACATTACGGTGAATGCTGTCAACTAGCACGGAGAATAAGGCTGTTGAGGAGCGACCATCCGTGTAATTGCTTTGTGCGAGCATCGATATGTCAGATAGTATAACATGCAATACTTTATCAAGAGGAAATCCGACATACCGACACAAACTCAAAGCTACTACACAGTGGCTATAATTTCTTTGGAAACAAATACAGAAATAAACAAAACATAAATCAGTCACAGATAAATCATATCACAAAGGCGGAAGAAGACATAAATATATAATTAACACATGAAAGTGTATATCAGAGTAGTGGTCAAAAGGATCCACAAATATACAAAAGAATAGCAACACATGCTATACAAAAGAATACAACAATGAGTCTATATCTCAGGTGTATACAACAAAATAAACTACTAATCTAAGTAGTTTGCCCAAAGTCAGAGCAATGAATCCCTGGGGAGAAGTCAAGCAGAAGCACCTGTAACATCTCGGTCTGACCCGAGTATTATTTAATAAGAAAATAATAAACGGATCAGTCTAACTATAAATACCAGATGGAACGATATAGAATAAGAGATATGACTAAACGCATAATAATCACAATGCCAAGCTGTGATATTTATAAGTAATTGAAAATCAACAAGAGATTAATCAATATCACCAATCTACACAAGAATCAAAGGAAATGTCATACTCCTTATTTCGTTCACCAAACCATAAATATTGACGATTATATCAATGTCAATCACAAAAGTCAATGACACACAAATTCACCAATGCACAAATATAGATAAAACTTATCAACGGAAATCACGAAAATTGGTGAAGCACAAATTCTAGAAATCATCTCAAGAAATCCAATAAATTACACACAAATTCACCTATGCACAAAAATTGATAAATCATATCAATAGAAATCACAAAAATAGGTGAAGAAGGAAATTCCAGAATTCGACACACGAAAACCAGAAATCACACAAAATAGGGGGGAGGCCTATCACACGAACGGGAGCATGAAAACTCACCAACAGCTGTAACACACGAACGAGAAGCTATCTCATGGTAGCTAGCCATTAATTTGACACACGAATGGTCCGAAGACCTGACACACGAATGGTCCAAAGACCATGGGTTGCTACCCCACCAATTTGAGTCGAAACTCCACAAAACGGGGTTTAGTTTCCCTCGTAGACAAAGAGACATCGCACATTGCTAGTCTAAATCACAAAAATGATCGTCATGATCAACGAGAAGTGTCAATTACACTAAGCTAGTAAATATATGAGTTTAGCTTCATGTCCCATAACCACTTGCTTAACTTAAATATTTACGAACAAACTGTAGATCTCCACTATAAAATTGTCACAAGAGATTCAATCGAACAAGTCCAAGAATTAACCGACAAAGTGAACGCAAGCGTTTCATACCACTTGTTTTACTAAGTCGTTTAATTAGATTTCTCATACGAGTGAGGTAAAGGTTTATATATACTAATAGATTGGAAAACGGTTTTATAAACGAATTTGGTATTAAAATAGTATTGAAATCGTTTGAGGAAAGAGTTTTGATATTTACTACTAGTATAGAAAACCTTTATATTTTTAAAGTGACAAAACACAAAGAAGATTGTAAGAACAATCAATCACTAAAATTCACATACGAAGATGTGAATAAAAATCCAACGAAACCGATAAAGAATCCATCAGAATGGATATTCAAAAATCCTTAAAAAGAGACATCAAAGTCATAATAGATGATAACAACAACTAGGAAACAACTCGAATCAATCAAAGTTGGAAATTCACGCGACTAGGTGAAAATAGGCAAAATGCATCAGGTCGGTCGGCCGGCTACAGAGCTCGGTCGACCGAACCTTGTTTTGAAAAACTTCTCGGGCATCAGGTCAGTCGACCTAGCCAGGGGGGTCGGTCGGCCGAACCAGAAACAGAGAAGTGCAACTGCACTTTTACTAGCAGGTCGGTCGACCGGATCAGGGGGGTCGGTCGGCCGAACCTGATGCTCTGCAAATTGATGCCCATAAATTGATATGCAACCTCCACCAATTCGTAACCGAACGAGCACGGACGTTAGGGAATTATGCCTAGCGGCTACCCGGCCCTATTGGCTCCTCGATGCATCACCAAAAACACATTTGAACCTCAAAGCTATGATTTTTAAGGATTTGGCTTTCAAACGCTAAAATTGGAATATTCTGAAAAGCAATCCAAATCAAAAGCAATTGCACAAGAATAAGTGTTAGGAATTTATACCTAACAATCGAAGATAATTCATAGACTTAGATGTGAGATTAAAAATCTCACCTTTTCACAAAATCAAACAAGAAGAAGCTTAAAAGCAAATGGAGAATCAACCTCTCTTCAACACAACCCAATTGAGCTTGAATCTAAGCTCAAAAACAAGAACATTCCCAAAATTAGGTTTAGGAATTTCTGAAATTGGTAAGAGAATAAGTTGGAGAAGATGAAGAGAATGCTTACCAATGGGTTCTCTTGAATTTGGAGCTAGGGATTTGAAGTTGCAAAAGGAACTAGGGTTTTAGAGTTTTAATTTCCAATCTCTCCCACCATTAATGCTATAAAAACTGAAAAGAGAAAGAAGTGAGGGAGAATGGGGAGGAGGGGTTCAGTTTTTTAAGTATAAGTTGGCTAATGGCTGAACCCAAACTCAAACCCAAAGTGAAAAGTAGCAAAAAATCAACTTTCTCCAAACATATCAAAGCTTATACTCAAAAAGGTCGCAAACGGCATTTTAAACTCAATGGGAGTGGTCCCGAGTCCTAATTCGACCGTATGCAAAAAGTAGCTTTTCGGACTAAAATCCGACTAACGATGAAATATTTAAATAAAATTTTTAAATATAAAATCGATAAATATGCTGGTTGTTACAGACTCCCCTCCTTAAATAAATTGCGTCCTCGCAATATTTTAAGAAGAAGATATATAGTAACAACCATAAAAGCATATTCAACACAAAAGAAGTTTGAAATGAGAAGTTCACCTCAAAGAGCACGAGAAAGTAAGTCCGGATGTGTTCGCTCGATGTACTCTCTAGATTCCCAAGAACAATCCTTAGGATTTGAAGACCATTGAACTTTAACAAGCGGAACATCTTTATTTCGAAGTCGTTTGACCTCCGAAGCAATGATACGAATAGGATGTTGCTCATAAGTTAAATTAGGTGAAACTTCAATCTCTTCCACAACACCGGGCTCAAGAACGGAATCGGAATCTCGAAGGCACTTCCGTAATTGAGAAACGTGAAACACGTCATGAATAGCAGAAAATTGAGCCGGTAATAAAAGGCGATAAGCCATGGAACCAATACGTTCGGTGATAGGAAATGGCCCAATATATCGAGGCGCCAATTTTCCCGATCGACTGAAACGTACAACACCTTTCATAGGTGAAACACGAATTAACACAAGATCTCCCACATAAAATTCTAACTTCCTTCTTCGGTTATCGGCATAGGATTTTTGTCTACTGTGGGCTTATTTCATCCTGTGACGAATAAAATCAATCTTTTCTGTGGAATCACGAATAAAATCTGGACCTAAAACCAGCTTCTCACCGGCCTCAAGCCAACAAGAAGGAGATCGGCATGGACTTCCATAGAGTGTCTCGAAAGGTGTCATACCAATACTAGATTGGAAGCTATTATTATAGGAAAATTCAACAAGTTAAATATGATCTTCCCAACTTCCACCAAAATCAAGCACACATGCACGAAGAAGATCTTCAAGAGTTTGATTCACATGCTCGGTTTGTCCATCGGACTGAGGATGATAAGCGGTGCTAAAATTAAGCTTCGTTCCCAAAGCTTTTTGAAGACTCTTCCAAAATCCACTAGTAAACAATGGATCAAGATTACTAACAATAGAAGTAGGAACTCCATGCAATTTAATAATCTCTTTGATAAAGAGCTTGGCCAAAAGAGGAACGGTTCGGTTAGACCGAAAGGGAATAAAATGGGCAGATTTAGTAAGCCTATCAACAATCACCCATAAGCTATCATGACCCGAACGAGAACGGGGAAGGCCATCTATAAAATCCATGGAAATTTGGTCCCACTTCCAAATTGGAATTTCTAAAGGTTGCAATAACCCACCGGGCCTTTGATGTTCGGCCTTAATGAGTTGGGAAGTCATGCAACGCTTAACAAAGTTAGCGATATCAAGTTTCATTCCCTCCCAATAATAAAGTCGCTTCATATCCACGTACATGTTACTACTTCCGGGATGAATGGTAAATTTAGAACGATGAGAATCTTCTGAAATATCTTTACGAAGATCACTAATATTTGGCACGATAAGTCTACCAAATTTCCGAACGCCGCCACGAGAATCGATATCAAAGTCCTTCAAACCTTCAATATCAATCTTATCCTTAATATTTTGGCCAAGAAGAGCCAATTTGGGATCTAGCCTTTGAGCTTCAAGAATGCGGTCTAAAAGAGAAGGATGAGCCTCAAGGCTACATAAAACAAATGATGAGCATAAATCGGATACGCAGTCTCGAATCTCACAAGTGGATAAGATCTCGAGATCGTTCCATTCGGATATCATCATAGAAACAACAGCTTGTTGTTTACGGCTAAGAGCATCGGCGACACGATTACCCTTACCGGGTGTATAAAGAATATCAAGATCATAAGGAGCAAGGAACTCGAGCCAACGCTGTTGACGCAAATTAAGTTCCTTTTGAGAGAATAAATACTTCAAGGACTTATGATCGGTATAAAGAACAAATTTCTCTCCTAAAAGATAATGACGCCAAATACGAAGGGCGAAAACAATAGCCGCGAGCTCTAAATCATGGGTGGCATATCTAGTCTCAGCAGGCTTCAATTGCCTAGAAGCATAAGCAATAACACGTTCTCTTTGCATAAGAACGGCACCCAAACCAACGCGACTAGCATCGGTATAAACAACGAAATCTTGATTCCCCTCGGGAATAACAAGAATAGGAGCATCAGAAAGGAGTTCTTTTAGTTTCTGAAAAGAAGCTTCATATTTGTCCGACCAAATGTATTTAACACCTTTCTTAGTCAAGCTAGTGAGAGGCATGGCAATCTTAGAAAAGTCTTTGATAAAACGACGGTAATAGCCCGCCAATCCGAGAAAACTACGAATCTCTGTCACACTCTCCGGTCTCTTCCAATCTTGAATCGCTTCAATCTTTGAAGGATCGACGGAAATTCCGGATTCGGAAATAATATGACCGAGAAACTTCACACGAGATTGCCAAAAGTGGCATTTAGAAAATTTTGCCCTTAATTGATTACTCCTAAGAGTTTCCAACACAATCCGAAGATGTTTTTCATGCTCCTCCTCGGTTTTAGAGTACATAAGAATATCATCGATAAAGATAAGAACAAACCGGTCGAGGAAGTCTTTGAAAACTCTATTCATAAGGTCAACGAAATACGCCGGAGCATTCGTTAGACCAAATGGCATAACAAGCCATTCATAAGATCCATAACGAATACGGAATGATGTCAAAGGAATACTATCCTCTACAATACGAAGCTGATGAAATCCAGTAGCTAATTCTAATTGTGAAAAGACTCTAGCACCAGTAAGTTGATCGAATAGATCATCAATCTGAGGTAAAGGATATTTATTCTTGATAGTAAGATCATTAAGCTTGCGGTAGTCAACGCAAAGCCTAAGTGTACCATCGGATTTCTTCACGAAAATAGCCGAAGCTCCCCAAGGCGAGGAACTAGAGCGAATAAATTGCTTCATCTCCAATACGGATAATTGTTTGCGCATCTCCTCGTTTTCTTTATTGGACATACGATAAGGAGGGCGAGTGATAGGTTGAGCTCCAGGAATGAGATTAATTCTGAACTCAATTGCTCGCTTAGGTGGTAATCCTAAAACGGGCTCAAATATGTCGAAAAATTCACGAACGACGTGAATAAGAGAAATAATATCACCCTCATCATCGTCATCGTCATCACGAGGGTTTAAAGAATATAAAGATGCAACCAATCTGGAATCTGAATCTTTAAGATTAATAGAAATCCGCTTAACAGATTGAGGATGTCGAAGATGAATAGTCTGCTTGGGACATAGGATATGAGCTTCATAACGGTTAAGCCAATCCATTCCCAAAATCATTCCAAAGCCTAAATATCGCATGACATGCAAATTGGCTCGGAAAGAAAAATCACACAAAATAATCTCGACATCTTTACACAATAAACTGATTGTCGCGGATCCACCAACCGGATTCTCAATTCTCAAAGAAGTCATTAAACACAAAACATCCAAGGAAAAAGTATCGACAAGTTCTTTTGATATAAAAGAATGGGACGCACCCGTATCAAAAAGAAGTCGAATAGGATGATCACGAAATAAAATAATTCCATCCAGAATAGAATGAAAAATACCTTGGCCACGAGATGTGTTGCCAGGGGCTTGAGCAACATTAAGCTTTCCCTCCTTCCTAATTTGAAGTTTGGGACATGCAGATAAAAGATGACCCGGTTTCTTGCAATAGCGACAAGAATGGGGTTTTGGACACATATTCGCATAGTGTTCCTTAGAATTACAATTGTAGCATCCTCCACGATTAGGGATTGGAGTCCTTACTACAAAAGTAGTTTGCTTCACTCTCCTATTGGGATTAAGGCTCTTGAACTTCATATGCCTCTTCTTGGAAGTCCCAATATCACAAATACTTCCTTTACCAACCTCTCCATGAAGAAGAGTAACATCCACAAGCTGATTGAAAGAAACTTCAGGTTTCGGAGGTAGAACCATTTCAGGGTTCTTACTCAAAGCATAGATAAACTCTTGATTCTTTACAAGATCCAAAAGTTGTTGAGCAGACATGAATACTCCATCCTTGGGAGTAGCACTAGATTGACCGGCGCTGGGACGGCCTGGTCTAACCATTTCTCTTCTTCAAGAAAGAAAGAAAGAAGAGGGAAAAAGTTACTCTCAAAATAAATATCAAGCAATCTTGATAGATAAAACAAGGAATCATAAAAGAAAGTAGGATAGAACGGTACGAAGACCCGAATAAAATCCTAAAGCACAACTCCTAAGAAAGACTTAGGACATGATCCTTGCTAAATTATTCTATATTGTTCCGAAAGTTTGGCTCTGATACAAAGCTGTGACGCCCCACCTCTATACCCACGCTAGCCAAGAACATTACTGCGAATGCTGTCAACTAGCACGGAGAATAAGGCTGTTGAGGAGCGACCATCCGTGTAATTGCTTTGTGCGAGCATCGATATGTCAGATAGTATAACATGCAATACTTTACCAAGAGGAAATCCGACATACCGACACAAACTCAAAGCTACTACACAGTGGCTATAATATCTTCGAAAAAAATACAGAAATAAACATAACATAAATCAGTCACAGATAATTCATATCACAAAGGCGGAAGAAGACATGAATATATAATTAACACATGAAAGTGTATATCAGAGTAGTAGTCAAAAAGATCCACAAATATACAAAAGAATAGCAACACGTGCTATACAAAAGAATGCAACAATGAGTCTATATCTCAGGTGTATACAACAAAATAAACTACTAATCTAAGTAGTTTGCCAAAAGTCAGAGCAATGAATCCTTGGGGAGAAGTCAAGCAGAAGCACCTGTAACATCTCGGTCTGACCCGAGTATTATTTAATAAGGAAATAATAAACGGATCAGTCTAACAATAAATATCAGATGGAACGATATAGAATAAGAAAACATTTTATGACCCTTCTTGGAGTCGGAATTTTTTTTTTTACATGGGCTCAACTTCTTGTAATGCTGCATAAAATAAGTAAACTGTTAAACACTATCCCACTTTGGTAAATATCTAGTGAAATATATAGCCAATATAATGAGCTTAAAATGGTATTATATGCTAACCGTTGTCAACTTTATTGATGGAAACTTTCTTTGACTGATTTGAATTTTCATAACTTTAGTGTATAAAGAAGAATTACATTAATTAGCTTTATACCATAACTAAGATTTTTTATGGTGCAAAAAGATTTCAGATAGCAGAATGATGTAGTAATGTTTTATTTTATTTTCAGAGTGAACCAAATAAATAATAGAAGTTGGGAAAAGCAGTAAAGTTAAAGTGATCCAAATTTATCAAAACATAAGCATTATACCTATTGTCATTTGGATTAGTTAGTACTGCAGGTGCATTGGCTATCCGAATCATTTTTTTCTTACATTCACTATTTTACGTCTACACATAGGTACTTTTGAAAGGATAATATTGCTTCTATGCTCCTTGCATTTATCCTATGCTAGACACCACATTTTATTTTTGAATCTTATTTAAATACATTTTAGTTCAACTACCAAACCCTTTAAATAAACAAAACCTAAAATGAAACTTGAAAAAAATTATAGAAAAAAAACTCTCTTAATTGTGCTTTGAACTCAACATGAAAAATGGCTCAAACCAAAGAAAATGAATGTAAAGGTTCCTAGTCGCTTGCTTAACTACCTAATCACATATTTATAGCATACATCCAAAACCTGTTCATCATCACAACAAAAATCAAAATCAATGCTATAATTTAGCATCTCAAAATACCTTTCCAAGCATTTTATTTTTTATGTAGATTGATTTTTCATTATTTTTCTTTCTATTATGCTTGTTTAGTTCTGTCTAAAGAACTTACAACAAAATCATAGTAAAACACTTTATTTATTGGTCTTCAATGTACATGTTTACTGATATACTTATTTGCAACAAAAATTACTTTACAATTAAGTCTTGATGAAAATAAAAGTTTACAATCACCATAACTTTTTTACAACTTAATTAATGATTTTGCATCCAAACTCTAATCCACCAACATACTGCAGGTACATTTTGTTCAAAGGAATAATAGCTTGCGCTGCAAATTATGGACAAACATTTTTTTTTTCCCATTTCCTCCTTATTTTTACCAAAAGCTCGGTAGAATCAGCAAAATAATAAGCCACTCCAATTAGCTTATAATAGATTCCAAAGTCAACTAATATATGTTTACAATAATAAAATAAGTTGTATCATAACGTGCGTACGTATATACATTTATGCATACACACACATTTGTGTATATACATATACGTCTACACACACCTATATATAGGAGTGTTCAATTGCACCGCAAATAGTGCAGTACGTCTATAGTCTCCTAATTTTCCACCACACATTCTGAATTAAATAATATATCTTTCGATATTATTTAATTTGGGTTGTGTGCTGGAAATCAAAGGGTCAAAGGGGTGCTACTGAACACTCCACATATACATCATGCATATATGTATATATACCTGTGTGTGTTTGTGTATACACACATATGTGTATACCAAGGTTTCAGGTTTCGAATGAAACGCCAAGATTACGTCATTCCGTTTATGTTTTCTTTTTTTTGGGAACTGGTACTTTATATACAACAAATCATTGGGACAACATATGCCATGTCAAATAAACGTTCGAAAGCAAGTTTCGAACTTGTGACATCCTGCACCAAAGCCAAATCAATTAACCACTTGGACAAATGTGCTTGTCCGTTTATGTTTTCTTACGGACCAAAAGGAAACCAAACTAAAATTCGGGTTAAATAAAAAACCATCGAACTTCAAATTTTACATAAAAGAATCTCAAAAAAATAAGTAATTTGAGTTTCAAATATATTAATATTCAATTTTGCAACTCTAACTTAGGAAACATATACGTTCACAATATATGTGAACCAGGTAAGTAAAAGGTTGAAAATGAAATAATAAATAAATATTTTTTAGTGTTATTAATATTTGTAATTAATTAGCACTACTCTTTTATAGTTTATTTTTTAATTAAATATATATTATACATTTTGTTTCAATAAATTAAACAAATGTATGTGTAATTATATGAAAAATAAATAATGATATATGAAACTGAAAATGGAGTCGAAATTCCCGAAATCTACGAATTTTGTCAAAATTCCTAAAATTATAAAAGACCGATACCGAGATCTCGAAACTTGGTATATATAATAATTAAGGAAGTTTTAATAACACCTCACTTTTAGCAACCTTTTAGCTCAAAGGTAAAGATAAAAGTTGCGATGGAAAATGTTGACTCAACTTTGGAATGGTCAGAAACTTCACTATGGTTCCATTTTTGTAGAGTTGATATTAATGATATGGATTAAACATCCTTAATAATTATAGCATTTAAATTATTATAGTTTTAATTATGACATGGTTGCTTCAAAAAGTGGGTGACATGGAACGTTCATCACATATATACATATAGATTTATATATACAAATTGATTGGACCGGATGCGTCTTTGTGCTACACCCCTAATGCTAGACCTTAATGTTTTCTTGGAGTTAGGTATTTGAAATGAGGTTAAAATTTGTACATATTTTTTTATACCATTTCGTTTTAATGAAATTTAATTTATTTGGGTACATGTCATATTTTGAAAGAATACGTACTTCAAACTGGTGGTTAATCAATGGTTGATAGTAATAAAAACTTCTTTAAAAACTTATTTTTTAAAATGATTTCAATTTCTGTGAAAATAATCTTGAATATTATTATCCATCTATAAAATATAATTCATAACAAATTGTATAAGTCAAAAAATTATTTCGGTGCACCAAAAGGATGTAGTTAATACTTCTTTTCATAGTACTTTTATTATAAAACGCGTTTAAAGTAATGACTGATACTATATAAAGCACTATTTTGGATATTTTATAAGTAACAATAGAACAATACTACATAAATCATACATAAAAAGCATATACAACGGTATTGTGGAAGAGAATAGTCTTGGTGAGAAGCTTCCTCGTCAATTCTAATGAGAAGGCACCTATATCTAAAGTTGTTATTAGTTACTAAGAGTATACCATAATTTCAACAACAAATTTGAACCTCCAATATTAGAAACTTCTCATTAATAATAAACAAAGGATTTTTTGAATTATTTAAGTTTGTGATGTCAGTATGGTATTGGTTCTTTATAATCATAAGCAGTTTGGAATATTTCATATTATGATACAATACGATACTTTATGGACGTGTACTTTATAGAGCGAAAGGGGTACCTGAAAGGGATATACAAAAGTGGCATAAATGGAGAAAGTTCAGTGAAAGAAGAATGCATTTTTATTATACGAAAGTGGTGGCAAAACGATGGATGCTTTATATTGAATTTTAAATTCATCAAATGTTTTTGAGTAACTATCAATAATTGAGATTACATTTTAAATTAATGTAAAATTGCAAATTAGAAAATAGACACATTGACAAAGAAACTTGTACATCAAGATTAAAAAAAAGACAGATGTATACAAAAACACAAAAGAAAATTATAAGTTAGAAAGCAAAGGGGCAAAAAGCGAGTAATTGTTTTTTTAGCAAATATATGTCACTGCGCAAAACTGCCATTATAAAGGGAATCAAGTGAGGTGGCAGCCCCCTTTGGTGGCGGTGCAGGAGCAATTTTGCTAGGAACAAGGGTCAATCTCATCCTCTTTCAACGGTCCAATTTCCTTGCGCTCAAACACAGGGATAAATGGAGCTTTGCCCAGTTCAGAATTTATGACCCATTGGACCATTGAAAAAAGGAATTCCAGTTCAAGTTTGAGAATGCACCCTATAAGGTTTCATATGAGGATGGCTATGAACTATTTTTCATTTATCTCTTCTCTCTCTCTCTATAATTTTAGAGTTTACATTTTTTTCCTTCTCATTTAGTGTATACTTATTACAGTTCTTTTCATACGTAATTATATTTTCTTTTCAAAGTTAAAAATGAAAGTAGTCTTCCTTTTTTCTTTTCCCAACTCTTTTAAAATGGAAATAGAGAAAACAAATTATTATTTTATTTGTTCCAGAAAATTGCATGTTTTTCAATTATTAATCGAGTGAATTATATTTTGAATTGTACAAATAAGAATTATGGATTCATGATCTGTATATGCGCGTAATTATTGCTTCAAATAGTTAGAAACAAAGTGATATAAAGTAATTGTGTTAGTGATTGATTGGAGTTTTTATCTACCACCAAACAGTTGGTCTACCAAAAAAATTCAACAATTTTGGATCCATTCTATACTATTCATTAATGGATAACTATATTCTAAAAATCTATTATTTTACATTAACGATAATAGAGTAAGTAAACCTATGCTTGGAATGAGAAAATTGTACTGAGTACCGGATAAAGTTGTTATTCGTAAATTAATAGTATAACATTCATGACATGAATAATTAGATCCGTCATAGTTTTCCAAAACTTAATCTTGACATAATAAAATATCTTTTAAGATCATCAAATGCAAGATTTGTGTGGCCTGATTGATGCGCTATATCTCAATAAATATGAATTCATTGTACAAATATTCAAGTGAGTTCTCCAACTTACCTAAAACCATAATTGGGTAGATAGTCATAATTAAAAAATCAGCAGTAAATTACTTAGAACACAATAGATTTGTCATGTACACTATTTACTGCATGTGTTATAGGAGCCTAATTACACTGAAACAAGTTGAACCTATGCTTATATTCCAAGAACAACATGTAAAATAAGGTTGATGTGATCAATAAATACATGCCAAACAGAGATTAAGAGTTGAATTGGGTGCAGAACAACATAAATTTTATCTTAAGACTTAGTGGATGTACTTAAAATCAGTAAAAGAAAAGCATATAAGTGCAAATTATTAAGTTTTTGATACATAAATTGAAAATATTCAATTGAAACCCGTTTACTCTTTACTTCAAAGCACATAAGTATACCTTATCATATATAATGATAAATTCCAAATTTAAGACGTAATATATAATACAGAACATGGTAGCTCTTACATAACTGTGGAAAAAAAAAATCACCAGAAATAATGAGTTGATAAATGAGAAAAGAAATAATGCACTAAAGAAAGGAAAACATATATCAGCTTAAAAGATAATATTCTCATTAATATCCAGTAATTGTGTCAAAAAATCTTACGATTTTCAAAGGGATACAGTGTTCCACGAAGTTGGAATCCACAATTTAAATAATTTGTGATATCATAACCAATCGTTGTTAGCGCTCATCAATTTTTCTGTTCCAGTCGTACAATAAATCAGCATATAGTATTTTTCATAATAAAATAGCATGGCATCCTACCTATTCATTAAATGTAAAATCAACAGAGTGCTATACAGATGTAAAATTCGAGAATGAAATTGTAGAAAATTGGCGAAAAGTATGAGAAACGGTAAAAGTGGCGTATAATCGTACGAATAACTTACCAACAATAGATTGATAAAGAAGTGGTTAAGAGGATGAAATTTTGGACAACGCACAGATAGATGCAAAAACTGGAATAAAGATGCGATTTTCTGCTCGTCGACCACAACCGTAATCCTCATTAACAAAGTATAACTGATTAACAAATATAAAATCAGAAAATTCCCTCAAATCCAAGTTTTTGTATTGTTATGACAAAACGAAAACTTCCCCCAAATCAATCTTTTCGAATGGTGTTGCATACCTTATTTGGGTAGAAAATAACTTCAGCAGTGACGATGAAAATGGGGAAAGTGAAAAAAGCGAAGACGTTGCAAGAACAGGATATGTGGAAATGTGTTGGGTGAAGAAAGCAGCCAGTATTTTTTTTGCTTAATAATTGGAATAAAGGTGTAGTGCCACTTGGCAAGATGTGGTTTAAAGCAAATTGTGGTTTCTCCTTTCCAATATAAGTAATAGATAGATAGTATAAAATTTTTGATGATGGCTCTGGGGAAAAAGGCGCTCCCTTGAAATGAACTTCTCAGGAGTGCCACCGGGTGGTGCTCCCTTGAGCCCAAGGGGGTTCTAAAGTTGATCCTGTGAGGAGTCCGGACAAAACTAGTTCCTGAGGATTATTGGGTAGCGTAAGTCGATGGCGTTGATGCCTACAGTGGCATTTGGGTTATGCTGTGACGACAGTGTAACTCGATGCCGCTGCGATCTACTGTGGGGACCATAGCGAAATCGTGTGGAGGATGAGTGTCAACGGTCTACACTTGATTTTGCCGGGAAGGCAACGCAACATCGGTAGACTGCGATCTATGGTCAAGTGGAGTAGAGAAGTTTCATTTTTGGCAGCGAAATTCGATGGCGCTGATGCCTACAGTTATATGGGTTTTTGCTGTGATAGCTACGTAACCCCAGTTGTAGCTGCGATCTGTCTGGGTTCTATGGTGTAATCGTGGGGCGTGGAGGCCTACAGTTATCAGTGGATTTTGTCGGGACGACAACGTAATCATCGGGTTAACTGCGACCATGGATGGGGGTGATGATTTCCAGAGCATCCTCAGCAAAGATATTTCCTCTATTTTCAAAATAACCGTTTTCTATATTTTCAATAAAATTATTGTTCAAGTATTTTCATTGGATGTTGAAAACGAGTTTGCCAAGTACTTATAGATTTTCGGTCCTACGCCTGATCAACGTATGATTGAATTTCTGTGAGAACAAGGATGGACTAGTTGAGACATCGAGTTATAAAAAGTATTTTTTTTTATAAAGAGCTATTTTATCGAGTATGATGTGAATTTAAAAGCATTTTAAAAAATTTTGGAATTCTGGAAAATCAAGGAAATCCGAAGTGGAATTATAAAATAAAACTGAACTCAGGAAAAATTTAATGAAGTGATTTATGTAAATTAAGATGGAGGTAAGCTAATCAGCTAAATAAATTTACTTAAGTTTGAAATTTGTGGAAGCTTAGCTTCGAATAAGGGTGAAAGCCGTTAAATAAAAGTTTGGGTTGAGGAAATTTGGGAATGATTAGTTGTTAATGTATGGATGATGTGTATGTTTAAATTGTCAATATAAAAACTTTTGAAAATATCTTTTGCTTTAAATTTCGGGGACGAAATTATTTTAAGGGGGGAGGAATGTGACAACCCGAATTTGGCGATATTATTTTAATAAGTTTTTAATCTGATAAATTAAAAATACGAACTTATATTTGTTTTATAGGTATATGTGAGTAATTTGGAAGGGATTATGATTTGCCATTTAAAATAAAGCCTTTCCAAATTAATGAAAATAAAATCTATCTTGTTCATATTTAAAATAAATATAGATTTTATTATATATATATATATATATATATATAAAAAAATCTATATACACTTAACTATTACATAATAAACTATGTAATCTTGCATCTACCTTATTCTTCAGTCTGTTCACAATCTTTCATATACCACCTTTTATTTCCTTTTCGTTTAACAAAAACAAAACTGCATATAAAAAAAGAAAAGAAAGACAATTACAACCTGAAACTAAACTCTACAACTTGATTATCATATTCAAACTTAACTTTATACATAAATGCAAAATATCTTTGTACCAAAGATAAGAATCAGCTAATATTAATTACATGTTAACAAATATGAAGACAAGCATTTAAGAGAAGCATGACATATTGTCCTTTCTAATATACAAAAGAAATCTTCTCAGTAAAAAAATGGGTTCAGCCGAAATATGTAAGTATCATTTCATCTTTACAGTAACTAGAAAAATCAAATATGATTAATACAAGTTGAAGCTTGTACTAGAAGACACTATTTTGTCTAGAGATGTTTTTATATATATGCACATCATATTATCAGTTCGTTTACAAAAAATTAGAAGCAAACCTTAAAAAAAACACATCTTTACCTTATAAACTCAAACAAAATCAACAACAAAGCTGGGAGGCTTTCAAGAATTCAAACTGCAGTGCTTCAATCTGGAAGTTGTTCCTGGTTCAGATTGTTTCAAAGTAAGTAAACAACCTGTTCTTAAGATTGAAGTTAAACTTAAATCGTGTATGTATGGTATGATTTGAGAGTGCTTGGTTGAGTATCATTCCAGATTTGTCTCTGTCACACATATATATATGCTGTGTATTACTTGTCCTCTCTGGTTGGGTTTCAGAACAAAAAATCAACACAGAAGTCAACAGTCACTTCATTTAACCATTATTAGACTTTGAAGTTTAAACAAAACAAGTTGGTTTATATGTGATTGAGATCTGAAAATATTTTTCAAGTATAATATTGTTTGGTAGCAACTGCAAAATTCATTTTTTTAAGGAAAACATAACTTTATGATATTTTTGAATGTCAGGAAACTTGAATTAAATTATATAGCTTGAATTGTTATCAAAAGAAATAGGGTTTGTTCTCTGTTCAAGATTAAAAAAAAAGTTTTTGCAGGTGAGTACACATCATTTTTAAAGTCTTAATTTTGATTAAAATCAGTAAAGACGATTCCTTTATTATATGGTATTGTATATGTTTTACTTTGAATATAATTCTGTGTATATCTAGGCCACTCTGTATATTGTTCTTCTCTGTTATGAATTACAGGGCTGATTATCATTCAAACTCGAATTTGTTTTTAACTGATCATTGTAAACTATAAGTTTCAATTAAACAAGAAGTTTAAATCTTAATCAAGGTTTCTCAAAGCTGACTTAAACTATGTTTGTGGAATATACATTGGAATCTTGTTTACAGGAAATCAAGCAATAGATTGATAAATCCAGTTATTATAAAAAGCTATTTCAAACTTATAACATGAATGCTTACTGGAAGTTATGATTTATAAAACTAAAATGAAGATTTTTAGTTCAGTAATTCAAGAATAATTTGCATTTGAACATATTTTGCCATTTTCTCATTTCCAGACAATTCAATCAATTTAAAATGTTGAAATTTGTGTTGAAGCAAGTATATGTATCTGTGATGTCGTGAAAATTATCAAGAGAATTTTTCATTGCATAAATTAAAGGGACGAATTCATTCAAGGGTTTAAGGTCGGTATTTGTTAAGGCAAGAAACGGTTAGTGTTCATTCCCGATACGCGATCGAGTGTCACGAGGCGTTGGTGGGTGGTTGCTTAGAGTGTTGCCGAGGTATGGGTGGAGTTTGAGGGTCTCCGGTGGACCGTGCGGCAGTGGCGAGGTGGCTATGACGTTTTGGTTGAGCTGCAGGTTTGAGCGAAACGACTGATTTTCGATTCGAAAATTTTGAGGCCGATTCAAGTTTGGTTTTCAAGTAATTGTGAGATTTGTGACTTGCCTGAGGGGTTGGGGTTCGTTGGAGCTTGGTAGAGTTGTCGTGCACGTGTACGGCAGTGGGAATAGATATCAGAGGCGTTGATATCAAGTATTGCGAGTTGTTACTCGAGTCGTTGCCGAGTTATCTGAGTGGTTGCTTAAGGATTTTGGTCGAGTTCCAGAGCGGGTTGCCTGATGCTTTTATTTATACTTAAGTTTTAAACTTAAAACTTGCTGGAACGTTAGAAAAAAAAAAAGAGGAGAAGAAGATGGAGTTCGAGCACGGGAAAGTGATTAGGGGAAAAAGGGAGATTAGCTCGAAATATTACTCGAGTTTTAATAGGAGAATCTCAGGCTTTTGTTTTCAAACTGAAGTATAAAAAAAATATGATGAAGTAAAGTAAATTTGGATTCTACAACTTTTAAGTGTTGTAAACTTAATAAGCGTTTAACAAGTTAAGTTAAAACTTTACTACAAGTTTAATCATTTTAGTTAATTCTTAACAATGTTTTTAATTCTTAATGATTATTTTAATTAAGTAATTAATATAAGTTAAGTATAAAATTAATTAACATTTAAGTTGTGTGGTTAGTAATACATTGTTCAATTAATGATAAGTGATAAATGAATTTGTAATTAACTACTTAAAGTTAATTAATGTTTGAATGGTAGTCTACTAATTAAGATTAAATTACGAACTAATAATTAAAAAAAGAGTAATTAGTGAATAAATAATGGGTAATTAAGTCTTGTTGATTAATAATTCATAATTGTTCTTAATACTTCGTTAATGATACTTCAATCATAAAAATAATAATAAGTTTTTATCTTAACATTAAGTAGGATTTGAGATTTATTAAATAAAAAGGGATAATTAATTGATTTAATAATCAAGAATTTAAGTTAACCAATTTAGTTTTAAGATTAATTAGTAGAGAATAATTAATCTGTAATTAATAATGGTACGTTTTAATTTAAGAAGACGTAATTAAAGAATTGTTAATGAAGAGCGTTAACTGGAGTTTATTATACAACTAATTGAGTTTAACTAATTAATTAAGGATAAACATTCATGGAGTTTGGTTAAGTATAGTTACTTAATGAAAGTAATTAGATAATGATGATAATCTTAATGTAGTTAAAGAATAATTAATCACGGAGGATTAATTAAGATGAATGATTATGGATGGTTAATCAATTGGGTTGTAATTACTTAATAAACAGGACTTGAAGGTAATTGATTTAATTCAATTATGGCTAATTAGGTTTATTTGAGATGGTGTGATTGATTTATCTTGCTTATGTATGATTAAAGGATGATTAAACGCCCTGAATTGATTGATATCCCTGATATGGTTCGTGGTATGATGTGTTGGGTGAGCAATGATAATGTGGTTATTTATCAATGACAAATTGCTGAATAAAGGTGACATCTTTTATATAAGTTGTATTGCTTTTCACTTGAATAACATGTGTTAAGATGAACTGAATTCGAAGAGACCAGAGTCGGGTGTTGGTTAATACCCGAAACCACTTCGATTCATTATAAATTGATGTGAAATCAATAGGCCGAATTGAGATGTTTTAGGTGAATTGGGCCATATAATCTAAGTTCTGGCACCGAGAAATTGATGTGTGAAACGACTTGTGAAGTTGTAAACTGATATAAGTACCCCGGGTTTATATGAGTTGTATACTTTTGTATTCCATGTTAGTTGAGTTTACTCACGCTGGTTTCCAGCCTGACCCGGGTGTTACTTTGGTGTAATGCTCGGGTCAGACCGAGAATTACAGATTTTCAGGTTAGGACGTTCAGGAGCTCAGGAGGCGAGCTGGTGACAGTATCGTATAGAGTATATCCGCTGTATTTATATTATTGTTTATCTGAGTCATGATAATTGTAAATATTCAGTGACTGTATATTATGTGAAACTCTGATGTATATTAAATGTAATCGATAGATATAATAATCTTTGTAGACTATTATTGTTATTATTTATTATTATATTTTATCCGCTGCGAATGTGAGTTGTTGATATTTCTGTTCTTCTATCTCTATCTTCTTTTCATAACTATCTGGAATTTTTGGGTGTGAAAATTTCGGGTCGTTACAGTTGTAATCGATTCAGCAACAAAGAAGACTAAAGTAGACGTAGGCTTAACTTGAAGCCGAACCACTATAAAACTGTTGTCTCTTTACTATTTTTCTGTGACTTTTCTACTTACTTCTAATTCCCTTATCGACGGGCGGTGCTTTCACTTAATCTCTACTTACACCGAGGTGTTAGCTTTCAATTTTTGCATTAACATTTTTGGTGCTTTCACTGAGAACCCAACACAGGCTGTTTTCATCATTGCTTCGCAAAAGTTTGTTGAAAGAATCTCTCTCAAAAACAGAAGTCTATCAGAGATAATGGCTCCTGGAAGAAAGCGCAGATCTACTAGATCCGGTGATGTCCAAGAGAATACCGCCACATCTCCTCCGTTAAGTCAAACAGCTTCAAGTGTTGGAATTACACGAGCGGAGTTAGATGTTGCGGTGTTCGGGCTATATCAGCAAATGGAAGCCCAAAACACTTTAATGCTGGAAAGGTTGAATGCTTTGCTCAGAGCTAACCATCAACCGGTGAATAATGAACAAAACTTTGTCGATGATGTTCATAATGTTGAAGCAAGAAATATTCCTCAAAGGGCAGCTGGCCCCGTTAAAGGGACACCTCCCCAAGCTGGAGGATCAGGGCCGCAGCCAACCATCCGCGAACGCTTGCCAAGACAAACTTCCGAGAAAATGGCTGATGTCTGTCCCACAGAGCCTCTAAATAACGAGGAATACTTCTCTGGAATGGTTTGACAAATCATGAAAGAGAGCATGTAGAGGGATGAAGATGAAAAAGAATGAGGATTCGCTCCGAGCAAGACTCCGTTCACCGAGAGAATTCTGAAAGCAAAATTTCCAAGGAATTTGTTCCTCCCACCATTCTGGCTTATAAGGGGACAAGCGACCCTAATCAATTCTTGTACAAGTATGACTGGCACATGACTGGTGCCAGGGCATCGGATGAGATCAAATGCCGGTACTTTCCAGTATATTTGGAGGGAGTGGCTCTACTTTGGTTAACAGAGCTAACAGTCCGATCTATAGACCGGTTCTCCGATTTAACTCGGAAGTTTAAAGACCAATTCTGGTTGTATGCTTCAAAGGCGAAGGATATTATGTGACTGCCCAACATGGAACAAAATCCCGGAGAATCTATTAGATCTTTCTTGAATCGCTTCAACATAGCCTTGGCTGAAGTGGACAATGCAGAGCCACGAATGGTCTTGACCTACTTAATGAGGGCTATTGACAAATTGAGTGAATTTAGGATATGGTTGAAGATGAAGGAACCAAACTCGCTTGATAAATTCTATAAGAAAGCTGATGAGTTCATGCGTTTGGAAAGCCTTCAAACACTGGCAAAAGTGGTATTGACAGAGGTCAGGAACAATAGTGCAGCTTCGAAAAAAAAAGAATCTGGTACTCAGAAGAGGGAGAACGATGGAGGGAAGAAGCAGGGAAATGCGAAGAAAAATCAACCTTTTCGCTTCACTCCCTTAATCGATACACCAGAAAACATTTTCTTTGCAACCAAGGACACTGTCGAATACCCCACAACAGCTAAATTGAGGCTTGGGAAAAATGCTGAGAAAACTGGAAGATTTTGCCGATTCCACAATCAACACGGCCATGATACTAATGAGTTCCATCATTTGAAGAATTTGATTGAGGAACTATTGAAAGAAAATAAACTTCAGCATTATGTGAAGAGGAACAGGAACGACCCAACTTCGTCAACTCAGGGGCAACAAGTTCTTGTTCATCAACCTAGCTCGAGTAAGAGGGCGGAAGCGCATGAATCAGAAAGGCCTGTTATTAATGTGATCACAGGAGGTCCTCACCTAGCAAGCAGAAGCTGGAGTGAGATGGAAAGGTATGCCCGTGCCTTGAAGTATGCACCAACAGTAGAAAATGTTTTTGTGTTGGAAGATGCTGCACCTCTGAAGCAGCAGAGAACTTTCAATGATGACATTGTATTCAGAACCAGGGACTTGAAGCTCCTACCATGGATCCCTTGGTCATTTCTGCAGGCATTGGGTCGGCTATTGTAAGAAGAGTGCTTGTTGATTGTGGCGCTTCTTGCAACATTCTCTTTAAAAAGACATTTGATCAAATGAAAATTCCGATGGCTAATGTCCAAGCTTCATCGCAGAAAATTGTTTGGCTTACTGGGGAACCGAAGCAGCCAATTGGAACTATCGACTTGTTCGTGGAGGTTGGAGAGGGGCAGAAAAAGGTGGTTCGAAAATAATTTTTTAATTGTTGATGAATTTTCTGCCTACAACGCCTTCCTAGGCCGACCAACTCTTGCGGCATTTAAGGCAATTCTCGCCCCGTGGTGCCTTACTATGAAATTCCCCACGGATAATGGAGTTGGTGTTATTAAATGGGATCAGAATGCTAGGCGAGAATGTTATCTTATAGAGTTGCGTGAAGCAAGGAAGAGAGAGATGGGAAAAGATGTGGCGGCCCCACTCTACATCAAGGAATCAACCTTGTAGCAATTACAGGGTGGACCCTGCACTGGCGAGCATAGTGGTGCATGAAAAGAAATGGATCCCAGAAAAGCCAGTGCAGGGGAGAATAGAGTGGTGCTAGTGGAGGTAATGGTGGCAGTACCTGTTGACCCGAAAGACCCTAACAAGGTGCTGAATGTGGGTTCCCAACTTAATGCGACGGTTCAGAATATTTTGATACATTCTTGAAAGAAAATCTGGATGTATTCGCTTGGACTCATGTTGATATGTGTGGGATATCCCCAGAAGTTGCAGTACATACTCTGGATATTGATTCGAAGTTTACACCTGTAAAGTAGAAAAGAAGAACCTAGGGTCCTGAAAGGTTATCAGCATTGAAGGAAGAGGTAGATCGGCTCATGGAGAATGGCTTCATCAGGGAGTCTACTTCTCCGAATTGGGTTTCAAATCCAGTACTGGTTAAGAAAGCTATTGGAAAGTAGAGAGTATGCGTCGACTTTTCAGATTTAAACAAAGCCTGCCCCAAAGACTGCTTCCCGTTACCCAGGATAGATTAGTTGGTGGATGGAACAGCGGGGCATGAATTGTTATCTTTTATGGATGCTTACTTCGGATATAATCAGATCATGATGCATGAGCCAGATCAGGAGGACACGAGCTTCATCACCGATGTTGATCTCTACTGCTATAGAGTCATGCCCTTCGGACTTAAGAATGCAATGGCAACATACCAAAGACTTGTTAATGCTATGTTCAAACCGCAGATTGTCAAGACTATGGAAGTTTATGTTGACGATATGCTGGTGAAATCAAAGAAGGCAGTAGACCATATGGATCACTTGGAAGAAATGTTTGCAGTCCTTCGAAAGTACGAAATGAAGCTTAATCCTTTGAAATGTTCATTTGGGGTGGAGTCCGGAATGTTCTTGGGTTTCATCGTGAGTGCTAGGGGCAATGAAGCTAATCTTACTCAGATTGCTACCATAAGAGAAGTCAAAGCTCCTAGAACGAAGAAGGAATTGTAAAGTCTCAATGGAAAAGTCACTGCCTTGAGTCGGTTCATTTCCAAAGCCACTGATAAATGCATTCCGTTCTTTGATGCTCTGAAGAAAGGAAGAAAAAACTTTGACTGGCCTCCTGAATGCCAGAAAGCTTTCGATGCGTTGATTCGTCATATGGAAACGCCTCCAATACTTTCTAAGCCCGACAATGGTGAAGATCTTTTCGTATATTTGGCAATCTCTTCTCACGCTCTCAGTGCAACATTAGTACGGGAAGACGCAAAAATTCAGCGCCCGGTTTATTATATCAGCAAAAGATTCACTGGGGCAGAGTTGAATTATTCAAAGTTGGAAAAGCTCGCCTATTGTCTACTGATTACGTCAAGAAAATTGAGGCCATATTTCCAAGCTCATCCTATCAAAGTCCTCACTAATCAACCTCTGAAGCAAGTCCTGTTTCGCCCTGAGACTTCGGGTCGTCTTCTGAAGTAGAATATTGAACTCAACCAATGCGACATCACTTATCATCCCCGGAGAGAAATCAATGGACAAGCTTTAGCAGATTTCATCGCAGAATGTATAGATAAAGGTGATAGTGCGGAAGAGGTGACTGATAATACCCCAATTTGATGGAAATTATACGTTGATGGTGCGAGAAACAATTACGGTTCCGGAGCTGGGGTTGTGCTCGAAACCCCTGAAGGGCGGTCATTGTGTTATGCATTAAGATTAGAATTCCCTTCGACAAACAATGAAGCAGAATATGAAGCTCTTATTGCTGGCTTGAAGATTGCTAAGGAACTGAACATTAGAGTATTACAAATTTTCAATGATTCTCAGCTTATTGTATGCCATGTCAGGAAAGAGTTCAAGCTAAAGGAGGAATTCTGCCAACCTACTTGTCAAAGGCCTGCGAACTTCTTGATGATTTTGACCATTACATGATAAGCCATATACCCGGGAAGAGAACATGAACGCAGATTCTCTCGCGAAGTTTTCCAGCACTGGTGAAGCTCAATTATTGGGATTAGTTCCCATGGAAGTCGTGTCAGCTCCAAGCACTGATGAGATGGATATTGACTGGATCATGACTATATCCCAAGAGCTAGAATCGTGGATGACTCCGATAATGGAATAATTGCTCAACGGTTCTCTACCAGAAAATTCAAAAGAGGAACAGAAACTGCTAAGAGAAGCCTCTAGATATATAATTCAAGATGGCCAATTGTACAGACGGGGATTCTCAATGCCATTACTCCGATGTGTGACCAAGGAAGAGGCTAAGACAATTCTAGCTAAAGTACATGGAGGAGAGTGTGGAGATCATTCAGGTGGTCCAACTCTAGCAAAGAAAATTCTCCGTTATGGGTATTTTTGGCCAGTCATTAATCGTGATGCTGCTAGCTACGCTCGAAAATGTGACCGATGCCAGAGATTTGCAAAAATCCCAAGAGCACCTTCCACCGAGATAACACACATGGTCAGTCCATGGCCATTTGCTATTTGGGGAATAGATCTCATCGGGCCTTTGCCAACCGCCAGGTCCGGAATCAGATATGCAATTGTTGCTATTAATTATTTTAGTAAATGGGCCGAATCTGAACCATTAGCTACTATTACCTCTAAAAAGATTATAAACTTTATGACTAAGAATATCATTTGCAGGTATGGTGTGCCTCAAAAGATAATCACAGACAATGGAACCCAATTCAAAAGTGAAGAGTTCCAAGATTTTTGCAAACGATTCAAGATCCGAAAAGGCTTTTCAGCAGTGGCTCATCCGCAGGCAAACGGGAAAGTGGAAGCAGTAAACAAAATTATCAAATCAACCATCAAAAAACAGCTGGAAAAAGAAAAAAGTGGTTGGGTCGATAAGCTACCACTAGCACTATGGGCATACAGAACTACTCACAAAACTACGACTGGGCACTCTCCATTTTCATTGGTATATGGATCAGAAGCAATGATTCCGGTGGAAACGAAGGTCCCTTCACATAGAAGAATCCATTTCGATCAAGATGAAAATGAAAAACTGCAACTTGAAGAACTTGACCTCCTTGATGAAAGAAGGGAAGAGGCTAAGCTCAGAATTGGAGCCCATCAGCAAAGGATAGCCAGGCACTTCAATTCCAAAGTTCACGAACGCAGCTTTGAAATTGGAGATCCAGTCTTGAAAAGAATTATGATAGCAACAGTTGTGTTTGGGCCAAACTGGGAAGGGCCCTATGTCATATGCAAAAAACTTCTTGATGACACATTCAAACTCACAACTGTCGAAGGAGATCCAATTCCAAGGGCTTGGAACAGCAATCACTTGCGCCCATATTTTACTTAAAAGCTTTGTTGAAATACTGTAAAAGAATTATGGATGTATGATTCTTGTATTGAAAGCCATTGTAAAGCCAGTGCAAGTGGATAATAAGAACTATAAAGTGGATGTCGGCCCCGTTCTTGGTCAAACCACTATAAATCTTGTGTTCTCTGCTATTACATAATGCCTGTTTTATTTCGATATGTAAAGTACTTTAATTGTATTGCTAAAATGACGATTTAATATTGCATGCCATTAAAACAAAGCTTACCCATCATAAGACCAAGAAATCCCTGACTTCACTCAACAAACGAATGTCAAGCCACAAAAATTCCAGATTCAAATCCTATATAAGAAGTGCTTCAAGCAAACAGTTAGTGATTCCGCCGGAGGTGGGCCCTTGCTAACTAATTATGATCATTTGTGCAAACGAACATCCAATTAAGTAGCCTGTGTCTGCCCCTGCGAACTCACTTAACAATGAAGTACGCTTCTTTGGATTAAACAAACTACTTGCAAAAGAAAGGAATGTGTGCTTGAAAATGGTAACAGGGAATCGTTGATATGAGCAAATGGCGAAAAGATATGGGCGAGCAGGCAGGAAACAACCAAAGACCTCTTCGGAGGCATAAGCCCTCTTTGGAGGCACAACTCTTCGGAGGATAAAGACCTCTAACGGGGCATGCCAAAAAAAGAAAGTTCTCTTTCTCAACCAAAAAAGATTGGTGGAATGACTGGAAACACCTTCCCAAGTGGAAGGCACAGGGCCCTTGTTAATTAGTTGCGATCGTTTGTGCAAACAAGCATCCAATTAAATAACTTGCGTCCACCCCGTGAATCCATCCAACCATGAGAAAGAAACTTCCAGGCAAAAGCCCTACTCGGAGGCACACATTTCACCGAGATTTGAAGTAGGCACTTCACAAGAGTTGAAACGTGAAAAGCCCTCTTTGGAGGCCCATTTCACCAGAGTTGAAATGCTAAAGCCCTCTCCGAGGGCACACATTTCACTGAGATTTGAAGTAGACGTTTCACAAGAGTTGAAATGTGAAAAGCCCTCTTCAGTGTCCCATTTCACCAGAGTTTAAATGCTAAAAGCCCTCTCCGGAGGCACGTATTTCACCGAGATTTGAAGTAGACACTTCGCAAGAGTTGAAATGTGAAAAGCCCTCTTCGGAGGCCCATTTCTCCAGAGTTGAAATGCTAAAAGACCTCTTCGGAGGCACACATTTCACCAGGATTTGAAGTGAAAACTGCTCTCTTCGGAGACACACTTCACAAGAGTTGGAATGTGGAAAGCCCTCTTCGGAGGCCCATTTCACCAGAGTTTAAATGCCAAAAACCCCCTTAGGAGGCCCACTACCCCGCATGAAAAGAAAGAAAGGGAAAAGCACTCTCTGGAGGTGTACTTCTACTTTCAAGAAAAGATCAATCTCTCCACAATGAGAATATTTTTCTCCGAAGATTGAAGCACCAAATCAAAGCCTTCTTTTGAAGCCCACTTCGCCGCACAGGAGAATTCACTACTTTTCTTTTTAAAAAAAAAGAGAGAAAGAGAAGACTTCTCCAATACAAGGTGCATTCTACTAAATCAGAGAAATATTCCCTTAAAATGGAAAAAATATTCTCTAAAGTACGGATGCAAGCCTCCTTAAAATGGAAAAATTTTTCTCCAAAGAAAGAGTACAAGTCTTCTCGAAACAGAAGAGTTGTTCTCTAAAATTTTGCCGATGTGAAAGAGATTGCAATAAACCGTGGTATGGAGGCAATATAATATAGTTACATTCATAAAAGCAATGTTCAAACAACATACCACAGGCTTACTGCAACATCACACAAGAAAATAAAGAAACTTGTATGAAAAAGTAGGATAAATGCATTCTCAATTACAGACAGAAGTTTGTACAAGTAAAAGAATCATTTTATTCCATACTATGAAAATTTTATACATGTGCAAGTTTCAAAATAAAAGAAGGCGGAGACCGGTACCCGCACAATCTCCGGTCCACACAAGCCTTTATATATACAAGTAGAAATCAAAAAGAAAGACGAAAAACATAGGACCAAACCCATCACTTCTTCTTCCGGCCACCTTTGGAGCTCTCACTTGGTCGGATGATTAACTTTTTGGGTCGGCTTGTAAGACTAGGGGAAGAAGGAGGAAGTGGTGCAATTGGATCTTCTTCTGCTTTTTCTTCGCTGGCAAAAACTTCTCTCTTTTTCTTTGAGATTCCACGCTTCCCCTTCTTCCTTGAAGAAGACTCACTGCCCGGAGTGAAAAGTGCAGACAACTTTATGTCATCAGAAATAGTTTGCTCCAGAGTTCTTTCGCCTTCTTCAGTTTCCTCGGCCTTCTGTTCTTTAGAAGCGACTGGGTCATCCATGCCTTGAAGAGCATCTATATGCTCCTCTTGTGACCCCGGTTGAGAAATGCAAGGAGGAGTAATCTGAAGAGGCGGAGAGGGAACGGCTGGAAGAGGGGAAGTCCGAACAACACTTGGCTCTTTCACTACAGGAGAAGAGAAGTTAAAATCAGTATCTCTCATAAAGAGAGGAGAAAGTGGCTTGTCAAGATTTAAGTAATAGTCAAAAATTTCATCAAGCTCATGTGAAGTAAACAAGCAACCCACTTGAGCAAGATCAGCATTGAGGTTACTTGGAGAAGTAGGCTTTATTACGTCAACTTCAAAGTCTTGTGCTTCAGTGCTTTCTTGAGTCTCATCTCCAGTGCAACCAGTTTCACTTTCAATGACAGCTTTAGCAGGAGGTGGAGAATGGGAACTGGAGCCAACAATATCGATGTCGGCCGAAACCAAAGGTTGAACTGGGTCGGTTGAGGCTGCCTTCCCTAAATGTTCTCCTTCTGCCATTCCGGCTCTCTCTTTTGCGAGTTGCTCCATTCCCCTGGCAAGAGCAGCACATCCATGTCATCTAGGTAGCGCGCCTCCAAATCTGCTTCTTCATATCCAGCGCCTCCAAGCATATCAAGTGCGGCTTCCCACACTTCGGCCAAAGTGATTTCGTATTCAGGACCCAAAAACGAAAGGCTACCGTGCCCCAAGACACAGAGTATATAAAACTCGAATAAAGTAGAGCTGATATTGGCTTTAGTTGCCTTATGAGATTCTTCGGCTGCTGCTTTGCCGGAAATAGCTTCATCACGCTCTTTTTCAACTTTAGAAAGTCGAGCTTTTAACATTGCAATTTACATGTCCTGAGAGCTGGTTTTTTCTCGCAACTGAGCATTGTAAGTTCGGTAGCTTTCTACAACTTGCTGCTGTGCTTCGAATTTAGCCTCAACGTCTCTTTGTCCGGCATGAGCATCTCTCACCTGTTTTTGAAGCACTTCTTATTTTTGAGAATAAGAAGTGGAAGAAGTGGCAAGCTCCTCTTTAAGTTTTTCAACTTCCGCTTCAAGCTTCTCATTGTAAGCGGCGATGCTCTTCATCTCTGCATCATGATGATCGAGAGTTTTCTGCCACTTGGATTTATCGTTTTCCATAGTCAGCATGGCTTCGAGATTTGCGCGGTTTACTCTTTGAAGCTCGTCTACAAGTTTTTGCCAACTAGACATTCTCTCAATATCGAGTTTGTCGGCATGAAGATTTCTCAACATAGCTCGCTTGTCGATTGGGACCAAATTAAGATCGAAACACACTCCTTTTAAGCACCAGTGCGGAAAGTGGCTTTGAAGAGTAGCCAGACCCTGTCCAACTTGATACGGGGGCCTACTGATGATTGTTTGAATATCAGCTCTTTGAAGGGCAGGAGAGCTGGAAGGGATTTCCAAAGAGATGGGAGCAGAGGGCTTTTCGGAAATTCCGAATTCCGGCCTTTCGCTAAGCTTGGCCCGTTTACTTGGATCTTCAATGATGTGACTTTTTCCCTTGTCATCATGAGATTTTCTTTTATGGGAATCATCACCTCTCTGAGAAGAATCATGCCGCTCATCCTTTCTCCCATAGCGCTCTTCATAAGCCCGTCTCTCGCAAGATTTTCTTGCGGCTCTTTCTTCGTCGGTCTCCCTAGGGGCAGGAAGGTACCGCTTGGGATCATAAGAGTCGCGTCTCCCATAACGCTGGAAATCATCATAATAAGAGCCGCCATGTCCCATTGGAGAACCTGAAAATGAAGAAGAAACCACGTTCAAAAATCTTTGAAGTAAAGAAGCAAAATGCTTATAAGTGCCGAAAAATCCTAAGTGCATGTAAAGTGTAAACTACGCGCGTCAATCTACGAACCACTCCTCGGTTGGGGGTGATGACGGATTTTACAGCAAGTGTCAACTCTTGGGCAAACGGAGTTTGTTGTAAGACAGATGTCGCTTCAACTACTGGAGAAATAACTTTAATAGTAGTGGTATCGTCTTTAAAGAGCTCCTGTGAAGTAATCATCAAGTCGCTCAATCCCTCAAAAATGTCGTCACCATCGTGCCTAGCGGGACCCTTCCCCTCAGCTCCTTCATCAGCAGTCTTCACGGATTGGTGAGGAGGTTCCTCTTCTTCAATGACCGGGGCAAGTGCAAATTTTCCAGATGAGCCCGCAACGTCAATAGAAGCAGAACACTTCACCAGTGAAGCCTCAGTAGTAGGTTCTTTCGGTATAAGTTCTTCGGCGGACACTGGGGCATCTGGTATCTCTGCTGGAGAATCGGGAATTCATGATGCTGAGTAGAACGGGAAGAGTGCAGAAGTCTGAAATGGTGCAGAAACTCGTCTTTCAGCAAAAATTTAATGCTTCTCTCCTCAGCCGCCACAGCATTTAGTCTCTCAAAAGTTGGCTTGTGGCTGGGATCTTTAGAGGGAGAAGGAAGTGCTGTAAAAGTAAAGAATGAAGTTAGCACTTAGCAACTTGGACTTTGAAAACCTCAAATGGAATGAATGGGAATAGAAATCTTACTTCCTACTCTCCATATGGCATAAAATCCTGGGGGGCAACGAACGAAGAAGAATTGATTCAAAAAACAGTGAGCACTTTCAGAAAGATCGGTGATAATTTTATGGTTTCTGGCGCTTCTCACTAGAATAATAGAAGGATGATCTTTATTCTTTGCAAATGTGCACAAGTAGCAGATTTCTTCAAAGCTCGAAAGACGATGAAGTGTCCTCCTGAACAGCACACACAGTCCCATTAGGATGGCGTAGCCATTAAGATGCAACTGGAAGGGAGAGATAGTTAATCAGAGAAGGAGTTGTTGAAGAAATTCATTAAAGGGAGGAATAGCTCCACTCAAACACATCTGGAGATTGACAGCGATAAAACCGAGAGGTGGCCTGTCAGCGGTATTGTTTGGCCCAGGAAGTAAAGCATCTTCTTCAGCAATACCAAACTGAATGCGTAGTTGGTTAAACACCCGTTGATTCAGGGTAGTTGAAGTCCTTTCCAGGGGATCGTCCAGTGGATTGGCTATGGGGAAGGCTTCTCCAGCTTGCCCTACTACTTCTTCTTGTTGAGAAGTCATTCTACACAAGAAATTGGATATTCAAATATGAAGGTGCACATTTCCTCAATGTGTGAAGTGTTGTGCAAAACTAGTAAAACGACAAGCAAATATAACTGAAATTAAAATAAAATGCATTTGTCAATTATAAAGTTTCAGGGCTTGTTGTTTTGGGTCCAAGTACAAGTGCAATGTTGATGCATACAAATCAGCTTAGTTGATTAGTTTTACTTTGCTTCAATACTTCACTTGAATTTGATGATTCATAGCATTATATTCATATAATTTCTTTAAGTTGATTATTCTTTATCGACTAATCTGTCATTCGATGTGGGCAATCGGTGGCAGTATATTCGCCCTAGTTTTTTGCAAATGTTGTGTTTAACAGGTTATTGGCATCAAAGTTAATATAGTGTATAAAGAAGTACAACAAGTTCAGGCATGTTATCCCGACGGTTCAAGTTCAGAGTTCAATTCAACAATGTCATGTTCATTCAAGTTGAAAAGTGTTCAAGTCCTTAAGTCGTAGGAACGACTCAAGCTAGCTCAGGGATTATTTAGGTCGTCCAGATCAAATCCAACGACCTAACATAAGTCTAACTCTCTTAAGTTGCATTGTTCGAGCCAAGGAGTTCAAGGCAGTGCAAAACAGGCTAGGTCCTAGGTCGCTTGAATGTATACGCGACCTAAGAGTTATATCGCAAGAAGTTAGGTTGTTCAGTTAGTTAAGCCGCAGATCTGAAGGTCGTTTTGCTTTCCTTAAGCCGCATGGCTTCTTAGGTCGTTCAATCTACTAGGTCGCTTCTGAAGTAACTCGGCAACATAGAGCTATCTCCCATCAGAAACCCTAAGCCCTATTCTCCAATCATGCTTCGCCACACATCTACAACCATTGCATCACCAGAAGTATCACAGCGTAACCCGCTATCCACTAACCCATTGTCACTTACACAATGAAATCCACCATCCTTTTAGTGAAATCCATTATCTATCCATACCAACGCACTTCTGTGCTCCCGTGAATCACAACACCAACATAGCTAATGGCGATCGAAAATCGATCGCAACATGACTCGAAAGT
Source organism: Allium cepa (assembly GCA_030765085.1). Lineage (NCBI taxonomy): Eukaryota > Viridiplantae > Streptophyta > Magnoliopsida > Asparagales > Amaryllidaceae > Allium > Allium cepa. The sequence goes on from CM060935.1 coordinate 180,204,749, forward strand.
GAAACGCAGCACACGAAATTGGATTAAGGGCGGAAAAAGGGGGATTCACATTTTGATGATGGCCGTGGTTGGATATTGACTGAGATTACTTACGTAATATGATGATAAATATGAATTGACGACTAGTTAGATTGAATTCACCCTTGGAAGCTCGAAGGTTCGTCAATGGCACAGCAGGTTGTCAAAGCAGTTAAGTAAGGAGGAAGAAACGAGCTAACAGTTTATATAAGGCAAAGAGAAAAAGGCGAATGGCACGCGAGTTAGCTTATCTCTTGGGTCGCTCACGACCTAGCAGAATTAGATCGAAGCACACGACCTATGGCATAGGCGTGTATTTCGAGGGGCAAATGTTAACTCCTCTATTCCACAGCTCTGCGACCTAAGGAAATAAGCGAACGAAGGAAATAAAGTGTGAACAAGCTAGCAGGGACGAAGTTAACACGACCTAAGGAATAAAGCAACCCAGCGAACTAACTACTTAAGCGACCTAGCGACCTAACTTCTTAAGCGACCTAGCGACCTAACTGCTTAAACGACCTAGCGACCTAACTGATTAAGCGACCTAAATGCTTAAGCGACCTAGCAACCTAACTGCTTAAGCGACCTAGCTGCTTAAGCGAGTTAGCGACCTAAAGCATGAAGTGAGTTAGCGACCTAAAGGGTTAAGATAAAGTAAGGTCGCGTGCATACTACCTATTCACTTGGTGGCTCACGACCTAAGTCCACCGAGCCAACTTCCTATGTTGCTTCTCCCTAGGTCACCACGACCTTCCAACTTGTTCAAGTAACCAAGTACAAGCCTGTTAAACCGTAACCCATGCTCCTTAGGTCGCTCACGACTTACAACCTATACCCTAGGTCGCCCATGACCTATAGCACAGCTAACCAAACCCCTAGGTCGTTCACGACTTACGACTTACCCTAGGTCGTTTGCGACCTATGCCTTGTCCCGAATTTCCTATAAATATCATGCCTACACCACCGAAGAGGGGACCTTTGGCTCATTTCTGGAACGCCTACACTCTGTTGATTTCTCGACTTATCGGACACTTCAAACACGAAAGACACTTCAACGAACTTCAAGAAGAAATCTAACACATTCGACATGGATTCGAGGAGTTCATCTACATCGGAGTTCTATCTATTTGTCTTAGTAGTTTTGTAATTGAAGACTGTTGTAAAGTTGTAATCGATTCAGCAATAAAGAAGATTAAAGTGGGCGTAGGCTTAACTTGAAGCCGAACCACTACAAAACTGTTGTCTCTTTACTGTTTTTTGTGTGACTTTTCTACTTACTTCTAATTCCCGTATCGACGAGTGGTGCTTTCACTTAACCTCTACTTACACCGGGGTGTTAGCGTTCAATTTTTGCGTTAACATTTTACCTTTACTACTTATGTTTTTGAACCTCAAAATATATTACTCTAGTTATTTGGAGAAAACAGTTTTAATGACTAGCTGCAAGTTTACCTAAATTAAAAAACCGCATGAAAATGATATAATATACAAAAGATATTATTATTATTATTTGTTTATATGTGGAATCTGGTAATTGTGAAATCTCAAAAGCGAGACTTTATGTGATGAACAAGACCTTCAATTAAAAAAAACATTTTATACTAGTGTTGCCTGTAACTTTTATGCATTTGATCATTTAGATGTTTTGTTTACAATATACAAAAATAATTAAATTTTTAGCCATTACTTCATTTGAAAATACATTTTTCTAAGGATCTAACTTCTATAAAGGTGGACGTTGAAACTTATGAATTTATATACGTATGTATGACAAAATATGTTGAATTTTTTGTCTAAGCGGGATACGAACATTTACCGATACCAAAAAAATTGTTAGTAAGATCATATACCTCATCAGCACCACTAATCAGGTACAAACACATTATGTTACCATCAAGCTTTGCTACTCATCTTTGCTCATTAATCCATTCAGCTATTTGTATAACCTATTTATGAATGTAACGCAGCGGATATTTCTTAACAAACTTCAATTGATGAACTGTAGCAATCGGTGATTTGAAAATATTGCAATGCTCAAATCCGTTGATCCAAAGATGCCGGATTCTAGCTATCTTCGTCTCGTTGATCGCGCACGATACCGAGAAACAAAGATCTACGATTCTTCGACGTTGATCAAGCGCACTTGATTCCGTGAATCGGCTTCACAAACGAAGATTCGAGCGCACTCGAATGACGTAGGTGGAGATAGGAGATTTCACTCGACTACCAATTAGGGAAGAAAGCACAAAGCAATCAACAAGAAATTTTATTCCAATATTCAACCCCCATTACAATGACATTACATCCCTATTTATAGGGTTTATGACTCAACACAAGTGACTTAAGAAATTACAACACAAATAGTACACGACTTAAAAAAAAACAAAAAAATGCAGCGACTTAAGCAATACGACTTATGAAACACGGCTTCGATTCAACTACGACGACTCAACTCCTTTACGCGACTCATCAATGTCTCGGTAACGACTCAACAAAAAAAAAATGGCCGCGACTTATACTTGAGTCGTTCGCGACTCAGAAGAATGGATCGCACAAACTCTCGACCTACTGGAATTGGGGAAACGACCCAATGTCGTTCGCGATTTAGGTTTTAGGTCGGCCGCTTCCTGGGTAGCTTGCGCGCGGCATATGGATGTGGGGGAAGAAGTAAGTCGTTCGCGACTTAGGGTTTTGGCCGGGATGTAATTGAGTCGTGGGTTGGGAATGTAATTGAGTCGTGGGTCGTGGATCGCGGAGATGGCGATGAGTCGTGAGTCGGTGGAAGGGCGATGAGTCGTGAGTCGTTGGTGGGTTGAGTCGTGGGTCGGTGAAGTGGTGATGGGAATGAATCGGTGATGGGTGGCCGATGCTTCGACGAGGTAAATACTTCATCATCCTCCCCTTGTTGGATAGAATTCGTCCTCGAATTCACACTCTCGTCACCTTCGATGAAATCCTCCCCACAATACGGAATTAAATGTTTGACATTGAAAACATCAGAAGTATGAACATTTTCCGGCAACTTTAACCGATACGCATTATCATTTATCTTCTTTAAGATTTCTAATGGACCAATTTTTCGTGCTTTTAACTTATTGTAAGCTCCAACTGGAAAACGATCTTTCGTCAAAATCGCGTAAACAAAATCACCCTCTTTGAAGACTACATTTCTTCGTTTCTTATCCGCCATTTGTTTATACTTCTCATTTGCCTTGTCCAATCGTTCCTGAACGATTCTATGGCATTCCGTCAACCCATCAACAAAATCCGCAGCCCGCTTAACTGTCCCCTTCGGTGGTGGAACCATCGTCAAATCCAACGGCCCCTTTGGTAAACTTGAATATACAATTTGAAATGGACTGAAACCTGTACTTCGGTTATTTGCGTGATTGTGAGCAAATTCAGCTTGACACAACTTCACATCCCAACTCTTTAAATTGTCTTTCACAAGACATCGTAACAAATTTCCCAACGATCTATTCACCACCTCTGTCTGTCCATCTGTTTGTGGATGATAAGCACTACTAAAATTCAGCTTCGTTCCCACCATCTTCCACAAACTAAGCCAAAAATGACTTAAAAATCTGGTATCCCTGTCTGAAACAATAGACTCCGGCAACCCATGTAAACGATAGATTTCTTTAAAGAATAACTGTGCCACTCGAACTGCATCCGCCGTTTTCTTACAGGCTATAAAATGTGCCATCTTCGAAAACCTGTCCACCACAACAAATATAGAATCATTCCCCCTCTGAGTTCTAGGCAAACCCAAAACGAAATCCATGCTGATATCAACCCATGGTCTGATAGGCACCGGTAATGGCATATATAACTCCGCATTGGTCGCTGTTCCCTTAGAAACCTGGCATATATGACATCTCTCCACAAACCGTTCAACCTCCTTCCTCATTGACGGCCAAAAGTATGATTGAGCAATCAAATGTAAAGTACGGTCACGGCCCACATGTCCTTCCTCGTGTAACTCCTTGATAATCTTCAATCTCAAACTGCTCTCTGGAATACATAACCGGTTTCCTTTAAAAAGAAAACCATCAACTAACACAAATTCATTAGTACTTCCTTCCTTGACTTTCTCAACAAATTTCACAAAGTAAGGATCTTCTTCAATCAGCTCTGGCAATAATTCAAACCCTGTCACTTCAACTTTCATTGTCGTCAATAAATGATTCCTCCTGCTCAAAGCATCAGCTACACGGTTCGTCACCCCTGATTTATGTTTAACGACGAAAGTAAACTGCTGTAAATAAGCAATCCATGATGCATGTCTCGCTGAAATTTTATCCTGCCCCTGTAAATGTTTTAAAGCTTCGTGATCAGTGTAAAGAACGAATTCCTTCTGAAATAGGTAGTGTCTTCAATGCTTAACAGCTTGCACAACAGCGTAAAATTCAACGTCATATGTACTGTATCTCATCTTTGCCCCTGATAACTTTTCACTGAAATATGCAATAGGTCTCCCCTGCTGACTCAACACTCCTCCAATCCCAACCTTTGATGCATCAGTGTGTAGCTCAAACAATAACTGAAAATTAGGTAAAACAAGAATTGGCGCTGTCGTCAACAGTTCTTTGATTCGTTCAAAAGCAATCCCGGCCTTTTCTGTCCACGAAAACTGTTTACCCTTCATGCAATCAGTAACTGGAGCCATTACGCTACTGAAATGTGGAATGAATCTTCGGTAGAATGACGCTAGCCCATGAAAACTTCTCACTTCCGTAATTGTCTTTGGCTGTGGCCAATTCCTGACTGCCTCAACTTTACTCTGATCAACTTGAATACCTTCTCCTGAAACAACATAACCCAGAAATAAAACACTATGCGTCATAAACACACATTTATTCGTAGCAGCATAAAATTGTTCCTCACGAAGAATATTCAATACTTCCCTCAAATGTTGCACATGCTCCTCCGTACTCCTGCTGTAAATCAGAATATCATCGAAATAAACCACGACGAACTTCCCAATGAATGGTCTAAAGATTTGATTCATCACCCGCATAAATGTACTAGGTGCATTTGACAAACCAAATGGCATAACCAACCATTCGTATAATCCTTCCCTGGTTTTGAAAGCTGTCTTTCATTCATCTTCTGGTCTAATTCGAATTTGATGATAACCACTCTTCAAATCAATTTTCGAAAAGATAGTTGCCCCATTCAACTGATCCAGCAAGTCATCCAACCTTGGCATAGGAAATCTGTAACGGACAGTAATCTTGTTCAAAGCTCGACTATCTGTACACATTCTCCATGTTCCATCCTTCTTTGGCACCAACAAAGCTGGCACGGCACAAGGACTCAAGCTTTCCTGAACACGTCCTTGTTCCAGCAACTCTTCCACCTGCCTTCGTAACTCCTCATGTTCCTTCGGACTCATTCGGTAATGTGGTCGATGTGGTAAAACTGCTCCTAGAACAAGATCAATTTGATGTTGAATGTCCCTCAATGGCGGTAACTCCTTAGGCAACTCTTCTGGAAATACGTCCTCAAATTCTTTCAAAACTGGCTTTGCTTCTTCTGGAATCTCAACTTCTTCACTACTCTCTCTCCCAATCAACAAAAACACCTCAGGTTCTTTCTCAACTTCTTTAACAAACTCCTTCAAAGTCAACAGAGTTTTCAATTCTTCAATTTCCTCCAGCTTGCTTTCTTTCTGTTGCTGCTTCTTGGGAACTAAAGTAATTTTAGTGCCTTCAAACATGAAACTATAGCTATTAGCACGACCATCATGTTGAACTGCTCTATCAAACTGCCATGGTCTGCCCAACAACAGATGACACACGTCCATGTCTACAACATCGCACCAAATTTCATCCTTGTATTTCTTCCCAATTGAAAATTTAACACAAGCTCTCCTTCCAACTTTCACTTCACCACCTTTCCTCAACCAAGCTAATTTGTACGGTTTAGGATGCTTCTCGGTTTTCAATTCCAACTTCTTTACTGCCTATGTAGAGATAACTTTATCGCAACTCCCAGCATCAATAACGAATTTACAAACTCTTCCAAGAATAGTGCAAGTAGACTGAAATATATTATTTCTCAACCAACTGTCTTCCTCCTCTTGCTTCGGTGTCAAACAACTTCTCCTCATCATTAGTGAATACCCTTCGTCTCCTGACAACAAGTCTTCCTCCTCAACCGGTAATGAATTAGAACACTCTGCCTCTTCATCCTCATCCTCAGCTTCAACTATCATAGTTCTCTTTTTCGGCTTCGGACACTCGTTGCTTTTATGACCCATCTCCTGGCAATTGTAACATTTGAATCCACTGTTAACCTTCGCCTTCTCAGTCTCCTTCACAACTGGTTTTGTAACAACTTTAGGAACATTATAACTTCCGCTGACTCCCTTCACTTGATTGTTAGAATTAGTAAACACACCACCTCCACGCCTTCCCTGCTTCTCCCAAGCCAACGCCTTTTGGTGTGCTTCCGCCACAGATCTTGGATCAAACATATTAACCATATCCTGGATCTGCATTCGTAACCCTCCAACAAATCTTGCTGTCAGCTGCTCTTCCGTTTCCATTATATCGTTCCTGGCAATGAGTTGGTAAAATTCATCTGCATAATCATTGACTGACTTCGTCCCTTGCCTCAGATTCTGCAACCTCTGGTACATAAGTGATTGATAGTTGTAAGGTAAGAAAGTAGATCTCATCAACTTCTTCATCTTATCCCACGATTCTATCTTTGACTTCCCCATTCGTTCTCTCGTAAGTTTAGTTTGCTGCCACCACGCCAAAGCTCTCCCCCTCAACCTAGTAGCAACTAACTTCACTCGGCGATTCTCCGGAATCTCTTTGAAATCAAAGATCCCTTCAACATTAGACAACCAATCAAGAAATTCTTCAGCTACCATCCCACCTTTAAACTCCGAAATCTCCATCTTCGTTCCCGATTCCCATCGACGATCATCATCTACATCTCGATACTGACGTCGTGTTTGTTCTCTATCTCGATGCATACTCCCTCTGTCACCAACAAATTCCTCATCAAAATCTAAAGTATATCGTTGTCGTTCTCGTCCTCCAACATCTCTACCACCACTCCTACTACCAACATCCCTTCGATCCCGATCATCAACATTCCTTCTACTTCGATTATCAACACTTCTATGCTCTTGACTTTCTCTCCTCTCCCGTTCTGAATGTGATGAAACTCTACTACCCCCACGGTTTGATTCAGGTGAAATTCTTCTTCTACTTTGATTCATTTCAAGCATCATTCTCTCTAATCGACCAATTCCTTCGTTCAACTTTTCAGTAAAGCTCTCGTGGATTCGTTGCTCCATTTCATCGGCCTCTTCTCTTCCATACAAGGCATTAATATGCGATGACGTTGAGCTCGTCTCGGTGGCATGATTGAACTTCGCAAAATTTCTACACAGCTTCACAAGGCTCGGCCTTAACTCCTTAGCTCGAAACAAGCTTCCAATGATCCTCCCTAGGCTCGACTACTTCACTAGTATACACGGCCTACTTCAAATTCAAACACTTTCAATACTTTGATCCAAAATGGAATGGATCGAAAGTTCTCCCTCTTGTTGCAACTTCAATATGAACACGATGAACATAAACTTCAAACTTCGAATACTTGGCTCCAAGACCCGATTTAGCTATGATTGGCTAAAACAAGCTCCGATACCAAACTGACGCAGCGGATATTTCTTAACAAACTTCAATTGATGAACTGTAGCAATCGGTGATTTGAAAATATTGCAATGCTCAAATCCGTTGATCCAAAGATGCCAGATTCTAGCTATCTTCATCTCGTTGATCGCGCACGATACCGAGAAACAAAGATCTACGATTCTTCGACGTTGATCAAGCGCACTTGATTCCGTGAATCGGCTTCACAAACGTAGATTCGAGCGCACTCGAATGACGTAGGTGGAGATAGGAAATTTCACTCGACTACCAATTAGAGAAGAAAGCACAAAGCAATCAACAAGAAATTTTATTCCAATATTCAACCCCCATTACAATGACATTACATCCCTATTTATAGGGTTTATGACTCAACACAAGTGACTTAAGGAATTACAACTCAAATAGTACACGACTTAAAAAAACAAAAAAATGCAGCGACTTAAGCAATACGACTTATGAAACACGGCTTCGATTCAACTACGACGACTCAACTCCTTTACGCAACTCATCAATGTCTCGGTAACGACTCAACAAAAAAAAAATGGCCGCGACTTATACTTGAGTCGTTCGCGACTCAGAAGAATGGATCGCACAAACTCTCGACCTACTGGAATTGGGGAAACGACCCAATGTCGTTCGCGATTTAGGTTTTAGGTCGGCCGCTTCCTGGGTAGCTTGCGCGCGGCATATGGATGTGAGGGAAGAAGTAAGTCGTTCGCGACTTAGGGTTTTGGCCGGGGATGTAATTAATTCGTGGGTTGGGAATGTAATTGAGTCGTGGGTCGTGGATCGTGGAGATGGCGATGAGTCGTGAGTCGGTGGGAGGGCGATGAGTCGTGAGTCGTTGGTGGGTTGAGTCGTGGGTCGGTGAAGTGGTGATGGGAATGAATCGGTGATGGGTGGCCGATGCTTCGACGAGGTAAATACTTCATCAGAATGTTACACATGTTTCACGTAAGCAAACAAAATATAATGAAAGTTTATAACACTAAGTAAAACAATAGTTAAAACAAATAAGTGAATAGTACATACTTGAATTTGATGAAAATGAGATGAGACTAACGATCAAGATTATCCATTTTCTCCCTACTCCTTTATCCAGCATAGGACCGACAATGTATAGATACACCAACGGAGTTAAAAAGGGACTATATATAATCCAGGCTATTCAAATAAACAAAAAGCATAGTTTATAAATTCATAATCGCACATTAAACTGTCTGAAAAGGAAAAAATCCAAATGCCAAGGTATATAATATAAAATATGGAATTACCAAGCCGAACTCCTAAAAGTACCTATTTAATCACTCAGATAGATCAAAAGAGATACTTACTCTTTGCTCCATGCAACTGTAAACCCTACAATATCTCCAACACCATAATTTCATCTGTACTTCAACATAAAAAAGATTCTGCTTTTACCGCAAACTCAATAAAACCGTCCATGCATCAAGCCCTAATGGGTTGAAGTGAACCAAGTCTGTGGGATTTATAGAAAATATTTCACCTTCCATAACCACTTCTCCCTCCTTATACCAACAGTAACTTGTTACTATTACGGTTTGATTGCCTTACAAAGTTAAGAAAACAAATTCTTTTACCGAAAGACGATGATTTAATTAACAAAAAATATATGTACTTAGAATATTTTTTAGCTTACCCTCTTTATATCAGGTTCATTCGTGTATGCATCAACATCGTTTTGGTCGGACTATAGCAGTCAAAAATTGATGTAAACTGATGTTTCATAGAGATTAGCAGTATAAGGTACTGCTCAAAATAAATGTTATCATTACCTTATAGAGTAAGTTGACTTTGGCCCCTAATGCTCTTATTTTTCCTTCAAGTCAAGGAACTATTGTGCTACTGTGTGATTGATCGTTTAACTTAAAGATGTAACTCTAGACCCAAGTCATTTTAGACTACCTGGTCGATATGCCCCTAAAATACGTGAAAGAGCGTCATCTTTCACAAATTGATTCGCTGTCTTCGATTGTGACTCATTGAATTGTTGAATTATTTTTCTTGAAAATAATAATAATGCAAAGTTAGTTACTATGTCAACAATAACATGCACAACAAATGCATAATAATTATAATTAATTTTTCGATAGTCTTCACTAGCTTTATTTGTTGGATTTCCATTTCTTCATATGTCCTTGTCTAATACATTACTCAGTAACTTCTTATTCAGGTATTTTTGCTTTTGTATTTATACGTAAATATCACATATGAGTACATTTAGGTAAAAATAACAAAAAAATCATAATGGTACTAAAGATAGAAAATTAATTAATTAATTTTTCTTCAATGTTGCATATCCTAATTGACTCATCGAGTGTCGATGAGTCTGCCTTTTCCTCAATTACTTCATGAGAACACTTTTTGCCTTTGTTCAGAAGTCAAATATAAAATATTTTCAAGACACGAGGAACATGGATATTGTAACGTCCCGCCTTTTCACACGCTTTAAATCGACACACATGCCAATTCACATTATACGGAAGGGCAGATTGTTATGGGGTAAATAAGAAAAAGAAGGAAGAAACAAAACAAAATAGAATCTTGTAGTGAAACGATAAAATATAATAATCAAATAATAGTTCATAAAGCTGTTTTACAAAACATTTGATCTATACAATACATATCAGAGTACACATATGTAACATCCTGCCTTTCGCACGCTTTAAATCAACACACATGCCAATTCAAACCATACGGAAGGACGGATTATTATTGGGTAAATAAGAAAAACAAAGGAGAAAAAAACAACAAAACAAAATCTCACAGCGGAAGGATAAAATATAATAATCAATATACAGTTCATAAAAATGTTTTACAGACATTTGATTAACCTTTATACAATAAATATCAGAGTTCACATACCAAATGATAATAATAGTGCAGCGGAATAAAATGGCGTTAAGGAATAATATAGTAGATAATTGTACTTCAAATCCGTCTTCGTCCTCCAGAATAAAATCTTCAAATCCTCAAACGCTCGGACTGACCCGAGCATTTTGAAAAGACAAAACACTCGAGTCAGACTAAAATATCTTATGTGAGTTAAATCAACAGAAATAAATATGAGTGCAGTAACTCAAGAGATGCTCGGGATTTACATCTCCTAAGGATCCGTTAAACTATTTACTATGTAGTACATTTCGCTATTATAATAGCGTCTAATTGTAAAATAAACTTACTTTTAAATAGTGTTAAGGAGTGACCCAATATTGTAACGATACAGATTTTTCGCGTTTGAAAATCGACATCCATACTTCACATCGTACTCGAATACCGCAGATTCGACTGTTCAAATCCGAGTCGCCGGAGCTCATAACACAATTACGTAAACAACACAGCGGAAGAAAAAGAACATCAAATACAACTCCAATGAATACAATATCCAATGATATACAATAACGATGTCAATATGATGATACAACAGGTGATACATGCTATCAGAGATACAAGAAATGCAGCAGAAAGAATAACTATGATCTCCAATAGAAAGAATAGTCTTTAGAAGAGAACTCCAATGCTTCCATTCTCCAGCTCCAAACACCAATCCAGAAATAGCTACTAAACCTGATTGTATGAAAAACCCAACTCTAGACCGCCCGTGTGGAAGATTGTGGGTACCCAGAGTTTAGGAAGGAACAATAAACTCCGGACCAGTCATGGGACTGGTATGAGCAACAAAAACAATTTATCTTTAAAATCAACCAAAAGAATTTACTTTTTAAAATTGCATTGCCATTGGAAAATGAAACTGTCATAAGGCCTCCTGCCACACACACAATGCAAGCGTACACTTGGAGGAGATTTCTCCATATAACAGTTAATAATGCTTAATACACGAAAACCATTTGATATTGTTATTAGCGCACAGTGCAGAAAACTTTCGAAAATATAATAGTAACCCTAGTCAGCATGGGCATTACGCACTTATGCTAACTATAGCTACCATGTTTAATAGCAGGTTATCGCCACATTCCATGGCAGGTTAAACAACTAAAACCGTTCAAGGTACGTATTGTTTCTTTGGATTTTCCAACAATTGATCGGGCTAAGGAACTTCCCATACCGAAATGGAACGCCTCTGGAAGGACGTCCCCGAGAACCTGACCGGATCTCTACTAAACAAGGCCGAGCTACCTCACGCTGTACAGCTGTGACTATGTAACTAACACACCGACGCTACCTCATACTGTACAGCTGTAACTAGGTAGCTAACACACGAGCTATGTCATCCCTCGGTCGTAACCAACCGTTATTCCGGGATCCCGATAACCAACAACGACAAAGTAATAAATTTGCAGTAACCACATAGGTTCGATATCTAGGCTCTATACCATGATATCACCTTCTATCCAGAAGGAAATGAAGATACTCTAGGAGTGCTACCCCTAAACAAAACCTTGCCCCAACATTCCTGTTTCGACCATTTCCGGGTTGTGAGGCTCGAAGAAGTCTCGTCCACAAAGCTATGCTTTTTCACAAAGCCATGCTTCGATCAACAAACGATCAGCAGCACTTCGTATGCCATATTACCAAATTGGGAATGTATCACTAGTAACCATCAACTACATAACCTCTGAGCTCGTGCGTCTCAGAGATGGGTGTTAAGCTAAGAGAATAAATTCTCCGTCATCAACAGAAATGTATTTTATAGAAAACAACTTTACATCTCAAAGTGTAACGTCAGACTCACATCCATACAAGTTTGTTCTGGGTTCGAACAGAACCGAATGCACTTCCAAAGAAGTCCTTGCAATCCGGGTATCCACAATCCCGATCGGACTTCCCATCACTTAGGGAATCTCTATACCACAGCCATGATGCAGAGAAAATCGACAGGTCCTCCTATAATTCTCGCAAATACCGGTCTTCACCACCAGTCTTCAATGCTATCCATATACGTCGTATCACTTTTCAAAATGGGTTATATGACACAAAGGTCCTTCCCCGGCTAAACCGAATAACGAGCGCAGTACTAAAAAATCATATGGATACTAGGGTCTTAGTTAAATCACAGCTTAAAGCCCATACTTTTCATTCGAATGGTTCAAACAAATTACCATTTCCAATCTTTTAAACAAAAGGATTCATTTCCAGAAACCTTCAATGGTTTAAACAATTTTCACACTTTTAATCTTTTAAACGAAAGATTCTATTCATAAAGTTCACCTTGTTCACAAAGATCCATTTATGGATTTCCAAACAATTTTCATTTCAATTGGATTAACTCGTTAAATCTTTAAATCAAAGATTTAACTCATAGCTTTCAAAATTCGATAAACTCTTTGAATCTTTAAATCAAAGATTCAACTTATAGCTTTCAAAATCGTTTCCAAAGATTCATTCATAGCCTTTCAAAAATAATTCCAATTCAAGTTGGATTAACTCATTCGGTCTTTGAATCAAAGACTCATTTCATAGCTTTCAAACATTTCAATTAACTTGTTAAATCTTTAAATCAAGATTTAACTTATAGCTTCCAAAACTCGTTTCCAAAGATTCATTTATAGCCTTCCAAAAACAATTCCAATTCGAACTTGAAACTTTTCAACAAAATTTGGAAATCCTTTCTTTAAATGAAAGCTATTTTTATTTGAAAACAAGTAGTTTTCGTTTCAGAGAAATTCGATCTCATTTATACAAGTTCAAATCTTTGGGTTAGTTCAAATTCCCAAAAACAACACTTTAAAAATGGTTTAAAACCCATATAAACTTGTATTCCGTTTAATATCATAAATACTGAATATAGAATTCAATTTTAGATATTGAATTCCAATTTAAATCAAATTATTCAAATTTGTAAACTTAATCAAGTTGTTCCAAATAAATTTCATCTTTGAAATTCCATTTCAAAAGCTTTTCACTTTAATCTGATTCCATTTCAAACCATTTGAATTTAAAAATTCAAATTCAAAAAAATCCGTGACTTAATCGATTTCCTTGTGAAATCCATATTTGTGTGTGTATGGTGTGGTCCAGGGTTTTAACAAAATGGTGCAACAACATTCAATCATCATATTAAAATACAAAAAGTATAATTGATAAGTGGTATAACTATAACGCTTATCATAGATCACAGATATATGTCACAGATAATAAATTACATTAAACACGGCTCGAATCAAAACAAAGCTCACATATCAGGGATATCAAACAATTCAAAGCATCCAATTCAATCAAGGGTTCATAAGTAAGATCAGTTAATTGTTTGAGTAATTCAAATCAGATTTAATTCTTATGAATAATTACTAATCCTTGTTAATTAAGATTAATTAATTACAAACCATATTGATAAATTATTCTTTAATCATTTATTAATTGACCATTAATAATTAATTAACCTTTGTTAATAAACCAATTAACCTTTAATCGTTAAATAATTATCCCTTAATTAATTTTCATTTAATTAATTATCCTTAATTAATTACAATAAGTGATTATCGTAATCACTTATATTAATAAATCACAATTTAATTACTTTGAGTAATTATTCTTTAATCACATGATTAATCAATTACTTTTAGTGTAAGCAATCTTCTTTAAGTAATTAATTACCTTTAATTACTTTTATTCCTTTAATTATTTTTATTAATTAATCTTACTTAACTAATTATTCTTTATTGTAATTAAACAAAGTAATTACCCTTTAATTACATTAAATAATAAATCTCATTAAGTCATCATACATTAATTATTCATATTGATTACATCACCCTTACATTCAATAATTATCCAAATACGATTACTCAAAACCCAAAATAATTTCAAACATTTCAAATTAAATCTTTAAAACAATTTGAAAACTTAACAATTCAACTACATAATTAATCTAATCTATAATTACCTTTAAACCAAACAATTTAAAAAAATTTAAATCCTGGAAAAAAAACTTGCTCAAGTTTACTTTACAAACCAAGTAACTCAACTTATTAAAACACGAGCACCAGCAATATTTTCCCAAACTTATTCCCGAGCGACCCTACTTTAGCTTATGCTTTAAATTTGATCCTCCTTTTTTTATTATACTCTCATCATTGTTAACAGGCCGAAGCCCAACCCAAACGAAATGCTTTTCCACCTTCTTCCCAACCCACTAAAATCTTCATCTTTCCCAAACGTGAATTCCACTGATACACATTTTCACGTACACGTGCACAACCACGCTACCCATTGCCGATCGACGACAAACTCACCATAACGTCACCGATGACCCCTAGCCTCGATTCGAACGACCAAAAACCCAAAAACGTTGTTAGTTCAAAATCGAGCCATTGCGTTGAAACTGGAATGAAACCATATCATGAAATTACCATGCACCTCCTCCTCTGACCACCTGAACGTCGCCTCCCTCCGGCCATGTCTCTAACAAACCACAAACTATCACCTCTCCGATTACCCCTACACTCAATCCACCAGAAAGCCTATGCCGATCGAAACTCTCATCTCAACCCAAAATTAGGGTTAAGCCCTAAATTGATCTCGCCCCTTTAATCCACGCAATCGATTTTTTTTAACATTTTTCCCGACTTCGTAAATCACTAAGCTTGCTTCAAAACCAATTTCAACGTCCAAGATTTGTTTAATCATCAGGAATTGATAAAAAAAGCATTTTTGGTTCATCTCGAAACCGCACCTTACACACGTAACTAAAAATCATCATATTTGTTTTAAAAATCTTATTTTTGAATGTTTGTTCCAGATATAAAATCAAATCAACAAAATTAAAAATTTGAATTTAACAAAAAATTTCTTTTTAGTGTGAAATTGATATGCAGAGTCCATACTACACTGTTTAACTTCAAACAAATTCTAGGTTTATGATTTTAAGTTCTTTTTTTTAAACAAACACAATTCGTTTAAAATCCTAAGTTATGAGAAATTAATAGAGGAAAGAGGAATTTGTATTAGACGATCATGCCTGTTATTCAAACAAAGGATCAAAACAATGACATGCACAGCCATTCTCAGGTGTGTATACACACACACACACACACACACACACACACATGATAAGCATATCATAACAACAACACAAACAGTTGTCATAAAAAAAACTTCAAGCATCAAGCACAGCAATCAAGATATTCATGTTTGGGATCAAGAAGAAAGGGTTGTTCACCTGATCCACTTGGAAGCAAAAAAGAACAGGGGAAGAACAGAGAGAGCTTTATTTTTTTTTCCTTTTTTCGGAGTGTTTTGAAAACCCTGCTTGATTTTGTTTTCTGGGTTGTTCTACTTGATGATGAACAGCTTTAGCTTTGCTTGCTGTGATCTTACTTTTGTTTTGATGCCCTTGAATCTTGCTTCCAGGCCTTAAAATTCATAGAGGATTTGCTTTTAGGTTTGATCTCTGTTTTAACTCAACTTGCTTCTATATTTTTTTTTTTTGAATTTTAGTTTCCTGGTGTGATTTTGTATTTCTAGTTTTCCATTTCTTTCTTCTTTTTTTCTTAGTGTAGATGGACGAACTGAGATGGAAAGTGTATAAAAGAAGTTGATATATAGGAGGGAGTTTACGGTATGTTACTATTGTTTTGTACAATATAAGATCAGTAATTTCTTTGCTTTGGTGGCTGCTAATATTTTAGTCATGGGCTAGAGATATGGCATTAATTGCCAAGTACTTTGCTTATGCTAGGGATGTAAACATTAAATGCATATGTACCTTATGTTCCATATTATTTTTGTCTTGCATTTCTTTTAACTCGGCTGAGATAATTTTTATGTGTTGAGAAGATTTTATGTTGGTTTGTTTATTATATTTTTTTGTCAGGTTCCTTTTTTTACTTCATGTACAAATGTACTTTGTTTACTGAAATGATGTAAACGTGCGCTAACATTTATTGCTTTGCTATGTTCCATGTTGTAGCTTACTTTTATATAATTGTTTTGCAATTCAGTTTATACTTGTTCAAGCCTACAAACTTATCTAATTTATTTGTTCTTAGATATTTGTAGTTTGTTTTATTTTACATTGGCATTCATTCATTATTCAGATATTAAATTTTGAAAAGAAATCGTTTTTTTAAAACTTAATTATACTATGATAAAAATAATCACACTTATTTTTTAATCGAATTCAAAGAAACACAAATAAATTTATCAATAAATTTCACATATTTAATTCAAAATTTAATTTAATTATCAATTTAAAATTTAAAATTTTAAAAAAATCCGGGATCGTTACAGATTCCCCTCCTTAAGAAATTTCGTCGCTGAAATTTGCAGGCACGAAAACAAAACAGAGATAGATAGATTCGATCTCTACAATTTCTCAAATACAAGATATGGATTCCAAATCCAAATCGGAATACTTATACTTTGGGGTGTGTATAACTTGTCCCTCTTCGGACTTCGATATTCACAAGAAATTACAATAGAATTTTAAATTTGGTTTTAAACGAAATCGTTTTATTGATGCAATTCGAACTTAGCTTCATATTCTAATAATCAATCTAACTCAATTTAAAATTTCCAAGTTTATTTAAAATTTCCAATTTATTTAAAATTTCAATTCCAATTTTCCAATTCATATTCATTAAGGTTTAAATCAAAAACTGATAAGAAACCGATGAAGATACGAAGTAAGGATTTTCTACAATGATACGTAGGGCCACCATCACACCGAAACTTCTTTCTGGAGCTGTCACGAAGCAATCAAAAAATTTGGGATCGAATCAAAGGAAATTGATAAGAAAGTTATTTCCACTGTTGTAGGGTATTGACCATTTATAGTGGTACTTCCCTGTCCCCTATCTCGTCCTCTTCTTGCACTCATACTTACTGTCAGTGGATAGTAAGAGAATTTACAGAGGCATTCGAACGGATATCTTAGGGATATACTCATTCTAGGGATACTTCACCCTATCTCTAATGAGCTACTTAATGTGTTATACTCCTGAGCTAAAGTTCAACCTTAGCTTTGATACCAAATGTAACGATACGGATTTTTCACGTTCGAAAATCGACATCCATACTTCACATCGTACTCGAATACCACAGATTCGACCGTTCAAATCCGAGTCGCCAGAGCTTATAACACAATTAAGTAAACAACACAGCGGAAGAAAAAGAACATCAAATACAACTCCAATGAATACAACATCCAATGATATACAATAATGATATCAATATGATGATACAACAGATGATACATGCTATCAGAGATACAAGAAATGCAGCGGAAAGAATAACTATGATCTCCAATGGAAAGAATATTTTTCAGAAGAGGACTCCAATGCTTGCAATCTCCAGCTCCAAACACCAATCCAGAAATAGCTACTAAACCTGATTGTCTGAAAAACCCAACTCTAGACTTCCCGTTGGGAAAATTGTGGTACCCAGAGTTTAGGAAGGAACAATAAACTCCGGATCAGTCATGGGACTGGTATGAGCAACAAAAACAGTTTATCTTTAAAATCAACAAAAAGAATTTAGTTTTGAAAATTGTGATGCCATTTGGAAAATGAAACTGTCATAAGGCCTCCTGCCACACACACAATGCAAGGGCGCACTTGGAGGAGATTTCTCCTTATGACAGTTAAAATGCTTAATACACGAAAACCATTTGATATTGTTATTAGTGCACAGTGCAGAAAACTTTCGAAAATATAATAGTAACCCTAGTCGGCGTGGGGATTACGCACTTATGTCAACTATAGCTACCATGTTCAATAGCAGGTTACCGCCACATTCCATGGCAGGTTATACAACTAAAACCGTACAAGGTACATATTGTTTCTTTGGATTTTCCAACAAATGATCGGGCTAAGGAACTTCCCATACCGAAATGGAACGCCTCTGGAAGGACGTCCCCAAGAACCTGACCGGATCTCTGCTAAACAAGGCCGACGTTACCTCACGCTGTACAGCCGTGACTTGGTAACTAACACACCGACGCTACCTCACGTTGTACAACTGTAACTAGGTAGCTAACACACGAGATTTGCCATCCTCCGGTCGTAACCAAACTTTATTCCAGGATCCCGATAACCACTTTATTCCAGGATCCCGATAACCAACTACCACAAAGTAATAAATTTGCAGTAACCACATAGATTCGGTATGTGGGCTCTATACCATGATATCACCTTATGTCCAGAAGGAAATGAACATACTCTAGGGCGCTACCCCTAAACAAAACCTTACCGCAACATTCCTGTTTCGACCATTTTCGGGTTGTGAGGCTCGACGGAGTCTCGTCCACAAAGCTACGCTTTTTCACAAAGCCATGCTTCGATCAACAAATTATCAACAGCACTTCGTATGCCACATTACCAAATTAGGAATGTATCGCTAGTAACCATCAACTACATAACCTCTGTGCTCGTCCGTCTCAGAGAAGGGTGTTAAGCTAAGAGAATAAATTCTCCGTCACCAACAGAAATGTATTTGACAGAAACCATCTTTACATCTCAAAGTGTAACGTCAGACACACATCCATACAAGTCTGTTCCAGGTTCGAACAGGACCGAAGGCACTTCCAAAGAAGTCCTTGCAATCCGGGTATTCACAATCCCGATCGGACTTCCCATCACTTAGGGAATCTCTATACCGGAGCCATGATGCAGAGAAAATCGATAGGTCATCCTATCGTTCTCGAAAGTATCCGGTCTTCACCACCGGTCTTCACCACCGGTCTTCAATGCTATCCATATACGTCATATCACTATTCAGAATGGGTTATATGACACAAAGGTCCTCCCCCGGCTAAATCGAATAACTTGCGCAATACTAAAAAAATCATATGGATACTGGGGTCTTAGTTAAATCACAGCTTAAAGCCTAAACTTTTTATTCGAATGGTTAAAACAAATTACCATTTCCAATCTTTTAAACAAAAGGATTCATTTCCAAAAACCTTCAATGGTTTAAACAATTTTCACACTTTTAATCTTTTAAACGAAAGATTCAATTCCCAAAGTTCACCTGGTTCACAAAGATCCATTTATGGATTTCAAAACAATTTCCATTTCAATTGGATTAACTCGTTAAATCTTTAAATCAAAGATTTAACTCATAGCTTTCAAAATTCGATTAACTCGTTGAATCTTTAAATCAAAGATTCAAACTTATAGCTTTCAAAATCGTTTCCAAAGATTCATTCATAGCCTTTCAAAAACAATTCCAATTCAAGTTGGATTAACTCATTCGGTCTTTGAATCAAAGACTCATTTCATAGCTTTCAAACATTTCAATTAACTCGTTAAATCTTTAAATCAAGATTTAACTTATAGCTTTCAAAACTCGTTTCCAAAGATTCATTTATAGCCTTTCAAAAAGAATTCCAATTCAAACTTGAAACTTTTCAACAAATTCTTGAAACCCTTTCTTTAAATGAAAGCTATTTTTATGTGAAAACAAGTAGTTTTCGTTTCAGAGAAATTCGATCTCATTTATACAAGTTAAAGTCTTTGGGTTAATTCAAATTCCTAAAAACAACACTTTAAAAATGGTTTAAATCAGTATAAACTTGTATTCCGTTTAATATCATAAATACTGAATATAGAATTCAATTTCAAACATTGAATTCCAATTTAAATCAAATTATTCAAATTTCAAAAGTTAATCAAGTTATTCCAAATAAATTTCATCTTTGAAATTCCATTTCAAAAGCTTTTCACTTTAATCTGATTCCATTTCAAACCATTTGAATTTAAAAATTCAAATTCAAAAAAATCCGTGACTTAATCGATTTCCTCGTGAAATCCATATTTGTGTGTGTATGGTGTGGTCCAGGGTTTTAACAGAATGATGCAACATCATTCAATCATCATATTCAAATACAAAAAGTATAATTGATAAGCGGTATAACTATAACGCTTATCACAGATCACAGATACATGTCACAGATAATAAATTACATTAAACACGGCTCGAATCAAAACAAAGCTCACTTATCAGGGATATCAAACAATTCAAAGCATCCAGTTCAATCAAACGTTCATAAGTAAGATCAGTTAATTGTTTGAGTAATTCAAATCAGATTTAATTCTTATGAATAATTACTACTCCTAGTTAATTAAGATTATTTAATTATAAACCATTTTGATTAATTATTCTTTAATCATTTATTAATTAACCATTAATAATTAATTAACCTTTATTAATAAACAAATTAACCTTTAATCATTAAATAATTAGCCCTTAATTAATTTTCATTTAATTAATTATCCTTAATTAATTACAATAAGTGATTATCCTAATCACTTATATCGATAAATCACAATTTAATTACTTTGAGTAATTATTCTTTAATCACTTGATTAATTAATTACTTTTAGTGTAAGTAATCTTCTTTAAGTAATTAATTACCTTTAATTACTTTTATTCCTTTAATTATTTTTATTAATTAATCTTAATTAATAATTATTTTTATTAATTAATCTTAATTAACTAATTATTCTTTATTGTAATTAAACAAAGTAATTACCCTTTAATTACATTAAATAATAAATCTCATTAAGTCATCATACATTAATTATTCATATTGATTACATCACCCTTACATTCAATATTTATCCAAATACGATTACACGAAACCCAAAATAATTTCAAACATTTCAAATTAAATCTTTAAAACCATTTGAAAACTTAACAATTCAACTACATAATTAATCTAATCTATAATTGCCTTTAAACCAAACAATTTAAAAAATTTTGAATCCTGGAAAAAAAAACTTGCTCAACTTTACTTTACAAACCAAGTAACTCAACTTATTAAAACACGAGCACCAACAATATTTTCCCGAACTTATTCCCGAGCGACCCTACTTTAGCTTATGCTTTAAATTTGATCCTCCTTTTTTTATTATACTCTCATCATTGCTAACAGGCCGTAGCCCAACCCAGACGAAATGCTTTTCCACCTTCTTCCCAACCCACTATAAATCTTCATCTTTCCCAAACGTGAAATCCACTGATACACATTTGCCTGTACACGTGCACGACCACGCTAACCATTGCCGATCGACGATAAATTCACCATAACGTCACCGATGACCCCTAGCCTCGATTCGAACGACCAAAAACCCAAAAACGTTGTTAATTCAAAATCAAGCTAGTGCGTTGAAACTGGAACGAAACCCATATCACGAAACCACCACGCACCTCCTCCTCTGACCACCTGAACGTCGCCGCCCTCCGGCCATGTCTCTGACAAACCACAAACTAACACCTCCTCGAGTACCACTACACTCGATCCACCAGAAAGCCTATGCCGATCGAAACTCTCAGCTCAATCCAAAATTAGGGTTAAGCCCTAAATTGATCTCACCCCTTTAATCCACGCAATCGATTTTTTTTTAAACATTTTTCCTGACTTCGTAAATCACTAAGCGAGCTTCAAAACCAATTTCAACGTCCAAGATTTGTTTAATCATCAGGAATTGATAAAAAAAAAGCATTTTTGGTTCATCTCGAAACCGCACCTTACACACGTAACTAAAAATCATCATATTTCTTTTAAAAATCTTATTTTTGAATGTTTGTTCCAGATATAAAATCAAATCAACAAAATTAAACATTCGAATTTAACAAAAAATTTCTTTTTAGTGTGAAATTGATATGCAGAGTCCATTCTACACTGTTTACCTTCAAACAAATTCTAGGTTTATGATTTTAAGTTCTTTCTTTTAAACAAACACAATTCGTTTAAAATCCTAAGTTATGAGAAATTAATAGAGGAAAGAGGAATTTGTATTTGATGATCATGCTGTTATTCAAACAGAGGATCGAAACAATGACATGCAAAGTCATTCTCAGGTATATATATATATATATATATATATATATATATACATGATAAGCGTAACCTAACAACTACACAAACAGTTGTCATAAAAAAAACTTCAAGCATCAAGCACATCAATCAAGATATTCAAGTTTGGGATTAAGAAGAAAGGGTTGCTCACCTGATTCATTTGGAAGCAGAAAAGAACAGGGGAAGAACGGAGAGAGCTTTAATTTTTTTCCCTTTTTTCGGAGTGTTTTGAAAACCCTGCTTGATTTTGTTTTCCGGGTTGTTCTACTTGATGATGAACAGCTTTAGCTTTGCTTGCTGTGATCTTACTTTTGTTTTGATGCCCTTGAATCTTGCTTCCAGGCCTTAAAATTCACAAAGGATTTGCTTTTGAGTTTGATCTCTGTTTTAACTCAACTTGCTTCTGTTTTTTTTTTTTTGAATTTTAGTTTCCTGGTGTGATTTTGTATTTCTAGTTTTCCATTTCTTTCTTCTTTTTTTCTTAGTTTAGATGGACGAACTGAGATGAAAAGTTGATAAAAGAAGTAGATATATAGGAGGGAGTTTACAGTATGTTACCATTGTTTTTTACAATATAAGATCAGTAATTTCTTTGCTTTAGTGACTGCTAATAATTAAGTCATGGGCTGGAGATATGGCATTAATTGCCAAGTACTTTGCTTATGCTAGAGATGTAAACATTAAATGCATATGTACCTTATGTTCCATATTATTTTTGTCTTGCATTTCTTTTAACTTGGCTGAGATAATTTGTATGTGTTGAGAAGGTTTTATGTTGGTTTGTTTAATTTTTTTTTTGTCAGGTTGCTTTTTTTACTTCATGTACAAATATACTTTGTTTACTGAAATGATGTAAACGTGCGCTAACATTTATTGCTTTGCTATGTTCCATGTTGTAGCTTGCTTTTATATATTTGTTTTGCAATTCAGTTTATACTTGTTCAAGCCTACAAACTTATCTAATTTATTTGTTCTTAGATATTTGTAATTTGTTTTACTTTACATTGGCATTCATTCTTTATTCAGATATTAAAATTTTAAAAGAAATCGTTTTTTTAAAACTTAATTATACTATGATTAAAATAGTTACACTTAATTTTAAATCGAATTGGGTGAAACTCAAATAAATTTATCAATAAATTTCACAAATTTAAATCAAAATTTAATTTAATTATCAATTTAAAATTTAAAATATAAAACAAAATCCAGGATCGTTACAGATTCCCCTCCTTAAGAAATTTCGTCGCCGAAATTTGCAGGCACGAAAACAAAACAGAGATACATAGATTCGATCTCTACAATTTCTCAAATACAAGATATGGATTCCAAATCCAAATCGGAATACTTATACTTTGGGGTGTATATAACTTGTCCCTCTTCGGACTTCGATATTCACAAGAAATTACAACAGAATTTTAAATTTGGTTTTAAACGAAATCATTTTATTGATGCAATTCGAACTTAGCTTCATATTCTATTAATCAATCTAACTCAATTTAAAATTTCCAAGTTTATTTAAAATTTCCAATTTATTTAAAATTTCAATTCCATATTTCCAATTCATATTCATTAAGGTTTAAATCAAAAACCGATAAGAAACCGATGAAGATACGAAGTAAGGATTTTCTATAATGATACGTAGGGCCACCATCACACCGAAACTTCTTTCTGGAGCTGTCACGAAGCAATCAAAGAATTTGGGATCGAATCAAAGGAAATTGATAAGAAAGTTGTTTCCACTGTTGCAGGGTATTGACCATTTATAGTGGTACTTCTATGTCCCCTATCTCGTCCTCTTCTTGCACTCATACTTACTATCAGTGGATAGTAAGAGAATTTACAGAGGCATTCGAAGGGATATCTTAGGGATATACTCATTCTAGGGATACTTCACCCTATCTCTAATGAGCTACTTAAAGTGTTATACTCCTAAGCTAAAGTTCAACCTAGTTTTGATACCAAATTTAACGATACGGATTTTTCGTGTTCGAAAATCGACATCCATACTTCGCATCGTACTCGAATGCCGCAGATTCGACCGTTCAAATCCGAGTCGCCGGAGCTTACAACACAATTAAGTAAACAACACATCGGAAGAAAAAGAACATCAAATACAGCTCCAATGAATACAACATCCAATGATATACAATAATGATATCAATATGATGATACAACAGATGATACATGCTATCAGAGATACAAGAAATGCAGCGGAAAGAATAACTATGATCTCCAATAGAAAAATAGTCTTCAGAAGAGGACTCCATTGCTAGCACTCTCCACCTCCAAACACTAATCCAGAAATAGCTACTAAACCTGATTGTCTGAAAAACCCAACTCTAGACTGCCCGTGTGGAAAATTGTGGCACCCAGAGTTTAGGAAGGAACAATAAACTCCGGATCAGTCATGGGACTGGTGTGAGCAACAAAAACAGTTTATCTTTAAAATCAACCAAAGAATTTACTTTTGAAAATTGCAATGCCATTTGGAAAACGAAACTGTCATAAGGCCTCCTGCCACACACACAATAGAAGGGAACACTTGGAGGAGATTTCTCCTTATGACAGTTAAAATGCTTAATACACGAAAACATTTGACATTGTTATTAGTTCGCAGTGCAGAAAACTTTCGAAAATATAATAGTAACCCTAGTCGGCGTGGGCATTACGCCCTTATGCCAACTATAGCTACCATGTTCAATAGCAGGTTACCGCCACATTCCATGGCAGGTTATACAACTAAAACCGTACAAGGTACGTAATGTTTCTTTGGATTTTCCAACAAATGATCGGTCTAAGGAACTTCCCATACTGAAATGGAATGCCTCTGGAAGGACGTCCCCGAGAACCTAACCAGATCTCTACTAAACAAGGCCGACGCTACCTCACGCTGTACAGCTGTGACTAGGTAACTAACACAACGACGTTGCCTCATGCTGTACAGCTGTAACTAGGTAGCTAACACACGAGCTATGCCATCCCCCGGTCGTAACCAACCTTTATTCCAGGATCCCGATAACCAACTATCACAAAGTAATAAATTTGCAGTAACCACATAGATTCGATATTTGGGCTCTACACCATGATATCACCTTCTATCCAGAGGGAAATGAACATACTCTAGGGCGCTACCCCTAAACAAAACCTTGCCGCAACATTCCTGTTTCGACCATTTTTGGGTTGTGAGGCTCGACGGAGTCTCTTCCACAAAGATTAGCTTTTTCACAAAGCAATGCTTCGATCAACAAATGGTCAGCAGCACTTCGTATGCCACATTACCAAATTGGGAATGTATCGCTAGTAACCATAACCTACATAACCTCTGAGCTCGTCCGTCTCAGAGAAGGGTGTTAAGCTAAGAGAATAAATTCTCCGTCACCAACAGAAATGTATATGATAGAAACCAGCTTTACATCTCAAAGTGTAATGTCAGACACACATCCATACAAGTCTGTTCCGGGTTTGAACAGAACCGAAGGCACTTCCAAAGAAGTCCTTGCAATCCGGGTATTCACAATCCCGATCGAGCTTCCCATCACTTAGGGAATCTCTATACCGGCGCCATGTTGCAGAGAAAATCGACAGGTCATCCTATCTTTCTCACAAATACCCGGTCTTCACCACCGGTCTTCAATGCTATCCATATACGTCATATCACTATTTAGAATGGGTTATATGACACGAAGGTCCTCTCCCGGCTAAACTGAATAACTTGCGCAATACAAAAAAATCATATGGATAGTCGGGTCTCAGTTAAATCACAGCTTAAAGCACAAACTTTTCATTCGAATGGTTAAAACAAATTACCATTTCCAATCTTTTAAACAAAAGGATTCATTTCCAAAAACCTTCAATGGTTTAAACAATTTTCACACTTTTAATCTTTTAAACGAAAGATTCAATTCACAAAGTTCACCTGGTTCACAAAGATCCATTTATGGATTTCAAAACAATTTCCATTTCAATTGGATTAACTCGTTAAATCTTTAAATCAAAGATTTAACTCATAGCTTTCAAAATTCGATTAACTCGTTGAATCTTCAAATCAAAGGTTCAAACTTATAGCTTTCAAAATCGTTTCCAAAGATTCATTCATAGCCTTTCAAAAACAATTCCAATTCAAGTTGGATTAACTCATTCGGTCTTTGAATCAAAGACTCATTTCATAGCTTTCAAACATTTCAATTAACTCGTTAAATCTTTAAATCAAGATTTAACTTATAGCTTTCAAAACTCGTTTCCAAAGATTCATTTATAGCCTTTCAAAAACAATTCCAATTCAAACTTGAAACTTTTGAACAAAATTTTGAAATCCTTTCTTTAAATGATAGCTATTTTTATGTGAAAGCAAATAGATTTCGTTTCAGAGAAATTCGATCTCATTTATACAAGTTAAAATCTTTGGGTTAATTCAAATTCCCAAAAACAGCACTTTAAAAATGGTTTCAAACCCATATAAACTTGAATTCCGTTTAATATCATAAATACTGAATATAGAATTCAATTTCAGATATTGAATTCCAATTTAAATAAAATTATTCAAGTTTCAAAAGTTAATCAAGTTGTTCCAGATAAATTTCATCTTTGAAATTCCATTTCAAAAGCTTTTCACTTTAATCTTATTCCATTTCAAACCATTTGAATTAAAAAATTGAAATTCAAAAAATCTGTGACTTAATCGATTTCCTCGTGCAATCCATATTTGTGTGTGTATGGGGTGGTCCAGGGTTTAAACACGATGGTGCAACATCATTCAATCATCATTTTCAAATACAAAAAGTACAATTGATAAGCGGTATAACTATAACGCTTATCACAGATCACGAATATATGTCATAGATAATAAATTACATTAAATACGGTTCGAATCAAAACAAAGCATCACATATGAGGGATATCAAACAATTCAAAGCATCCAATTCAATCAAACGTTCATAAGTAAGATCAGTTAATTGTTTGAGTAATTCAAATAAGATTTAATTACTTATGAATAATTACTAATCCTGGTTAATTAAGATTAATTAATTACAAACCATTTTGATTAATTATTCTTTGATCATTTATTAATTAACCATTAATAATTAATTAACCTTTATTAATAAACCAATTAACCTTTAATCATTAAATAATTAGCCCTTAATTAATTTTCATTTAATTAATTATCCTTAATTAATTACAAAAAGTGATTATCCTAATCACTTATATTAATAAATCACAATTTAATTACTTTGAGTAATTATTCTTTAATCACTTGATTAATTAATTATTTTAGTGTAAGTAATCTTCTTTAAGTAATTAATTACCTTTAATTACTTTTGTTAATTAATGTAACGTACGCGATTTTTCGTTGTCGAAAAACCGAATAGTTATGGGTTTTAAAAAGAATTTAAGAAAAGAAAAAGAAAGAAGAAGAGATAAGAAGGTAGAAAATGGAGGGAAGAAAGGGAATAGAAAATAGAGAGAGGAGAGAAAAGAACATGGAAAATGGAACAGAAAGAAAATAAGTAATAGAGGAAAAAGAAGATAGAAAATTTTAAAATAGAACAAAAAGAGAATAGAACGGAACAGAACAGAAAACAACAGAACAACATCAGAATCTCACAATTCGCAGCGGAACAACATATAATAATAAATGAATAATCTTTAAACAAAGAACTATCTCAGTTATTACATTTTACCATTACATTACATCATCATCAGAGTGTACAACAACAACAACAACAAACAGTGCAGCGGAAAGGAAATACTATATAAACTAGTAATACGCCATGCCATCCATCTTGCCTCCAGCAATTCCAGAATATCCAGAATATCCTGATAAACCTTACTCTTGACTGCCTGTGTGGAAATTGGTGGGCACCCAGAGTTTAGGAAGGAAAACAATAAACTCCAAGTCAGTCATGTGACTGGTGTGAGAACTCAAAACAGTTTATTTATCTTTAAAATCAAAATAGAGGAATATTTTTAAAGTCAATTCGCAATGCTTTTAAAAATGAGACTACCATAAGACCTCCCGCCACACACACAATGCAAACGCAGAATCGGAGGAGATTTCTCCTTATGATTGTCAAAGATGCTTGATACGCATTTAAAAAGAACATTTGATATTATTACTAGTGCATAGTGTAGAGAAAAATTCATTTCGAAAGTAGAATATAAATCTTAGCCAACATACGACCATTATCGTATGCCTACTATAGCTAACTATGTTCAATAGCAGGTTACCGCCACATTCCATAGCAGGTTATACAACTAAAACCGTACAAGTCTCGTATTGTTTCTTTGGATTTCCAACGAATGATCAGGCCAAGGAACTTACCATTGCCACATGAGAATGCCTCTGGATGGACATCCCCGAGAACCAAACCGTATCTCTACCAACACAAGGCCGGGTTACCCCTAACTGAGTAACAACTGACCGAATATGCCATCCCCCGGTCCTTTGGGACCTTTCACCGAGCGCTCGCAATCAATTCACACAATCATAAAGTGTTTTCAACATGAGTAAGTTTCTGGGCTCCATACCATGATACCACCCTTTTCCAGAAGGAAATGCACACATCCTAAAGGGCGCTACCCCTCATAACCTTGCTGCTTCTTTCCTGTTTTGACCATTCACGGGGTGTGAGGCTCGACGAAGTCACGTCCACAAAAACATACTTTATACAAAAGCCATGCTTTGGGTCAACAAATGATCATAGAAATGATCACAAAGATAGACGATCAAATAAACGATCCTATCACAAATAATCAACACAATGATCATTTACAGCTACACTCAGCATGTCACATTACCAAATTGGGAATATATCGCTGATAACATTCAACTACATAACCTCTGAGCTCGTACGTCTCAGAGAAGGGTGTTAAGCTAAAAGAATAAATTCTCCGCCACCAACAGAAATATATTTGAAAGAAATCTGCTTTATATCTCAATTTGTAACGTTAGACATACAATCCATACAAGTCTGTTCTGGGCTCGAACAAAACCGAAGGCACTTCTTACGAAGCCCTTGCAATCCGGGTATTCACAATCCCGGTCGAATTTCCCATCACTTAAGAAATCTCTATACCAGGAGCTACCCAGTGCAGAGACAATCGATAGGTCATCCTATCGCTTTCGCAAATACTCGGTCTTCAACACCGATCTTCAATGCGATTCATAACGACGTATCACATATTCAGAATGGGTTATACGACCCCATGGTCCTTTCCCGGTTAACCCGAATAGTGAGCGCTTATTCAAAAATAAGTGTGGCATTCAAATTCAAACAAATCACATCAAATACCCATTCAAAGGGAAATATTGATAGTCGGTTATTGAACTATCAATGGATATGCACACATCACCAGATTCCAAATAATTTTCCAAATTATTTATTTTCCAAAATATCTTTACAAGATATATTATTTTCACACTTCAAAAATAAATCAATATTTATTTTTAAACAACTTCCCTCTTCATTCATAAATTCCATAATGAATTTATATTTCACAATATCCATGCATATACAATTTCAATTATTCATTTCAATATTCCTTTTCAATTTATCTTCAAAAAGATAAATTCTCAAAATATTCACTTTATATTGGAAAACATTTCCATACTTATTTATTCATAAATAATTCACAAATTTTATTTATTTTCAACACTTAGAAAATATTCAATATACTTAAATCGAGATTAAGTATATACTTCATTCTTTAAGGAAATCATGCTCTTAAACATATTTATTTGGGTCTAAACGAATGTTGCGTAAAACATTGTTACGACAACCCAAAAATCACTAGTATAGGGATTCGAAATTAAAATAGATATATAAATCCCAATACTATACAAAACATTTACTTTCGGAAATCATTTACTATAACAACAGTGTTATTGTCCTCTATTTCCTTTTATTTCTCGAAAACGTCTATTTCAACAATAAATGTTGAAATCTATGGTTTCGAATCTCAACAGAATTAAAACATCGTTAGATCGTTTTAATTCTATTTCAAATATCACATTCAAAACAATTTCTTTAACATCTTATTCACTATTCAAAAACGTGAATATACTACGTTAACACATTTCATCCTTTTATACATTTTATTTAAAAGGATTATTCACAGTTCAAAAACGTGAATATAACTCCATTAATAGGTTTCAACAATTAACTTATCAAAATAAGTCGTTTGCGAATCTATATAAAACAACGTTTATAAATTCCATTTCTATTTATTTTATAACTCCTTTTTATAAATCTCCTCTATTAATCTATTCGATTTATAACTCAATTATAAACCAAAAGTTCACATTATAAGTTAAATGCTTATAAAACGATTATTTTACAAAATCGTTCTTTTAAACTTCATACTTATAAATCTTATAACTTATAAGATTCAATGATTTATTCAAAACTATTCTTTTAATAACTTCACAAATTTATAAATCTTACTATTTATAAATCTCATTTATAACTTCTCCATTTATAATTTTATAAATTCCATTCATTTACAAAAATTCATTTCCACTCCATTCAAACACTTAACAAAACTCGTTTTATAATGTCAATATTTCGATTCATAAATATCCATTTATAAATCTCTTAATATAAATCAATTTATATTATTCTTTAAAACGTCTTTAATCTCCTTTATTATTTCACCATTTTGATTCGTAAAATAATTAAATTTATAAATCCTATATTTAAACTTTTCACAATAAATTCTAAAATCCCGATTAAACTATTTTATAAAATCAATAGCATCATAATCTCAAAAATCAGTTTTTAACTATATTTCTCAAAAATCATAATTTTATAACTTTGAAAATTATAACGTTTATTTATTTAAAAATAGATCAAATTCCAAATATATAGTATATTTTCAAAAATCACTTTATAAATCATTTTAAAATTCCAAAACTTGGTCCAATGATGCTACATATCAAATAGTCAATCACGACAACAACGATATCATATATCAAAATGATAATCCATCAAATATCAAAATATCTGAAATCAAATAAATACTGTTGAGGAATCCAGTTGGATCCCTCCAACCTGTTTCCTGCATCCACAAACATTAGCACAATACCAATTTCGCTCCAGTACGAAATTATCGCGGTATATGTTTTTATTAAATATTATCCGCTTAATAGACGGCGCAATAGGGTCTCATCCGCTAAACAAAAAATGCGGGAAATCAATAACTGCAATATATACATATGCCAATATATATATATTGCTATTATATATAATACCCATTTCACTGTTTGTGAAATATTCGCGGTATATGTTTTTAATAAATAACATCCGCTTACTAACGGCGCATAATGTCTATTTTAACAATCAATAGATATCAATCATCATTCAAACTTGCATTCAAATATTTTAAATCTAACTATTTAAAATAAAATCGAAACTAATTCGATTGAGTGAGAAGTTCTCACCTTGATTTATTTCGTTTTAGCGATTTATTTCGAATAAAATTAAACGCGCGTTTAATTTTACCCAAAATTCTCACTAACTCCAAACGACTCCAATCCAATTTCATCGCGTAGTGCTCGTCCATACGATTCCAACGCAACTGGTTTCGCGCATTTTCGACCTCGTACGAAAAAGATATGAATATTTGAAGTTTATACGATTTATACTTATATAAATTTACAACATAACTTTTAATTTTTAACCTAAATCAATCATAGCCCTTGGATCCTGCATTCCCCCATCTGGACCGTGCATAGCATCTCCTTCTCCACGCGTTCTCTCTACAGGTCAAGGCCGAACAAAAGAACCCATATCACATAACTAGGGTTTCATATTCGAGCCTCCACGTTCAACTCTATGACGATCAGGATGCGCCAAATCGAAGCTCCAAACCCCCTCTATGTTCGGCCTGAATATCCCCAAGCTCGGTCCCCTCTAGTGTCTCGTTTTGCATGCGCAGCTGGCCATGAACGCGAGTGCTTTGACGAAGATCCGAAGCTCCAAATGGGATCTCCACCGTTGAAAACGTAGATCTCGTCGTGCTCTACCACTTTGTAGTTGGAAGTTTTCGATATTAATGTGTGGATTTCGAGAAAATGGAGGGGGAAGTTGGGACGTTTCTGGCCATTGGTTGAGTAGGAGGCGGCTGCAGTTTTAGAAATTAGGGTTTGTTATTTTTTTTATTAATTTTTGAGATAGTGGGCTATTTATAGGAAAATCGATCGACACTATCCATCCCGGAAATTCCGAACTCCGATTCACGTGCCGTAACCAGCGTTTCTAGGGTTTACCCCGCATTCCGGACACAATGGAACAGGTTTCGAAAGCTAATTCGGACATATGTGCGAGTTATGGTTGCAAACGTTCAATTTAAATTAAACCGATTTAAGCGATTTTCTAGGCGTTTTAATTTGTACCGGACAAACGGTAAATCCAATTGACACGAAATTTGAAACCTTACAATGATATCACATTACGGATCCGTTGAAACTGGTTTCGTCGAAATCCGAGACTTTTTGAAAAATGGCTATTTTAACTCGCCAAATTAAAATTAAAAATAATTCGATGCGTTTCGAGCTGCCACGATCAAACGATAGTTCCGATTGACACGAAAATTGAAATCCGATAATAACTAACTATTATGGATCCAATGGAACTGGTTTCGTTCAATTCTGAGACTGTTCAAAAATTGACTATTTTCACTAGTCGATTTAATATTAAAATATTCAATTTTCACAATTTAACTTTTAATTCAATTTTAAAAGTTCTAAAATATCGTTCTAACTCTAATATGATAAAATAAAATTTTGCAAATCATTTTCAATCATATTTAACCCAATTTTCAATTATTTCCATAATTTAACATATTAAATTATCGATTTAATTATCCAATTAAATCCAATAATTCACATAAAAATTTATTCGACTTATAAATTCACTTATAAATATTTAAAATTAATTAAATATTCAAATTTTAATTTTTAAAAATTCTGGGTCGTTACAATCTTCCCCACTTAAAAGAATTTCGTCCTCGAAATTAACAAGTAAGAAAAGTTACAGAATCTATTAACTTTCAAAAATCCATAGCTAAACTTCTTATAATTATTTACTAAGTTTTCAAATCATACTTAGTTATCTTTTCAAAAACAACTACTATTGTTTAACTTCCAATTCCAAATCAAAGTTAAAGTTTTCAAAATTTTCCAATTTTCTCAAATTTTTTCTAACGCCTTAAATTTTCGGAAAAATTCGCCATAGTCTCCTTTGCGCGGCTCGATCCGAAAAAAAATGACAGTATATATATCACAAATATACATCTCATCAAGTAATGAGGCATCCCGAAGGGAAAAAGTATAAAAGTACGGTATGTAATCCGAGATATGTACCTTATATTTTATTAGCAAGCATATACGGCTAATATAGCGCGAAAGCGAGCTCCAAATGCGAAGCAAACGCGATCCGCACCTACTAAACACTCAACAAACAACATGAAAACATTCATATATGAAAATAATCTCAATATACATCATATAGCAACATAATAACTATATATGTCAACATAGCAAATGTAGTAAAAGCAATATATTCAACCATCAACCAACTAACATCCATAACCAATTAATATTCATTCATATTCTCATTAATATTCAATGAATTGGGTTTTCAATTTAAATCACATTGATTCATTAACAGTGGATGTTCTTACTAACATTCATTTTTAATTAGTTTATATTCACTAATTCATATTCAAGTTGGTTCACTTCCAAATCAAATTCAATTCTATTTAAGATTCACTTAACTTCCAATTGAATTTCCTATTACTTTAGCTTCCAATTTCATTAATTTAATTTCATTAACACTTAATGAATTATATACAATCAACTAACAATCATATAACAACCAAAGTATATTAATTTCAACTAAATTACTTTGCTTTCAATTGGTTTAATTAAATTGATTTTCATTCAATTATTCAACTTTCAATAACATTAGATTTTAATGAGTTAACACTTATTCATTATTCCATATCAACTTAATTCACATTCAATTGATTAATATTCAATCCATTAATTCAATTCAATTCAATTTCTAAAGTTGAATTTCATTTATATAACTCAAGTTCACATTTATCCTTAACTTTATTATTTTACTTTGATACTAATATCAACTTCATTCAACATAATTTAAGTTATATTTCCATTTCTAAAGTAAATTTCCATTTAACTTTAAATTCGTTTTTATTTATTTCAACTCATATTTATAAATATATTCATATAGTTTCACTTCTTATATGTATAAGTTTATTTCACAATTTTAAATCACTTTAATTATAATTCAATTCTTATAATTCTTTTGCTTATACAATTATTCTTCAATTTAGATTATTCAAACAACTAAACAATCAACAATCTACTTATATTTAATAATTTTGAAAAATTATTTCTTTATATATAAAATATACTCGAGGCAAAAATTATTTTATTTACCCATTTTTAAAACAATATTGTGTCGAATTGTTCTATTCAAGTGTTTAGAAACCCCTTTGGCATAGTCTTGCGGACCACGCTGACGAAAGTTCATATGCCACTCAACAAACCAATCATCACAATATAAAACAATTTTATATATTCACTAACAAATACGCTCTCGTAGCTATTATTACACTCAACTCATTCTAGAGCACTACTGACTCTATCTCTAATGAATAATACCCAACAGAACCATGGTTGTCGCTTAACCATATGCTCTGATACCAAATGTAACGTACGAGCCAGTGGTCACAACCGGTAGGCTTTTCAACCATCCCAGCCCCACCGTGGCTTACACTGATATCCCAAACTTGCTTTTACGGCCAGCCTCTCGACTGTCTCGGGTTACACCTAACCAACCCCCTAAAAGAGGACGTGTAGGGGTAAGAGTCTCCCGTTCGCCACCAAACCGCGAAGCGAGAACCCCCCATCACATAGCCCAAAGCTGAGCAAGTCTGGTCCGGGCTCGAACAAAACCGAAGGCACCTTTTACGAAGCCCTTGCAATCCGGGTATTCACAATCCCGATCGAATTTCCCATCACTTAAGAAATCTCTATACCAGGAGCTACCCAGTGCAGAGACAATCGATAGGTCATCCTATCGCTTTCGCAAATACTCGGTCTTCAACACCGATCTTCAATGCGATTCATAACGACGTATCACATATTCGGAATGGGTTATACGACCCCATGGTCCTTTCCCGGTTAACCCGAATAGTGAGCGCTTATTCAAAAATAAGTGTGGCATTCAAATTCAAACAAATCACATCAAATACCCATTCAAAGGGAAATATTGATAGTCGGTTATTGAACTATCAATGGATATGCACACATCACCAGATTCCAAATAATTTTCCAAATTATTTATTTTCCAAAATATCTTTACAAGATATATAATTTTCACACTTCAAAAATAAATCAATATTTATTTTTAAACAACTTCCCTCTTCATTCATAAATTCCATAATGAATTTATATTTCACAATATCCATGCATATACGATTTCAATTATTCATTTCAATATTCCTTTTCAATTTATCTTCAAAAAGATAAATTCTCAAAATATTCACTTTATATTGGAAAACATTTCCATACTTATTTATTCATAAGTAATTCACAAATTTTATTTATTTTCAACACTTAGAAAATATTCAATATACTTAAATCGAGATTAAGTATATACTTCATTCTTTAAGGAAATCATGATCTTAAACATATTTATTTGGGTCTAAACGAATGTTGCGTAAAACATTGTTACGACAACCCAAAAATCACTAGTATAGGGATTCGAAATTAAAATAGATATATAAATCCCAATACTATACAAAACATTTTCTTTCGGAAATCATTTACTATAACAACAGTGTTATAGTCCACTATTTCCTTTTATTTCTCGAAAACGTCTATTTCAACAATAAATGTTGAAATCTATGGTTTCGAATCTCAACACAATTAAAACATCGTTAGATCGTTTTAATTCTATTTCAAATATCACATTCAAAACAATTTCTTTAACATCTTATTCACTATTCAAAAACGTGAATATACTACGTTAACACATTTCATCCTTTTATACATTTTATTTAAAAGGATTAGTCACAGTTCAAAAACGTGAATATAACTCAATTAATAGGTTTCAACAATTAACTTATCAAAATAAGTCGTTTGCGAATTTATAAAACAACGTTTATAAATTCCATTTCTATTTATTTTATAACTCCATTTTATAAATCTCCTTTACTAATCTATTCGATTTATAACTCAATTATAAACCAAAAGTTCACATTATAAGTTAAATGCTTATAAAACGATTATTTTACAAAATCGTTCTTTTAAACTTCATACTTATAAATCTTATAACTTATAAGATTCAATGATTTATTCAAAACTATTCTTTTAATAACTTCACAAATTTATAAATCTTACTATTTATAAATCTCATTTATAACTTCTCCATTTATAATTTTATAAATGCCATTCATTTACAAAAATTCATTTTCACTCCATTCAAACACTTATAAAAACTCGTTTTATAATGTCAATATTTCGATTCATAAATATCCATTTATAAATCTCTTAATATAAATCAATTTATATTATTCTTTAAAACGTCTTTAATCTCCTTTATTATTTCACCATTTTGATTCGTAAAATAATTAAATTTATAAATCCTATATTTAAACTTTTCACAATAAATTCTAAAATCCCGATTAAACTATTTTATAAAATCAATAGCATCATATTCTCAAAAATCAGTTTTTAACTATATTTCTCAAAATCATAATTTTATAACTTTGAAAATTATAACGTTTATTTATTTAAAAATAGATCAAATTCCAAACATATAGTATATTTTCAAAAATCACTTTATAAATCATTTTAAAATTCCAAAACTTGGTCCAATGATGCTACATATCAAATAGTCAATCACGACAACAACGATATCATATATCAAAATGATAATCCATCAAATATCAAAATATCTGAAATCAAATAAATACTGTTGAGGAATCCAGTTGGATCCCTCCAACCTGTTTCCTGCATCCACAAACATTAGCACAATACCAATTTCGCTCCAGTACGAAATTATCGCGGTATATGTTTTTATTAAATATTATCCGCTTAATAGACGGCGCAATAGGGTCTCATCCGCTAAACAAA
Source organism: Allium cepa (assembly GCA_030765085.1). Lineage (NCBI taxonomy): Eukaryota > Viridiplantae > Streptophyta > Magnoliopsida > Asparagales > Amaryllidaceae > Allium > Allium cepa. The sequence goes on from CM060935.1 coordinate 180,242,388, forward strand.
AAATGCGGGAAATCAATAACTGCAATATATACATATGCCAATATATATATTGCTATTATATATAATACCCATTTCACTGTTTATGAAATATTCGCGGTATATGTTTTTAATAAATAACATCCGCTTACTAACGGCGCATAATGTCTATTTTAACAATCAATAGATATCAATCATCATTCAAACTTGCATTCAAATATTTTAAATCTAACTATTTAAAATAAAATCGAAACTAATTCGATTGAGTGAGAAGTTCTCACCTTGATTTATTTCGTTTTAGCGATTTATTTCGAATAAAATTAAACGCGCGTTTAATTTTACCCAAAATTCTCACTAACTCCAAACGACTCCAATCCAATTTCATCGCGTAGTGCTCGTCCATACGATTCCAACGCAACTGGTTTCGTGCGTTTTCGACATCGTATAAAAAAGATATGAATATTTGAAGTTTATACGATTTATACTTATATAAATTTACAACATAACTTTTAATTTTTAACCTAAATCAATCATAGCCCTTGGATCCTGCATTCCCCCATCTGGACCGTGCATAGCATCTCCTTCTCCACGCGTTCTCTCTACAGGTCAAGGCCGAACAAAAGAACCCATATCACATAACTAGGGTTTCATATTCGAGCCTCCACGTTCAACTCTATGACGATCAGGATGCGCCAAATCGAAGCTCCAAACCCCCTCTATGTTCGTCCTGAATATCCCCAAGCTCGGTCCCCTCTAGTGTCTCGTTTTGCGTGCGCAGCTGGCCATGAACGCGAGTGCTTTGACGAAGATCCGTAGCTCCAAATGCGATCTCCACCGTTGAAAACGTAGATCTCGTCGTGCTCTACCACTTTGTAGTTGGAAGTTTTCGATATTAATGTGTGGATTTCGAGAAAATGGAGGGGGAAGTTGGGACGTTTCTGGCCATTGGTTGAGTAGGAGGCGGCTGCAGTTTTAGAAATTAGGGTTTGTTATTTTTTTTTATTAATTTTTGAGATATTGGGCTATTTATAGGAAAATCGATCGACACTATCCATCCCGGAAATTCCGAACTCCGATTCACGCGCCGTAACCAGCGTTTCTAGGGTTTACACCGCGTTCCGGACACAATGGAATAGGTTTCGAAAGCTAATTCGGACATCTGTGCGAGTTATGGCTGCAAACGTTCAATTTAAATTAAACCGATTTAAGCGATTTTCTAGGCGTTTTAATTTGTACCGGACAAACGGTAAATCCAATTGACACGAAATTTGAAACCTTACAATAATATCACATTACGGATCCGATGAAATTGGTTTCATCAAAATCCGAGACTTTTTGAAAAATGGCTATTTTAACTCGCCAAATTAAAATTAAAAATAATTCGATGCGTTTCGAGCTGCCACGATCAAACGATAGCTCCGATTGACACGAAAATTGAAATCCGGTAATAACTAACTATTACGGATCCAATGGAACTGGTTTCGTTCAATTCTGAGACTGTTCAAAAATTGACTATTTTCACTAGTCGATTTAATATTAAAATATTCAATTTTCACAATTTAACTTTTAATTCGATTTTAAAAGTTCTAAAATATCGTTCTAACTCTAATATGATAAAATAAAATTTTGCAAATCATTTTCAATCATATTTAACCCAATTTTCAATTATTTCCATAATTTAACATATTAAATTATCGATTTAATTATCCAATTAAATCCAATAATTCAAATAAAAATTTATTCGACTTATAAATTCACTTATAAATATTTAAAATTAATTAAATATTCAAATTTTAATTTCTAAAAATTCTGGGTCGTTACAATTAATCTTAATTAACTAATTATTCTTTATTGTAATTAAACGAAGTAATTACCCTTTAATTGCATTAAACAATAAATCTCATTAAGTGATCATACATTAACTGTTCATATTGATTACATCACCCTTACATTCAATAATTATCCAAATACGATTAATCAAAACCCAAAATAATTTCAAACGTTTCAAATTAAATCTTTAAAACCATTTGAAAACTTAACAATTCAACTACATAATTAATCTAATCTATAATTACCTTTAAACCAAACAATTTAAAACAATTTAAATCCTAAAAGGAAAACTTGCTCAACTTTACTTTACAAACCAAGTAACTCAACTTATTAAAACACGAGCACCAGTAATATTTTCCCGAGCTTGTTCCCGAGCGACCCTACTTTAGCTTATGCTTTAAAGTTTATCCTCCTTTTTTTATTATAATCTCATCATTGCTAACAGGCCGAAGCCCAACCCAAATGTAATGCTTTTCCACCTTCTTCCCAACCCACTATAAATCATCATCTTTCCTGTAACGACCCAGAATTTTTATTAATTAAAATTTGAATATTTAATTAATTTTAAATATAAATGAGTGAATTTATAAGTCGAATAAATTTTTATTTGAATTTTTGGATTTAATTGGATTATTAAATCGATAATTTAATATGTGAAATTATGGAAATAATTGAAAATTGGGTTAAATATGATTGAAAATGATTTGTAAAATTTTATTTTATCATATTGAAGTTAGAAGGATATTTTAGAACTTTTAAAATCGAATTAAAAGTTAATTTGTGAAAATTGAATATTTTAATATTTAATCGACTAGTGAAAATAGCCAATTTTTGAACAGTCTCAGAATTGAACGAAACTAGTTCCATTGGATCCGTAATAATTAGTTATTATCGGATTTCAATTTTCGTGTCAATCGGAGTTATCGTTTGATCGTGGCAGCTCGAAACGCATCGATTTGTTTTTAATATTAATTTGGCGAGTTAAAATAGCCATTTTTCAAAAATTCTCGGATTTCGACGAAACCAGTTTCATCGGATCCGTAATGTGATATTATTGTAAGGTTTCAAATTTCAAGTCAATTGGATTTACCGTTTGTCCGGTACAAATTAAAACGCCTAGAAAATCGTTTAAATCGGTTTAATTTAAATTGAGCGTTTATAGCCATAACTCGCACAGATGCTCGAATTAGCTTTCGAAACCTATTCCATTGTGTCCGGAACGCGGGATAAAACCTAGGAACATCAGTTTCGGCGCGTAAATCGGAGATTAGAATTCCCAGTTGAATAGTGATTGAAAAATTCTCTATAAATAGCCCTTTAATTCACAAAATAAAAAAATAAAAAAAATTAGCTAGGGTTTAACTTCGTGGCCGCCGCTTGTTTACGTCCTACGGCCGAAATTGCTCCATCTTCATCCCTCATAATCTTCCAATCTACAAATAATTAGCAACAACTTCCAACTAGAGATTGGTAGAGCTAGCCGAGCTCTTCGAATCCATACGGGATTGATCAAAAATAGAGAGATGGATTGACGGCAATCGTTGTTTGAAGGGGCCGGCTTTGTGCTCGAACTGCGTGCAAATGCAGCGACCATGTGGGGCCGGTTTTGGGCCGAACATAGAGCAAGTGGCGAAGATAAATGGTGAAAATTGAAACCCTAATTTAAGATCATGGGTTCGGTTCTATTTCTTGCTCGACCTGGGTAATTACGTGAGGGGGGAAGATAGGACGCACGCACGGCTCTGATGGCTTGGGGTGAATCAACGGCTATGATTTAGCATAGGTTTAAAATTTTAAAGTTTATGTTGAAATTTATGTATATAAATTCGTGTAAACTTCATAAATGCATAACTTTTTCATACGAGGTTGAAAACGCGTGAAACCAGTTGCGTTGGAATCGTATGGACGAGCACTACGCGATGGAGTTGGATTGGAGTCGTTTGGAGTTAGTGAGAATTTTGGGTAAAATTAAACGCGCGTTTAATTTTATTCGAAATAAATCGCTAAAACGGAAATAAAATCAAGGTCAGAACTTCTCACTCAATCGAATCAGTTTCGATTTTATTTTAAATAGTTAGATTTAAAATATTTGAATGCATGTTTGAATGATGATTGTTATCTATTGATTGTTAAAATAGACATTATACGCCGTTAGTAAGCGGATGTTATTTATTAAAAACATATACCGCGAATATTTCATAAACAGTGAAAATGGTATTATATATAATATCAATATATATATATATATTGGCATATGTATATATTGCAGTTGTTGATTTCCCGTATTTTTTAGCGGATGAGACCCTATTGCGCAGTTATTAAGCGGATAATAATATTTAAATCCCATATACCGCGATAATTTCGTACTGGAGCGAAATTGGTATTGTGCTAATGTTTGTGGATGCAGGAAAACAGGTTGGAGGGATCCAACTGGATTCCTCAACAGTATTTATTTGATTTTGGATATTTTGATATTCGTTGATTATCATATACGATATATGATATCGTTAGAGTCGTGATTGACTACTTTGGTGTGTAGCATCATTGGACCAAGTTTTGGAATTTTAAAATGATTTTTAAAGGGATTTTTGAAAATATACTATATTTTTGGAAATTGATTCATTTTAAATAAATAAACGTTATAATTTTTTAAAATTATAAAAATTATGATTTTGAAAAATACGGTTAAAAAAATTGATTTTGAGAAATATAGTTAAAAACTGATTTTTGAGAATATGATGCTGATGATTTTATAAAATAGTAAAATCGGGATTTCTGAATCTATTGTGAAAAGTTTAAATATAGGATTTATAAAATTTAATTATTTTATGAATCAAAACGGTGAAATAATAAAGGAGATTAAAGATGTTTTAAAGAATAATATAAATTGGTTTATATTAAGAGATTTATAAATGGATATTTATGAATCGAAATATTGACATTATAAAACGAGTTTTTATAAGTGTTTGAATGGAGTGAAAATGAATTTTTGTAAATAAATGGAATTTATAGAATTATAAACGGTGAAGTTATAAATGAAATTTTATAAGCAGTAGGTTTATAAAATTTATAAAGTTATTTGAAGAATAGATTTGGTTAAATAAATGAATCTTGTAAGTTATAGGATTTATAATTTGGAAAGTCTTTAAGAGAACGATTTTGTAAAATAATCGTTTTGTAAGCATTTGACTTATAATATGAACGTTTGAGTTATAATTGAGTTATAAACTGGAATAGATTAATAAAGGAATTTATAAAAGGAAGTTGTTATAAAATAAATAGAAATGGAATTTATAAACGTTGTTTTATAAATTCGCAAACGACTTATTTTAATAAGTTAATTGTTATAACTTATAAATGGAGTTATATTCACGTTGTAGACAGTGAATAATCCTTTAAGTTAAAAATGAATAGAAATGATGAATTTGTTAACAAAGTATATTCACGTTTTTGAATAGTGAATAATATGTTAAAGAAATTGTTTTAGGATGTGATGTTTTAAATAGAATTAAAACGATCTAAAGATATTTTAAGATATGTTGAGATTCGAAACCATAGATTTCGACATTCATTGTTGAAATAGACGTTTTCGAGAAATAAAAGGAAATGGTGGACTATAACACTGTTGTTATAGTAAATGATTTCCGAAAGGAAATGTTTTGTATAGTATTGGGATTTATATATCTATTTTAATTTCGAATCCCTATACTAGTGATTTTGGGTTGTCGTAACGATGTTTTACGCAACATTCATTTTGGCCCAAATAAATATGTTAAAGAGAATGATTTCCTTAAAGAATGAAATATATACTTAATTTCGATCTAAGTATATTGAATATTTTCCAAGTGTTGAAAATAAAAAGATTTATGAATTACTTATTTATAAATAAGTATGGAAATGTTTTCCAATGTGAAATGAAACGTTTTGAGAATTTATCTTTTTGAAGATAAATTGAAATGAAGAATTGAAATCGTATATGCATGAATATTTTGGAATATAAATTCACTATGGAATTTATAAAAGAAAGTGGGATTGGTTTAGAAAAATAAATATTGATTTATTTTGAAATGTGAAAATTATATATCTTGTAAAGATATTTTGGAAAGTAAATAATTTGGAAAATTATTTGGAATCTGGTGATGTGTGCATATCTATTGATAGTTCAATAGCCGACTATCAATATTTCCCTTTGAATGGGTACTTGATGTGATTTGTTTGAATTTGAATGCCACACTTATTTTTGAATAAGCGCTCACTATTCGGGTTAACCGGGAAAGGACCATGGGGTCGTATAACCCATTCCGAATATGTGATACGTCGTTGTGAATTGCATTGAAGATCGGTGTTGAAGACCGAGTATTTGTGAAAGCGATAGGATGACCTATCGATTGTCTCTGCACTGGGTAGCTCCTAGTATAGAGATTCCTTAAGTGATGGGAAATTCGATCGGGATTGTGAATACCCGGATTGCAAGGGCTTCGTAAGAAGTGCCTTCGGTTTTGTTCGAGCCCGGAACAGACTTGTATGGATTGTATGCCTGACATTACAAGTTGAGATGTAAAGCCGATTTCTTTCAAATATATTTCTGTTGGTGGCGGAGAATTTCTTCTTTTAGCTTAACACCCTTCTCTGAGACGTACGAGCTCAGAGGTTATATAGTTGAAGTTATCAGCGATATATTCCCAATTTGGTAATGTGACATGCTGAGTGTTGCTGAAATGATCATTGTGTTGATTATTTGTGATAGGATCGTTTATTTGATCGTCTATCTTTGTGATCATTTCTATGATCATTTGTTGACCCAAAGCATTGCTTTTGTATAAAGTATGTTTTTGTGGACGTGACTTCGTCGAGCCTCACACCCCGTGAATGGTCAAAACAGGAAAGATGCGGCAAGGTTATGAGGGGTAGCGCCCTTTAGGATGTGTGCATTTCCTTCTGGAAAAGGGTGGTATCATGGTATGGAGCCCAGATACTTACTCATGTTGAAAACACTTTGTTATGATTGTGTGAATTGATTGCGAGCACTCGGTGAAAGGTCCCAAAGGACCGGGGGATGGCATATTCGGTCAGTTGTTACTCAGTTAGGGGTAACCCGGCCTTGTGTTGGCAGAGATCCGGTTTGGTTCTCGGGGATGTCCATCCAGAGGCATTCTCATGTGGCAATGGGAAGTTCCTTGGCCTGATCATTCGTTGGAAATCCAAAGAAACAATACGAGACTTGTACGGTTTTAGTTGTATAACCTGCTATAGAATGTGGCGGTAACCTGCTATTGAACATAGTTAGCTATAGTAGGCATAGTTCGGAATGTCTATGCTGGCTAAGATTTATATTCTACTTTCGAAATGAATTTTTCCTACACTATGCACTAGTAATAATATAAAATGATCTTTTAAATGCGTATCAAGCATCTTTGACTATCATAAGGAGAAATCTCCTCTAATTCTGCGTTTGCATGTGTGTGTGTGCGGGAGGCCTTATGGTAGTCTCATTTTTAAAAGCATTGCGAATTGACTTTAAAAATATTCTTCTATTTTGATTTTAAAGATAAATAAACTGTTTTGAGTTCTCACACCAGTCACATGACTGACTCGGAGTTTATTGTTTTCCTTCCTAAACTCTGGGTGCCCACCAATTTCTACACGGGCAGTCAAGAGTTAGGTTTAGCAGGATATTCTGGATATTTTGGAGTTGCTGGAGGCAAGATGGATGGCATGGCGTATTACTAGTATATAGTATTTCTTTTTCCGCTGCACTGTTTGTTGTTGTTGTTGTACACTCTGATGTAATGTAATGTAATGTATAAAATGTAATAACTGACATAGTTCTTTGTTTAGAGATTATTCATTTATTTATTATATGTTGTTCCGCTGCGAATTGTGAGATTCTGATGTTGTTGTGTTTTTTCTATTCCGTTCTATTTTCTTATGTTCTTTCCTCTCTATCGTTTCTGTCTTTTTCTTCTTCTTAAACCCTCAGTGTTCGGTTTTCCGTCCTTCGATTGCTCGGCAGTCGATAAAGTAAGTATCGATGTTGAATTTTCGACAGACGAAAAATCGGGTCCTGACAATGTGGTATCAGAGCATATGGTTAAGCGACAACCATGGTTCTGTTGGGTATTACTCGTTAGAGATAGAGTCAGTAGTACTCTAGAATGAGTTTGAGAGTAATAATACATACGAGTGCGTATTTGTTAGTGAATATAAAATTGTTTTATATTGTGATGATTGGTTTGTTGAGTGGCATATGAACCTTCGTCAGCGTGGTCTCGACAACTATGCCGAAGGGGTTTCTAAACACTTGAATAGAACAATTCGACACAATATTGATTTTAAATTGGGTAAATGAAATAATTTTACCTTGATTATATTTTATATATGAAGGAATAATTTTCAGAATTATTAAAGTCTATATAAGTTGATTGTTTACTTGTTTGAATAATCTAATTAAAGAATAATTGTATAAGTATAAAGAATTATAAGAATTGAATTATAATTAAAGTGATTGCAATTGTGAAATAAACTTATATATATAAGAAGTGAAACTATATGAATATATTTATAAATATGAGTTGAAATAAAAATGAATTTAAAGATAAATGGAAATTTACTTTAGAATTTGGAATCTGAATTTATTTATAGGTAGGAATTTAAGTTATGTAAAACTAAGTGATGTTTAAATGAAATATAACTTAAGAGGTGTTGACTGAAGATGATATTAGTATCAAAGTAAACTAATAAAGTTAAGTGATAAATATGAACTTGAGTTATGTAAATGAAATTCAACTTTAGAAATTAAATTGAATTAATAGATTGAATATTAATCAATTAAATGTAAATCAATAGAATGCGAATTAAGTTGATATGAAATAATGGATATAAGTGTTAATTCATTAAAATCTAATGTTATGGGAAAGTTGAATAAATTGGAATGGAAATCAATTTAATGTTAAACCAAATTGAATGTAAAACTAATAATTTAGTTATGTTAAATAAACATTGGTTGTTAGTTGATTGATTGTATATAATTCATTAAGTGTTAATGAAATTGAAAGCTAAAGTAATTGAAATTCAATTTGAAGTTAAGTGAATCTTGAATAGAATTGAATTTGAATTGGAAGTGAACCAACTTGAATATGAATTAGTAAATATAAACTAATTGAAAATGAATGTTAGTAAAAACATCCACTGTATATGAATCGAATGTGATTAAATTGAAAAATCAATTCATTGAATATTAATAAGAATATGAATGAATATTTATTGGTTATGGATGTTAGTTGGTTGATGGTTGAATATATATTGCATTTGTTGCTTTTGTTTCAATTGCTATGTTAACATATATAGTTATTATGTTGCTATATGATGTATATTGATACTATTGTCTACATGCATGATTCTCATGTTGTTTGTTGAGTGATTAGTAGGTGCGGATCGCGTTGCTTCGCATTTGGAGCTCGCTTTCACGCTATATTAGCCGTATAGGCTCGCTAATAAAATATAAGGTACATATCTCGGATTACATACCGTACTTTTATACTTTTTCCCTACGGGATGCCTCATTACTTGATGAGATGTATATTTGTGATATATATACTGTCATTTTTTTTTCGGATCGAGCCGCGCAAAGGAAACTATGGCGAATTTTTCCGAAAATTTAAGGCGTTAGAAATTTTTTGAGAAAATTGGAAAATTTTGAAAACTTAAACTTTGATTTTGGAATTGAAGTTAAACAATGGTACTTGTTTTTGAAAAGATAACTAAGTATGATTTGGAAACTTAGTGAAGTATTATAAGAAGTATTAACTATGGATTTTATGGAAAGTTAATAAATTCTGTACTTTTCTTACTTGGTAATTTTGAGGACGAAATTCTTTTAAGGGGGGAAGATTGTAACGACCCAGAATTTTTATTAATTAAAATTTGAATATTTAATTAATTTTAAATATAAATGAGTGAATTTATAAGTCGAATAAATTTTTATCTGAATTTTTGGATTTAATTAGATTATTAAATCGATAATTTAATATGTGAAATTATGGAAATAATTGAAAATTGGGTTAAATATGATTGAAAATGATTTGTAAAATTTTATTTTATCATATTGAAGTTAGAAGGATATTTTAGAACTTTTAAAATCGAATTAAAAGTTAATTTGTGAAAATTGAATATTTTAATATTTAATCGACTAGTGAAAATAGCCAATTTTTGAACAGTCTCAGAATTGAACGAAACTGGTTCCATTAGATCCGTAATAGTTAGTTATTACCGGATTTCAATTTTCGTGTCAATCGGAGTTATCGTTTGATCGTGGCAGCTCGAAACGCATCGATTTGTTTTTAATATTAATTTGGCGAGTTAAAATAGCCATTTTTCAAAAAGTCTCGGATTTCGACGAAACCAGTTTCATCGGATCCGTAATGTGATATTATTGTAAGGTTTCAAATTTCAAGTCAATTGGATTTACCGTTTGTCCGGTACAAATTAAAACGCCTAGAAAATCGTTTAAATCGGTTTAATTTAAATTGAGCGTTTATAGCCATAACTCGCACAGATGTTCGAATTAGCTTTCGAAACCTGTTCCATTGTGTCCGGAACGCGGGATAAACCCTAGGAACGTCAGTTTCGGCGCGTAAATCGGAGATTAGAATTCCCGGATGAATAGTGATTGAAAAATTCTCAATAAATAGCCCTTTAATTCACAAAATAAAAATAAAATAAAAAATTAGCTAGGGTTTAACTTCGTGGCCGCCGCTTGTTTACGTCCTACGGCCGAAATTGCTCCATCTTCATCCCTCATATTCTTCCAATCTACAAATAATTAGCAACAACTTCCAACTAGAGATTGGTAGAGCTAGCCGAGCTCTTCGAATCCATACGGGATTGATCAAAAATAGAGAGATGGATTGACGGCAATCGTTGTTTGAAGGGGCCGGCTTTGTGCTCGAACTGCGTGCAAATGCAGCGACCGTGTGGGGCCGGTTTTGGGCCGAACATAGAGTAAGTGGAGGAGCATCTCGTGGTGGCGACGTGATGAAGTTTCATCGAAGATAAATGGTGAAAATTGAAACCCTAATTTAAGATCATGGGTTCGGTTCTATTTCTTGCTCGACCTGGGTAATTACGTGAGGGGGGAAGATAGGACGCACGCACGGCTCTGATGGCTTGGGGTGAATCAACGGCTATGATTTAGCATAGGTTTAAAATTTGAAAGTTTATGTTGAAATTTATGTATATAAATTCGTGTAAACTTCATAAATGCATAACTTTTTCATACAAGGTCGAAAACGCGCGAAACCAGTTGCGTTGGAATCGTATGGACGAGCACTACGCGATGGAGTTGGATTGGAGTCGTTTGGAGTTAGTGAGAATTTTGGGTAAAATTAAACGCGCGTTTAATTTTATTCGAAATAAATCGCTAAAACGGAAATAAAATCAAGGTGAGAACTTCTCACTCAATCGAATCAGTTTCGATTTTATTTTAAATAGTTAGATTTAAAATATTTGAATGCATTTTTGAATGATGATTGTTATCTATTGATTGTTAAAATAGACATTATACGCCGTTAGTAAGCGGATGTTATTTATTAAAAACATATACCGCGAATATTTCATAAACAATGAAATTGGTATTATATATAATATCAATATATATATATCGGCATATGTATATATTGCAGTTGTTGATTTCCCGTATTTTTTAGCGGATGAGACCCTATTGTGCCGTTATTAAGCGGATAATAATATTTAAATCCCATATACCGCGATAATTTCGTACTGGAGCGAAATTGGTATTGTGCAAATGTTTGTGGATGCAGGAAAACAGGTTGGAGGGATCCAACTGGTTTCCTCAACAGTATTTATTTGATTTTGGATATTTTGATATTCGTTGATTATCATATACGATATATGATATCGTTAGAGTCGTGATTGACTACTTTGGTGTGTAGCATCATTGGACCAAGTTTTGGAATTTTAAAATGATTTTTAAAGGGATTTTTGAAAATATACTATATTTTTGGAAATTGATTCATTTTAAATAAATAAACGTTATAATTTTTTAAAGTTATAAAAATTATGATTTTGAAAAATACGGTTAAAAAAATTGATTTTGAGAAATATAGTTAAAAACTGATTTTTGAGAATATGATGCTGATGATTTTATAAAATAGTAAAATCGGGATTTCTGAATCTATTGTGAAAAGTTTAAATACAGGATTTATAAAATTTAATTATTTTATGAATCAAAACGGTGAAATAATAAAGGAGATTAAAGATGTTTTAAAGAATAATATAAATTGGTTTATATTAAGAGATTTATAAATGGATATTTATGAATCGAAATATTGACATTATAAAACGAGTTTTTATAAGTGTTTGAATGGAGTGAAAATGATTTTTTGTAAATAAATGGAATTTATAGAATTATAAACGGTGAAGTTATAAATGAAATTTTATAAGCAGTAGGTTTATAAAATTTATAAAGTTATTTGAAGAATAGATTTGGTTAAATAAATGAATCTTGTAAGTTATAGGACTTATAATTTGGAAAGTCTTTAAGAGAACGATTTTATAAAATAATCGTTTTGTAAGCATTTGACTTATAATCTGAACGTTTGAGTTATAATTGAGTTATAAACTGGAATAGATTAATAAAGGAATTTATAAAAGGAAGTTGTTATAAAATAAATAGAAATGGAATTTATAAACGTTGTTTTATAAATTCGCAAACGACTTATTTTGATAAGTTAATTGTTATAACTTATAAATGGAGTTATATTCACGTTGTAGACAGTGAATAATCCTTTAAGTTAAAAATGAATAGAAATGATGAATTTGTTAACAAAGTATATTCACGTTTTTGAATAGTGAATAATATGTTAAAGAAATTGTTTTAGGATGTGATGTTTTAAATAGAATTAAAACGATCTAAAGATATTTTAAGATATGTTGAGATTCGAAACCATAGATTTCGACATTCATTGTTGAAATAGACGTTTTCGAGAAATAAAAGGAAATGGTGGACTATAACACTGTTGTTATAGTAAATGATTTCCGAAAGGAAATGTTTTGTATAGTATTGGGATTTATATATCTATTTTAATTTCGAATCCCTATACTAGTGATTTTGGGTTGTCGTAACGATGTTTTACGCAACATTCGTTTTGGCCCAAATAAATATGTTAAAGAGAATGATTTCCTTAAAGAATGAAATATATACTTAATTTCGATTTAAGTATATTGAATATTTTCCAAGTGTTGAAAATAAAAAGATTTATGAATTACTTATTTATAAATAAGTATGGAAATGTTTTCCAATGTGAAATGAAACGTTTTGAGAATTTATCTTTTTGAAGATAAATTGAAATGAAGAATTGAAATCGTATATGCATGAATATTTTGGAATATAAATTCACTATGGAATTTATAAAAGAAAGTGGGATTGGTTTAGAAAAATAAATATTGATTTATTTTGAAATGTGAAAATTATATATCTTGTAAAGATATTTTGGAAAGTAAATAATTTGGAAAATTATTTGGAATCTGGTGATGTGTGCATATCTATTGATAGTTCAATAGCCGACGATCAATATTTCCCTTTGAATGGGTACTTGATGTGATTTGTTTGAATTTGAATGCCACACTTATTTTTGAATAAGCGCTCACTATTCGGGTTAACCGGGAAAGGACCATGGGGTCGTATAACCCATTCCGAATATGTGATACGTCGTTGTGAATTGCATTGAAGATCGGTGTTGAAGACCGAGTATTTGTGAAAGCGATAGGATGACCTATCGATTGTCTCTGCACTGGGTAGCTCCTGGTATAGAGATTCCTTAAGTGATGGGAAATTCGATCGGGATTGTGAATACCCGGATTGCAAGGGCTTCGTAAGAAGTGCCTTCGGTTTTGTTCGAGCCCGGAACAGACTTGTATGGATTGTATGCCTGACATTACAAGTTGAGATGTAAAGCCGATTTCTTTCAAATATATTTCTGTTGGTGGCGGAGAATTTATTCTTTTAGCTTAACACCCTTCTCTGAGACGTACGAGCTCAGAGGTTATATAGTTGAAGTTATCAGCGATATATTCCAAATTTGGTAATGTGACATGCTGAGTGTTGCTGAAATGATCATTGTGTTGATTATTTGTGATAGGATCGTTTATTTGATCGTCTATCTTTGTGATCATTTCTATGATCATTTGTTGACCCAAAGCATTGCTTTTGTATAAAGTATATTTTTGTGGACGTGACTTCGTCGAGCCTCACACCCCGTGAATGGTCAAAACAGGAAAGATGCGGCAAGGTTATGAGGGGTAGCGCCCTTTAGCATGTGTGCATTTCCTTCTGGAAAAGGGTGGTATCATGGTATGGAGCCTAGATACTTACTCATGTTGAAAACACTTTGTTATGATTGTGTGAATTGATTGCGAGCGCTCGGTGAAAGGTCCCAAAGGACCGGGGGATGGCATATTCGGTCAGTTGTTACTAAGTTAGGGGTAACCCGGCCTTGTGTTGGCAGAGATCCGGTTTGGTTCTCGGGGATGTCCATCCAGAGGCATTCTCATGTGGCAATGGGAAGTTCCTTGGCCTGATCATTCGTTGGAAATCCAAAGAAACAATACGAGACTTGTACGGTTTTAGTTGTATAACCTGCTATGGAATGTGGCGGTAACCTGCTATTGAACATAGTTAGCTATAGTAGGCATAGTTCGGAATGTCTATGCTGGCTAAGATTTATATTCTACTTTCGAAATGAATTTTTCCTACACTATGCACTAGTAATAATATAAAATGATCTTTTAAATGCGTATCAAGCATCTTTGACTATCATAAGGAGAAATCTCCTCCGATTCTGCGTTTGCATGTGTGTTTGTGCGGGAGGCCTTATGGTAGTCTCATTTTTAAAAGCATTGCGAATTGACTTTAAAAATATTCTTCTATTTTGATTTTAAAGATAAATAAACTGTTTTGAGTTCTCACACCAGTCACATGACTGACTCGGAGTTTATTGTTTTCCTTCCTAAACTCTGGGTGCCCACCAATTTCTACACGGGCAGTCAAGAGTTAGGTTTATCAGGATATTCTGGATATTCTGGAGTTGCTGGAGGCAAGATGGATGGCATGGCGTATTACTAGTATATAGTATTTCTTTTTCCGCTGCACTGTTTGTTGTTGTTGTTGTACACTCTGATGTAATGTAATGTAATGTATAAAATGTAATAACTGACATAGTTCTTTGTTTAGAGATTATTCATTTATTTATTATATGTTGTTCCGCTGCGAATTGTGAGATTCTGATGTTGTTGTGTTTTTTTTCTATTCCGTTCTATTTTCTTATGTTCTTTCCTCTCTATCGTTTCTGTCTTTTTCTTCTTCTTAAACCCTCAGTGTTCGGTTTTCCGTCCTTCGATTGCTCGACAGTCGATAAAGTAAGTATCGATGTTGAATTTTCGACAGACGAAAAATCGGGTCCTGACATTTCCCAAACGTGAAATCCACTGATACACGTTTGCACGTACACGTGCACAACCACGTTAACCATTGTCGATCGACGATGAACTCACCATAACTTCACCGATGGCCCCTAGCCTCGATTCGAACAACCAAAAACCCAAAACGTTGTTAATTCAAAATCGAGCCACTGTATTGAAACCGGAACGAAACCCATACCATGAAACCGTCACGCTCCTCGTCCTCTGATCACCTAAACGTCGCCCCCCTCCGACCACGTCTCAGACAAACCCCAAACTAACACCTCCCCGAGTACCACTACACTCGATCCACCAGAAAGCCTATACCGATCGAAACACTCAGCTCAACCCAAAATTAGGGTTAAGCCCCAAATTGATCTCGCCCCTTTAATTCACGCAATGGAAATTTTTTCTAACATATTTCCTGACTTTTTAAATCACTAAGCTAGGTTCAAAACCAATTTCAACGTCCAAGATTTGTTTAATCATCAGGAATTGATAAAAAAAAGCATTTTTGGTTCATCTCGAAAACGCACCTTACACACGTAACTAAAAATCATCATATTTGTTTTAAAAATCTTATTTTTGAATGTTTGTTCCAGATATAAAATCAAATCAACAAAATTAAACATTCGAATTTAACAAAAAATTTCTTTTTAGTGTGAAATTGATATGCAGAGTCCATTCTACATTGTTAGCTTCAAACAAATTCTAGGTTTATGATTTTATGTTCTTTTTTTTTAAACAAACACAATTCGTTTAAAATCCTAAGTTATGAGAAATTAATAGAGGAAAGAGGAATTTGTATTAGATGATCATGCCAGTTATTCAAACAGAGGATCAAAACCATGACATGCACAGTCATTCTCAAGTGTGTGTGTGTGTGTATATACACACACACACATACATGATAAGCATAACCTAACAATTACACAAACAGTTGTCATAAAAAAAAACTTCAAGCATCAAGCACAACAATCAAGATATTCAAGTTTGGGATCAAGAAGAAAGGGTTGCTCACCTGATCCACTTCGAAGCAACAAAGAACAGGGGAAGAACAGAGAGAGCTTTAATTTTTTTTCCTGAGTGTTTTGAAAACCTTGCTTGATTTTGTTTTCTTGGTTGTTCTACTTGATGATGAACAGCTTTAGCTTTGCTTGCTGTGATCTTACTTTTGTTTTGATGCCCTTGAATCTTGCTTCCAGGCCGTAAAATTCACAGAGGATTTGCTTTTGAGTTTGATCTCTGTTTTAATTAAACTTGCTTCTGTTTTATTTTTTTGAATTTTAGTTTCCTGGTTTGATTTTGCATTTCTAGTTTTCCATTTCTTTCTTCTTCTTTTTCTTAGTTTAGATGGACGAACTAAGATGAAAAGTTGATAAAAGAAGTTGATATATAGGAGAGAGTTACAGTATGTTACTATTGTTTTGTATAATATAAGATCAGTAATTTCTTTGCTTTGTTGGCTGCTAATATTTTAGTCATGGGCTAGAGATATGGCATTAATTGCAAAGTACTTTGGTTATGCTAGAGATGTAAACATTAAATGCATATGTACCTTATGTTCCATATTATTTTTGTCTTGCATTTCTTTTAACTCGGCTGAGATAATTTGTATGTGTTGAGAAGATTTTGTGGTGGTTTATTTATTTTATTTTTTTGTCAGGTTGCTTTTTTTTACTTCATGTACAAATATACTTTGTTTACTGAAATGATGTAAATGTGTGCTAACATTTATTGCTTTGCTATGTTCCAGGTTGTAGCGTGCTTTTATATATTTGTTTTGCAATTCAGTATATACTTGTTCAAGCCTACATACTTATCTAATTTATTTGTTCTTAGATATTTGTAATTTGTTTTATTTTAAATTTGCATTCATTCATTATCCAAATATTAAAATTTTAAAAGAAATCATTTTTTTAAACTTAATTATACTTTGATAAAAATAATTGCACTTATTTTTTATTCGAATTCGGAGAAATTCAAACAAATTTATCAATTAAATTCACAAATTTAAATCAAAATTTAATTTAATTGTCAATTTAAAATTTAAAAAAAATCCGAGATCGTTACAAATATTCCCCTTAACACAAATAATGCCAATAGTCTATACAGTACCGTAATACGTCCTGATCGGGATGCTACTAAAGGATACTCCATAGGTACGACACAAATAGAGACTCGTACAAGGTGCGCTAGGGTAGGTGACACGGCACAACTAGGCAATGCCATGGTAGATATACCAATTACGCTTCCGGGTCGGTGGTAACGTGTAGATGCTACTACGGCCCACCTCGAACAGCACCCCCAAATCAAAGAAATCAAAAGTGGCCACCGAATAAACCAAAGTCAGAGTAGAATATCGAAGGGATGTGTCCGATCAAAGGTGTTACCTCAATTAACCCGTCGATCGCTCCTGTTTTAGCCACCTTATGCCAACTCACGGGAGTTGGGTCCACGTATTTACCTTATAGGAAACGCCGCCACCAACCTACTTTATTATGGAATCTCCACCGCGTACACGGTTGGTAAAGTGATTTTCGGAGTTGGCAGAGAGTATGACAACTTCTGATCCCGGTCTCTTCAACAACCAAATGTTATTATAACAACGCGGTCTTTTCAAAATAATTTATACTTTTAAACCGGAATAAAATATCCATTTCAAAGCCATATAAATACGATATCACTTCTTCTTTTAAAACCAAATAAATATGATATCATTTCTATATATCCTTTTCTAAAACTCATTTCAAAGTTATAATATTTTGAAACCAAATACTTGAAATATAGTCTCCCAAAACATAAAACTTTGAATTTCATAACTTTGAAATATAACTATACTGCTTAAATGGTTTAAATATTAAATTACTTAATAGAATAAATTAGCTTCTTTAATTTCACAATAAATTCTAATACAGATTTAAATCCTCAAATAAACCATTTCAAATTTCATAGATTTCAAAGCTTTAATATTAAATGTTTCAAAACTAAATTTTTATAATTCATATGTATATATACACCAAATTTACTTTATTATCATTTAGTTTTAAAATATTTAATTTAATAAATCTAGTATCCTTTATATAAACTTCAAATTTCAACAATTTAATATTCCTTAGTTTATTTAGACTTGATATTTTTACTTAAACCACCTTAACCCCGAATTTTAGTTTTAAAACCATATTCTTTTAAAATCTACATTCCAATAAGTTCCAATGGATTTCTATTAAGTAAAATTCTTAATTAAATAAAATCTCAAGTCAATTCCAAAACTATCTTCTCAACTTTGATTTATAAATAAATCAATATAAACTCTATATTAGAATATAATTTAAATAAATACTTATGCATAATATGTTTTAATAAAATCAACTCTATTATTAAACTTACTTCATACTTTAAACAATTTTATACATAGCTTAAAACTAAGAGTTTAACTATATATAAAATAACCTTTATCAAATATCCGAAATCAATACCTCATAAAACCATATATATATTTCTTTACAAAACCATAGAAAATTTATCTCAAAAATAATTATATATATATATATATATATGTATGTATGAATATATACCGCGGTGCCTGTATATAATTTTCTATCCTATGGTCAAGTGATACGGATATTTAACATTTCAATCCGCAATTTAAAAATAAAACTTACGGTTATATATTATTTCTAGCCGCTATCCCGAATGAGATGAAAATGCATAATAACTTGCAATTTATAACCATATAAAAATTCTGCATCCATTCATATAATATCAACCATCAACCATTTATTAAAATCATCATCCAATTTAAACAAACATAAATAGAGAGCATATAAAATATAACAGGTATCAACAAACAATTTATATTCAAAAATAAATTACTAACTGTTTAAATGGCAGTTTATATGCAATAATAAATAAATTTAACTATCAATTTATATGCAATACTAAATAAATTCAACTGTCAATTTATATGCAAAATAACAAAATTAAATAACAATTTAATTTGAATAAATGCAATTTAACTGAGATGATGATTAATAATATGGAAAACAACCAAAAATCACATCATATATCAATTTAACAAGCATAAGAAATTTTAGAAGTCGTGAGTGGGTTAAAACACTCACCTTTTGAATTTCAATTGAATTTAATCCAATTTAAACCTAAAAATTGCACAGTCTCCAAATCCTTCCAAACCAGCGCCAGATCGTCCGGAATTTAAATACTATCTTAATGCAAGAAACCGCATGTGAAACGGAGTTCATATGAGAAAGTTATATAAGTTAAAATGTTTAAGGATTAAATTAAAAATCAAAATAAAAATAAAATAACCATACCTCCGCAACACACGTCACCTGCCACGTAACTTCTGCTTCACGCCCTAGTAAAAAACGAAAAGCTTGTTTTGTTCGCTCGACTGAATGCCGTCCTCTCGTTGATCGTAAGCCGTGAAGCCCACCGCCTCAGGGCCAGCCGCGGCCACGTCCCCTCCACCAGAGGCCAGGCCGACGCCGCCTCTCCTCTCCGGTCGCGTCACGATGTTGAATCCCCCTCCATCTGTGCGAAAACAGAGGCAGCCGCCACAAAGAGAAGAAACCCTTACGAATTTTCTAGGTCGATTTAGCCGTTGGTTTGACGAACAACCACCATAGATGAACTCCATTCGTCGCTCTCCACACGCTGGTAACCTCAATTCGTCGATCAGGCGAAGATCAACAACCACCATCTAACGTCCGACAATAAACTAGGATTTTTCGAAATTTTTTTGATTCGATTTCAAAAAGGAACTGTAGATTTAGGTTGCGCTCGTCGAGAGCTTAAAATCCATATATAATTCACTATGATTTGAGGAGATTTGAATTTTGGCTTTGGATCTAAATTGTAATTGGATCTAGAATGGGAATTTGTTTGTCTACCATTGAGGAGTATAGAATAGCTGAATTGTGTACAGACAAATGAGAATTAGGGAGGCTAGGGTGTCACGACCCGAACTCGATGTTCGACAAACAACATCAAATTCGTATCGCGAGAGCTTGCAACACAATTAGATGATAAATAACACAGCAGAAAAATAAAAGATGATATCACTGATATAACATGAATACAATATCTGATACAACAATTTGATACAATGATAATCATCGACATCAGAGAATATACAACATAGAATATAGTGGAACATGATACAATCTGAGATAAGTCTTCACAGAACCCAATACTGCAAATCTGATCCAAAAACTCTAAAGACAAAGCTCCAAAACTCCAAGCTCGATCCACCATATTGAAATCAAGATTCGAGGTCGAGTTTGAAAACCTGGAACACTCGAACCCATATGATCCTCAAACCTGTTCCCCGTGCTCCGACCATCGGCCAGTCCACAACTCCAGCCATCGCATCATCGCCGCCTCCTCCATCATTCCTCCAAACCACGGCGAACTCGGTCGCCTGAGGATGATGCACGACGCGCAAATCTCGTCCTCACCAGAATTAGGTTTAAATATTTCAAATTCTCGCCGCCGACACCACTGTCATTTTCACCACCTCCGACCATTTTTCCTGTCACCCTCGTAGCCTCCTCCATCTCCACGAGAAAACCCAAGCCCCACGAACTAGCCGATCTCCGGAAATTACCCAGATAACGAATTTCGAATAAATTTAAACTGCTCTTGAAGCTCAACTCGAAAAATTATGATTTATACTTTAAAAATTATGTCTTTGCATGGGAATTCAGTTTAGATACCTGAATTCGAAGATTAAAAGATTCGAATTTTGATAAATTTGGAGTTGTGCTCAGACAACTTGCTTTCCAGAGATGATTCCAAGTTATTTTAACTTGAATATATTTTTAAAATTTAGTTCAAGGTCAAACAAACATTTTTGGTTTTGATCCCACGTCCAAACATCAAGTAGACTAAGCAGAAATGATTTTTGAAACAAACTTATGTTTTAGAGTTTGAAAACAGAGAATGTTTTCAACAGCCCACACACACTTTTTACTGAGAACTTGTACATACACACACACACACACACACACACACACATATATATATATATATATATTCATCATTGATCTAACTTGCAACACATCCACATTGAAAAGAAAGTTACTCACCTTTGAAAAGGAAGAACAAAGAACTGCCTTGTTGTTAAAGCTGCAGTATTGAATCTCTTCTTGAATCCTGTTTTATTTTTCTTGACATTGAATTGAATGATATTTTTGAGTTTATAGATGATCATGCTTAATAAAAAAATTCTTTTCTCCGATTGCTAAGTCTATTGAATGAACAAGGTGAGAATAAATGCATATATGAAGAAGATAGCTTGGTACAGATTTTTTTTTCCTTGCTTTATTTGACTAAAAGATATATTTTTTTCAATTGTTTACTGATATAATTTGATCCTATCTCGGCTGAGAAGATTGTTTTGTGCTGAGAGGATGGGAGCATTAAATGCATGAGTCCTTGTTTACAACCTTACACTATTTGTTATGTATGTACAGTTCTTTTATTTTGCTTTGTATATGCATGTACCTATGTACTTTTGTCAAAAAAATCCATTTGATTTTATTTTTGTATGTACAGGTTTTGTATTGTATTCTTTTGCATGTTGGCTAGCTGAAATGATTTATGGTGGCTTGCATTTATTTACATTATCTTATTTCACCAGCTAATATCTATCATTCACTTTCATATTGCATATAAACTAATTTATTTTGGGTGAGCATATTCATAAACAGGTTTGGCTTGTATTTAACAATCAGTATTCATTTTATTCCTCTTGCCATGTTTTGATTTCATAACTACTTGTGTCTCACTAGTATACATATATTATTTTTCCAAAGTATGATTTATAAATCCAATTCATTTTATTGTGAGTTTCATATCAAATTCATAAACAAATAAGTACACTTTTCTGGTTAATTTGAAAATTCAAATAAATCCGTAATTTAATCCAAGAATTCAATTAAATTACAAATTTAAATTCGTCATTAAACTGGGATCGTTACAGATTCCCCTCCTTAAGAAATTTCCTCCTCGAAATTTGCCAAGGAGGCAACAAAGATAGATGATAGATAGAGAAATATCTTTCCAAATCAAACTGGATATCAATTCTGCATTTGGCTTACCAAATCAGAATATCAACAATAAATATGAGAACAAACTCAATCAATTACAAACCAGTTGGGTTATCTGATCTACGAAGTATACATGGGTATTGGTCAGTTCGAAGGGACAACTAACCGTTCGTAGATTATATCGAAACCCAATGAGATAGACAGAAATAGATTCGATTACGATTTCAGACTCAAGATTTAACTCATTTACGATTTGCTGAAAATAAACTAAGGATAGTTCCAGTGTCGAACAAAATTCAAACAATTTAATCGTAAACGAAATAATTACCTTATAAATTTCATTTCCTTAACTAACTTTTAAGGTTGAAGAATCACCATTGATTTCACAGGCCCTCGCTGCTTGAACTTGCTTCAGTGTTGGGCAATTCATGATCCTATGTCTCGGTTTGTGGTACTAACAACATTCCCTACATTCCTATTCTGGCTTCACAAATGGCTCTCTCTTTCCTCGTTCCCTGGGATTCTTACAATTGTTCAAGTAATGGCCTTTCTCCAAGAAGTTGAAACAAGTAACGTTTTTCACCTTTTTCTTCCGTATATTCTTCTTTCCTTTATCCTTTCTCGATTTCTTCCCACTAAATTTCTTTTTCCTCCAATTCAAATTAGTTGTATCTCCATTTTCCTCTAGATCTTTTAGCTTATCCAGAGTATCGTATCGATAGCCCTTATCAATTAATTCAGCAAAAGATTCCTTTATGTGAGTAGTCGTCCTTTCCTGAAGCTCCCGGTTCATTCCCCGAATAAACTTTTCATTCTTTTTTAACGGTGAATTTACCAATTCTGGACCAAATCGAGATAATTCAATAAATTTGTTCAATTATTCCTCAAACGATAAACTTCCTTGCTTCAAATCTATGAACTACTAGTACATCCTAGAGATACCAGCAGACGACATATATCGCTGCTCGAACACTTCTTTGAAACGACTCCAAGTAAATTCATCAGTCGGCTCATCTAATGTAACCATTTCCCACCAAATTAAACCTCATCCTGGAGTTGCCAAGAAGCTATCAACCGCATTTGATTATCTTCTAATTAGTCCTTCGAAAATCTTTCCACACAATCGAATCCATACTTGTGCTTCGATAACAGATTCTTTGCCTGTGAATGGCTTTCCACCAAGTCTAGTAAGACTTCGATATAAATCTGCCAGATTTGATTAAGATTGAATGGGAATATCTGTCGTTGCAGGGTTTTGACCAGCTGAAGTGGTACTTTCCTGTCTCCTATTTCGTCCTCTTCTTCCACTCATTCTTACTATCTTCAAAAGTGAGAAGACCAATTTAGGCATTTGGATGAAATATCTTAGGGAATAACAACAGATAAAAAGAATAGGTTAAGAAATTTGGGTTTTTGGTTCCACTGTTGCACTCATTCTAGGGTATACTTCACCCTCTCTCTAATGAGCCATCTAAAGTGTTACATTCCATAGCTAAAGTTCTTACTCAACCTTCGGCTCTGATACCAAATCTGTCACGACCCGAACTCGATGTTCGACAAACAACATCAAATTCGTATCGCGGGAGCTTGCATAACCATTAAATGATAAATAACACAGTAGAAAAATAAAAGATGATATCACTGATATAACATGAATACAGTATCCGATACCTCAGTTTGATACAATGATAATCATCAACATCAGAGAATATCAACACAGAATACAGCGAAACATGATACAATCTGAGATAAGCCTTCACAGAACCTAATACTGCAACTCTGATCCGAAAACTCCTAAGACAAAGCTCCAAAACTCCATGCTCGATCCACCATCTCGAAATCAAGATTCGAGGTCGAGTTTGAAAACCTGGAACACTCGAACACATACGATCCCCAAACCTGTCATCGCGATGTTCTCCGTGCTCCGACCATCGGCCAGTTCACAACTCCGGCCATCGCTTCATCGCCGCCTCCTCCACCATTCCCCAAAACCACGGTGAACTCGGTCGCCTGAGGATGATGCACGACGCGCAAATCTCTGCCTCACCAGAATTAGGTTTAAATATTTAAAATTCTCGCCGCCGACGCCGCCGTCGTTTTCACTACCTTCGGCGATTTTTCCCGTCACCCTCGCAGCCTCCTCCATCTCCACGAGAAAAACAAAACCCCACGAACTAGCCGATCACCGGAAATTACCCAGATAACGAATTTCGAACAAATTTAAACTGCTCTTGAAGCTCAACTCGAAAAATTATGATTTGTACTTTAAAAATCAAATCTTTGCATGGGAATTCAGTTTAGATACCGGAATTCGAAGATTAAAATATTCGGATTTTGATAAATTTGGAGTTGTGCTCATACAACTTGCTTTCCAAAGATAATTCCAAGTTATTTTAAATTGAATATATTTTTAAAATTTAGTTCATGGTCAAACAAACATTTTTGGTTTTGATCCCACGTCCAAACATCAAGTAGATCAAGCAGAAATGATTTTTGAAACAAACTTATCTTTTAGAGTTTGAAAACAGAGAATGTTTTCAACAGCCTACACACACTTTTTATTGAGAACTTATACATACATACATATATATATATATATATATATATATATATATATTCATCATTGATCTAACTTGCAACACATCCACATTGAAAAGAAAGTTACTCACCTTTGAAAAGGAAGAACAAAGAACTGCCTTGTTTTTGAAGCTGCAGTATTGAATCTCTTCTTGAATCCTGTTTTATTTTTCTTGGCTTTGAATTGAACGATATTTTTGAGTTTATAGATAATCATGCTTAATAAAAAAAATCTTTTCTCTGATTGCTAAGTCTAATGAACGAACAAGGTGAGAATAAATGCATATATAAAGAAGATAGCTTGGTAAAAAAAAATTCCTAGCTTTGTTTGACTAAAAGATATTTTTTTCTATTGTTCACTGATACAATTTGATCCTATCTCGGCTGAGAAGATTGTTTTGTGCTGAAAGGATGGGAGCATTAAATGCATGAGTCCTTGTTTACTGTAACGAAGCGGATTTTGTCCGTTCGAAAATCGACATCCATACTTCACATCGTACTCGAATGCCGTAGATTCGACCATTCAAATCCGATCCGCCGGAGCTTATAACACAATTAAGTAAATAATACAGCGGAAGAAATAATGAATATCCATGTGCAACATCTGATACAACATTCTGATACAACAGATGATACAATAGATATCGATATACATCAGAGATATGGTACAATAAAATAGCAGCGGAAAGAAAATAGATAACACTAACAGCAGAACAAACATAAATCAAGACAGTCTTCATGGAAGAACTCCAGCAGCAGCTCGAACTGATATCACGATATACCAAGAGAAGCAAGTCTCGTCCATATCCGAACACTGAACTAGCTCCAATTAATCTACCAAACCTAGCTATCTGAAAAACCCAACTCTAGACTGCTCGTGTGGAAAATAGTGAGCACCCAGAGTTTAGGAAAGGAACAATAAACTCCGAGTCAGTCATGGGACTGGTGTGAGTAACAAAAACATTTTATCTTTAAAATAAAACAAGAAGAGAATTTTAAAGTAAATTCGCAATGCTTTTATTAAATGAAACTACTATAAGACCTCCCACCACACACACAATGCAAACGCAGAATTGGAGGAGATTTCTTCTAATGATAGTCAAACATGCTTAATACGCGAATTCCTTTGATATTATTATTATAAGTGCACAGTGCAGGAAAAGCCTTTCGAAAGTAGAATATAAATCTTAGCCAACATACGACCATTATCGTATGCCTACTATAGCTACCATGTTCAATAGCAGGTTACCACCACATTCCATGGCAGGTAATACAAATAAAACCGTACAAGGCTCGTATTGTTTTGATTGGATTTTCCAACAAATGGTCAGGCTAAGGAACTTCCTACTGCCACATGGGATCACCTCTGGCGGGACGTCCCGAGAACCTAATCGGCTCTCTGCCAACACAAGGCCGAGTTACCACTGTAACTAAGTAACTACTACTCGAGCATGCCACTCCCCGGTCCTTTGGGACCTTTATCCGAGGCGCCTCTAAGCAACAACCACACAGTAAATGAGACTGGAGCAACCACATAGGTTAAATATCAAGGCTCCATACCTAATATCACCCTTTACCAGAAGGGAATGACACACCCTAAAGGCGCAACCTTCATAACCTTGCCGCATCTTTCCTGTTTCGACCATTTCTGGGGTGTGAGGTCCTGACGCAGTCTCGTCCACAAAGCTACGCTTTATACAAAAGCCATGCTCTGATCACAAATGATCAACAAATGATCATCAACACACAGCAGCACTCAGCATGCCACACTACCAAATTGGGAGTATATCGCTGATAACCTTCAACTACATAACCTCTGAGCTCGTACGTCTCAGAGAAGGGTGTTAAGCTAAGAGAATAAATTCTCCGCCACCAACAGAAATGTATTTGAAAGAAATCTGCTTTATATCTCAAAGTGTAGTGTCAGACATACAACCATACAAGTCTGTTCCGGGTTCGAACAGAACTGATGGCACTTCCGAAGAAGTCCTTGCAATCCGGATATTCACAATCCCGATCGGACTTCCCATCACTTAGGGAATCTCTATACCGGCGCGACTCGGTGCAGAGACAATCGATAGGTCATCCTATCGCTCTCGCAAATACTCGGTCTTCACCACCGGTCTTCAAATGCTATCCATATACGTCGTATCACATATTCAGAATGGGTTATATGACACAAAGGTCCTCTCCCGGCTAAACCGAATAGTGGGCGCAATATTTAAAACATATGGATATTGGGATTTCAATTAAGTCACAACTTAATAATTTTAAACTTTCTTTCAAATGGTTTAAACCAATTAGCATTTTCAAATCTTTTAAACAAAAAGATTCATTTCACTAAGTTCACCCAGCTTCACAAAGACTCATTTATGGATTTCAAATCAATTCCCATTTCAATTGGATTAACTCGTTTAAAATCTTTAAATTAAAGATTTAACTAATAGCTTTCAAACCGTTTCCATAACCTGGAAAATCATTTTCATTTTTAACTTGAAATCCCTTTTAACACAATTTGGAAGTTCACTTCCTATATGAAAGCTTTTTATTATTTGAAACAAATAGTTTTCGTTTTAGAAAGATCCAATTTTATTTACACGAGTTAAAGCCTTTGAATTTAAATTCAAATTCCCAAATCAATCCCTTTAAAATAGTTTAACCTATATAAACTGGTAACATCTTTAGTCCCTAGTTTCCAGATCATTGAATTCAATTTCAAATATTGAATTCAAATTTAAATCAAAATATTTAAATTCCAAAACTGAATTAAGTTATTCAAAATAAATTTCTTTTTTGAAATTCCATTTCAAAAGCTTTTCACTTTAAACCCAATCCATTTCCAAAACACTTGAATTTAAAATATTCAACTTTAAAATCATTTCAAAATCTGTGACTAAATCGATTTCCTCATGAAATCCATATTTGTGTGTATAAGTGTGGTCCAGGTGTTTTACACAATAGTGCAGCATTACAAATCATCACATCATCACAGATTTGAGCATATCGATATTGATAAGCGGTATATCCCTACAACGCTTATCTATATACACAGAATCATAGGTAGATAACATGAATGCATTATAAATAAACAAATCACAGCTTGAATTAAAACAATCCAAATCACAAAGTATCACACAATAGAGATCAAACAAGTCACAGCATTCAATAGAATACAGACAGCTATAAATAAAACAATCAAGATATCTGATTAATTTAAACCAGATCATTTGCCTTTAATAATTTTCTAATCATGGTTAATTAATCATCAATTAATCATAAAATATTAAATTAATTATCCCTTGATTAATCATTAATTAACCTTTAATTAATAATTAATCCTAAATTAATTATTCTTAATTTATTTAGTAATAAATTAATTAATTACTCCTCAATTAATAATTATCTCTTAATCACTTTAAATTATTTACCTTTAACTAATTATCCTCATTAATTTAATTACCTTAATTAATTAACCTCATAAATTAATTATTCATTAAAGAAATCTTTAAATCATTAACTACCCATTCTTAATTACTTCCCTTTAAGTAATTATTATCTTTTAATTAATCAATCATTAATTACTTGATGAATTAACTTGAATTATCGATTTATTCTATATTAATCACTTGCATCAAGTGATTTACTTTAAGTAATTAATTTCTTTAACAAATAGATAAATTTAAACTTTAAAGAGTTAATTAACAATTAAAACATTCTTTATTAACGATTTTAATAACGTTTACCAATATGTTTGAAATTTTTATTTTCAAACTTGTCTTTTAAATCTCATTTTAAATCTAAGATTTAAAATGATCCCTTATTTATTTTTAATAAAGTTAAAAACTAATTTTAGAATCCTTTAACTTACTTGTTGAAGTAATATTTTAATTTTAAAGAAATTTTAAAAGAGTAAAAATCAAATTACGTATACTTGAACATTTCACTTATGAAGAAAAATATAAATTTATAAACTTAGTTTATATTTCAAAGTCTAGAATTCAATTTAAATTCAGGTCCAGTTTCAAGTTTTAAGTTTAACTTGTTTTTAAATCTTTCTTTTTACACATTTCGAATTTATTTTAAATACAAAACTCTTATTTTCACTTACTTGCTTAAGCATTTTTAAGTTTTTTTTCTTTAACAATTCAAATTTTTAAAACTTCTCTTATTTCAGAGCTAGGATTGAAATTATATTTGAATCTAAATACAGATTTGACTTTAAACTTATTTACAATTTAAAACCTTATTTCTTTCAAATTCAAACTATTCAAACCTTTCAAGGTTGTTACAAAACATAACAAAAAAATTAAAACTAAATCTTATTTTAAAATTGGGATCTAAACTTCACTCGAATTCAAGCTTAAATTTGATTTAAATTTTAAAATTTAAATCATAGTTTATAAATTTGAATTTCATTTTTAACTCAGGCACAAAACAGGTTTGTAAACCTGAAGCAAACATTTGACCCGAGACTTAACAGTTTTTGCTTCAAGGCCTCCCGGCTAAATCACGACATCCTCTTCGAGTCTCCCATCCAACCTAAAACAACAGAAGCCCCAAATCAACACACTGGCACAGTCCACCCCCCTCGTGCACCTGCACCGACGCCGGAGGCGACTTCCAACGCCAACGAACCTCGCGACACATCACTTATCACCGACGATTATGGTTCCGACCCTCAAATCACTCAAAAAAAATTCTCATCAAAATCGAGTATCCTCGAGCACCGCTGGAACAAAAAGCTCCGACCAAATCAGCCTCGACCAAGTGACTCCGATCACCAGACAGCCCGAAACACCGGCCACACGATCGCCAAAGTCCCCTCTACCACCGCCCAGAGTTTCATAGCACTCGATCAAATCAAGGCGATGAACGAATCGAAACATCCTCACTCGACAAAACTAGGTTTAGAAACAAATTTTTACCCACCGCTGTCGCCACAGCGTACGTGAGCGTCTTCGAGTATTTTTCCCACCGTCCACGTAGGCTCCTCCACCTCCACGCGAAGCCCTGGCCTCTCCCATCAACGTGATCACCCACGGCGACCTAAAACGCTCAAAACAGTCGAACACGAACTGCTCCTAAACCCTACGTCTATAAATCATAATTTTTGCATTAAAAATCATATTAAAATATGAAAATCCCATTTATATACCTGAATTCATAAATCGTGAGGTTCGAAATTTAGCTTATTTAAAGTTAACTCTGATTTCTTGATTTCCAGAGAAGATTAAAAGTTGTTTCCAACTTATATACATTTTTAGAAGTTAAATCAGAAAACTACATACAAGTTTCCTTTAGGGATCTTGGCATAAAACTTTTTATATCAAGAGATATAAATTTTTAAAGTTGATCTAGCCTGTTGTGAACAAAGCAGAGGTAAAGTTCTGTTTATACACAGACACATTTTTAAACACAGATATCCACGGCATAAACCACATTCATATGGACACAAAAGTTTCAAACCATCTACTCAACACTACTTCAATTGTTGGTTGTATAAAACAAAACAAATTAGGCTTGATAGGAAGAAAAGTTACTCACTTGTTTCCTGAAAGAACAAAGAACAACAGAGCCTGTTGCTGAGATTCCAGGCCTTCTTTTAAGTTACAGGATTTTGATTTGCTTGCTTAAAGTCTGAATCTTTGTTTTAAGTTTTGTTTTTTTTGTTTTTCTTTCCTTTCCAGACTTGAATGAATCGAACTGGAATTATGAAGGTGACATAAAATGAATTGTTGCACAGGTTGAAGTGTACAGGATTATATGATATTGATGCAAAAGATTTTTTATTTGTACTTGAAATGTTTTGTTTATTTTGTTGACCAGAGATTTTTATCTCAAATTATTAGCTAAACATTGTTTTGGCAGCTGCAAATCTCATGTTTTGGTGGCTGAAGTGATTACATTGATTACTTTTGTCTTGTGTTGCAAGCTTCATATATATTATTTATATTTGCTTGAACATAGTTATATGTTTTTTCTTCTTGTTTGTTTGAGCCTACATACTTCTACTTATTTGTACATAGATACTTTTTTTCTTGTTTGTTGGCTGTTAATGTGTTTTGGTAGCTGAAGATATCGTTGTGGTGTACTGGTGAATATATTATGGTATGCTAACGATATTAGCATTTACTATGTTTGTCTTTTTTCCCAGTTTTCATGCTTATCAATTTTTTTCTTTTTTTGAATGTATACATAACTATCTTCTTATGCAAGCCTACATATATGTCTTATGTCTTGTTTCTTTTGAATATATTTTTGTTTTGCTTTGTTCTTAATTATACAGATTGTCTTGTTTATGTAACTTGCAGCAACATACTTATGTATTTGTTGTTTCCATATTCGAATGTATTTTGTTTTATTTTGCTTTGTCTTATTACTTTACAATATAAATGAATTTCTATTTCAATATGTTGTTATAATTTCATTTATGTGTTCACTTTGTTTGTTGACTTTATAAATTACAATTTATCTTGTATATAAAATTTTATTTCTAGCTTAATATTTATTTGTTTTATTTTATTTTAAAGACTTCATTTTTTTGAATTTTCAAATCAATTTATCAATAAATTTCACCATTTTAAATCAAAAATAAATTTAATTATCAATTTAAACTTATATAAATCCGGGATGGTTACAGACTTCCCCTCTTAAAAGGAATTTCGTGCTCGAAATTCGTTAGAGAGAGATAACGAAGATAGATGAAAGTGAAATATCTTTCCAGATCAACTAGATATAAATTCTGCATTTGGCTTACCAAATCAGAATATCAATAATAGATATAAGAATGAATCTATTTAATTTTCCACAAGATATTCGGGTCATCCAGATCTACGAAATATGCAGTGGCATTAGTTAGTTCGAAAGAATGACTAACCATTCGTAATATATATCTGGACCCAAATATTGACAGATATATTGATACAAACTTAAAATGTTGAGTTTAAAAACCAATTTATACTTATCAACCATAGCAACCAAAGCAAACAAAACAACCAACACATCAATACAAACAATTTTGGTCTATCCGGAGTTTGTGTCCCATACTAATATATCAAATCTTCTTCCTGGATCTACCCGGAACAATCAAAGAATTGACAAGAGATGTTGAAAAAAAGAGATAGATTTAATCTTCTATAATTTTTCCGATACTAGAAATGGATTCCAAATTCAAGTCGGAACATCTCAAAGTATACATCAACTTGTCCCTCTACGGACTTCGATCAACCCACGAAATTATAATAGAATTTCAAGTTTGGTTTTACATGAAATCGATTTATCGATACAATTCAAATTATCCTTCATATTCTATTAATCAATTTAACTCAAATTAAAATTTCCAATTTATTTCAGTTTTCAATTCCAAATTTTCAATTCATATTCATTAAGGTTTAAATCAAATCTGATAAGAAACCGATGAAGACACGAAGTAAGGATTTCTTATAGCGATTCGTAGAGCATCATCACACCGAAACTTCTTCTGGAGCTGGCACGAAGCAATCAAAAGAATTTGAAAACGAACCGAAGGAAATTGATAGAGAAAGACTGTTCCCACTGTTGCAGGGCATTGACCATTTACAGTCGTATTCCCCTGTCCCCTATCTCGTTCTCTTCTTGCACTCATACTTACTATCAGTGGATAGTAAGAGAATTTACCGAGGCATTCAAACGGATATCTTAGGGATATACTCATTCTAGGGTATACTTCACCCTATCTCTAATGAGCTACTCAACGTGTTATACTCCTGAGCTAAAGTTCAACCTTAGCTCTGATACCAAATTGTAACGAACTGGATTTTGTCCGTTCGAAAATCGACATCCATACTTTACATCGTACTCGAATGCCGCAGATTCGACCATTCAAATCCGATCCGCCGGAGCTTATAACACAATTAAGTAAATAACACAGCGGAAGAAATAATGAATATCCATGTACAACATCTGATACAACATTCTGATACAACAGATGATACAATAAATATCGATATACATCAGAGATATGGTACAATAAAATAGCAGCGGAAAGAAAATAGATAACACTAACATCAGAACAAATATAACTCAAGACAGTCTTCATGGAAGAACTCCAGCAGCAGCTCGAACTGATATCACGATATACCAAGAGAAGCAAGTCTCGTCCATATCCGAACACTGAACTAGCTCCAATTAATCCACCAAACCTAGCTATCTGAAAAACCCAACTCTAGACTGCTCGTGTGGAAAATAGTGAGCACCCAGAGTTTAGGAAAGGAACAATAAACTCCGAGTCAGTCATGGGACTGGTGTGAGTAACAAAAACAGTTTATCTTTAAAATAAAACAAGAAGAGAATTTTAAAGTAAATTCGCAATGTTTTATTAAATGAAACTACCATAAGACCTCCCACCACACAGACAATGCAAACGCAGAATTGGAGGAGATTTCTTCTTATGATAGTCAAACATGCTTAATACGCGAATTCCTTTGATATTATTATTATAAGTGCACAGTGCAGGAAAAGCCTTTTGAAAGTAGAATATAAATTTTAGCCAACATACGACCATTATCGTATGCCTACTATAGCTACCATGTTCAATAGCAGGTTACCACCACATTCCATGGCAGGTAATGCAACTAAAACCGTACAAGGCTCGTATTGTTTTGATTGGATTTTCCAACAAATGGTCAGACTAAGGAACTTCCTACTGCCACATGGGATCGCCTCTGGCAGGACGTCCAGAGAACCTAACCGGATCTCTGCCAACACAAGGCCGGGATACCTCTGTAACTAGGTAACTACTACTCGAGCATGCCACTCCCCGGTCCTTTGGGACCTTTATCCGAGGCGCCTCTAAGCAACAACCACACAGTAAATGAGACTAGAGCAACCACATAGGTTAAATATCAGGGCTCCATACCTAATATCACCCTTTACCAGAAGGGAATGACACACCCTAAAGGCGCGACCCTCATAACCTTGCCGCATCTTTCCTGTTTCGACCATTTCCGGGGTGTGAGGTCCTGATACAGTCTCGTCCACAAAGCTACGTTTTATACAAAAGACATGCTCTGATCACAAATGATCAACAAACGATCATCAACACACAGCAGCACTCAGCATGCCACACTACCAAATTGGGAGTATATCGTTGATAACCTTCAACTACATAACCTCTGAGCTCGTACGTCTCAGAGAAGGGTGTTAAGCTAAGAGAATAAATTCTCTGCCACCAACAGAAATGTATTTGAAAGAAATCTGCTTTATATCTCAAAGTGTAGTGTCAGACATACAACCATACAAGTCTGTTCCGGGTTCGAACAGAACCGAAGGCACTTCCGAAGAAGTCCTTGCAATCGGGATATTCACAATCCCGATCGGACTTCCCATCACTTAGGGAATCTCTATACCGGCGCGACTCGGTGCAGAGACAATCGATAGGTCATCCTATCGCTCTCGCAAATACCCGGTCTTCACCACCGGTCTTCAAATGCTATCCATATACGTCGTATCACATATTCGGAATGGGTTATATGACACAAAGGTCCTCTCCCGGCTAAACCGAATAGTGAGCGCAATATTTAAAACATATGGATATTGGGATTTCAATTAAGTCACAACTTAATAATTTTAAACTTTCTTTCAAATGGTTTAAACCAATTAGCATTTTCAAATCTTTTAAACAAAAAGATTCATTTCACTAAGTTCACCCAGCTTCACAAAGACTCATTTATGGATTTCAAATCAATTCCCATTTCAATTGGATTAACTCGTTTAAAATCTTTAAATTAAAGATTTAACTAATAGCTTTCAAACCGTTTCCATAACTTGGAAAATCATTTTCATTTTTAACTTGAAATCCCTTTTAACACAATTTGGAAGTTCACTTCCTATATGAAAGCTTTTTATTATTTGAAACAAATAGTTTTCGTTTTAGAAAGATCCAATTTTATTTACACGAGTTAAAGCCTTTGAATTTAAATTCAAATTCCCAAATCAATCCCTTTAAAATAGTTTAACCTATATAAACTGGTAACATCTTTAGTCCCTAGTTTCCAGATCATTGAATTCAATTTCAAATATTGAATTCAAATTTAAATCAAAATATTTAAATTCCAAAACTCAATTAAGTTATTCAAAATAAATTTCATTTTTGAAATTCCATTTCAAAAGCTTTTCACTTTAAACCCAATCCATTTACAAACCACTTGAATTTAAAATATTCAACTTTAAAATCATTTCAAAATCTATGACTAAATCGATTTCCTCGTGAAATCTATATTTGTGTGTATAAGTATGGTCCAGGGGTTTTACACAATAGTGCAGCCTTAAAAATCATCACATCATCACAGATTTGAGCATATCGATATTGATAAGCGGTATATCCCTATAACGCTTATCTATATACACAAAATCATAGGTAGATAATATGAATGCATTATAAATAAACAAATCACAGCTTGAATTAAAACAATCCAAATCACAAAGCATCACACAGTAGAGATCAAACAAGTCACAGCATTCAATAGAATACAGACATCTATAAATAAAACAATCAAGATATCTGATTAATTTAAACCAGATCATTTGCCTTTAATAATTTTCTAATCATGGTTAATTAATCATCAATTGATCATAAAATATTAAATTAATTATCTCTTGATTAATCATTAATTAACCTTTAATTAATAATTAGTATATGTTTTTTCTTCTTGTTTTTTTGAGCCTACATACTTCTACTTATTTGTACATAGATATTTTTTTTCTTGTTTGTTGGCTGTTAATGTGGTTTTGGTAGCTGAAGATATCGTTGTGGTGTGCTGGTGAATATATTATGGTATGCTAACGATATTAGCATTTATTATGTTTGTCATTTTTCCCAGTTTTCATGCTTATCAATTTTTTTTGTTTTTTTGAATGTATACATAACTATCTTCTTATGCAAGCCTACATATATGTCTTATGTCTTGTTTCTTTTGAATATATTTTTGTTTTGCTTTGTTCTTAATTATACAGATTGTCTTGTTTGTGTAACTTGCAGCAACACACTTATGTATTTGTTGTTTCCAGATTCGAATGTATTTTGTTTTGTTTTGCTTTGTCTTATTGCTTTACAATATAAATGAATTTCTATTTCAATATGTTGTTATAATTTCATTTATGTGTTCACTTTGTTTGTTGACTTTATAAATTACAATTTACCTTGCATATAAAATTTTATTTCTAGCTTAATATTTATTTTTTTTATTTTATTTTAAAGAGTTCATTTTTTTGAATTTTCAAATCAATTTATCAATAAATTTCACCATTTTAAATCAAAAATAAATTTAATTATCAATTTAAACTTATATAAATCCGGGATTGTTACATTTACAACCTTATACTATTTGTTATGTATGTATAATTCTTTTGTTTTGCTTTGTATATGCATGCACCTATGCACTTATGTCAAAAAAAAATCCATTTGATTTTATTTTTGTATGTACAGGTTTTGTATTGTAGACATTTCTATTTTTTTTTTGTTTTCTATATCTTCTTTTGCATGTTGGCTAGCTAAAATGATTTATGGTGGCTTGCATTTATTTATATTGTCTTGTTTTACCAGCTAATATCTATCATTCACTTTCATATTGCATATAAACTAATTTATTTTGGGTTAGCATATTCATAAACAGGTTTGGCTTGTATTTGGCAATATGTATTCATTTTATTCCTCTTGCCATGTTTTGATTTCATAACTACTTGTGTCTCACTAGTATACATATATTATTTTTCCAAAGTATGATTTATAAATCCAATTCATTTTTTTGTGAGTTTCAAATCAAATTCATAAGCAAATAAGTATACTTTTCTTGTTAATTTGAAAATTCAAATAAATCCATAATTTAATCCAAGAATTCAATTAAATTACAAACTTAAATTCGTCATTAAACTGGGATCGTTACATAGGGTTTATAGTAGGATATTTATAGAGAAAGTTGAAATAGGATGGATCGGATAAGATAGATGTACGCGCTAAACGATATATGGCCCGAAAAGCCCGTTTCGACTCCGGAATGAAATTGGGTCAATCCGTATATCAAAATAGATGTTTTAAATTATTCTAAATGCAATGGAAAAAGTTTCACATCCAAATTCCATCGTATGAAGAAGTTATGCTGAAATCAATATTTTCAAATTGATTTCAATTGATTTCAATTAAATTAATTTCAAGGCGTTACAAGCCCATACGATCAAACGATAAGTCCGATCGATAAGAAACTTGAAATCCTACAATAATTCACTGTTACGGATCAGATGAAAGTAGCTTTGTCGAAATCGGAGTCAGTTGCCAAAATGGCTATTTTTCCATTAATTAAATAAATTAATTATTAATTAATTAAATCCAATTTTTAATTTCAATCTTAAAATTGACAAATTTTATCACCTTTATATTTCTCAATCAATTATAATGTTTTAAACAAATTAAAAGTCAATTTAAAGTTGCTTAACTTATCGATTTCAGTATTTTCCTCAATTCCATTCAAATTCAGAAATTACCTATTAAATTTCCAAAATTTCTATTAAATTAAATTAGCGACTCTTTATTATCAAATAGATGAATTTAATATTGGATTCAAAACTATTGCATTAATATTTTCCAATTCCACTTAATTTCCAGTTTACGTAATAATAATTGTTTAATTTTTGCTTAATAGAAGTAAACACACTTACCTTAATTCTTTACATTGAAATAAATTACCAAATCTTGATTTACATTCTTTACATTAACCAATCGTCATATTATAAACAAAATTAACATTAATATACGCCTACTACATTTTAATTTGAATGCATATTATGTTTTTAAATGTGTACTTCTATAAATTTAAAAAATTAATTAAGGCTTTTAAACACTTAACATTCTATAAAATTTACAACATTAAATTTACATTCTATTAATTTCTTTACATACTTTACGTATTAATTAATTAACATAATTTGAACTTATTTCCCAATAAATTCATTGACCAATCAATTAGGTAATTTAAAGTAGTTGTTATCCTACCCTTAAGTTTATTTCCAAATAACGTACTATCTAATTTCCTTTAAATGCAATTTGATTTCCTAATTTTACGCAACGTACTAAAGAAATAAATACATATATTAATTGATTCTTTTTTCCCATTCATTACTTTAATATATCCATTCTAACACTCCTAACTATTGTATTACATTCCACAAAAACTATAACATTTATTTGCATTTATTACAATTTATTTCAAATTCGAATTAACAAACTAATTAAATAGGTAACCTAAATAAACATTACCGTTACTCGTAGTCACATAAATAGGCATTTATTACTTACAATCAATGTTGACAATTATTTCCATACTACTAATTTCATTCATTTATATTCTATCCTTTTACTTTACATTTTACTTCTTACAACCTTTTCCTTTTATTCATTGGTTAAATGTTTATTTTAATTATTCCTTTTTTACTAACAAACCTTATTTCATTCATTAATGCCATCATTTATCAATTATTACATAATTTCATTTATTAATATTCATGCTGTTCATGCTATTCATATTTAATTCAATTTCTTTGCACATTAATTCATTTACTAAAGTTTACAATCATTTATTTATTACTTACCTTCTTATTATATTAAATTAGTAGAATTTCCACTATACTTCTGATTATAACATTTCATTAGTTAATTTAATATTCCCGTTTGTTTCTTATATTAAACTTATAACCAAGTATGACAAATTTTCACAATTTCAATTGATCGCAATTACATTTTGAATTTGTAACTCTTAATTTCAATTGCTACATTTAAATTTCTAGCATCTGCTTTATTATAACTTCTAGAATTTTTATTTCTTCCTAAATTAAATTACAAATTTTAAATTAAACTAACAAATTTATTAATCAAAATTTACGGTTCGTTACACTCTCCCCCACTCAGAACTTTGAGTCCCCGAAAAGGAAAAAGAAGGGAAAAGGAATTTTTTTTAAGGAAATAATATATCCAATTTAAAATATTAAATTCATAAAAATTAATTTATAAACTCAACTAATTTAAACAAAATATATCAATTTATAACTATTAAATCATTTTATATTCAAGTAAATAAAGTTTGGAAAAACTTTTCAAAGTTTTCTAAGTCAAAAATTTTAGAGAAAATTTTGGCAGAGTCTCCTTTGTACGGAGAGGCTCGGTACAAAATATAATATCAAAAATAACAATATATAACATATATTTTCCAAAATAATATATATCCCAACACGGGAAATAGTATAATAGCGCTATAAAACATAATCCGAAAACGTACCTATTTGTCGGGCAATGTACGTTTAATTATGAAACCAAAAGCAGTAGCAATTGCTTCCATAACCTGTATTTCACTTATATAACCTGATAAGAGTTAGCAATTTTATAAAATGAAATATTTAAAGTTGTTTAAACCTTAAACAAACAAATCAATACAAATATCAATCACTTGCAACCAGGTATACAATCATCACATAGAAACCAACATAAATCAATCATTCATTCATAACAAATAAAACAAATGGCGTTCTTTCAGTCATCTTAAATTTATAACATTAAATTCTCATTTATAACAGGAAATTCATTGAATACTTTCATTACCTCAAGCTTTACTTGTAAGATTTTCTCATTACATTTTCTTATTAACATTGTAACTTTTAATATCTGGTAAGTTATATATATGCTTTAAGAATGTAATTGAAAAATTATACAAGTTTCTTTTTCTCATTACCTATAATTAATTTAATGTTCACAATAATATCTTTTGTCTTATAGGTTACACATTCAAATTTCTTGTTATTTCATTTATAACCTATCCTTTAATTTCTTTTTATTTATAACTTAGCATTAAATCTCTTATTTCCTTTAGAGGTTTCAATTATTAATTACCTACGTTCAAATTCACTACAATAAGTGAAACTATTAATTAATGGAAACTTAAGAATTAAATACTGGGTTTTTATTCAAATCATTTTGAAATAGCAGACAAATATACACTTACAAATTTATATATCAAATTATATTTAAGCAATTTAAAATTATCATTTGTTTAACAAAACAAATCTGCAGCGACAACTACAGTGGCCTTCTGTCATGACCCGATTCTTCGACTTTCGAAAATCAACATCAATACGTCCATTGCATCAAATGCCGAGTAATCGAATGCCGGAAAACCGAACCACGAGGGTTAAAAAGAAGGGGTAGAAGAAAAAGATAGAAGAAGTAAGAAAAAGATAGAACATAAACAATATCAGAATCTCACATATCATAACGGAACAACATATAATAGATAAATAAATAATCTTTAAAACAAAGAACTATCTCAGTTAATACATTACATAAGAGTATAAAACACCAATGCACAACACAATACAAGAATGGATAGCTATACAAACATGTCCCTACAAGTGAATTTACAGTGGAAAAGATAATATCATATACAAGTAATACGCCTCGCCAACTGGCTCATCACTTAAGCTCCATAGCACATCTGAATCCAGAATGACCTGATAACCTGACTCTAGACTGTCCGTGTGGAAAATTATGGGCACCCAGAGTTTAGGAAGAGAACAATAAACTCCAGGTCAGTCATGGGACTGGTGTGAGAACTCAAAACAGTTATTTATCATTTAAAACAACAACAACAATAGAAGTGGAAAATATCCGCAATGCTTTTGGAAAATGAAACTACCATAAGGCATCCCCGCACACACACAATGCAAACGCAGAATTGGAGGAGATATCTCCTTATGATAGTCAAAGATGCTTACTATGCAAAACAAATCATTTTTGATGTTATTATTAGTGCATAGTGTAGAAAACATTTCGAAAATAGAATATAAATCTTAGCCAGCATAGGTACCATTATATTATGCCTACTATAGCTACCATATTCAACAGCAGGTTTTCGCCACATTCCATGGAAGGTAATGCAGCTAAAACCGTACAAAGCTCGTATTGTTTAGTTTGGATTTCCAACAAATGGTCAGGCTAAGGAGCTTCCTACTGTCAATGGGATCGCCTCTGGCAGGACGTCCTGAGAACCAAACGTTACGGTTAGATCTCTGCCAACACAAGGTCGGGTTACCTTTGTAACTAGGCAACTACTACACGAATATGCCATCCCCCGGTCCCTTTGGACCTTTATCCAAGCGCTCGATAACCAACATCACACAGTAATATATATAGTGTGTCAACATGAGTAAGTATCTAGGCTCCACACCATGATACCACCCTTTCCAGAAGGAAATGACGTACCCTAAAGGGAGCGACCCTCATAACCTTGCCGCATATTACTGTTTTGACCATTTCCGAGGAGTGAGGTCTGACAATGTCTCGTCCACAAAGCTACGCTTTTTCAAAAAGCCACGCTTTGATCAACAAATGATCAATAAATAATCATCACACATCAACACTCAGCATGCCACATTACCAAATTGGGAATATATCGCTGATAACCTTCAACTACATAACCTCTAAGGGTGTTAAGCTAAGAGAATAAATTTTCCGCCACCAACGGAACTGTATTCGGAAAGAAATATGCTTTATACCTCGAAATGTAATGTCAGGCATGTAACCATATAAGTCTGTTCCAGGTTCAGACAGAACCGAAGGCACTTCCGAAGAAGCCCTTGCAATCCGGGTATTCACAATCCCGATCGAATTTCCCATCACAAAGGAAATCTCCATACCGTAGCTAACGGTGCAGAGACAATCGATAGGTCATCCTATCGTTTTCACAAATACCCGGTCTTTACCACCAGCCTTCAATGCTACCCATTACGTCGTATCACTATTCGGAATGGGTAATCCGAATAACGAGCCCAATAAATTAAAAATAAGGGTAGCATTCAATTTCAACCAATTCACAACAAATAGCCATTCTAGGGTCAATATTGATAGTCGGTTATTTAACTATTAATCAATATTCACAACATCACCCGATTTCAAATAATTTCCCAAATATTTATTTTCAAAAATATCCTTACAAGATATAATTTCCACACTTCAACCATTTGAAAACCAATTTCAAATCAATTTACACCCTTACAACTTTCATTTCAAAATGGTTCATTAAACCAATCAAATAAATCCTTACCGATTTATTAAATTTACGTTCCAAATTCGTAAATTTATTTCCACACTTCAAAAATAATTAATGTTTATTTTTAAAAAAATTTCCCTTTCCTTTACAAATTCCACAGTGAATTTACCTTTCCAAAATATCTATGAATATACCATTTTCAAATCGATTTCTAATATTCATTTTTAATTTATCTTTAAAAGATAAAATCTCAAAACATTCACTTTATATTGGAAAAACATTTCCATACTTATTTAATAATAAGTAATTCACAAATCAATTTATTTTCAACACTTGGAAAATATTTAATATACTTAATTCACAATTAAGCATATAATTTATTGTTTAAGGAAAACAATCTCTTAAACACATTTATTTGAGTCAAAACGAATGTTGCGTAAAACATCGTTACGACAACCCAAAATCACTAGTACAGGGATTCGAACTTAAAATAGATATATAAATCCCGATACAATATAAAACATTTCTTTTCGGAAATCATTTATTATAACAACAGTGTTATAGTCCACCATTTCCTTCTATTTCTCGAAAACGTCTATTTCAGCAATGAATGTTGAAATCTATGGTTTCGATACTTAATACATTTTA
Source organism: Allium cepa (assembly GCA_030765085.1). Classification (NCBI taxonomy): domain Eukaryota; kingdom Viridiplantae; phylum Streptophyta; class Magnoliopsida; order Asparagales; family Amaryllidaceae; genus Allium; species Allium cepa. Next base: position 180,285,034 of record CM060935.1, read on the forward strand.
AAACATTTTTAATTCTATTTAAAATATCACTCTCCCAAAATATTTCTTTAATATATTATTCACCGACCAAAATAGTGAATGTACTTCATTAACCAAATTCAGTTTCTACATATTTTATTTAAAGGATTATCCACTGTCCAAAAATCGTGGATATATCTCCTTTAATAAGCTATAATAATTAAACTTATTAAAATAGGACAATTTTGGATTTATAAAACAACGTTTATAATTTCCATTTATATTTTATTACAACTTCAACTTATAAAATCACTTTATTAACAAATTCTATCCATATTCCATTTACACGCAAAAATTCAATTTATAAGTTAATTACTTATAAATCTTTTATTTTATAAAATGTACTCATTTTATAACTTCACAAATTATAAATCTATAGATTTCATCCACTTATGAAATCCATTTACATTTCATTTTAACACTTATAAAACCTTGTTTTATAATTCCAATATTTTTAATTTATAAATATCAATTTTATAAATATTTTATATAAATCATTTATAATAATTCAAAAATCCCAATTAAAACAATTTTATAAATTAATCAACTACTTATTTCAAAAATCACATTTCGGTTATATTTCACAAAAATCATAATTTTTATAATATAAAAATTTCAACGTTTATTTATTTAAAATGAATCAATTCCAAAATTAAATTTTATTATAAATTCTCAACTTAAATTTCAAAAATCAAATTTTATTTATTTACGGCATCTAACGATACCAAAAATATATTCGGCTAAAATTTAGCCTTTAACGATTTCAATCATAAAGATAATCACGCAGATTATAAATAGATCAATAAATAGATCAACACACAACATTGAAACCAATTCAATCATTTAAGGAATCCAGTTGGATCTCTCCAACCCGTTTCCCTGCATCCAAAGATATTAGCACAATACCAATTTCGCTTCAAGACGGAATATCGCGGTATATGTGATTTATAAAATACTATCCGCTATTATGCGGCGCAATAGGGTCTTATCCGCTATATAATGCGGGAAAAATCAACTCCAATTACATATATAATACCAATTCCATACATGTTGGAATTACCGCGGTATATGTTTTTAATAAATAACCTCCGCTTAATATATGGCGTATAGGATCTATTTAACACAATAGATAACAAATTATCATCCAGTCACACAATCAAGCAATTTTAAATCTAACTATTTAAATTTAAATCGAAACAATTCGATTGAGTGAGAAGTTCTCACCTTGAGTTTCTGGTAACCGTTGTAGCATTTTATTTTGAATAAAATTAAACGTGCGTTTAATTTTACCTGAAAATTTCACTTGCTCCAAACGACTCCAATCCAGTTCCATATCGTAGTGCTCGACAAAACGAACCTGAGCAATTCGTTTCGTCACAATCCGACCTCGTATTAAAGAGATATCGATTTTTAAAGTTTACACAATTTATATAATATAATTTTACAACTTTTATTTTATTTTTATACCCTAACAGATCTGGGCTGTCCAAACTTTCTTCAGGAAATCAAGGTCGTGCTTATCATCTTCCCATCTCCAGCTATCATTCGCGTGAAGAACCCACAACACGCCGAACTTGGGTTAAATATTGTGACCACCATGCTCATCTATACTTCGATCAGAGACTGTCATTTGGAAGCCCTCGATGAACTCCACCTTCGGCCTGAACACGCAGAGCTCGGCCTCCTCCTTGGCTCAGAAAAACGTGCGAAGTCGAGCACGAACGTTGGCCCACAACTTCCACTACATTGCTCTAAAATCCATCATCACCGTTGATCGTGTAGAGCTCGAGGTTCTCTACAATGTTGTAGTTGAAGTATTTTCCTAACTGTCTACAGATTGGAAGAAAATTGAAGAGGAACGTTTGAAGATTTCGGCCATTGAATTGGGGACTGGCGGCTACAAGGTTAGGGCTAGTGTTTTGGAATTTGTGAGGTTGAAGGAAAATTCTCAAATTACTATTCACTCGATATTTTCCGAAATATAAATCTTGCGGATGACTGGCGTTTCTAGGGTTTACCCCGCGTTTCGGACACAATGAATAGGTTTTGGGAGCCGATTCGATCATCTATGCGAGTTACGGCAATAAACGATCGATTTTAAATTAAATCGGTTAACCAAATTTCTATGCGTTTTAGCTTGCCCCGGACAAACGGTAAATTCGATTGACAAGAAATTTGAAACCATACAATAATAATACATTACGGATCCGATGAAACTGGTTTCTTCGAAATCCAAGACTGTTTGGAAAATGGCTATTTTAACTCGTCAATTAAATATTAAAATATTCAATTTTCACAAATAAATTTTTAATTCAATTTTAAAAGTTCACAAACATTGTTCCAACTCCAATATGATTTAATATAACTTTATAAATCAATTTTAATCACATTAAGCCAATTCCCAATTATTTGAGCAATTTCAAATATTAAATTATTGATTTAATTATCCAATTAAATCCAAATATTCGAAAAATAATTTATTCGACTTACGAATTTTACTTGTTAATATTTAAAATTAATTGAATATCTGAATTGCAAATGACAGAAATTCTGGGTCGTTACAAACTTACCCCCTTAAAAGAATTTCGTCCTCGAAATTGCCAAGTAAGAAAGAGTTTTGAAATTCATTAACTTTTCAAAACAAACTGTTCAAATTTGATTCACAAATCTCTTAAGCGTTTAACCTTTCCAAATCTATAGCTAAACCTCTTACAAAATATTTACTAATTTTTCAAATCCATATATAGTTATCTTTTCAAAATCAACTATATCGTTTAACCTTTAACTTCAAATCAAAACTTAGTTTTCATAATTTTTTTCCCTAAAATTTCCAGAAAATTTTCTAATGCCTTAAATTTTCAAAAAATTTCTCCATAACCTCCTTTGTATGGAGGAGCTTTTACAATATCGCAATAGAGATAAATATATATATATCGACCCAACCGGTCGGAAAAACAGAAAAAACAGTTCATATTTCCTATTTTTATTGCGTAGGCGTACCATTTTAGCATTTTTAAGCAAAGCAGTTATTTATTTAGCATTTTGCGCAACCCAAATCCCGCTAACGGTAGCCCCGGTACCTGTACTTACTCAATATAAACACGTAAGTGACATATATAAGAAGTAATTAACATTTTACTCTTTTAAACAACTACAACACATGCATATTAAAAGAAATGCATATGAAACAAGGTCTATAAACAACTTATATGATTCCAACATTACTTATAATTGTTTGCAACTAATCCATATACAATGACATCCATTCTTCATTTTCAATTAGTTTACATTCACTAATTTACATCCACATTGGTTCACTTTCAATTCAAATCAATTTCCATTCAATTTAAAGTTACTTAACTTCCAATCTGAATTTAATTGCTTTAGCTTTCAATTTTATTCATTCAGTTGCATATGAATTATTATTCAATCAATTATCTAACAATCAATGTACAACCAACACAACCAAATTTATTCACTTTACATTCAACATTCATATTTACTTTGTTTACCTTCAATTTGGTTTAACATTCAATTAGCCTTAAATGAATCAACACTTATATTCATTATTCGATATCAAGTCATTACATTCGATTGATTTACATTCAATTCATTAGTTCAATTACTAATTCACTTTGCTAATAAAGTTGAATTCTTTACATAACTCAAGTTCATATTCATTTAATTCACTTTATTATTTTACTTCGATACCAAAATCAACTTCATCCAACATTACTTAAGTTATATTCCATTTAAACATCATTGGTTAAACTTAACTTAAATGTTCATTTATAAATCCAATTCAGATTCCAACTCCAAAGTAAATTCTATTTAACTTTTACCAAAGTCAATTTTCATCACTTATTCAAATTCAAACCTCGTTTTGCTTAACAAAGTTGTTTAACCATTTTGATAATTGGTTTTACTTACATTTTCACCTTAAGAAGTTATTCAACTTATTATTCAACTTCCAAATCTGATTTAATTTATTTAACTTTCTTTAGTTAAATTTCACATCATATATTTTATCATACCAATTCCAATTTGTTTCAACTTTGCCAAAGTTAAAATTTTATTATCTCATATTATAAGTTCAAAAACGTGATAATCTTATATTCATCAATTTCAACTTGGATTTCTAATTTCAAATTTATTTATCACAAGAAAATTCAATTTTCAATTTATTTCTACTTACTTGAATTTTCCTGCAAATTTAAATCATATTTATTTAACTTACAATTCAAGTTTTAATTTAACTAATTCAACTTTTCTATATCATGAATTAATTAGTTATCATATCAATTTACTTGGATTCAATCCACTCTATTTTTATTTTTCCCAAGTTTGGATTTTTTTTCAACTTAATCCCAATCAAATCTCATTTCAATTTATAAAACTCACTTATACATTCTCGTTACCAATTTCATTCCATTAATGAATTTTATTCCAAATTATAAATCACATTTTTTTTCCATACTCAAATTCCATTTGTTTATAAATTCATTCTTTTGGTTATTATTTCAATTCCTATGTAATAATGATAATACTTCAATATCATCATTTCCAAACAACCAAGCAATCATATATTATAAATATTTACAGAAAATCATTTCCTTTATATACAAAAATAGCTTTGGGTAAAAATTATTTCATTTACCCTATTTCAAAACAATACCGTGTCAGTTTATCTTGTTTAAGCGTTTAGAAATCTCTATCGAAACAGTTGGCCAGACTGCACCGACCAAAATCTATAAACAATCAACCGATAAATCAACACAATACAAAACAATTTCATATTCACTAACAAATACGCGCTCATATTTATTATTACACTCAACTCATTCTAGAGTACTGTCGACTCTATCTCTAATGAGTAATTCCCAACAGAGCCAAGGTTGTCACTTAACCATATGATATGATACCTTATTGTCATGACCTGATTCTTCGACTTCCGAAAATCGACATCAATGCGTCCACTGTATCAAATGTCGAGCAATCGAATGCCGGAAAACCGAACCATGAGGGTTAAAAACAAGAGGTAGAAGAAAAAGATAGAAGAAGTAAGAAAAAGATAGAATAGAAACAATATCATAATCTCACATATCGCAGCGGAACAACATATAATAGATAAATGAATAATCTTTAAAACAAAGAACTATCTCAGTTAATACAATACGTTACATCAGAGTATACAACAATAATATACAACACAATACAAGATTGGACAGCTATACAAACATGTCCCTACAAGTGAATTTACAACGGAAAAAATAATATCATATACAAGTAATACGCCTCGCCATCTGGCTCGCCACTTGAGATCCATAGCACTTCTGAATCCAGAATGACCTGATAACCTGACTCTAGACTGCCCGTGTGGAAAATTATGGGCACCCAGAGTTTAGGAAGAGAACAATAAACTCCAGGTCAGTCATGGGACTGGTGTGAGAACTCAAAACAGGTATTTATCTTATAAAAAAACAACAACAATAGAAGTGGAAAATATCCGCAATGCTTTTGGAAAATGAAACTACCATAAGGCCTCCCCGCACATACACAATGCAAATGCAAAATTGGAGGAGATTTCTCCTTATGATAGTCAAAGATGCTTACTACGCAGAACAAATCATTTTTGATATTATTATTAGTGCATTGTGTAGAAAACATTTCGAAAATAGAATATAAATCTTAGCTAGCATAGGTACCATTATATTACGCCTACTATAGCTACCATAATTAATAGCAGGTTACCGCCACATTCCATGGCAGGTAATACAGCTAAAACCGTACAAGGCTCGTTTTGTTTTGTTTGGATTTCCAACAAATGGTCAGGCTAAGGAACTTCCTACTGTCAATGGGATCGCCTTTGGCGGGACGTCCCGAGACCTAATGTTACGGTTAGATCTCTGCCAACACATGGTCGGGTTATCTTTGTAACTAGGTAACACGAATATGCCATCCCCCAGTCCCTTTGGACCTTTATCTGAGCGCTCGATAACCAACATCACACAGTAATAAATATAGTGTGTCAACATGAGTAAGTATCTGGGCTCCATACCTTGATACCACCATTTCCAGAAGGAAATGACATACCCTAAAGGGCGCGACCCTCATAACATTGTCGCATATTCCTGTTTTGACCATTTACGGGGAGTGAGGTGTAACAGCCCGCAAATCCGTACCCCTTGAGTCAACACTATTCAACCTAAATCAACTCAAGTTGCACAGAAATACGAACCATTAGGGTTAAAGAAGAAGAGGTAGAAGAAGAAGATATAAAACAACATCAGAATCTAACTATCGCAGCGGAAGAAAATATAATAGATAATAAATAATCTTAACTCAAAAATCAAATATATCTGTCTATATATATTACATCATCAGAGTACATGAATCACAGTTAAACATCAATATCATACAAATGGATGCACAACAACTCAACACAGTGGAACATATACATATATATATAATATATATAATATATAAATATATATAAACAATTACGGAAGTACGTATCGTCATCCGGCTCGTCTCCTGAGCTCCACAGCATCATATCCTGTATCCTATAATACTCGGTCTGACCCGAGCATTACAGTTAAATAATACCCGAGTCAGTCTGGAATACCAGCGTGAGAAAATCACACCCAGTTGATTATTAAAGTTTCAAAAATCCTTTGAAAACAAAAGCATCTCATAAGACCACGCCACAAATAAGCATGTCGGGTTTTTACCTTACGATAGCTAAAACAATTTTTATAGAAATCCTCTGATATTATAAAAGGGTCTATATACAAATACTTATAAAATAGCCGAAATTGTTACATTCATTAAATTCCAGCTACTAGCCACAGAATGGGTAATACAAACAAAACTCGTACAAGGCTCGTAGGGAGAATGGATTTCCAAGTAATGACTAGGCACTGGGGTACCACCTGTCACAGTACGGGGCCTAGTTCACCGTACCGAGGAGTACGCCTGCTCCCCTGCAACACAAGGCCGGGACTACCCCTTACTGGATAATCCCGAGTGAGATCACCCCGCGGTTGGGATCAGCAACCGCCGACTAAGCCGAAATAAAAAGGGACATCTAGACTGGAATGACCTCACCCTGCTTGGGTGCTACCCACCTAGCCTTGCTGCATAACCCCTGATTTTCAGTCATTCCCATTTGATGAGGTTGAGGCTAAGCGTTACCTTTTAAGAACATATCCCTTTGAATGCCCATCGTCCACCTGACGATGTTTTCGCAAGCATTCGTCCATACAAGTCCGTCCCGGGTTCGAACGGAACCGAAGGCACTATTCCTACTACATTTATTTTGGAAATATCCTCAGGATTAGTAGCGATTAGCCCTTGCACCTCACTGCTCCATCTTTGACTCCAAAATCGTTTTTCACGAAAACGTACAAACCGAGTCGAAGTGGTTTTCGAGAAATAAATCTGGATCCCGGTCTCTTCGAAATGATTAACGCATTTGGCCAATATTGATAGTCGGTGATTTAACTATCAATTTATATTCACAAACAACCATTCAACAATAAATAATTTCCCAAATTATTTATTAACTTCAAAACTATCTTCACAAGATATATATACACTTTTCAAACTCCTTGAAAACAGTTTTCAAAATTATCCGTCTTCTCAGAATAAGTTTCAAGCATTCTTATTTCTCCTGGAATCACCAAGCACAAAACTAGATTTTTCTAAATTAATTTAAAAATTTAATCATTTAAATTTAAAAAATATTTTAAAACGTTCAAGTTAAAATTACTTTAATAATTTGTTAAAAACATTTATTATAAGAATGTTTGAAAATAAGATTACTACATAAATATAAAAATAGGTTTCTACTTTTACAAAAAAAAACAAAATATGAAGTTACTTCCCAATAATTACTGCTGAAATAGAGTAAAAGAGAGTACTTATTTTAGACTTTAAATATTAGAAATAATAAATTGTACAAAACTTGCTTTCTTAAAAACAACTTTCGAACATTTAATTTATATTTAAAAATTTACTTTTAAAACTTGGCTATCCAAAGAAAATCCTCACTTCAATCACTTAAATCAATTTCCCCAAATTGATTCCAATTTATTTTATTTGAAATAAGTTTCTTTAATCTCTGAATTTATTTCAACATTCATTAATTATGGGCTTTAACATTAATGTTATTAATTTATGTTTGAATTTAAATCTTTATCTGAAATATACAAACTGCAGATCTTATCCCAATTCCTTCTTTATTCTTTCAATATTTTCAATCTTAAATTATAAATAAATTTTTGTTCTTTTTAAACAAAAATAATCATACTGAAGTTTAACATTCATTACTCTCCTGATTATTCAAAATTTCCATTCTATACTCAAGGTTTATTTTATTAGACTTTTATAGTTACCTCGTTCCTTTTCCAATTCATTTTCTTTATTATTTATCCTATAATTATTTTATTTACAAATTCATTTTTTTTAATTTCTTTCCAAAATCTAATTTATATATTTTTGGAAATTCATTATACCCAATCATAACCAATCGAACCATAGCATTCAATATTCCAACAAGGTTCATCATAGAATAACAAATAATCACAACAGAGGGTATAAAATAATTTAAATAAATATTGAGGGATCCAGTTGGATCCCTCCAACCTGTTTTTCCCTGCATCCACAGATGTTAGCACGATATAACATTCCAATTCCAAAATATCATACTAGCACATTAATCAGTTCAACCATTCAAACAATTATTTAAATTTAACCACTTAGATTTAAATTCAAATTAAGCTGAGTGAGATTAACTCATCTTTTATTTTGCTGCATGCAATCCATTCCAAACTTGCTCGTATCCTTGATTTTGATCCTTGTATAACAATTATATAAATTTATTAATATCCGAAACAATCGAATTATCAATTTTCATTGACCATTATAAATTCCCCAATGATTTATGTTAAACAGTTGTCCTGTTAATAAATTCATTTAACTAAAAATTTAATTTTAAACAAATGATTTCCCGTTTAATACAATATTTTTACCAAATAAATTAACTACATATGCATATTAAAAAAATTAATCACCATATATATTTATACATATTAGAAATAAGTTAGTAAAATTTTAAACGTATATGTATAGTTATTAAATCTAAAACAAAATTATTTTACACTTTGCTCTATTATAATTTCCTCTGCATCTGATTATATACATAAATTTGAGAACTGCATATCCTCTTTGTATCTAAAACAAAATTCCTAATTTATATATAAACTTAAATTAAAGATAAAGTTGAAAATACCTCAAATAAAATTACTCCCCCTTGAAACAGCAGTTCCGCTCCTCATGGCCGACACTTCCATGCCTTCTCGTTGACGCCATACCTCACCGGGGCAACCCCAACCACCGCCGTTCTCCGCCTCCTTGAATTCTTCATCCATTGGACCCAGTTACAATAAGTCTACACTTCCCAAACTTTTCACCATCTGGGCTGCTCCACCTCGTCGTACGACATGTCATACCAACTGAAAACACGTCGCACCCCCTCAAACTCTGACTGCCGATGCTACACAAATCTCCCCCCACGGTGCCTTCGTGACTCGAGACCGATTCCACCACTCGCCTCCACACGCGCGAGTTCGTGATACTCCCAAACCCTAGGTCGCTGCAGCCACGCGCGCTACGCCATATGCGACGCCACCCTCAAACTTGATCGCGATTTGATTTGCAAAGATCCGGACTTGAAAGGAACCGCGCGACCATGGGTGATGGGAAGATGGCACGCGATTTTGTTTTTGATTTAGGGAAATTTTTTTTAAAACGTGGGCTTCAACCATTAAACTTTTATAAACAAACTGTCTTTTTTTTAAAAAAACATGAAGAAGGGCTTTGAGAAAAACAATGACGAGTGTTGAAGTATACAGGAAGATAAAGGAAGACTTGGCGTACACAAGAAGCTTGATTAATTTAAATTAAATTTCATTAGCTTATAATCACTTAAATTTTCCGTGTTTATATAACGTACACTCACACACTAACTTCGTTCAATACGAAATTTGAAATCCAATAATAATTCAATATTACGGACCCAATGGAACTTGTTTCGTCAAATTCCAAGACTGTGCCTCGGAAGGCTATTTTCAAATTCAATTTAACGATAAGTTTTAAAATTGAACAAATCAGTGTTAAATTCAATTTGAAAACTTCTATTATCCTCAACACTATCAATATAAATTTTATAAGCCTTCAAATTATTTTTAACAGACATAAAATTCTAGATTCAACAATTTACTCAACTTCTAATTATTAAATTCAATAATTTAATTATCAAATAAATTGTGATATTCGTAATTCAGGTTAAAATTACTCTATTAAATACTTAAAATCAATTAAATATTCCGATTTTAAGTGCTTGAAAATCACGGGTCGTCACATTCCTCCCCCCTTAAAAGAATTTCGTCCCCAAAATTACTAGTTAAGAGAAATGGTCCAATACCCGTTTACCTTTCCCAAAACCAACAATTCAACATCCTACCAACTATCTTTTATAAAAGACCCATTATTATTCTTATTAACTGTCCAAGGTTTCCATAGTTCCTAAATAACTATGCTTATTCACTATTCAAAACCAAGTATTAAATTTTCAAAATTTCTCGAAAAATTTTCTAACTCTCTTAATTTCCGAAAAATTTCGCCAGCGTCTCCTTTGCGCGGCTAGCTCGGTACAACTACAAAATGGCTCTACAGCCTCCCAAATCCAAAAAGAAAACAAAATGCCAAGTGGCCATATCCAAAAACCCAATCAAATTTCACACCATAATTTAAACACATACCTCTTTGGTCGGGCAATTCAAACTTATCATCTGAATTCAAAATCAATTCTCTTTTCTCTTTATATTACCTGCATATCTTGCTTGACAATAATAACCAATCAAAATATTCCAAAAACATTTTATCGACTTCCTTCCGAAATGTCAATAGTTGTCCATCCCAAATATCAACTTAGAATATATTTGAAAATTAATTTCCAATTAAGAACTCACCATTTCTTTCTTAAGTTAGTACAAGCATTTATGTTTTTCTTATATTTATTTTCATCTTACCACTTTAGTTTATATTCATTCCTATTCAAATTGATTTTCACATTCCATATGAATTTTATTTATTTTCAACTTTGAACATTTAAATTTATCTTCCATTATAACTAATTATGTCATTATTCTAAATTGGTTTCATTTACTAACTTATTTTAGTTTTCAATTTGTATTCGTTTGTCATTAACCAAATTTCCAAAAAAATTCTAACTCCCAAAATTTCCGAAATTTTTTAGCAGAGCCCCTTTTGTACGGAGGAGTTTTTGCAATTTGACAATAGATATAAATATATATATACATCGACCCACACAGTCGGAAAAACCAAAAACAATTCATATTTCCTATTTTTATTGCGTAGGCGTACCTTATTTAGCATTTAAGCAAGCGGGTTATATTTTTAGCATCAAGCGTGACCACAATCCAGCCAACCGCCTTCCCGGTACCTGTACTTGCTCAATTTAAACATATAAGTACTATATACAACAAGTTTATAAAATTTCACTTAAATTTAAATAGCTAAAACATCAATCCTGTAACAATGTATGTGACGTACTGGCATAAACACATAAATTTCACATATACTGCATGTTACATAATACCATAAGCATATATAGGGTTCCAACACTTATTACAATTGCTTATAATCAATTCTCAAACCATTCAATTCGGTTGAAGTGATTTTCAACTTATTTTCTTTTATTTAATTCATTCTAAGCAAAACAATCTCATATTCATTTCCATTCATTACAAATTAAATTTATCAAACTACTGTCATATAATTTTGCTTACTCCCGTTTACGTCGAACGATCAATTTATTAATGCAATTTGACAATATTAATGTGAAATAAATAATAATAAAAGCTTTATAACCAATTTAAATTGATTCCAACTCAATTTACACTTAATCCCATCCCATTTTATTAATTTATTCACAAACTTTCATTGCATTTCTTTCATATCTAAATAGATTTGATTCCAAACCATTTTATTTATACACGACATCATCCCATGCTTCTATTAATTTATTTATTTTAAACTTAGGTTAATTTACTTAAATTCACTACCATTTCATAACTTATGTTCGTTTTCGTTTTAATTTATTCGTACTCGAATTGGATTTATTTTCATCTCAAATCATTTTTAATTTAATCCAATTCCATACAACTTCAATTCATATTTAATTCACTTAAAATTTTAAGTTGAATTTCTATTTATAACTCAAGCTTTATTCCTAAACTCAATTATCTATTCACAATCTTAGATTCGATTTTCCTTTGAATCAAATTCCAACAATTTCACTAATTTATTCGATTAGTTTATTCTTTTATCCATTTTAAATTTTAATTTGTATTAACAAATTATTGTTGAATTCATTAATAATAAGGCCATTCAATTTATACTTGAATTGGATTTGTTTATATTTCACACCATATCCATTCTAATCCAATTTAAATTTTCATTCATTAACACTTCCAATTATAATCCAATTACAATCCCATACTTGATTTTCTTTTTCATTTACCTTGAAAATCATTTTATTTGATTTCCTTGAGTTCAATCTTATTTTATATCCCAAGTTCGGATATTTGCATTTATTTGTTTGAGTAGAGTTTTATTCCATTCCATAATATCTATTACTCGACTGAATTTATTTCAACCCAAATTTATTTAGCTTAACTCCGATTAAATCTAGCCAAACCATTCTTTTTGAATTTTACTAAGCAAGGATTTAATTCCAATTAATATCATTCATGGCACAACTGCCTTTTTGATTCAATTCAATCCAAATTTAATTAAATTTTATTTCTCAATATATGAGTTCAAAAATTATTTATTTAAAAGCTTATATTGCTTATTTGAGTCATTTCATCTTATAACCAAATTCAAATTATTTATATAACACCTTCTAGCTTAAGGTATAAATTTCATTTCACAATCATAATCATTTTTACCTTTCAACTTTATATCCAATTTAACTCAATTTCAATTTTATTTAACTTATCTCGAGTTAGATTCAAGTATATTTTCTTCACTTCATTTACTTAAGTCAAATTTTAATTCACGGATTAAAATTGTCCAATTTCTTCTTAGCAATATCAACTTCACTTTATATGTACAACAGTTGATCCATTTATTCATTCACCAATTCATCATTTCACCAATAAATTTTATTTCCAAACATTAATTATTTTTAGTCTATTTGAATTTATTCTACACCTTATTTTACACATTTAGATCAGCATCATCCAACATTGAATTTTCAATTCATTTGCATACCATAGTAACTAATCAGTTATAAATTTTAATCTTAAAATTTCGTTCATTTAATCCAACTTAACTGAATTTTCTTTTCCAAACTTAAGTTCAACATTTAATTTTGAAAACATATATATATATATATATATATCACCAAATTATTCTTTTGCATTTTCAAAATCAACCAAATTTCTCCAGCAAACATTAATCCAAAACATCCTGGTAGCAATCCCTCTTTTGGAAACTCGAAAATGAACACTGATGATGTCGCGATCATCATCGGAATTATTTTCCAACGACCGTAAAGAGTTCAATGTTTTTCTCCTTCTTTTTTAAAAAACCTTTCAAATATTTTCTAAATTCCAAATCTCTTTAGACTTCACATCCGATTCAAAATATTTCTCAATACATATTACCTTCTCAACTTTTAAGAAACATTTCTAGATTCAAAGGAATTTAAATTTCCAAATTCCAAATCTTTTAAATTTATATTCATTTTATCTTATGTTAATTATTAATCACACTATAATTTACATTTATAGTTTACATTTACAACTTTCATTTATATATAAATTTGTGTCTAGTTTTTAATTGTGGTTACAATATCTTATTCAATTATGAATCACATTTACAAATCCCATTTATTTATCAATTTATTCCTCCATCTTTAGTTATTACTTTAATTTCTCATTTAATCCTCATACAATGATAATAATGTAATATTATCACTCCTAACAACCAAGCATCCATATATAACTGTAATAAATTATGAAAAATTATTTCCTTCATATACAAAATAATTTTGGGTAAAATTATTCCATTTAACCTATTTAAAACAATACTGTGCCGGTTTATCTTGTTCAAGAGTTCAGAAATTCCTATCGATTATATGGCGTCCAATATTTCGACCAGAATCCTTAAGCACTCAACCGATAAATCAATGCAATATAAAACAATTTTATATTCACTAAAAAATACGTGCTCATATCTATTAATACTATCAAACTCATTCTAGAGTACTACAGACTCTATTTAATGAGTCATCCCCACCAGAGCCAAGGTTATCACCAACCTAAGCTCTGATACCAAGTGTAACAGCCCGCAAATCCGTACCCCTTGAGTCAACACTATTCAACCTAAATCAACTCAAGTTGCACAGAAATACGAACCATTAGGGTTAAAGAAGAAGAGGTAGAAGAAGAAGATAGAAAACAACATCAGAGTCTAACCATCGCAGCGGAAGAAAATATAATAGATAATAAATAATCTTTACTCAAAAATTAAATGTATCTGTCTATATATATTACATCATCAGAGTACATCAATCATAGTTCAACATCAATATCATACAAATGGATACACAAAAACTCAACACAGCGGAACACATATATATATATATATATATATATATATATATATATATATATAAACAAGTACGAAAGTACGTATCGTCATCCAGCTCGTCTCCTGAGCTCCACAGCATCGTATCCTGTATCCTATAATACTCGGTCTGACCCGAGCATTACAGTTAAATAATACCCGAGTCAGTCTGGAATACCAGCGTGAGAAAATCACACCTAATTGATTATTAAAGTTTCAAAAATCCTTTGAAAACAAAAGCATCTCGTAAGACCACGCCATAAATAAACATGCCGGGTTTTTACCTTACGATAGCTAAAACAATTTTTATAGAAATCCTCTGATATTATAATAGGGTCTGTATACAAATACTTATAAATAGCCGAAATTGTTACATTCATTAAATTCCAGCTACTAGCCACAGAGTGGGAAATACAAACAAAACTCGTACAAGGCTCGTAGGGAGAATGAATTTCCAACTAATGACTAGGCATTGGGATACCACCTGTCACAGTACGGGGCCTAGTTCACCGTACCGAGGAGTATGCCCGCTCCCTTGCAACACAAGGCCGGGACTACCCCTTACTGGATAATCCCGAGTGAGATCACCCCGTGGTTGGGATCAGCAACCGCCCACTAAGCCGAAATAAAAAGGGACATCTAGACTGGAATGACCTCATCCTGCTTGGGTGCTACCCACCTAGCCTTGTTGCATAACCCTTGATTTTCAGTCATTCCCATTTGATGAGGCTTGAGGCTAAGCGTTACCTTTTTAGAACATATCCCATTGAATGCCCATCGTCCACCTGACGATGTTTTCGCAAGCAATCGTCCATACAAGTCCGTCCCGGGTTCGAACGGAACCGAAGGTACTATTCCTACTACATCCATTTTGGAAATATCCTCAGGATTAGTAGCGATTAGCCCTTGCACTTCACTGCTCCATCTTTGAATCCAAAATCGTTTTTCACGAAAACGTACAAACCGGATCGAAGTGGTTTTCGAGAAATAAATCTCGATCCCGGTCTCTTCGAAACGATCAACGCATTTGGCCAATATTGATAGTCGGTGATTTAACTATCAATTTATATTCACAAACAACCATTCAACAATAAATTATTTCCCAAATTATTTATTAACTTCAAAAATATCTTCACAAGATATACATATACTTTTCAAACTCCTTGAAAACAGTTTTCAAAATTAACTGCCTTCCCAGAATAAATTTCAAGCATTCTTATTTCTCCTGGAATCACCAAGCACAAAACTAAATTTTTCTAAATTAATTTAAAAATTTAATCATTTAAATTTAAAAAATATTTTAAAACGTTCAAGTTAAAATTACTTTAATAATTTGTTAAAAACATTTATTATAAGAATCTTTGAAAATAAGATTACTACATAAATATAAAAATAGGTTTCTAATTTTACAAAAAAAACAAAATATGAAGTTACTTCCCAATAATTACTGCTGAAATAGAATAAAAGAGAGTACTTATTTTAGACTTTAAATATTAGAAATAATAAACTGTATAAAACTTGCTTTCTTAAAAACAACTTTCGAAGATTTAATTTATATTTAAAAATTTATTTTTAAAACTTAGCTATCTAGAGAAAATCCTCACTTCAATCACTTAAATCAATTTCCCCAAATTGATTTCCAATTTGTTTTATTTGAAATAAGTTTCTTTAATCTCTGAATTTATTTCAACATTCATTAATTATGGGCTTTAACATTAATGTTATTAATTTCTGTTTGGATTTAAATCTTTATCTAAAATATACAAACTGCAGATCTTATCCCAATTCCTTCTTTATTCTTTCAATATTTTCAATCTTAAATTATAAATAAATTTTTGTTCTTTTTGAACAAAAATAATCATACTGAAGTTTAACATTCATTACTCTCCAGATTATTCAAAATTTCCATTCCATACTCAAGGTTTATTTTATTAGACTTTTATAGTTACCTCATTCCTTTTCCAATTCATTTTCTTTATTATTTATCCTATAATTATTTTATTTACAAATTCATTTTTTTAATTTATTTCCAAAATCTAATTTATATATTTTTGGAAATTCATTATACCCTATCATAACCAATAGAACCATAGCATTCAATATTCCAACAAGGTTCATCATAGAATAACAAACAATCACAACAGAGGGTATAGAATAATTTAAATAAATGTTGAGGGATCCAGTTGGATCCCTCCAACCTGTTTTTCCCTGCATCCACAGATGTTAGCACGATATAATATTCCAATTCCAAAATATCATACTATAGCACATTAATCAGTTCAACCATTCAAACAATTATTTAAATTTAATCATTTAAATATAAATTCAAATTTAGTGAGTGAGATTAACTCACCTTTTATTTTTCTGTATGCAATCCATTCCAAACTTGCTTGTAGCCTTGATTTTAATCCTGGTTTAACAATTATATGATTTTATTAATATCCGAAACAATCGAATTATCAATTTTCATTGACCATTATAAATTCCCGAATGATTTATGTTAAATAATTGTCCTGTTAATAAATTCATTTAACTAAACATTTAATTTTAAATAAATGATTTCCCGTTTAATATAATATTTTTACCAAATAAATTAATTAAATATGCTTATTAAACAAATTAATCACCGTATATATTTATACATATTAGAAAATAAGTTAGTAAAATTTTAAACGCATATGTACAATTATTAAATCTTAAACAAAATTATTTTACACTTTATTGTATTATAGTTTCCTCTGCACTTGATTATATACATAAACTTGAGAACTGCATTTCCTCTTTGTATCTAAAACAAAATTCCTAATTTATATATAAACTTAAATTAAAGATAAATCTGATAATACCTCAAATAAAATTACTCCCCTTTGAAACAGCAGTTCCGCTTCTCATGGCCAACACTTCCAGGCCTTCTCATTGACGCCATACCTCACCGGAGCAACCCCAACCACCACCGTTCCCCTCCTCCTTGAATTCTTCATCCATTGGAACCAGTTACAATAAGTCTACACTTCCCAAATTTTCACGATCTGGGCTGCTCCACCTCGCCGTACGACATGTCATACCAACCGAAAGCACGTCGCACCCCCTCAAACTCTGACTGCCGATGCTACACAAATCTCCCCCCACGGTGCCTTCGTGACTCGAGATCGATTCCACCACTCGCCTCCACACGCGAGTTCGTGATACCCCCAAACCCTAGGTCGCAGTAGCCACGCGCGCCTACGCCATATGCGACGCCACCCGCGAACTCGATCGCGATTTGATTTGCAAAGATCCGGGCTTGAAAGGAACCGTGCGGCCATGGGTGATGGGAAGATGGCACGCGATTTTGTTTTTGATTTAGGGAAAATTTTTTTTAAAAACGTGGGCTTCGGCCATTGAACTTTTATAAACAAACAGTCTCTTTTTTTTTAAACATGAAGAAGGGCTTTGATAAAAACAATGACAAGTGTTGAAGTATACGGGAAGATAAAGGAAGACTTGGCGTACACAAGAAGCTTAATTAATTTAAATTAAATTTCATTAGCTTATAATCAATTAAATTTTCCGTGTTTATATAACGTACACTCACACACTAATTTCAATCAATACGAAATTTGAAATTCGATGATAATTCAATATTATGGACCTAATGGAACTGGTTTCGTCAAATTCCGAGACTGTGCCTCGGAAGGCTATTTTCAAATTCAATTTAACGATAAATTTTAAAACTGAACAAATCAGTGTTAAATTCAATTTGAAAACTTCTATTATCCTCAACACTATCAATATAAATTTTATAAGCCTTCAAATTATTTTTAACAGACTTAAAATTCTAGATTCAACAATTTACTCAACTTCTAATTATTAAATTCAATAATTTAATTATCAAATAATATGTGATATTCATAATTCAAGTTAAAATTACTCTATTGAATACTTAAAATCAATTAAATATTCCGATTTTAAGTCCTCAAAAATTACGGGTCGTCACATGAGGTCTGACGAAGTCTCGTCCAGAAGCAACGCTTGTTCACAAAGCCACGCTTTGATCAACAAATGATCAATAAATAATCATCACACAGCAACAGTCAGCATGCCACATTACCAAATTGGGAATATATCACTGATAACCTTCAACTACATAACCTCTAAGGGTGTTAACCTAAGAGAATAAATTCTCCGCCACCAACGGAGATGCATTTGAAAGAAATCTTCTTCATATCTCAAAATGTAATGTCAGACATGTAACCATACAAGTCTGTTCCGGGTGCGAACAGAACCAAAGGCACTTCCGAAGAAGCCCTTGCAATCCGGGTATCACAATCCCGATCGAATTTCCTATCACAATGGAAATCTCCATAATGTAGCTAATGGTACAGAGATAATCGATAGGTCATCCTATCATCTTCACAAATACCCGGTCTTCACCACTGGTCTTCAACGCTATCCATTATGTCGTATCACTATTCGAAATGGGTAATCCGAATAACGAGCGCGATAATTTAAAAATAAGTGCAGCATTCACTTTCAACCAATTCACAACAAATAGCCATTCTTGTGTCAATATTGGTAGTCGGTTATTTAACTATCAATCAATATTCACAACATCACCCGATTTCAAATAATTTCCCAAATTATTTATTTTCAAAAATATCATTACAAGATATAATTTCCACACTTAAACTATTTGAAAACCAATTTCAAATCAATTTACACCCTTACAACTTTCATTTCAAAATGGTTCATTAAACCAATCAAATAAATCCTTACCGATTTATTAAATTTACGTTCCAAATTCATAAATTTATTTCCACACTTCAAAAATAATAATGTTTATTTTTAAACAAATTTCCCTTTCCTTTACAAATTCCATAGTTAATTTACCTTTCTAAAATATCTATGAACATACGATTTTAAAATCGATTTCTAATATTCATTTTCAATTTATCTTTAAAAGATAAAATCTCAAAATATTCACTTCATATTGGAAAAACATTTCCATACTTATTTAATAATAAGTAATTCACAAATCTATTTATTTTCAACACTTGGAAAATATTCAATATACTTAAATCATAATTAAGCATATAATTTATTCTTTAAGGAAAACATTCTCTTAAACACATTTATTTGAGTCAAAACGAATGTTGCGTAAAACATCGTTACGATAACCCAAAATCACTAGTATAGGGATTCGAACTTAAAATAGATGTATAAATCCCAATACAATATAAAATATTTCTTTTCGGAAATCATTTACTATAAAAATAGTGTTATAATCCACCATTTCCTTCTATTTCTCGAAAACGTCTATTTCAACAATGAATGTTGAAATCTATGGTTTCGATACTTAATACATTTTAAAACATTTTTAAATCATTTTAATTCTATTTAAAATATCACTTTTTGAAAATATTTCTTTAATATATTATTCACCGTCCAAAATCGTGAATATACTTCATTAAACAAATTCAATTTCTCCATATTTTATTTAAAGGATTATCCACTGTCTCAAAATCGGGGATATATCTCCTTTAATAAGCTATAATAATTAAACTTAGTAAAAGAAGTCAATTTTGGATTTATAAAACAACGTTTATAATTTCCATTTATATTTATAACAACTTCAACTTATAAAATCACTTTATTAACAAATTCTATCCATATTCCCTTTACACGTAAAAATCCAATTTATAAGTTAATTACTTATAAATCTTTTATTTTATTAAGTGTATTCATTTTATAACTTCACAAATTATAAATCTATAGATTTCATCTACTTATGAAATCCATTTACATTTCATTTTAACACTTATAAAAATTTATTTTATAATTCCAATATTTTTAATTTATATATATCAATTTTATAAATATTTTATATAAATCATTTATAATAATTCAAAAATCCCAATTAAAACAATTTTATAAATTAATCAACTACTTATTTCAAAAATCACATTTTGGTTATATTTTACAAAAGTCATAACTTTTATAATATAAAAATTTAAACGTTATTTATTTAAAATGAATCAATTCCAAAATTAAATTTTATTATAAATTCTCAATTTAAATTTCAAAAATCAAATTTTATTTATTTTCGGCATCTAACGATACCAAAAATATATTCGGCTAAAATTTAGCCTTTAACGATTTCAATCACAAAGATAATCACGCAGATTATAAATATATCAATAAATATATCAACACACAACATTGAAACCAATTCAATCATTTGAGGAATCCAGTTGGATCCCTCCAACCTGTTTCCCTGCATCCAAAGATATTAGCACAGCACCAATTCCGCTTCAAGACGGAATATCGCGGTATATGGGATTTATAAAATACTATCCGCTATTATGTTGCGCAATAGGGTCTCATCCGCTATATAATGCGGGAAAAATCAACTCCAAGTACATATATAATACCAATTCCATACAAGTTGGAATTATCGCGGTATATGTTTTTAATAAATAACCTCCGCTTAATATACGACATATAGGGTCTATTTAACACAATAGATAACAAATTATCATCCAATCACACAATCAAGCAATTTTAAATCTAACTATTTAAAATTTAAATCGAAACAATTCGATTGAGTGAGAAGTTCTCACCTTGAGTTTCCGATAACCGTTGTAGCATTTTATTTCGAATAAAATTAAACGTGCGTTTAATTTTACTCCAAATTTTCACTAGCTCCAAACGACTCCAATCATGTTCCATAGCGTAGTGCCCGACAAAACGAACCGGACGCAATTCGTTTCGTCACAATCCGACCTCGTATCAAAGAGATATAAATTTTTAAAGTTTACACAATTTATATAATATAATTTTACAACTTTTATTTTATTTTATACCCTAACAGATCTGGGCCGTCCAAATTTTCTTCAGGAAATCAAGGCCATGCTTATCATCTTCCCATCTCCAGCTATCGTTCGCGTGAAGAACCCATAACACGCCGAACTAGGGTTAAATATTGCGACCACCACGCTCATCTATACTTCGATCAGAGACTGTCATTTGGAAGCACTCGATGAACTCCACCTTCGGCCTGAACACGTGTGATGCCCCACCTCTATACCCACATTAGCAAAGAGTATTACCAGATAATACCGTCTGCTAATACGGAGAATAAGGCTGGATAGGAGCGACCATCTATAGCCTTTCTCTAACTATCTATTGAATACATCGACAATAGACATACCAATCAGGTCGACAAATCCAATGAATATTTAAAACAAAACCATAGGTGGCGAGAGGATCTATTAGAACAAAATATAACAACTCAAATGTAATATACATCACAGAACAGTAGATCATCGTATACACATATACTGATACATAACAGAGTATACAAAATAATACATGTCAAGTGGTATAGCAAACCACAATATACAGACGAGTCCAAAAGAATACATATCAGAGTTATAATAAAATAGGACTACACAAAAAGCTATAACAAAAAGGAACAAGCTGAATAGTCCATGCGGAAGCAAATTAGGCTAAGTCCAAAAGCACCTAACCTGAAACAACTCGGTCTGACCCGAGTATAAATACACGGGTCAGTCTACTAAACAAATCAGTTAGATAAACTGAACAACAATAACCTGCAAGGTTACAAAGTATAACAAATATCTCTAAAAGATATAACACAATCATCTAATAAAAGATGAACATAACAAATCAAACCTCATTTCATTGGCATCTCAATGAACAAAGGATAAGAATATCCCAAAACAAGCCACAAGGCAATAACAAATATCAATAAAGGTAACACAAGTTCCACAAGGTAATCGCTCCATATCATGCGGCTCAAAAATACCAACACCGTAGGGCGATACCTAGGGAATATACATATCAATGAAACATAAGATTGCACGAGCTCAGCACTGTATAAACAAGCATCCATGAGCCCAAAGGCGACAAACCAAAGTATCCCTCGAGCGGTGACGAAGGACCAACTCCAAAAGCGATACTATAGGGCAACAAACCCGAAGGCAACAAACCCAAGTATCTCTCGAGCGACGACGATGGACCAACTCCAAAAGCGATACTATAGGGCAACAAGCCAGAAGGCAACAAACCCAAGTATCTCTCGAGCGGCGACGATGTACCAACTCCAAAAGCGATACTATAGGGCAATAAGCCAGAAGGCAACAAACCCAAGTATCTCTCGAGCGGTGACGATGGACCAACTCCAAAAGCGATACTATAGGGCAAAAAGCCAGAAGGAGGCAGTCCGAAGACACTATCCCAAAGGCAACATGTGTCACAAACTACCAGAAATGAATCCGAAAAGTGGTAATGTGAGTCCCATAACCAACCGTTCGCGCTAAACGGTTTACTATCCGTTAGTTAATTTCACAATCAAAGCAGTACAAAGTTTACCTCGTCTCATCGGTAAACCAGACCAAAAGGCCAAAACAATCAATCGAATAGGTCGGGGATTAATCGGAAAGAAAAACGCATGGATTCATGGTCCGTGTTTTACCTAACCATTTAATCTCCCTTCCACTCCGCTCGAAGTGCGAAATTGTGTGTGTTTAAATAGAATTTATAAATTGGATAAGCGAGCTTTTAATGCGATTTGAAGAAATCATTTATAAAAACCGGTGAATGAATTCAAAAAGGAATCATCAAGGTCAAATATGCATAAACAACTAATTGGAATCAATATGCATCGATCAAATTTGGAAAACTAAGCGAACAAGGCAAATTGAAAAAAAGACAATAGATTCAGACGTCTGAAAGAAGTGGTTCAGACATCTGAATATGGAAATTAATATGTTTTCCAGAACAGAATTCAGACGTCTGAACCCAAACTTTCAGACGTCTAAAACAGGCGTTACTTTGCCTATTTCCTTTCTGGTTGAAATTTAGCACTTTCAGACGTCTGAAATATAAATTCAGACCTCTGAATCTTGGAATTAAAAATCTTCCCCAGAACAATATTCAGACGTCTGAAATATGGTTTCAGACGTCTGAAACCTGATGGTCAGGCATTTCCTGAACCTAGGCCATCTATGGCCAAACAAATCGAAAGAAATTGGATGCATGTTGATTATGGGCTTACGTCAAACAACTACCCAACCTCAACGACACACCCAAACACTCCGAACAACATAAACATCAACCATATAAGGATTTTCATAGATTTGGCTTCAAAAATCATAATTTGGCAATTTCACCTAATCAACCCAAATCGAAAGCAAATGGAAATGAACAAGTGTTAGGAATCCATACCTAACATCAATGATATAAAAAGAAGTAGATGTGAGTTTAAAACTCACCTTTAACCCAAAAACAAAGAAGAAGGAGTTCAATTTGCAAGGAGAAGACTAACCAATCTCCACTTCAACCCAACTAGCTTCAACCTAAGATCAAAACAAGTATTTTCCTAAGTTTAGGTTTAGGAATCTCTGAGATTGAAGAGAGAAAGAGATGGAGAAGATGAAGTAGAGGCTTACCAATGGCTTCTATTTGATTTTGGAGCAAGAATTTGAGCTATCAAGGGGAACTAGGGCTTAGAGTTTCTAATTCCCTTTCCTTCCCACCATTTTCAGTTGGAGCTTGTGTTTGAGGTGTGGAAATGAGTGAATGAAGAGGAGAGGGCTGAGTTAGGGTATTTAGTTAGTTAGTGGGCTGAACCCAAACCCAAAACCGAATAGAAAAAGTAGCAAAATTCAAATTACTCCAAACATATCAAAGCTTATACTCAAAAAGATCGCAAACGACGTTTTGAACTCAATGGAATTTGAGACCCAATTCGACCGTTTGCAGAAAGTAACTTTTCGGACTATAATCCGACAAACGACGTTATATTTAAATAAAATATTTAAATATACAACCGATAAATATGCGGTTTGTTACAACACGGCCTCAGAAAAAATGTGCAAAGTCGAGCACGAACGTGGGCCCACAACTTCCACTACGTTGCTCTAAAATCCATCACCACCGTTGATCGTGCAGAGCTCGAGGTTCTCTACAATGTTGTAGTTGAAGTATTTTCCTAACTATCTACAGATTGGAAGAAAATTGAAGAGGAACGTTTGAAGATTTCGGCCATTGAATTGGGGACTGGCGGCTATAAGGTTAGGGCTAGGGTTTTGCAATTTGTGAGGTTGGAGGGGCTTATATAGAAAATTCTCAAATTACTATTCACCCGAAATTTTCCGAACTCCAAATATCGCGTGGTGACTGGCGTTTCTAGGGTTTACCCCCCGTTCGGACACAACGTAATAGGTTTCGAAAGCCAACTCGATCATCTGTGCGAGTTACGGTAGTAAACGATCGATTTTAAATTAAATCGGTTAACCAAATTTCTATGCGTTTTAGCTTGCCCCGGGCAAACGGTAAATCCGATTGACACGAAATTTGAAACCATACAATAGTACAATAATACGGATTCGATTAAACATGCTTCGTCGAAATCCGAGACTGTTTGAAAAATGGCTATTTTAACTCGTCGATTAAATATTAAAATATTCAATTTTCACAAATTAACTTTTAATTCAATTTTAAAAGTTCACAAACATTGTTCTAACTCCAGTATGATTTAATATAACTTTATAAATCATTTTTAATCACATTAAACCCAATTCCCAATTATTTAAGCAATTTCAAATATTAAATTGTCGATTTAATTATCCAATTAAATCCAAATATTCGAAAAATAATTTATTCGACTTACGAATTTTACGTTAATATTTAAAATTAATTAAATATCTGAATTTCAAATGACAGAAATTCTGGGTCGTTACACCTTCCTGCTTCGAAACTCGAAAATGAACGTCGATGATGCGTGCACTCATCACCGAAATTATTTTCCTACGACAAAGAGGGGAGTACAAAATTTATTTCTTTTCAAAGTTTCTTTTAAAACAATTCTTTCAAATTATATTCATATCAAAAAATTACTTATAAACAATGCTATTATATTTCCAAATTATTCGAAAGAAATTTTCAAAAATCCCGGAACTAAAGCTTTAAGTTTCCAATTTCATTTATCTTATTTTCAATTTTATTTCGACTATTAATTATAAATTTATTACCTAACACCCAATATATTGAAACTAAAAATATATATCATTTAAAATTTTATTTTGTATATAGAAAATATAATGGGCAAAATTATTTCATTAACCTATATAAAAACAAATATTATGTCGGTCTATCCTATTAAGTGTTTAGAAATCCCTATTGATGTCACAAAGTCCCATGCACCAAGCAGAATTTATAAATACAAATAACACAGTATTAAAACCTTTTATAACACTAAAAAATACGCTCTCTCATATATATTCACTCAGCGACCCCCATAGGGTATTACAACCCTATTAACGAAGAATCAGACCCCACAAAGCTAAGGTTTATCGCTAAACCAAAGCTCTGATACAAGATGTACTGTCCCGCCTTTTCGCACGCTTTAAATCGACCCACATGCCAATTCAAATTATACGGAAGGGCGGATTGTTATGGGGTAAATAAGAAAAAGAAGGAAGAAATAAAACAAAATAGAATCTTGTAGCGAAACGATAAAATATAATAATCAAATAACAGTTCATGAAGCTATTTTACAAAATATTTGATTTTATTTATACAATACATATTAGAGTACACATATGTAACGTCCCGCCTTTTCGCACGCTTTAAATCGACACACGTGCTAATTCAAACATACGGAAAGGCGGACTGTTATGGGGTAAATAAGAAAAACAGAGGAGAAAAAACTACAAAACAGAATCTCACAGCGGAAGGATAAAATATAATAATCAATATAAAATTCATAAAAATGTTTTACAAACATTTGATTATTCTTTATACAATAAATATTAGAGTTCACATACCAAATGATAATAACAGTGCAGCATTTTGAAAAGACAAAACACTCGAGTCAGACTAAAATATCTTATGTAAGTTAAATCAACAGAAATAAATATGAGTGCAGTAACTAAAAAGATGCTTGGAATTTACATCTTCTAAGGATTCGTTAAACTATTCACTATGTAGTATATTTCGCTATTATAATAGCGTCTAGTTGTAAAATTAACTTACTTTTAAATAGCATTAAGGAGTGACCCAATATTCCCCTTAACACAAATAATGCCAATAGTCTATACAGTACCGTAATACCTCCTGATCGGGAGGCTACCAGAGGATACTTCATAGGTACGACACAAATAGAAACTCGTACAAGATGCGCTAGGGCAGGTGACACGGCGCAACTAGGCAATGCCATGGTAGATATACTAATTACGCTTCCGGGTCGGTGGTAACGCATAGCTGCTACTATCGCCCACCTTGAAGAACACCCCTAAATCAATGAAATCAAAAGTGGCCATCGAATAAACCGAAGTTAGAGTAGAATATCGAAGGGATGTGTCCGATCATAGATGCTACCTCAATTAACCCGTCGATCGCTCCTGTTTTAGCCACCTTATGCCAACTCACGGGAGTTGGGCCCATGTATTTACCTTATAGGAAACGCCGCCACCAACCTACTTCATTTTGGAATCTCCACCGCTTACACTGTTGTTAAAGTGGTTTTCGGTGTTGGCAGGGAGTATGACAACATCCGATCACGGTCTCTTCAACAACCAAACGTTATTACAGCACCGCGGTCTTTTCAAAATAATTTATACTTTAAAACTGGAATAAAATATCCATTTCAAAGCCATATAAATACGATATCACTTCTTCTTTTAAAACCAAATAAATATGATATCATTTCAATATATCCTTTTCTAAAACTCATTTCAAAGTTATAATATTTTGAAACCAAATACTTGAAATATAGTCTTCCAAAACATAAAACTTTGAATTTCATAACTTTGAAATATAACTATACCACTTAAATGGTTTAAATATTAAATTACTTAATAGAATAAATTAGCCTTTTTAATTTCACAATCAATTCTAATATAGATTTAAATCCCCAAATAAACCATTTCAAATTTCATATATTTCAAAGCTTTAATATTAAATATTTCAAAACTAAATTTTTATAATTCGTATATATATACCGAATTTACTTTATTATCATTTAGTTTTGAAATATTTAATTTAATAAATCCAGTACCCTTTATATAAACTTCAAATTTCAACAATTTAATATTCCTTGATTTATTTAGACTTGATATTTTTACTTAAACCACCGTAGCCCTAAATTTTAGTTTTAAAACCATATTCTTTTAAAATCTAAATTCCAATAAGTTTCAATGAATTTTTATTAATAAATTTCTAATTAAATAAAATCTCAAGTCAATTCCAAAATTATCTTCTCAACTTTGATTTATAAAAAAATCAATATAAACTCTATATTAGAATATAATTTAAGTAAATACTTATCCATAATATATTCTAATAAAATCAACTTTATTATTAAACTTACTTCATACTTTAAACAATTTTATACATAGCTTAAAACCAAGAATTTAACTATATATAAAATAACCTTTATCAAATATCCGAAATCAATACCTCATAAAACCATATATATATTTCTTTACAAAACCATAGAAAATTTATTTCAAAAATAATTATATATATATACACCCCGCTGTGCATGCATATAATTTTCTATCATATGGTCAAGTGATATGGATATTTATCATTTCAATCCGCAATTTAAAATAAAATTTACGGTTATATATCATTTCAAACCGTAATCCCGAATGAGATGAAAATGCATAATAACTTGCAATTTATAACCATATAAAATTTCAGCATCCATTCATATAATATTAACCATCAACCATTTATTAAAATCATCATCCAGTTTAAACAAACATCAAAAGAGAGCACATAAAATATAACAGGTATCAACGAACAATTCATATTCAAAATAAATTAATAGCTGTTTAACTGGCAGTATATATGCAATAATAAATAAATTTAACTAGCAATTTATATGCAATACTAAATAAATTCAACTGTCAATTTATATGCAAAATGACAAAATTAAATAACAATTTAATTTAAATAAATGCAATTTAACTAAGATGATGATTAATAATATGCCAAACAACCACAAATAAATTTAAAATCACATCATTGATCAAGTTAACAAACAGAAGAAATTTTAGAAGTCGTGAGTGGGTTAAAACACTCACCTTTTGAATTTAATCCAATTTAAACCCAAAAATTGCACAGTCTCCAAATCCTTCCAAACCAGCGCCAAAATGTCCGAAATTTAAATACGATCCTAATGCAAAAAACCACATATGAAACGTGTAGGATCTAGATTAACCCTAGAGGGGGGGTGAATAGGGTTATAGCAAATTTTCTCGATTTAAACACAGAAATAAACTGTAGAAATAAACATGCTGAAAAGTAAATCACACACAAAATTTACCCAGCTTCGGCAACCCCTTCCTACTGCTGCATTCCCAGATTTCTATTAGAATTAAACAATATCACGCTTACAAACACTCTACTAGACTCGCAGACCCTTTTGCTCCCGCTCACAAACACTCTACTAGAATCGCACACCCTGCTCCCGCCTATAGAGTTTCGCTTACTCGCAAACACTGCTCCCGCCTATAGAGCTTTGCAAACTCGCACACCCTGCTCACTGAACTAATTCTAAATAGACAATCTGACACTACCTAAACCTAGGTGGTGATTTACAAAGTTTTGACTCAAAAAAGAAAAGCAGGCTTCAAAATTAAAACCGGAGCAAAAATTAAAATACAACTTGAATGCGTAATTTTTGCTCAAAATAAAAACTAAAAAACCCTTTATAATTTAAAAACTAAAACCCCCTTTTAATAATAAGTCACGGCCGGCCCAATATCTTATTTCACCCGATCTCCTTCTTGGCTTTGACCCGTTCCTTCTTTTGCTTGTAAAAATGTCCGCCTTGCTCTTGAAATTAGGGCTTGAGTCTTTTATCAAATTAGGGCTTTTGATGCACGCCTATACTGATCGACTTTCTGATTTGGCTTGCTTACTACTTCTCTGATGATTCGCGATTTGTTCTCTGATGATTCGCAACTTGTTCTCTGATGATTCGCGACTTTGAAATTGTGAATTGTTCGCAGCTGCTTCTTTTGATGACCGAGTTCGTTAAATTGGCATGTATTACTTTCGTTTGCTGTTTTGATTGTTTGCCTTTTTCACTTGATAACTCGATGTCGATGATGTACTCTTGGGTTTGATATTTATATGAATTCGAATCAATTGATTCGTTCGTATTCACTTGCGACTTCATCACTTTCCTAATTTGTTGCAACTTGATACGCACAGCTTCTATTCTGTAGCGTTCGATTTCCTTGATTCACACGGCATTAAAACTTTCCTCTTTTTAATTTTGCTGACTATTTCAAAGATACGAATTTGATACACTTGCGTTGAATTCTGACTTGACACGACTTCGGCCATCTTGTGTTTATCCCTGTGAGCTTTGACTCTGGCCATCTTCTCTGATGATGTTGATTCCACTGTGTCCTTGGTCTTCATGTACTTGATATTGTAGTCTTCTTCGAACTGTCTTCATGTACTGTTGACATGTCTTGTTTCATGTTGCAGTTGACTTGTGTCTGCATTGTGCATATTCATGATGCTGTTTGATTATTTGTTCATATGATTCAATGTATTACTGCACTGACTCATGTGTTTCGCATTGAGTTCATTTGAGATGTGACTCTGATCTTTATCGGCACTGGCTGTTCATTGCTTGGTCTCTGTTGCATGCTTGCTGTTGCATGCTTGTTTGTATGTTGTTGAACTTGGTGTCTGCATCCTTATCTGTTGCATACATGAGTTTGACACTGTATTTTGTTGTTTGCATTATTTGTTGTCGTGTCACTGATTTTGGGGCTGCTGTATTATCCTCATGTTGATGGCAATCTTCAAGTAAGTTTGCATGAGTGAATTGAGTCAGTGATAGTCAGGTTGCCTTCATTTTCCACTGAGTTGCATCGAGTAGCTGGTCTTTGTAGTTGTTGCTTGGGTTTGTACAGTGTTGTACTTGTTGCCTTGTACTTGAGGTCTTCATTTGCAGCCTTGACTTTGGTTGACGAAGTTGTAACTGTTATATCACTTTGGATTGCATTCACTTGAGCATATTGAAGTTGCTGTTATCTTGTACGACTTTGTGCATGCTGTACTACTTTGGTTCATTTTCATGTTTGTTGCCAGTTTACCTGTACTGTTCACTACCCTTGTGTCTGCACTTGTGAACTTTGTTGCATTCATGTCTTCGACTGTTTGCACATGCTATATTGTATACTTATGTTGTCTCTTTGATACTGACTTTGTTGTACATGCATTCCTGTTGTTCATCTTGTAGTTGCTCATCTGCAAGTGCTTCGATTCAGAACTTCTGTCATTATGTCTTTGACTGCCATGTGTATACATACACCTATGTATGTATATATGTGTTGCTTTTACTTGCATCTATACTCTGGTGCATTCCTGTATATGCTTTGCTTTCATGCATTGCTGTGTTGGCCTGAATTGCTGCACTCGAGTTTTGTTACTTGAGTTGCTTTGTTGAGTTCCATTTGACTTGACTGTACTTGCAGTTGTGTAGTTGTTGACTACATCACCATATATCAATTGCTCGGCCTTTGGTTTCATGTGCATTGAACTTTGACCCTTTGTTGTTCATTGTTCATTTGGGCTG